>OV049924.1:185978842-186674713 GCA_920104205.1 Eupeodes latifasciatus
AGTAAAAAGAGATTCTGAAACGTGTAATATGTGACTGCCACACAAAAGTTTCTTCCCATCTTATTTGTTTACCTTAATTTGTTTTTATTTTATATTCAGAGAAATTATGTACTCAAATGCACCTATTTCCTTAAATTCAAGAACCAATAATTTTCCTCTTTACAATTTTTAAGTTTAGTTGATTCCTTTAAGATCAAAATGTTTTCTAGTATCAGCTTTAATCAATCTACGAGTAAGCAGACTGATAGCGATAGTAATAATAGACTACCAAAAATTGAGCCCGAAAAAACTACGTCAAAAACAGCCAGAAAATTCTTTCTTTTTGAAATTTTGTAGCGTTTTTCGCATTAAAAGAAATCGCAACAAAAAAGAATATACTCTTTTGGGAAAAAACCTAAGTTTCAAAACAATTTCTTACATTTCTGCGCGAAAGCAACAAAAACCTTCTAAACTATTGTGTTTTGGCATATTTAGAAAACTGTTGGAAAGCTTTCATATGTAGAGTCCACCAAATTAAATAGTTAGACTATACCGATTAATAACTTAAGTTGTCACTTTAGCCTTTGAAATGTGTACATTTAAGGTTAAGATACACATTATGTAATTTAAATTTTGTTAGTCTCCTTTACAAAACGTTAAAGAACATTTTTAAGCGGTGAGTAAAAACTCGTCTATATTACCCCCCCCCCCCCCTGATTAATCAGGATCCGCCCCTGTCGGATGCACTGAGTACAAGATGCGAAAAAACGACGATTTCTTTGTCAGGAGCTCTAAAAGACAATAATTGACGAAGGGGCCAGTTATAGCTATCATTGAAATCGATCCGGAAAAATTTTTGAATAGATATTTGACTGTGTTTCCCTTTGATTAGAAATGAAAATTATATGTATACTCATCAATCGGAAATCATCCAAAGAATTTTTATTGAGAAAGTAAAATTGTAATTGCGCATTTATTTTTCTCTAAAAATGTATTTTTCTATTTTCCGGACGGAAATTCATTTTCCTGAACACGTGATACTTTTAGCAAGTAAAAGTGTTCTGAGTAATTAACTATGAGATTTCATGAGTATCTAACACTTTTTAAGTAGCTATTCGACTATTTAGACCTTTTTAAAGACAGTCCAAAAACGAATAGTTCAGTAAACAAGCTGTCTCTCTAGGCAAATCCCTTCTGCATTACTCGACCCTTTTCGACCAATTACGGTCAAATTCATTTATTTATTTTTAAAATTAAAACTTTACATGATTACACTAAACTATAGGTACTTATAAAATTATGAATCTAACTTATCGCAATTTTCTTTTTTTAGAAGATTATTTTGATGGTAAATTGATTTTTCGTGTGTTGTTAGGTTATGTTGACGACCAAACGATTTATTGCATACCGTACATCTGAAAAAAAATTAAAAGAATATTTTTAAACAATAATTACAACTTTTATTGTTGGTTATTTTTTTGAATAACTTACTTGTAATTACGTTCGCCTGTATGAGTTAACATATGATTTTTTAAAACGAAACCACATGAAAAAGCTTTGCCGCAATGTTGACATGAAAACGGACGGTCATTGGTGTGGGTTCTGTAAAATTAAAAATTTGGATGGATTTACCAGGAATTTATGATGAACCATCGTATAACGGTAAGACATAAAAAGTTGCCAACAACACGAATCAGTAATTATTTTTTCTGAATCCTTACAATGTTATTTTAAGACTTCGTGATAAATATTGTTTATTTTGTATTGTACATACACTTATCCCGTATTTATAAAGAAAATATATATAAAATTAGTTCTTTGTATTTTTTTATTTGTATTCCGTTGTGTAGTTTTCCTAAACACGGGATATGAAATAATTAATTTTAACTATGTTTTCTTTATAAATACGGGTCTTAGTCCAAAAAGTCTCCGTACAGCAGCCTAATTTTAGTGTTTTTATAAAAAAAAGTACTAGAAATAAAATGAAAAAAAGTTAGTTTCCACCTTCACCTTTTTACCAAATTTAAAAAATTGTGATTGTGATTTTCAAAAACCTGTTTTTAATATATTGTTATAGTAAATATTTTATCTCGAATCAACAAAAAGAAAGCTGCTGTACGGAGACTTTTTGGACTATGTGTTATGAATACCCTTATAATTATTAGTTTTGAATGTAAAAATAAAAATAGGAAATAGTGAGCCCAGTAAATGTTCCACATTCGTGTAGTGCCGCTAAAGAAAGAATCCCTGTACTTAAAAGTATGGCTTGAATACCGAGCCCTTCAAAGCAGCTGGAGATAATTTGGTCAAGAGAATGCACCAGACTATCTTAAAAATATAATCGAAAGAAAGCATGCCCTATGAATGGAACCTCAGTATTGTTTGCCCGATAAAGAAAAAAGGAGACCCTCTTAAGGGGTTTTGTGTGAAATTTTACACTCGCAGGTTAAGGCAGCTGCTTGCCGAATTTACAATTGAAAATTTAGAATGAAACAACAACAACTTGTGTGTGCTACCACCAAGTTTGGCTGGAGTTATAGCTATTTCACGGGGGCCAACCCGATCATCAGACTCCTTTAGTGGTGCTTAATCGCTTTATGTTCAATTTAATTTTTGAAAGAACTTTGCCCGAGCTGGGCTTGAACAAGCGACCTAGCGTGTGAGGAGCTAGTGCACTACGCACTACGCCACCGCACCCACATGAAAGTTGTAAGCCAATCACAGGTTTTTTCGTTCTATCGAACTATACTGAACCGATTAGCATTTTTTCTAAGTACACACAAGTAATTGTTGTTGTTTTATCCAGGTTCTTTCTATTATCTCCTCTCTTTTTCATAAGCCAACAATTCGATTGGATTCGTATGAGGAGGGAGATGAGGCGAAAGAGGTTGACGCTGGTCAAGATTTTTAATTTTAACAATTTTAAGGGGTTTTGTGTGAAATTTTACACTCGCAGGTTAAGGCAGCTGCTTGCCGAATTTACAATTGAAAATTTAGAATGAAACAACAACAACTTGTGTGTGCTACCACCAAGTTTGGCTGGAGTTATAGCTATTTCACGGGGGCCAACCCGATCATCAGACTCCTTTAGTGGTGCTTAATCGCTTTATGTTCAATTTAATTTTTGAAAGAACTTTGCCCGAGCTGGGCTTGAACAAGCGACCTAGCGTGTGAGGAGCTAGTGCACTACGCACTACGCCACCGCACCCACATGAAAGTTGTAAGCCAATCACAGGTTTTTTCGTTCTATCGAACTATACTGAACCGATTAGCATTTTTTCTAAGTACACACAAGTAATTGTTGTTGTTTTATCCAGGTTCTTTCTATTATCTCCTCTCTTTTTCATAAGCCAACAATTCGATTGGATTCGTATGAGGAGGGAGATGAGGCGAAAGAGGTTGACGCTGGTCAAGATTTTTAATTTTAACAATTTTAAGGGGTTTTGTGTGAAATTTTACACTCGCAGGTTAAGGCAGCTGCTTGCCGAATTTACAATTGAAAATTTAGAATGAAACAACAACAACTTGTGTGTGCTACCACCAAGTTTGGCTGGAGTTATAGCTATTTCACGGGGGCCAACCCGATCATCAGACTCCTTTAGTGGTGCTTAATCGCTTTATGTTCAATTTAATTTTTGAAAGAACTTTGCCCGAGCTGGGCTTGAACAAGCGACCTAGCGTGTGAGGAGCTAGTGCACTACGCACTACGCCACCGCACCCACATGAAAGTTGTAAGCCAATCACAGGTTTTTTCGTTCTATCGAACTATACTGAACCGATTAGCATTTTTTCTAAGTACACACAAGTAATTGTTGTTGTTTTATCCAGGTTCTTTCTATTATCTCCTCTCTTTTTCATAAGCCAACAATTCGATTGGATTCGTATGAGGAGGGAGATGAGGCGAAAGAGGAGGAAAGAGGAGACCCTCTTAA
The DNA here is from genome assembly GCA_920104205.1 of Eupeodes latifasciatus. Taxonomy (NCBI): domain Eukaryota; kingdom Metazoa; phylum Arthropoda; class Insecta; order Diptera; family Syrphidae; genus Eupeodes; species Eupeodes latifasciatus. Next base: position 185,982,754 of record OV049924.1, read on the forward strand.
TTGCATCAACTATAGAGGAATCAGTCCATTTAACATCGCTTAAAAAATCCTGATAGGACTATATCAGAGTGGTTTTAGACCAGGAAAGTCAACAGTCAATCATATATTAACATTCCGGCATGCCCTGGAAAAAACCTAAGAACATCAAATCGACACCCACCATCTCTTCTTCGGTTTCAAGGCCGCATACGACAGCATCTACAGGGACGAACTCTATAGAGCCATGTCTAGTTTTTGTATCCGAAACTACTGCCAAACTCGTCCGTTTGTGCAGGATGGCTAGGGAGTATTTGCGCTGATCCATAAAGGTTGGAAACAACTTAACCAAACTTTTCGATGTCAAAAAAGGCTTTAGACAAGGTGATGCGCTGTCATGCGATTTCTTTAATATCGTCCTTGGAAGAATAGTGCAAAGCTCCCACGTTAACACTAGAGACACTATCTTTCAAAAGTCCGTCTAATTACTCGCATATGCTGATAAGAACATTGACATAATTGGAAAAACTCAGCGCGATGTCAATGGGACTTTGTTGAGTACAAAGTAAGAAGTATCTAAAATGGGTTCAGCGGTTAATGTCACCATCGACAGACGTAACTTTGAGGTAGTTAAGGACTACCTACTACCAGTGCTGAGATCAAACGTAACCGCTGTTTCTTCGGACTAAGAAAGCAATTGAGTAGTAAGGCCCTCTCCCGAGCGACCAAAGTGTAGCTATATAAGACCCTCTTCATCCCCGTACACATGACAAAAGCGGATGAATGCAACTTGGATCACTTCGAGAAAAAAAAAATGTTCGCGTGATCAACTGCCCCGTATGCATAGAAGGTGAGTGGAGGATAAGAAGGAACGACGAGCTGTACAGCGACTTAGACTTAGCCAGAAGGATAAAAGTCCAACGACAATAATCTTGAAGAACTCGAAGATATTCCACGAAACAGCCTATTAGCCTTCACCATAGCCCATAAATGGATAGAACAAGACAATCCATAAACATCATAGGTTTATTCACACACTCTTAGGGAAATCCTTCACGCTATAACAATGGATCAACATTGATCAAAGTGTGGCGATAACGTCATCATTAGTTTAGGTTGTATGGGGTGAGCTAGCGAGAGCAATGTCTCTAGGGCTGCAGTTGGTCATCAATTGCAAGCCCATCAACCTAACCTGTAACAATATTCTCGTCTTGTACCTAGTTTTATTGTAAGATTTGACTGCATTTGGCTTTATAATTTAAGCTTCTTTCAGAACCACAAATTTATAATAAATGATAAATAAATTACCTCTCGTGTTTTACATGAGTTCCATAATCAGAAAACTTCCTATGACAATATTGGCACTCGTATGGTTTTTCGCCAGTGTGCCTTCTCATGTGACGTTTCAACTCTGAATTTGTAAAGAATTTACTCGGACACAATCTGAAAAGAAAAGGTTTATATTTTAATCAGTTCCTCAAGACGAACAAAAAAATACCCACTCGCAGACATAAGGTTTATCATTGCTATGTCTTCGTTTGTGCAGAGCAAAGATGTGTCTAGCCTTGAATACATTGCCACAAATATCACAAACAAGAGCATGATGTTCTTTTTGTTTGCGATTCATCAAGTCTCTTGGTTTTGATTGTTTTTTCTTAACACGCTTAACCGACTTGTTCTCGGATTTTTTGTGCTTCGTTGAACTTTTGCTTGATATATCCTCGTCTTCATTGTTCTCCTCATTATCTTCATCGTTATCCTGTTGCAATGTATAATCTGGGTCATGATCATTTCCAGAATCATCGTGCTGTTGATGGTCATCATCTTCTTCGTATTCTTTGAAAAGTGAACTCTCTGAGACTGGCGCTGGTGAAAGTGGCTAAATGAATTTCAATAGATTAATTTTAACATTTCGATTTCTTTTTCTTAATTTGCATATATGTACTTACGATGTGTTCTATCTTAGGAATCACATCATATCCAAGAAGATCGTTGTCACATTTCGTTTCATAATACTCATTTGATTCAATGCACCTTCGTCTAAAGTCTCGGGCAGTTTCGAAGTCTACATTACATTGGTTACAAATAGACGTTGGTATATCAACTCCTTTTATTAGCTTTAAAACAGTTAAGAAGAATTGTTCAAAAGAATATTTTTGTTATTTAAAAAATAAAAAGAGAAATATATAATTTGCACTTTTAACTCACTTCAACGCCAATTAGAAGTCTTATTTGTTTTTCAATTGCACTTATATCTAATAACTTTGATGGGGCAAAGTATAAATTACAAATTCTACATGGTTGTAATTTGGGGTCTGCCATTTAAATTGATTTATTTTTTTTTAAATAAATAAACAATTTATTTATTGAAATTTGTAAACAAAAATTAAAAATCTCTCCCAGAAGATGAAAAGAAAAATGTCACTTTATGCTTTTAACAGGGATGGTACTGAGGCATAGAATTTCGCCTCGAATAGACCTGTTAGTTTCAACTTTTCGCTGTGAATTTCAAATTATCATCTAATGGAAAATTAAAAAACTTACGCTTTGTTGGTTTACATTTGAAGGACCGATGTTGATTTTGAATAGAACTCAAATTATTTAGAAAATTATTGTCATTTCTTTTTATTATGATAATATTGGTATGGTTCAATTATCTATGGAACAAGATATCGGTTAAACGGCCGCCGCGAGCTAGGCGGAACACCATCCTATGGTCAAAATTTTCGATGATGCTGAGGCGTAATTGAGGTTCTATGCCGTTAATGTGATAAATTATCTCATCCCTTAGCTCTGCAATTGTTTCTTTCAAATAACCCCAAATAAAGAAGTCCAACGGTCTCAAATCACTTGGCAGCCAATTCACATCGGCACAACGTGAGATAACACGGCCATTGAATTTTTCGAGAAAAGGAGCGATGTTTTCGTTAACTGTGTGTAAGTGGCATCGTTCTGTTTAAACCTTTGTATATAAAACTGAATAGTACTATCATGAACGAGAAAATTGTGTTACGAAAGGCGGAGCATGAGGTCGCTGTGTGTACGGAAATTTGGTGTGGAATCTAAAAGCGACTGGAAAATAAAATTTTTAAAGCAAGAGTGGGAATGAAAGGAGTATATTATTTTGTCCTCATAAGTATTAAGATGTGTGAGGGAGTCAGTTGAATCAGCTGTTTATTTAAAAAAAATGAGAAAATGTGAAAGCAAAAACACAAAAACAGTTCGTTGCCATAGTTACCTTGGATTTTCTTGTGCCTCTGTCTACCTATCAATGTAAAGGAGCTATGCATATACATATCGTTATAGCTATGAATTGTATGCTTTTAGCAGTAGGTATTTTGCTTGAAGAAAATTATATTCATTTGATTTTAGATTTTCAGTTTTTGAGAAATTTGAAAATTTAAATGCAACGTTTGCAAATTTCATTCTCTGTAGGATTCATTGTTGCCATATTTTGAATATGGGGTATAGAAGTATGTATATACATAGATTTTTTAATGTTTATATTTCTACAATGTAGGTATATGTATGTAGGTAGAGGGTGGATATGTAAGTAGTATCTAAGGAGATTGGCATGTAGTGCTAGGCGGTGGAATAACTTTTTTTAAATACTGGTTCTAAACAATGAAGCCAAAAATAATAAAATAAATAAATGAAACTTTATTTATTTATTAACTTCCCATAGGAAGTTATTGTAATGGGTCCGATTTGTCGAATTGAAAATTTTGACATTTCTCGACGTCGAGAGTCGAAATAAAATATTTTAGAAAGATGTCTGTGCGTGCGTGTGTACGTACGTTCGTACGTCCGTACGTTCGCGACGTTTTTTCGTCGTCCATTGCTCAAAAACCAGTAGATATCGACTTCAAATAAATTTTGTTATACAGGTAATAAAGCAGAAAGATGCAGAAAGGACTCTCAAAAAAATTGAGTGGGTGGTTTTTTTACCATAGCAATTTAAGAAACAGTGGAAATGTTGGTTAACCCTCAATATCACACGAACCATTGACGCTAGAGACTTGAATTAAATTTTATATTATATATTGACACGTGATACAAAACAAGAATATTTTTGAAAAAAAAAATCCAATTAACGGTTTTTTTTATAAATCAAAAAAACTGAAAAAAAAATTGTCACCTCGAAAATTTTCGAATAAGAAATGATTTTATCTCCAAAACAATTTTTTGCAACGAATAATAACGTTTTCAACATCTGGTAAAATTTTAAGAAAAATCAAATTGAGAGTTTTTTTATAAAAAAATAAAAACCTAAAAAAAAACATTACTCAAAGTTGGTAAAAATTGAATTTCGACTCAAATATCTTTTCAAAAACTTAAGATTATGGCTTCAAACTTATTTTATCTTATAAGAAATATTATTTTCAACATTCGGAAAATTTTTTAGAAAAATCGAATTGACAGTTTTTTTGGGGAGAGTACGATAACTTTGGCGACAAAGTTTAATGACGGATTTGTATAGAACAGTTAAAAACAAGCATTTTTTACAATGGGAGGAGGGGTCTATCTCCCCCCGTTTAGGCGGTAGGGGCAATTTAAAAAAATATGTACATTAAATGGAAAAAAATAATTAAAAAATAACGGTAATACTTACAATTAAGTATTATACCTTTTTTTAAAGCCAACATTTTTGTCTATTAGATTGTTTTTAAATCAAGTCAAAACTATGCATAGTTTTTGAAAAAAATTGTTTTAAACTAAAAATGTATGCAAAAAAAATTTAAAAAAAGGTTTAAAGTGTAGTTTTTCAAAACTTTCAAATTATCTACTGTTTTTGATCAAAAACTGAAAACTAGATGACTTTATGTCTTCTAGTTCTTGAGAAAATTGAAAATTACCAAAAAAAATATTTTAATTAAATTACTTTATCCTTGCTTAAGTATTAAATAAATAAATTAGGTGGCGCAACAGTCCATGAAGAACCAGGGCCTAGTGACTTACAACTCTCAACCATTCCTGTGTGCGAGTAATGCTATCAGAGATGGAAGGGGCCTACAGTTTATATGCCGAATCCGAACGGCTAATTTGAGAAAGCACTTTTCATGACAAGAATTACTCTTGGAGGATTTGTCAATTCCTCGCAAGAGGCAGTACCCGTGAAAAAGTTAGGTGGCACAGGCAGGGATTGAACCCAAGACCCCTTGCATGACAGTCCAACGCACTAACCATCACGCTACCATTGTTACTATCAAAATAAGACCACTCAAGCAAAAAAGAAAGAATTAAATTAAAATAATAGTTGTGGTTATTTTCAATTTTCTCAAAAACTAAAAGACATAAAATCATCTAGTTTACAGTTTTTGATCAAAAACAAATAAGAGTAATAAATTGTGAAATAAAAACAATGGTAAATAATCTTGAAGTATTGAAAAATTACACTTTAAACCTTTTTTTTAACTTTTTTTACTCAAATTTTGAGTTTAAAATTAAATTTTTGACTTGAATTAAAAACTGGCTAATAAAACAGAATGTTGACTTTAAAAAAATGTATAAAACTTAATTGTAAGTATCACCGTTATTTTTTAATTATTTTTTTTCCATTTTAAATAATAATTTTTTTAAATTGCCCCCACCGCCTAAACGAGGGGGATAGACCCCCCCTCCCATAGTAAAAAATGCTTGTATTAAGCCCCTCTACCAAAAACCGTTATTATATCTTGGCGCCAAAGTTATCGTACTCGTGCCTTTCAAAACTTTGAGATATTGGCTTCAAACTAATTTTATCTTATATATAATATTGTTTTCAACATTCGGTAAAATTTTGAGAAATGTTGGATTGACAGTTTTTTTTTAGAAAAAATAAAAACCTACAAAAAAAAACAACTAAAACTTGGAAAAAATTTTCTTCCTACTCAAATAGCTTTTCAAAAATTAAAAATATTGGCTTCAAACTTATTTTATTTCACAGAAAATATTGTTTTCGATACTCAATAGAATAAAATCTACAAAAAATAGTATGCAAACTTGGTAAAAATTTTCTTTCCACTCAAATATCTTCACAAAAATTTGAGATTGTGGCTTCCAACTAATTTTATAAAAAATATTGTTTTCAACATTCGAACAAATTTTGAGAAAAATCGAATTGACAGTTTTCTTACAAAAATTAAAAACCTAATTTAATTCCATTCATCAAAATTAATTTCATTCATCAAAAAACGCTACAATTTGCATTCGAAAGAAATAGGACAGGGCTGCCACTTTTGAACGTAAGAACTATGTTAACAACTTCATATGGATATAGGTTAACTGCATTTTAAAAATAAAATAAATTAATACTGTAATTTGTACCTACATAATTGCGTATTTACTATGCTTAAGAAATAGAAAACATTAATCTACATTTGTTCGTTATATTTCTAAAAATATCCAACATTGTAAAGGTGATATAATATCTATCTACCTATATTTATCCTTATAAAAAACAAACAATAAATATCTGACCATTATGAGCATTATATTAATTTTCTTATTCATTTCATTCATTGAATTTCTAATTGAATTTCTCATTCATTCTAATTCATACTTGAAAAAAGGAGTACCTACTTAAAGTTTCAAATTGGGAACCGGAAACAATTTGTACTCATTCAATCCTTTTTTTGCCTTGTTGATATATTCCTCAATACCTACCAAGCAAAAAAAAACACATTATACATATTTGTATAGAATATGCATTGAAAAATAATAACAAAAATACCTTTCCCTCCAACTAGCGCTAAATTTGTATCATTCTTCTCTATCTTCTATTTTTCGATTATCTGGAAAATTATTCTTCTATTCTTCGATTATCTGGAAAATTATTTCTTAATATTGCAATTCTCGCTCATTCTCCCCTCACCGCAATACATTCCACACGTCAAACACGTGGAACTAACGTTTGGGAAGTCGGCAAGTAGTTTTATTGCCGACGTTTCACCTTCATGATAGTACTATTCAATTTATATACAAAGGTTTAAACCATATATCGTCCCCATCCATATCTTCCGATTCGGACTAAATGAAATTCGTTATCATCGCACGATAGCTAACACCATTCATAGTCACTGCCTGACCGGGCACATTTTGGAAAAAATATGGCCGATGATGCCGCCAGCCCATAAATTGCACTAATGATTTTTCAACAATCACTATTGGGTTATCATTGGCCCAAATGCGGCCATTCTGCTTATTGAAGTATCGACTGAAAACTGTTGCCAATTTTTGCTATCATTCTGACAATTGACGACGATGACACTTGAAATGGTCAAGAGGCTTAAGTTCTTCAGTCAATTGCACCTTATAAGCATGTAAACGCAAGTCTTATGCATAATGTTCATCAACAACGAGCGTGAGAGGTGCAGTTGTTGGGCACGATGACGAGTTAAGGTAGACTCATTTTCTTCAGCTCTTCTGCAGTACGAGCTGTACGAGCATGGACTGGTGTTTTCACATCTCCTATATTTCAGTTTTGTATGGTTTTTGCGTACGCTCAATTGGATGATTAAATTGACCGAACAAATCACGAAGTCTGAAATTGATAAATGTCAAATGAAATGCAGAAAACAACTTGACATGTGGCTCATATTCAACATTGGCCCTTAAAATTTAAACACTTTTTATAAAATTAAAAGTCTACAACAGCTTATGTTCTCCTTATGACGCCTCTAAATGCGAAAACGCTGTTTTATTTATTTTGTCAATCTTAATAATAGTTTCTCTTACAAAAATGGTTTTAAAGCAAAGAAACAAAATTCCGCCGAACCTACAAGAGGGCAAACATAGCTAAATAGTTGGAATAACTTTTAAGGGTCCATATCTAGTATGTCAATGCCTACGGCACGATCATGGTGCAATGTAGGTGGTAAGCCGTTGGAGGTAAAATGAAGACAGGTTAAGGTTTTTGATTATAATTTGATTATCATTCAATCACAGACTGATTTTATGTTTCTTTACCTCATATGATATACAGCTGATTTTCTTATGTCAGGTAAAAGAAACAGATTTCCTTGTCTTGGGAATGAATACTTCTTTTGGTAGTTCTAATATTGAATTAATATACAATTTCAGAAATGTTTCTAATTTAGTTTTTGGTGTGGACGCTTTGAGAAACATTTCACAAATGTTTGTGAAATGGTTTTTAAATGTTCGTGAAATGTTTTGTAGTCTGGACGCACCTTAAACTAGAAACAAAATTCGAGTCTCTAAAATGTGACAGCCACGGCTGTCAAAAATGTTATTGTCAAGAACAAGATAGGAAATATTTATTAAAAATAAAAATAAGAAATTATTTGTGATCTTCACAATCAAATTAAAATAATTCCATTAGAATAAGTTTTTAAAATGGATATTGAATTAAGCAATCAATGTAGAATATGCCTAGAACCTGCCGACGCTATGATAGATTTATTCGAAGATTCAAAAACCCTCTATAAGCTCGAACTCTGTTGTGGCGTGGAGGTAAATCACATACAAAATTATGAATAAACAAATTCCAGAAAACAAAAACATTTGTTTACAGATCCCAAACATTTCCAATCTGCCATCAAAAATTTGTAAAAAATGTTCCGACATTCTAAATGTAGCCTATGGCTTTCGAGTTCTGTGCCAACGGTCCCAAGAGTACTTGAGTGATCCACTAAATGCAATCGAAGTGGTAGAAAACAAAACAAATTTTATTGTTGTAAAGGACGTCTCCAGTTGCACTGAACCCAAATTAGAATACGGAATTGAATTTTCACAGCAAGAAGAAGATAATTACAATCCCGACGATGTCGACGATGAACATCAACTCGAAGATGACTTTAATGAATTAGTCCATCAGGACAACAACTACGAGTCAATTGCAGAAGATCAGTGTGAAGAGACAAACAAAGCAGTTGAAGTCAAAAAGGATGAGGACGAAGATGAAGACGATAACGACAACAAACCCCTGATAAAAACCTTCCAAGGTAGGGCATGCAGAAAACCCAAGCCACCGGTAACACTAATGTGCAATATATGCGGCAATTTATTCAAAAACAAAGCAACATTTGGCTATCATATGAAGTTACACAGAAATGAAAAGAAATACGAGTGCGAGTAAGTTATAATTTATCTTACTGAATTTTTGGTATTGGGCCAACTTAATTGAATTATTTTGTCTATCTGTAGAATTTGTGCGAAACGGTTTATGCAAACGTGTGAGCTTCGTGCCCACATCCGAGTGCACACCGGCGAAAAGCCATATGCTTGCTCTTACTGCACTCGCAAATTCCGCGATAGAAGTGGAGTCACACGCCACGAAAGGTGATTTTTTTAAAATTATTTTACACAAAGTTCCATTATTTTGTTAATTTATTTCTGATATTTTAGAACTCATACCAATGAACGACCGTATGGTTGTACAATATGTGGAGCTCACTTTTCCTATTCGGCAACGTTGAAAAAACACGAACGTGTACATACGGGCGAAAAACCTTTTAGGTGTTTGATTTGTGACAAAGGCTTTTCAGAGGCACATCAAATGAAGGCACATTTTCAAACGATAAGGCACGCAGAAATGGCAAAAGAAAAAAGTAAAGTTGAAAGTTTAGAATAAAAAAAGAAACAAATGTTTTTTATTATTTCGAGGCCAAGAGCAATGTGAAAAAAAGGTGAGATAAAAAGTGATAATTGGACAAGAGCAACGGATCAGCAACAGGTATAAGTAAAAATTAATTTATTTCCTGAATATGTATTTTGGTAGATATTTAATAATGAAACTTAATGCAAATAGATGTAATTTCATTCGAAAATTTAGTTTCTTGATCAAGAGTTCTTAATTTTTGGCGTCGTGTACTTATTAATTATTTTTTGGGGATGTTATAACCCGTATTTGCAGAGACACAACGTTATCACTAGGAAAGGGAGAGAGTGTTTGAAAGGAGGTGTGGGTGCACAATGGTTTTGAATTACTGAATATTGCAATGGCTGGGAAAGATAGAGTGGGTTAATGCATTCCACATTCGCGTAGTACGGCTAAAGAACGAATCTCTGTACTTGACAGAACGTATGAAGTTGCGCTCGAGGGTATATTGATGAGCATTAAGAAAAATATATCACCAATCAATTTAAATGCTCTACGTACAATTCTGTCCGAGAGGCTTAAGTAAGTTGCAGGAGCAACAGCCCAGAGATGGGCTTTGGACGTATATAAGTCTTGTAAATAACAGATCACAAGGGGATCATATTTTGTCGTCGCAGTGCCACATCCGAAGAAGAGGGATGTGAGTCTGAAAACGAATAGGAGCAAAGAGTACTATCGTCAGCGAAACAATGTATTGGATTAGAATTTGCAGACAGGAGATCATCAATAAAAATTAGAAAGAGTGTTGGAGATAAAACGGAGCCCTGGGGCGCACCAGCATTTATTTTGTGGTTTTAAGACTTGAACCCATCCAAAACCAAAAAAGCGATGTAGATTTGTTCCACTGTTCGGTGAGATGAACCATGAGATCACCAGTGGACCTATTGGTTTTGCCAGCGTTGAAGAACACCTCTTCAGAACAATTGCGGGAATACCATCCGCACCAGCGGATTTATGTATGTTGAGATCTTTTAGGACTCTCGCCCCATAGAATAACTAACGCGGTCAATGACAGGCGAAGTCATAACAGCCATATCTTTGATAACTTTGATTTATGTGATGCTTATAATCTTCTGCAATGTTAGTTAACTGTGGTGATGAACCTTTACATTCCAAAAGCTGTCATCCGTAATAATTCCAAACCAGTCTTGTTCAATAAAAGACTTTCCAAAAGTCTTAAAATAATAATACTTTGCTAAATAATTACTTATGACTTATACGAACTAAATAAGTGTATATATAATATAAGAATTAAATTCGAAGGAAATGTTTTTGGAATTTTTCTAAAAGTAAGAAATATTCGAATGATATTCCAAATTCAATGCAATGTTCAGGGACTACATCAAGTGCCTTATGCCAACCTGCAACATGTTCTCTAATTTTTTTTTTGTTCAATCGGTTTATTCTCCATCTAATTTGCCTTATAATTGTTCAACTAATGCACCTGTTAATCTGATCAATGACCGATCAATATCCGATTCATAAATCAGGTCCTGAGAAAAATGTTTCTAGTTATCGTCCAATAAGCAGTTTCTACAAACCCCAAATTATTTGAAAAATTAGTTTTCGAAAAGTTATCCTTCATTGTTCCGGGAAATTTTCCCATGGTCAGCATGATTTTGTTATTGAAAGGTCAACTACTACAAACAACAATTTTATATTTAACAATCTTAACCAATGAAATAATAAAAAAAAAACTTTGATAATGGTTTCCAAAGTGTAATATAGACTGCCAACCACAAATTTTGGAATTTAACTTTTAACAACCCTCGAAGTGTAAATGGGGAAATTGTCTATTTGGAAATTTAAAGGCAAAGGTCCAAAAATGCTTTTCATTTTTGAAAATCACCGCTCCAGCAAACATTTATAGTTCTTCCAGTTAATTATTGTAGACAAAAACTTATAATTCATTGTGCAAATACAAGTTGTAACCAACGGCACGCCAAGTGTAAACTTTTTTCACACGAAAAGACAACGCATTTCCATTTACTGCTCCAAGTAACATGTTCTCTTGCTAAATTCATCCAATGCTCCTTGTGTACTTGCCTCAAAACAGGTTCATTTTTTAGTTTTCTTCTCTAGATAGTATCACTTTTTTGTATTATCCTGTAAACCGTTGTTATTCCGGCTGATACTAAGCTTTTAGCCCTTATTTTAGTCGCTGGTAGAGTGGAATTTGAGACAAGCTGTCGAATTAACAGCTCGTACCCAATTTGATTTTTTGTGAATCAGCAAGATAAAAATGTTTACAACTGTATTGCTTTTGTTAAATCTCTTTGCTATTTCACGTCCTAAATTCTTCGAAAAATCTATTTTTGCTCTTTCTGTAGCTGTCAAAGTCAATCAAAACAGTTGTTTGCAACACCCTTTTAGATATTCAATACACAAGTTTTTAAAAGATCGCACTTGTAAACTCCTGTACGAAAATATTTACAATGGCCTCATCCAACTGGATCATTCTTGTATACGCTTTTTTAGTAGTTCATTATTTGATATTGGGATTTTGCAACGCTCGTTTCTAATTTTTCCTTTAATTTTATGAATTTGTAATATTAAAATACGTACCTATTTACAGGTAGTTAAACTTTTCGGGTACAACACTTCCACCAGCTATAAAAAGCGAAAATCCGTTCCGAAATGTGTGGCCACATCCTAGTGGTTTGCAGTGTATAATGATTTTTCCAAGGCGTTTGATGGGGTAAATCACACAGTCTTGATTGAGAAGCATTTCGCCGTTAGTTTCCACTCCAATATATTGACATGGTTTGAGTCTTATATAAAGGGCCACACCCAACATGTGCATATTAATAACATAATCTCTGATTCCATAGTTGTGACTTTTGGAGTACCTCAAGGAAGTGATTTAGGTCCACTTCTTCTTCTGTTCTTCATTACGATATTCTTGATTATATTAGATCTTCTTATTCCCTCTTATTATGTTAACTGATGATATATATCGATGGATTAAATCCGTCGATGACTGCCTTCTTCTCCAGAATTACCTAAATAATTTAGAAGATTGGTGTAAATCTTTAAATCACCTATTTCTAAATCCAAATGTGATTTTCTATTTTTACGCCGAAATTTTGTATCTATAAACTATGTTTATAACATGGATGATATTCCATTGCATTGTTATGGTCAAAAAAGACCTATGTGTCATCTTTGATCCTAAGCTAACGATTTGTCTTTAATTAATTTTTTAAACTATAACATTTTAAAAGCATACACTCTTGTGTGTGTATTACTAGTTCTTAAATTAAAATTTTATTTTCTAACATTAAAACTACTCCTTCAAATAAAGTAAACTAAATCTCTGTTATAATACGATGCATATTCGTCTGCAGATGAGCCTTTAATTGATGTGGCAGCGTAAACGCTTTCGAACAAGGTTCACATCTAGAAATATAGAAAAGTTGTATACATATATTTATTTTTTTTTAATTTCTCATACTTATAAGGTCTTTCTCCTGTGTGCATTTTTTCATGAGCCTTAAGTGATGTTGTTAGGGAAAATGCTTTTCCACAAGTTGAACAATTATAAGGTTTCTCATTGGTGTGTATTCTTCAAAAGGAGTTATTGTATTAACGTGGAAAAATAATTTTATAAGAAAACTAAAAAATACCTTTCATGTTTTATTTGGGTACTGCGATCGGCGAATTTTCTATCACAATACTGACAATGAAACGGTTTTTCTCCAGTGTGAACTCTTATGTGTGCTCTCAGATTGCAGGGTGAGTTAAATCGCTTGCTGCATATTCTAAAATAAAAAATAAATCATAACTTGTTACTTTTATCGCAAAATGAATAAGCTTCGATTAAAAATTTAGAAAAACTAGCTCCTATGAATGCACAACTTTATTTTTAGATAAGTTATCTTTTGGGAACTTGAAGTAAACTTAACTTCATTTGCATTTCACACAAGAACAAACGAAAAAAAGGCTTTTGTTAATAATAGCGAACCGAACGTTCATCTCAAAGCAAACGTTCTTTAAATCGCTCATTTCACGACTACTATCTATTTGTGTGCAATACATTAGCACTAAAGATGTTGCCTTATTTAATTGCCTACATTAACCTTTCTAAATATTACGAAATCTAGGATATCATGAAAGCTTGATTTGAGTCGAACTTTTTTAAAATGATAGTCAAAATATCACGACTTTGCCTTATGTTTTGCCGCTTATGAGTGAATCTGGTTTAAGAAACTGTTGTGTAAATTGTGTGTGGAAGTTCTCATAGTTCATTCGTTCAAAAATAATCAAGCATACATAAATGACGTCACCAAACAATCAAAATTTCTCTGTCAACGCACCGTCAACGTTCACAGTGTCAATGCAAAAAACGTTGACTATCACACAAATGACACCCTCCGGCCAATTATGTCCCAAAATGCATTGACGCTTATGTGAGGCAACATGATGTTTGGTTAACTCTGTCAACGCGTTGACTTTCGATACTATCGAAAAGCCTTTAAAATACTGTTAAGAATTTGCCGTATTAAATATACATAAATCAAAAGGGTATTTTTTTTGGATTGCTCTAAAATTAATGAAATTTGTATTAAATTATTTAACAAAAACTTGAAAAATCTTCTTTTGGTTCCTTCCGAACAAAATATAAAAAATGTTATTATGTAAGAACTGAACCATTGTTCTTTTCTGTTCTGAAAGTCAACAGTTCATAGAATTTAATGGGCTGTGTTTTCTCGATGTATCGAATATGCTCGAACCATTATTAAGACATATTTGCGCGTTCATCAAAATCGCTGCACATAGTGCAAACGTCTATACGAAAATTAAGCTTTTAAGCAATTTTGTTCCGCTTTAACTGAAAACGCACACAAATTTTTGAAAATACTTTAACATTTTTTGCAAATATTGATGGGTATTGTACCTTCTGTTGCTACTAACTACTCCCTTAAGATGTTAAGAAAAGAATTATCCGAAATCAACCACAGAAAAATTAATTTTTTTTTGAGTCAACTGAATAGGTACAAAACTTAAAATTGTTATTAGACTATAGTAAAACAAGTTTCTGTTAAGTTTGGTAGTTTTACTTTTAATCATTTCGTAAATTGATTCCGGTATGAATCCTACAGCCTTTTGATATAATTCAACGATATTTTGCTAAACGCTAACTTAAATACAGAAATTAAGGTTTTTTTTTGTCTTTAAACTGACAACCATCATCATTAACTGTGGGTACCATCCCCAAGTATATTTAATAATGTTTAGAAAAGATGAGTACGGAAGTTATTGAATTGAGTGCACATTTTGCTCCTCTGTGAATAAGCGCGTTGCCATGTTGGTAGGCCAAAAAAAAAATGTGTAAAAAAATGTTAGATTATTTGGAAAAATTTCTTTCCAAGATAGTAAAAGTAATTTTTGATTTAAACACATTAACCTTTACTGTTCCATAATAACTGACAACTTTCAATATAACAAAACCTCCTTCAAAGTTGTCTTGACCCTTTTAACACTTTTTTATTTTCTTAAATCGTGAAAATAGAAGGTTGACCCATCAGAGCCCCCGAAATTTAATAGTTTTATCGTCCGAAAAAAAACAACGTGATACCATCATGATTTTGAAAAACTCTAATCGCATAACTTTCCATTGTTCGTCAAGTAGCGGTTTTTCTTAAGTTTAATTCGTTTAAAATGGCTTGAATTTTAATAACACTTAAAACTGTTGAGAGACTTGCCTTAACGCCAAAGTTTTGTTTTATTTATGCCCCAGAATTACAGCAATCATATGCACACCTTAAAATTACTCGTTTTCAATGTACGAATCTTTTATTTTGTAGGTAAGAATAAAAGCTATTAAGACTTCGGCCAATTTTATCAGCTAGACTTAGCCAGAAGTGTAAAAGTTCAACGACTAAAATGGCTGGGTCACGTAGAGCGCATGGAAACCAATGTTCCGGCCCGGAAAGTCTTCGAATCCACACCCACAGGACAGCGCAGTAGAGGAAGACCGCGAATCAGGTGGCGTGAACAAGTGGGAAGTGACCTCACCCAACTTGGAGCGGGAAACTGGAGACATCTAGTTAGGGACCGAGCTAGATGGAGAAGTTTGTTGGGTGATGCCCTAGTTCACATAGGACTGTAGCGCCACCTTAAGTAAGTAAGTACTTAAAACACTAAAATTGTTGATTTAAACTATCCAGTACTTGATAGTACTCACCAACGACGATTAAATTGTCGTTGTACCTATTCAGTTGACTCAAAAAAGAACTTCTACTTTACGTATGAGATATTTTACAAGTGGGCGAAAACAAGGCTCGAAGTTTTATTTGGATAATTTGTTGGAATTCTTTTTCTTAACATATTAAGGGAGTAGTTAGCATCGCAGATGTCACAAAAACCTTTGAAAATGTTTGTGCCTATTCAGTTGAAGCAGAGTGTATATGTAAAGATGATAAATGATCATGTATCAAAAATGATACATGGACGCAGGCGGCACAAGAAAAAAATAATTGTATGAAAAATGATACATGGGACGTATTAATGATGTATTTTATTTCTAATACAAAATAGTTGACGTGTGAATATTTCAATATCAATTTGTATGGGGACAGTCAAAACGAATTCCAAAATGTATCAAATATGATACAGTCGTAGTCGTAGGCGGAACCAAAAAAAATGTGGGTATCAACTTTGATACATGGGAGAGTTAAGGTGTTAATTGAACAATGGGTTGTGATGAAAATAGCTAAGGATACCTCAATAATGAATTTTTGCCGAAATCTTAGGATTTTTTTCTTCAAAACAAGTATAGTTTTCCTTTGTGTATGTGTATTGCCAATTCAATTTGTGTAGGATGAAAATTGTCTGCCTAAAAATTTTATTACTTGACAAGTTTAAAAAAAAAAAAATAATTTAACCTATTTAACAAAAAAATATGTTTAAAAACTAACATATACATTTTTTAACTTACTCGCAGGCATAATTCTTCTCGTTACGATGGATTTTCATATGAAAACTAAGAAGACATTTCTTTTTAAAATGATTCCCACATATGTCACAAATAAATGCATTTGCCTTATTAGGTTTCGCTCTCTGAATATACTTCCGAATGGTTGGTTTTATTTCTTCCTTAATTTCCGTTGGCTCAGGTTTATTGTCTTCGGAATGTATTAATTCACTTATGTGATTCATTGTTTCAGCAAAACTTTGTGAATCATCATCAACACCAACTCGATGCTCATCTCGTTCTTCAATAATCTCTTGTTTAATATCATCTTCCGACATGTATGTCATTTCATATTCCTCTTGATCACATTGATCAATTTCGCTACCCTTAACAGAAATCCCATCAGACTGCAAGTCGTTTGTTTGGCTATTTTCATCAAAAACTGTATCTTCTTCTTCCACCAGATTTATCTCATCTATTTCGGCGGCTTTAAAAGACGAGCAATTGTCAGCTGGCGAAGGAATAACTTCCACATCTTGGATAACATATTGGATGTCATTTGAATCAATGAATTGGGCGTCATTGCTGTCTATGGTCAAGCCATCGACTTCAATAGTCGCCTGATCATCTTCAAGGAAGTCGATATTTTCAAACGCCCCTTCTGAATCTGTAGTGTTTTTATTTGATTTGAATATTTTTGATGCAGTTTGTGTTTTCAGTATAATATGATTCAGGTATTCTGTGGTTCTTTGACATGTTTCACGGAATTTGGTGGCATATCTCAAAATTGAAAGGCATCTTTGGCATATTTTGTCTGGTAGATTGTCTGTTCTTTTAAGCTGTAAGGGTTTATTTTATTTATTTTTTTTTTTTCAATTATTTAGAATATGTTTGGATACATAATTTTAAAAAAATTGGAAATTACCTCTATTCCTGAGCATAGAAAGATATCGTTTGGTAGCGATGGAACTTCGAAGATTGGATGTAACACGACGCGTTTACCTTCTTCCTCCATGCAAATGCGACACACATTCCATTTAATACTTATTTCCATTTTACACTTGTTTTTAATATGTTTGCTTTTTGTGGATTTAATTGCTTTTAGGATTTAAAATAAATTTGTTTCGATAAAATTTATTTTTATTTGTAATTCGTATGTTTACCAAAATTGTGAGCTGCAAGTTTGACTTTTAAATGTGACATATTCGAGTATCGAGTTAGAATAGCATCTTTATTCTTTGGGTGCAAACACAATAATGATTCTTCAATATTCACTTAGTTTTTTCGACTGATAAAATTAGTATTTTATGATCGTTGTTTAATGACGAAGCGGGACAGTTCACCTCCGCCGGTTTACCTCTGTCAGTTTACCACCGCCAGTTTACCTCTGCCAGTTTACCTCCGCCGGTTTACCTCTGCCAGTTTACCTCTGGACAGTTTACCACCGCCGGTTTACCTCCGGACGGTTTACCTCCAGAGCAGGTAAGTTAGTTTATTATTTATTATTATTATTATTTGTTATCAAAACTACCTTCTAATTGAAAACTTTTGACATTTATGTAGTTTCGTGTTGTTTTTTTTATTTTCATTCTTTATGAAATGAATTATGATACTTCTACTATGCAATTTAACAAAGCAAAATATTCTATAAGATATTTAAGTAAGTTTTTGTATTTTTTTTGTTTTGTTTGAATATTTAACAGAATTCAATCATTTTCAGGACAAAAATGTTCATAGAAAATGCAGCGCATCCTCTAAAAAAGTAAGTAAATCAGTCCAGTGAATTCCAAAATTTCAATTTTGCAAAACAAAACAATTCGTTTGGGATTTAAAGAGTAAGTTTTTTGTAAATTGTTTCGATATTTAATATATAACAACTTAATCAAACAAAGCTGAAATGTCTCCTTTTCTTCAATAGACAAAACGTCAAATTAACCATAAAAATATTCAGGAGTAAGAGTATTTAAAAATAAATAAACTCACGGCCGAGTGGCACTATAATATAAAACGCGAAAAAGCAGAGAGATCGGCCTTTGCATTACTTAAGAAGCACCCTGTGAGCAAAATAAGTCACATTTCAAACTACCTTACCTGCTCTGGAGGTAAACCGTCCAGAGGTAAACTGGCGGTGGTAAACTGTCCAGAGGTAAACTGGCAGAGGTAAACTGGCGAAGGTAAATTGGCAGAGGTAAACTGGCGGTGGTAAACTGGTAGAGGTAAACCGGCGGAGGTAAACAGTCACGTACCGGTTTAATGATGTTGTACAAGAAAAACATATTTTAGCTAACATAAGTTACATTTAATTCTTTCGGGCTCGTATGGAACATAAGACATCATTTTCATATGACCACTTAATAATTACAAATAACATGTGTTTTTTTAGACATGTGTTTTTTTAGACTTTTTTCGATTGTGGTAATTTTGACAGCCGTCACTTGATTTATGCTAATTTAAGTTGGAAATTTTAATTTAACACCGCTGTGCTTAGCTATTGATTGATTAATTCATTGTATATGACGAAAGCCAACAATCCCATCTTCCCAACTTAGACGAAGTAAAGATTCCAATATCTAAGCTGAAGTCTAACAAAAGCCGCTGGAGCAGTTGACTAAAATGCCGAGCTTTTTAAAATAGCTAGAGATAATTTGGTTAGGCGCATGCACCAACTTATCTGTAAAATATGGTCGGAAGAAAGCATGCCCGATGAATGGAAACTCAGTAAAGTTAGCCCGATACTGAAAAGGAGACTGTCTAAACTGCACCAACTAAAGAACAATCAGTCTTAAAATCGCTTACTAAACCTCCTCTGCCGTAATATGTGAACATCTGAAGCCAATCGTCAACAACCTGATAGGTCCAAGGAAAGTCCACAGTCGGTCAAATACTTACATTACGGCAGATCCTGGAAAAAAACCCAAAAACATCATCATTTCATCACTAAAAAACTCATCCGTAGGATGACCATGGAGAATTCACGCTACCCCATAGATGTTGGAAAAAACTTAGAATCTTTCGATGTCAAAAAAGGCTTTAGACAAAGTGATGCGCTGTCATGTGATATCTTCAACCTCGTTCTTGAAAGAACAGTGCAGAGCCTCCACGACCACACTAGAAGCATTATCTTTCAAAAATCCTTCCAATTACTCGCATATGTTGATGACATTGACATAATCGAAAGAACTCAGCGTGATGTAAATGCGCCTTTTGTGAGTATTGAAGTAGAGCGGCAAAAATGGTTTTAACGGTTAATGAGACAAAACAAAGTACATGCTGTCATCAAAAAAGGTCCTACAACACCAACTTCTCCGTCAAAACGTCACCATTGACAGACGTAACTTTGACATAGTTAAGGACTTTGTTTACCTAGGCTCCGATATGAACACAGAAAACAACACTAGCGCTGAGATCAAGCGAAAAATTACTCTCTCTAACCGCTGTTTCTTAGGGCTAAGAAAATAATTCAATTTTAATGTATTTATTTCCTTATACCTTAACATGCTAAAATTTCAATTTGTCCAAAACCACAACATCTCCCTTTTTTCTCTAACGAACTTTTAATCGAACATTTCTAATTTTTATAATGACATCCCTGTAGAGATTACAGAGTAGTACTCAATTCGATTGTCGTTCATTGAGTTTGAGTGACAGCTTTTTATTTGTTGTTAACAAGAAGAAAGAAAAATTATTTCTCAATTATAAAGTTTTGAAATTTTCTAATCCAAGTTCCAATTCCAATCCAATCAAGTGATTGAATAAATTTTAAAATAATGTTCACCTGAGCATCCACGTATTTTTTGAATATTAACTTAGTTTTAAGGGCGACGACACAGCAGTTTAAAGTCTTTTCACAACACGGAAACAACAAAAAAAACCTTTATCGCAGTCAACGACTTGAAGTGAGTCGAGCCACCATCATCACCAACCAGCCCACCAAATAAGTAATGAGTAATTATCGTCACGGCTACTGTGGAATTGAAGTACGCGATATGCATCCGAGAATCTCCCATAACTTCACCTATGTAAGTTCATGTGTCAAATACATGATATTCATGTTGAACTTTATATTTTGGCTATTCGGGGGGCTTCTCATGGGTATTGGCTTGTACGCCTTCAAAGAGAAATGGGAATCGACTGGGTGGGTGCGTTTGGAGAGCTTCTACGATGTTGTGCTGAATATTTCTCTTGTGATGATGATTGCTGGCATTGTCATCTTTGTTGTTAGCTTTGCTGGCTGCCTTGGTGCTCTGCGGGAGAATACTTGTCTGCTTAAGTTTTATTCCATGTGTTTGCTTTTGTTTTTCCTCTTCGAGATGGCCATTGCCATAATGGGCTTTGTTTTCCCGCACAATATGAATTCATTCCTTGAGGATTCCTTCACTGACAAGATAATTCACACTTATCGTGACGATCCAGACCTGCAGAATCTCATTGACTTCGCTCAGCAGGAGTTCAAGTGCTGTGGCTTGAGCAATGCAGGCTACCAGGACTGGAGTAAGAATGAATACTTCAATTGCTCATCGCCCAGTGTTGAAAAGTGTGGAGTGCCGTACAGTTGCTGCATCAATGCTACCGACATAAGCTCCGGCCTGGTTAACATTATGTGTGGCTATGATGTGCAAGGACAGTCAGTTGCAGCAGCTAGTAAACGCATCTGGACCAGTGGATGCATCGAAATCGTTCGCGTCTGGGCCGAAAGGAATCTCTATACAATTGCTGGTGTGGCCCTGGGTATTGCTCTTATTCAGCTTTTCGTCATCTATCTGGCTAAGACTCTCGAGGGTCAGATTGACCTCCAGAAGTCCCGCTGGGCGGCGTGAGTAAAAACCTAGCAATATATCGCACACACTAATGACAAATAATAAACGCGCTCGGCAAATCCAAATAATGGGTCCCACACACGACTTGACTGGCTTCAACTCTAACGTGCTGATTTAATAGACGGCTGATCTTTTTTCTACATTAACTTTTACAAGTTTTTTTTCTTTTAATTTTGTTTAGTTGACTCGAAATTTTGTTGCTTTTTAAAATTTAAATTTTTATTTATATGTAGATTCAAATTTAAGACTAGAAAATATAATTAAAACAAAACAACAAAACGAACATTGCCATTTACAATGAGATAAACAACAACCACAACAACTACAACAAAATTGTATTGTTTGTAAACAATTTTTTTTTTCTTCGAATTTATGGTGTGAGCGCATTAGCTTGAAATTTTAATTTTGATTTTTGAGTGCTATCGACACAAACAAGTTCTCTTCTTTATTATATTTTATTATATTATATTATAATTATGTATTTACTCCACTATTTATATCTATAATCAAAATATTAAGAAACAAAAATGCTACAAAAACATTACTCAAAAATAATAATAGATATTTTTGTGATTTTATACACAATTATTATTGTATACTCATGTATATGTATATATATATGACCCAGAAAAAGAAAAGAAAAATATTACTCAATAAACATACATACATACATTACATGGAAGAAACAAGAAATACATTATACTTATAACCATTTAATAATTAAGAAATCATAGTTGGCAAAATAAATCCATACCAATAAAATACATACCTACAAAAGTCTCCAAAACTTTATATATAAAAATAAGAATTGTATCATCCTATTGAAAAAAATAGATAAAACAAAACAAAAACAATAATAAAGTATAAAATATTTAGGTCCCAAATTGTTTAGCGTTTTTTTCAACCACGTCAGAAAGTATGAAATGATTTCTCTCATTAAATCTATGGACGGAGAGGTCTGTATGATTTTGCGTGTAAAGTTTTTATCCACCCTCAAAGACTATGAATAAATTGCCTTTGAGTTTTCGGGTTTAAAAAGTCTCAGTTAAATTTAAAAACAGAGAAATTAATTATCAATTGAAGACATCCGTTTTTACATCGTTCTGATTTATTTGCACTGCAGTCATTGGCAACAAGAATACGATAAGCTGCGAGAACTTGTTTATGAACTAGGACCAACAAATCTGATGATGATAGGCGATTTCAATGGAAGTATTGGCCTATCACAAAACAACTTAAACAGTCAGTGGAACGAATTCCAATCATATTCATTAAAATGGAAAATCGAAAGATGAGGTGTGTGACACGAAGGGAATTAAAATTTTGGAACTGGCTGATGCTTTAGATTGTCACGTTCTAAACTTTGAAGACGACCGAGGTGGTGAATTTACTTTTATCCGTGGAACATCGTGTTCTGTGATCGACTACTGTTTTATATCTGGAAACTGGATCTCTCATTTTGATAAATATAAAGTAGCTGTAAAAACATTCCCCGAACACATGCCGTTGGAGGTCTTGTTTAAGCTAAGAACAGATCGTGACGAAATAGCGGTTTCGGGAACTTCTCTTCCTTCGAAATTTCATTGGAATGACCACAACAGAAGTGGTTCGATAGAAAGTGCTTGTGCTTTTCTTTTGCGTACTTGAAGTTACTCATAACGTCAGACAACATAAACTTTAAAGTTATGTATGCATCTGCAAACAAAAAATACAAATAGCTTTGTAAGCTTAAAAAACGAAATTTTGACCTTGGCAATATTGAAACAATGGGCAGGTTCAGACAACATAAGGGACTTTATTTGCAGTCAACTTCATTCTTTGAACGTAAATTTTGACCAAGGCAACTAGTTAGTTTTTCAAGTGTCATGAATTTTAAATTCAGAACTTAACTTCACAAACCTCTATTTCAAGTTCATAGTACAAAAACTACCAAAATCATTATTGTCTACAAAACACTCCTCAGACAAGCTACAAGTCCATCATGATTTGTATTTTGTATTTTAAAGAAATGTTACTTATTTCTTTTCCAAATTTACAAGGAACCTTTTTACAGAAAGCATTAAATGAAGTTGTGCAGAAAATAAATAAATTATTGAGTAATAAAGTTCAGCTTTTAGTTGAATTAAAAAATATGATCAATTGTCATTTTGACATAAGTTGACTTGACTTGATAGTAAGGGAGATTTTTCTTGCCTAACTTTCCAGTCAACTTTCCAATAAAGTTGCCTTAATTGGAAGGAAAGTTTTTGGCAGCTGGCCAATCAGATGCAAGAAACTTGCCTTACTTTCAAGTCCCTTATGTCGGCTGAACCTGCCCAATGAACAAAGCTAAAAACGAAACCGATTTCTGGAAATCAGTGAAGCTTTTGAGTGAAAAAACGACTTCAATGTCTGCAGCTCTGCACATAGACGGTAAGTTCTTAGTAGAAAATCCACTTCTGGTCTCATGTATGCTGACGATATATCTTTCTGGGCGAATCTAAAGACTTCTTTAGTGCTATTGCAAAGTCTGGAACGTATCAATTAATTTATCAAAGTCCAGTGATATTTAGAAGCGGTGGAGGGAGATACTCTAGAATGGCAAAATGGACTTTTCAAGAAGAAGCCGTAGAAATAGTTAAGGAGTACAAGTATCTGGGTGTATTGATTACCTCGAACCTGAATCTCGATAGGCACCTCCTAAAAAATACAAAGTTTTTCGAGCAACCGCAACTGCAATTCTTTTTTGCGGAGCACAAGTGTGGGAATACATGTCGTTCGATGCAGTGGAAAAGTTCCTCCGTTTTTTCATCAAAAGCACCTTAAGGCTGCCGAGTACTACACCCTACTATATGCCGCACCTAGAAACAGGAACAGGCCCCCATTTCTTGGATACTCTCAAATTACACTTTAATTATGTGGCAAGAATTATGGAGATGGGAGAAAGAAGGATTCCGAGGCTTATGCTAAGTCACATTATTATTTTTAGAGGAGCATGCATAGGTGAGATGTATAAAATGGTGAACGATTGCTCAACAACTTTTTCAATATCAACTAAATATAACCTTTCATCGATTAGTTCGAAATTTGATGATTTGTTGATGAAAATCGGAAACAGGATGTACGATCAGTTAACTGAGGAAGCAGAATCATCATTATATAGAGCTTACTTATTTTGAATGTCTGCTCATTGTAATGAATGAGAAATATTGAACCTAGTAAAGCATTCTACATTCTTGTAGTGTGAATAAAAAAGAATCCCTGTACTTTACAGAACTTCCGAAATTTGACTCAAGGGTAAACTGATGCACATTCCTAGAAGTAAGGGTATTACGGTTGAATTCTTTATTACACTAGAGCATTAAAAATTATGAAACATTATGAAAACAAGGATAAACAATGATATGCATGAAACCTTGGGAGCGTGTTCAAGCTTAGCAAAAGTTTTAAAAAGAAAACGATCGCCTATCATTTTTAGAAATCTCTTCAATCCTATCCAAAAGACTGAAGTACGTTATTGGAGAATCAGCCCAAATATGAGAATTATACTCTTAATTCGAATGAATAAAAGCTTTGTACATTATAGCCAGGTCAGACGGTGAGACCACATCGTCAGAAAAAACGTAAACACTTAGATGCGTTTTTAGTGACTTTAAATATCTTCAACTCCTCTATCTAAAAATTTTCATTTATCCTTATATCAAGGAACATTTCCTTAAATATGAGAAACATCTTTTATAACTCCAATTCACAAGGAGGGCCCGAAGGGGGAGGTAAGAAACTATCGACGAACTACTAAACTTTCTCATATCCCAAAAATTTGCATATGGAACTTCTGTTGCAGATCTCCAAATACCACAGCACAGCACGGTTTCTTAAAAAAATAAATCTACCACCACAAACCTTAGAAAACGGGAATGAAGTTGATATGGTTTCTACTGACTGCAACAAAACGTTTAACAAAATTTCTCATAATCTTATATTCTTCAAACCCTTCTAATTAGGTTGGCAAATGCCAAACAGGCGGAGTCATAACTTCATGATCATCCTATGCATATGAGGAAAACATAAGGGATCTCGGCCTTTTATGTGACCGTGAACTGAAATTTCTACTTCACAATGACCAAATAATTCAAAAGGCCAACTCTGCATTAGGTTTTTGTTAAAAGATAGTCTAAAGAATTTTCTAACCCTTACGTGACCCGATCGCTCATCATGACGTTTGTCTGACCTCTACTTGAATATGCTCCGCAGGTTTGGTTTCCATATCAAGATATACACATGTATCAAGAATAGAAAGCAGCCAGCAAAGATTTCTTTGTTTTGCACTTCAATACCTTCCTTGGGAAAATCCTTTGACCTTGCCCCCTTATCGATACTAGATCTGGGTTCTCCTTTAACTGAAGCATACAGCAAGTGCAAGTAGTACTATGGAGTCTCTAGTTCCCGAACAATCAATTTTACAATCCAAGGTTTTTGGATTAGGACAATGTCTTTTTCGCTGCTGGATAATCCAAGAAGCAAGGAAGCCGCAAGCCTTGACAGAGTTTTGGAGCATGCAACTCGTGTTTTTTGTACACCCAAGGGTAATGTTTTTAAACCAAGAGACTCTTTATTGATCACAATAATTGCACCTCTTTAAAACCCCTTTTTCTCTGCAAGTTTCGCAAACTTTCTGTTGTGAGTAGATAGAGATGTATTAGATAGCCGGATCATCTGGAGTATTACATCCAAGCTGGAGAGTTCGGCTGTAACCATTGTGCGAGCTCTTGGTGTGTACGGAATTATCTCCAAACTTCTCCTAACCCTCTGACATTAAAATTAAATTAGGTGGCGCAACAGTCCGTTGAAAACTAGAGCCTAGTGACTTACAACTCTCAACCATTCCTGTTTGCGAGTTATTTTTTTTTGTATAAAAAACGCACACTCAAGGGGATAATACTCGCACTACCCTTATTATGTAGACACAGTGTAAGCACTAGGAAAGAAAGAGAGGGGTTGAAATGAGGTGTCGGTGCACTTTGGTTTTGAATTACTGAATATTGCAATGGCTGGGAAAGACAGAGTGTGGCAAGGCATTCCATATTCGCGTAGTACGGCCAAAGAACGAATCTCTGTACTTGACAGTACGACCGAAGTTGGGCTCGAGGGTATATTGATGAGCATTCCTGGAAGCGCGAGGAGTATTACGGTTGAATTGTTTAAAGGGAGGAATGCAACTGGCTATTTATCTAGAGCATAAACCGTTAAAATAACGGTAATAGAGGGTGAGACAAGAAACATTCCGACGATGTTCAAGAGACGTAAATGATCTTATGATGGTAATATCACCAATCAATCTAAATGCTCTAAATGTTCCAAGAGGCTTAAATAAGTTGCAGGACCCCCCCCCCCGATATGGGAGTTATACTCAAGCTTTGGACGTGTATAAGTCTTGTAGATAACAGCCAGATCAGAGGGGGAGAAAAACTTCTTGCATCGCCTTAGAAAACCCAAACATCTTGCGGCATTTTTGGCGACATCGCGTATGTGATCGTTCCACAAAAGGTGGTTGGTGATACACATACCGAGAATATCGAGATGTTCAGTCTCCTCGATGCAAGTGCCATCTATGGATAATGGCTGAGGGGTATATCTAGCTTAAACAATACAAGACAGCATTAGGTTTTCGAAGCATTAAATTCCACGCGGTTTTTTATTCCCCATTGTACAATGCTGTTTAGGTCGGAATTTAATGAGCTTATCATATTTTGTCGTTGCAGTTCCACATCCGAAGAAGAGAGATGTGAATCTGAACGAATATGCAAACCTGAGTATTATCGTCAGCGAAACAATGTATTGGGCTAGAAGTTGCAGACAGGAAATCATTAATAAAAATGAGAAAGAGTGTTGGAGATAGAACAAAGCCCTGGGGCACACCAGCGTTTATTTTGTGGTTTTCAGACTTGAATCCATCCAATACAACTTGTATTTAACGATTCTAAAGGTAATTACTAATCCAATGAAGGAGGGATTTTTAAAAACCGAAAGCACGCATTTTCGATAAGTGAGCCTGATGCCAAACCCTATCAAATGCTTTTGAAATATCAAGTGCAATAATCTTACTTTCTCCAAAGAGATGTAAAGATTTCCTCCACTGTTCGGTGAGATGAACCATGAGATCACCAGTGGACCTATTGCTACGAAAGCCGTAGAAGGAAGAATTCCTCTTATTTTTACAAATGACCAAACATTTTTACTGCCTTTGGGGCATTGCAGTATTTTTCGCCGTAATTTTAATTCATGTAAAAATTTGATCCGTCGAATATGGGCGTTGCAGGCCTTCCTGGCTTGCTTGAACTTATTCCGGTTTTCCTCAGTTTGATTGGCTTTAAAACAACGGAAACTAACCTTCTTGACCCTAATAACCTCTTTACAGCTCGCATCGAACCATGCGTTTTCCTTAGGTCTGATGCTTTTAACCCTGTTCGGAAAAAAAAAATCTCATTCCCAGGAGAATCAAACTTGTGATCATATCAGCGCTGGCGTCAACGTCACTATCGAGGAAGCATAGTGACTAGTTAAAGATCCTAAAATAATTATTGAGACCGTCCCAGTTGGCTTTCTCGTATTGCCAAATGGTTCTCTTAGGAGCTCTTTCTTTAACTGGAGAGTTTTGACACGAGAAATTTACTGATATGACACAACAATGGTCAGATGCGCCTAGAGTAGATAGAACACTAATAGTGTACTTACCAGGGTCAGAGGTAAGAAACAAGTCAAGAGTGTTTTCTGCTCGACCTATCACGTCCGATATTAGAGTGGGCTCGTTGACTAGCTGAGTTAGTTGGTTCAACTCAGCGAAGATCTCTGCACACACTCCTTCGATTGTTGTCCGGCCCGAAAGTTGAAGCCATGAAGAATTGTGTACATTTAAATCGCCCGTAATAACGATTTCAGTGCGAGGACAATTCTTTGGATGGAATCAGACAAAGCATCAAATTCACGAGAAGTTGACACTCTGTCTAGATTGGGGCTTCGATAAAGGAAGCAATAGTAAATGATTTTGCTTATTTACGGAAAATTTAAACCACATAAAATTGAAAAAAGAACTGGTACAAAGACCATATTGTGTCAAAAACTGATAAGCAACATCATTCCTAATGTATATGGCGAGGACCATGGTGGAAAAAGAATAATGGCACCAAGTTATACCCTTGAATAAAGAATTCAGTGGGATCGGAATCCTCACCTACAGCTGGCCTGTTTAAAGCAGTATGGGAGTACACAGAAAGAAAATTCGCTCTAAGCCTACGAATATTACAATAATCTACCCTGAAATTTACAGCCATTACAAATAAAAAAATAGCAAAAACCAAATCAGACGAAGACTATAAAAAAATATCACTGAATGGTATTCGATATACGCCATTACTAGTGTTATGCCTTAGTAGTGGCAAGAATCGAATCCGGCCCTGTCGATGCAAAACGGTAAACATTTTTTTTTTCAACGATCTGTTGTCGAACGACGACGACGTAGCCTGTGTATCAATTGCATTAGTTATAAAACTCAATGGGCAGGTTCAGAAAACATAAGGGACTTCATTTGCAGTCAACTTCATTCTAGTAGTAGTAGTAGTCTTTATTGAGATTTCTTTTTTTAACACAATTACATTCTTAAATACTAGGAGGTACACATCCATAAATATATATATTCTTTTGATTGTTTCAATTTGCCGACTTAGAATTGGTCTAGCTATACTATTTATGTTTATTATTAACTAATTTTTAATGCAATTCACAGTTTAAAGACAACAGTCTGATATATTTTTAGAGTTATAAATACGTCCACTCAAAAAGACGATACTTCGATATATGAGAAAAAACTTAACCTAAAAGATGCTTAACCTAAGAGAATAAAATAAAAAGAGAAGAAATGATAATGATTTCACAGTATGTTTGTTTCTATCTCCTTACATGAGATGAAGCTAGTTCCAAATATATAGTTAATCTAAAGAATAATACAAAAATAAAAAGAGAAGATATGATAATTATTTCACAGTGTGTTTGTTTCTATCTCCTTACATGAGATGAAGCTAGTTTCAAATGGAGTACAATATAGTTTTTATTACTCAATTTGAGTCAATGACGTATTTACTTTTCAGGTATGTCAGTTTAGTTGTTTACATTATTTGATATGTAGATTTTTCAATGTATCACATAGTTTTTTTTTAAAAATATTTTCAAATGTAAGATATCTTTACATATACTTAAATCTAAAATTTATCAATAAATAATGTATTTTAATTCACAGCTCAGTTACTAATATTATAGGAACTTAAGGTAAGTCCAATTATAGTTGGATGAGTTCAGTCTAGGCGTTGCAATAATTTGTATTAGGTATCTATCTTATTTTTTCATTTAATCTAGAGATGTTGAGCTACTTAGCCTCTGTAGGTGCCAGGGACCTGTTTATTGTAAAATGGTGAAGTCGAAAGATTATCATCCTCGATTTCCAAAGCAGCGTTGGACCCTTCATTGAGGATACTAATTGGAGACATATAATATCTGTCATTTAGAGACCAGTTGATGTTGTTTATAAAAATACTTTGAAGAATAAAGTTATCGTGATATTGTAATGCTGAGATTCTTTTTTTTGAAAGTCCGGTTAGATAGTAAAGCAGAGGAGAGATTTTTGAGTCATTATAGATTGTCTTATTGGAAAGCCATTTGCCGCCTGGTCTGCGGTGTTTATTTATACATTTCCGAATAATGTAACGTTCAAATCTCTGTAGTTCAAGAACCACATTGGGCGTAATTTGGAACCATATAGGGAACCCATAAGATAGTAAAGGGCGTATTAGTGTCTTATACATCAAAAGTTTGGTTTTAGGTTCAACTTTATTTGAATTGAGCAACAGTTTTAACTTAGCTGCTGCAGCTTTGCTGTTGTTTAGGGCTTTTCTCGCGTGTGGATTCATTTTCAATCTTTCGTGAAGATTGACGCCCAAGTACTTAATCGATTTTTTCAAAGGAATTGATTTTCCATCAATGGATAGCTTGAGATATCGGCTTTCACGAACAGCAAGGTGGTGGCCTTTACCAGCCGCATTGCGAAAACAGATAAGCTCGCATTTATCAAGGTTTAGGTCAATACCCCATTTTTTATAATAAGGAATTACTATGTTGAGGTGTTCTTTTACCGAATTCAATGCTTCTTGGGGTCTCTCATCAGGACTATATAGAATTGTGTCATCAGCATAGAGGATGGCCTTGGATTCGACATGTTGTGTAGGAAAATCGAAAAGGTACAAGTTGAAAAGGAGGGGCCCAAGAATGGATCCTTGAGGCACTCCCGAGAAGATGTTGACAGGTGAAGAGGTTACACCTTCAAAGTTGACTGAAAGACAACGGTTGGACAAAAAACTAATCAAAATCTTTATGAGAGTTGGGGGGATGTGTAATAAATTAAGTTTGAAAATAAGGCCGGCATGCCAGACAGAGTCAAATGCTTTTTTTAGGTCAATGGCACAAGCAACAGTACATTTTTTTGATCTGAGGTTGTTAAGAATTTGGTCATGGAAATGCAATAGTGCATGTTCTGTGGAGTGTTTTTTTTTAAAACCGAACTGTTCCGATTGCGTGGGGTCAATATCATCAAAAAAGTTAAATAGTTTTAAATGTATAATTTTTTCAAATACTTTGCCGACATTAGAAAGAAGAGATATTGGGCGGAAATTTTCAATGCAATATTGGGAATTGCCTTTTTTTATCGGGATAAGATAAGCTTTTTTCCACGCAGTCGGAAAATAACAATTGTTAAGGCAGTTGTTAAAAATAGGGGTGAGAAACTTTGCAAGCGTATTTTTGGTTTTACGAAGGATAAAATTTGGAATGTGGTCAGGGCCGGCTGACCTTTTATTGTTTAGAGATGATATTAAATTTTCAACTGAAGTTTCATGAATCAAGGATACATTGCTAATGTTAGAGGAATTATTTATAGAAGAAAAATTTGTCAATTGGATGTTTGCGTTCCAAACTGGGAAAGAAGAATTAAAAGTATTTACTTCCAAAGTTGTGACCGGATCAAAAAATGGGTTTTTTTGGGAATATAAATTAGAATAAAAGGAGGCAAATGCCTCTACTTTTTCAGATGGGGTGAAATAATTGTTATTCTGAAACGAGAGAACCTGATTGCTAGATTGTGTGCTGATTGCTTTGCGGCCGGTTATCTGGTCAATTACCTTAAAAACATTTGAATTTGGTTTAAGGCTGGCTAACTTTTTCCTGAATTGTTCATTTGTTTCAAGTCGAACTCTTTCACTGATTAATTTGGAAAGGCATTTTATCTGTGCAGACAATTCTACATATTGTTGGTTATTACGGTCACCGAAGTGATGAAAGAGTCTTTTGAGTTTTAGTTTCCAGTTCTTTCTAATTTTGAAAAGGTTTAATGTAGATGAAGAAATATTGAGGCGATTATTTCGTGAACTAATCTCTTGGCTGTACTGGTTGATACAGTTAGTCAGGACTGCGGTGGATAAATCAATGAAGTTGTCGATTTCCTCATTTGAGAGGTTTCTGTCGGTAGGAATATTTAAATTTGAAAGTCTGGTGTTAAGTGATCTATTAAAGACAGGCCAGTTAGTATTTTTAAAGCTGGTATACTTTTTTGGAAAATCCGGGAAAATTGAGCTATTATCAAGCTGTAAGGTTGCGAATATCGAGAAGTGATCCGATATTTGATCGAGAGTGGTGCAAGCTATGTTGTTATTTGATCTGAGGTTAGACGAGGTCATGAAAAAATCAATGTGTGAGCCAGAAGCCGGGCGGGTAGGACCTACTGGGGTGACAATGTCGAAATCAAGAAATTGGTTATCAAGGAACCAATTGGCCAGGTTGGAACCATTTTGGTTTATTTTTGGGTCGCCCCAAAGTGGGTGCCTAGAATTAAAATCGCCGCCTATGATTATGTAGTCAAAGTTAGATAAGGAAGATACAAGATCATCGAGAGCTGTTGAAAGCGATGTGCCTGCATGACATGGAACATAAATTGAAACAAGAGCTAATGTTTTTGAAAGATGACGAGTACTTAATGGAACAACAGCAATGGTTGCTGAAATCAGAGAGTTTGAAAAATTTTTTTGGGAGAACCGAATGGAGTTCCTCATGAGGATTCCGGAACCTCTACCTTCGTTATTCCTAATTAGGTCATAATGGTCGTTAAAACGACATCTGTTTGCTGTTTTTTTAAGGCAAGTTTCCTGAAGGAAGACTGCAGTTGGATAGATCTCTTTCAAAAGGAGATCTATTTCAATTTCTTTATCTTTCGTTAAGGAGTTAACATTGGACGAGATTAGTTTGAGAATCATGGTGAAAGGGGGGAGAGGGAGGCAATAAAGCAAAGATAGGCACCCGGTTTGTGGGATTCTTCAAGTGTTTTATAATGAGGCCAAAAACCTCTAATTTTGGATATGAGAGTCGCTATTGGTACCCCAAAAAGTCTCTCAGATTCATTTAAGAAATCAACCATATCATTGGGATTGCCTGGTTTAGGGACCGGACGTTCAACTACAACCTTAGGTGCAGCTGAGCCTCTTAATTTATCAGCATAAGATAAACCACTATGTGGAATGGGCATGGAGCCATTGGTTATATGGTTAGAAGCATTATTTTTATTCGAAGACAATGTCTCTTCTTTTTTTTTTTTTAGGAATGCAATTCGATTCGGACAGCCTCTATAACTAGCCGGATGACCAAGTTCTTTGCAGTTTACACAAGCAGCAACTGATGTTTCGGTTTTTGGACCTAGGTCACATTGACCAGGTTCGTGGTCTTTTAGACATTTAACGCATCTATTTGCGAAACTACAATACTTAAGGACATGTCCGTATCTCTGGCATCTAAAACACTGTTTAGTGTCTGAATTTTTAACCGAATCCCAAGTTACTTTATGCCTTAGTAGGAATTTAATTTTTTTAATTTTTTGAAGGCTTTCCCTATCATCTAAAGAACATAGGAAAAGGTCGAGCGGAATATTATTGGATTTAGACCATTTAGTCTCAAAAATCTTTACAGATACCCTCAACGAAGGGTCCAACCTGATAAGCTCTTTTTGGATTTCAGTTGGTGAAAAATTATTCGAAATCCCTTTTAGGATGGTGTTAAATTTTTTGCACTGCTTTGGTGTGAAGGAAAAAGCCTCTACGCCACATTCTTTAAATTTATTAATAAAAAAACTATGTAGTTCAACACTCCTAACAATCATTTTAAGCTTTCCAAAACCATTTGCTATGAACTTTATATCATCCAAGTTATAATTGGACTTACCCAGAAATTCCAGTATGGACTTCGACGAGACTCCCTTCGTAAAGATGGGCGGGCATCATGGCTCTTGTTTTGACGACGTCTGCTCGTTCCTATTGGTGTTTTTGTTTCCAGAGTAGTCACAATTTGGGTTGTTGTTCTGGCTATTGTTGGGGCTTGAGTTGCTGATGGTGTTGCAGCCAATACTTTTGCTGTTATTGAAGTTAGCATCTAGGTTGCCGGTACTGTCGCCGATATTTATAGCTCCAGGGACACCTTTTCGGCTGTTGGGAGCATCAAAATTACTACTGAGGTTTAGCTTTTTTATATTTAAGTTTGTTGGAATAGCATCCTTCTCAAAGTTATGAGCATCAACATCCTCCATTACTTGTTGAAGTGGCTTGAAACGGTTGGTGTAATTTAGAACTTCCTTTGGACGTTTGGAACCTGTAATTGTTCCTACGTGTCTTCTTTTTCTGGCCAAAACTGACTTAAAGGCATCCTGGTCGGCAGCAAGTAAACGGTTGAAAGCTGATTCAGTACTATTTTGCATAGTAGCCAGGTTGGAAGCGTCTGAGGTGGACTCGTGACCAATTATTACACAGCTGTTCGTTGTACGAGGTTGCGTCGGTAGACTGACGCCAAATATTGTAGCCATAGTTTCTTTAGCACTGAAATTTGCATCTATAGTTGTCTCGCTCTTTTTACCGGAATCGGCATAGGCAAGTTCTTCATCGTCACTATTCCATTCACGGGTAACGGAATCTATTATTTTCTGCTTGTCCGCTTCCGAAATTATATTCGATGGCAACTTTATTCTTTCTGCAAAAGTACGAATGTCCGGAGGAACTTTATCGGCCAAATAAGGCCCAAAGCCGCTTCTCTCCATTGCACAGAAGAAATGATTTTTGTTTTTTCTTTATATTTGTTTTTTTTTTTGTCTTTTATAGCAACACTTAAATTTTTAACTTCCGAACACGTCTGTTCTCGGCGAAAGCTCGAATCGGAATCCTCAACTTCATTCTTTGAACGTAAATTTTGACCAAGGCAACTATAGTTAGTTTTTCAACTGTCATGAATTTCAAATTCAGAACTTTACTTCACAAACCTCTACTTCAAGTTCATAGAACAAAAACTACCAAAATTATTATTTTCTACAAAACACTCCTCAGGCAAGCTACAAGTCCATCAAGATTTGTATTTTGTATTGTAAAGAAATATTACTTATTTCTTTTCCAAATTTACAAGGAACCTTTTTACAGAAAGCATTAAATGAAGTTATGCAGGAAATAAATAAATCATTGAGTAATAAAGTTCATCTTTCACTTGAATAAAAAAACATTATCAATTTTCATTTTGGCATGAGTTTGACTTGACTTGATAGTAAGGGAGATTTTTCTTGACTAACTTTCCAGTCAACTTTGCAATGAAGTTGCCTTAATTGGAAGGCAAATTTTTGGCAGCTGGCCAATCAGATACTAGAAACTTGCCTTACTTTCAAGTCCCTTATGTCGTCTGAACCTGCCCGTCGCAATAAGATAACATGCTAAGCCATGCGACTGTATGATTAAGAGAAAGGGGGAAAGTGAAGGACGGTACTCACTGTGCTATGCTGAGCTTGGCTTATCATGTTATATTTTGTTGATGGTTGTTTGTAAATTGTTTTTGTTTTTATTGTAATGATTTAGTGTGGTTTGGTTTATTTTTTTTTGTTATTTTCAATATTTTTGCTATTTTTTTTGTTTCGTTTTGTTATTGTTATTTATTTTGTATGTACCTACATACATATATATTTGTTAATTTTTTTGATAGACAAATAAAACGACTAGGCACAAGACTCAAACAAGACGCGAACGGGCAACGGACGAACACGCATAACACAGAGGGGACCTTCCCCAACGAAAGTTCACTGACAACTCACAACTGTGCGAGTTATGTTGTCAGGGATGGACAACAGCCAACGATAAAAGATCTTGCGAGTTTTACGTGGTCGTTTGTGATTGAAGGTGGTCCAGGGCTCTCCATCATAACATAAAGGAAGCTTAATATGAGCTTCCATTTGATCACCTGCCAATCTTTCACAGAGATCGTGCATCAATATCATTCCTGTCGATAGCCGGGACTACGATTCTTTCGAAACATTACTGAAAGACCTTTTCCCTGCATGGGGATGCGATTGATTGCTGATTTTAAGCAATTTGGGGTGTTTGGGTTCTGAAGTGGTAACCTTCATAGATCTTTGAGGCTTTGCGTCGTGATGAGAGCTCCCTACATTAAAGTACTTCGGGAACTGAAATCAAGCTTCGAATGTTGGTGAGGTTAACTCTCCTTATAGGGGTAGTAAACCCATGCTTCACAGTTCTACTGCAACGGAAACGTGGTGAAGCTTGGAGAGACTTGCTCTCCGTCATAGTAGGGGATTCAATTAAAATTACAGCCATATAAGTACTAAGTAAGTTTGTCAAATGTTTTGCTAAAATCAACTTGTTGGTTTTTTCTCGAAAGCATCCATATGGAAAGTTGTAACTTAAACTAGATTGTAATAGTAGATTTTATTTTTACAAAAGGGAGAGCATCACAAATAAAAGATTCAAACAGTTTTGAGATAACAGACAATTTAGCTATAGAACGATAGTTACAGATAAAATGTTTTTGGAGCCCCTTTTTGTGAGTTTGCTTGAGAAACGTACATTTGTACATATATTTCCATAAAACAGGAAAACGAGAACTTTGATATTTTTTTTTAATAATGAACAGGCACTTAAGGGGATATTAATACCCTTAACACGTTTACGTTTAAACACAGTGCGAGTGTTAGGAAAATAGGGAAGGATTTAAGAGGAAATACCGCTGCACATTGGTCTTAAAATTTTGAATATTGAAATGGCAGGGAAAAACAGAGTTGGGTAAAACATTCCACATTCTCGATGAGTGGTTAAAAAAAGAATATCTATACTTAACAATACGTCCGAAATTGAGCTCGAGGGTAAACTGATGAGCATTCCTGGAAGTGCGATCATTACGACTGAATTGTTTTAGGGGGGGAATGCAACTGGCCGCCTATCATTTTTAAAGCTCTTTTTTGGATCCTATCTAAAAGACTTAAACTTGTTTTAGGGGCTCCTGCCCAAATATGTGAGTATGGACGAATAAAGGGTTTGTAAATTACAGCCAGATCGGAAGGGGTGAAATATTTCTTGCACCGTCGGAGAAATCATAAGCAACTTGCAGCTATTTTGGCGATATCGAATATGTGATCAATCTATAAGAGGTGATCTGTGATACACATACGGAGTACTGAAAGTTGATTAGTTTCCTGGATGCACTTGCCGCTCATGGATAGCGGCATTAGGGGTGCGTTACGCTTTAACGACAGGAAACAGCATTGAGTTGTTGAAGCATTAAATTCTACACGATTCTTAATACCCCATTGTACAATGCTGTCGAGATCAGAATTTAATGAGCTTATCATACGCTACCGTTGAAGTTCCACATCCGAAGGACAAGGATGTGAATCTAGAAACGAATATGAAAGGCTGAGGGTACTGTCGTCTGCGAAACAGTTTAATGGATTAGAAGTGACAGGCAAGAGATCGTTTATGAATATGAGGATGAGAGTCAGAGACAAAACGGAACACTAGCATTTATTTTATGAGTTTCAGACTTGAAACCATCCAATACAACTTGTATTGAACGGTTCGAAAGGTAGTTTCTAATCCAAAGAAGAAGAGATTCATCAATGCCAAAAGCACGCATTTTCGGTAAGAGAGCTTGGTGCCAAACTCTATCAAATGCCTTTGAAATATAAAGTGCAATAATCATACTTTCTCCAAAACGATGTAAAGATTTGTTCCACTGTTCTGTGATATAACCATGAGATCACCAGTGGATCTATTGCTACGAAAGCCATACTGTCGGTCATTAAGAAGCTTCCATTCTTCAAGATATTTCTTAAGTTGATCATTTATCAGCGTTTCCATGACCTTGGAAAGAAGGTACGTGAGTGCTATAGGACGATAGTTAGAGGGGGAGGAGGATTCGCCTCCCCTTCTGGACAAATGCATTTTTCCATTCACTCGGAAAGAGACCTGTAGAATAGGACAGATGGAAAAGCTTACTCAGTGGTTCTGCCAACGTTGAAGAAAACCTCTTCAGAACAATAGGAGGAATACTGTCCGGGCCAGCGGATTTGTGTATGTCAAGGTCTTTTAGTACTCTTGCAACTGCACGAGTGCGAAAGAAAATTCGTCCCATAAAATCGTTTACGCTCTCAAGAACAGGAGGATTCATGACACTCCCCGGTAGCGTCGATTTAACAGCAAACTGTGCTGGAAGCAAATTGGCTGTAGTATTTCTTGCCTTAATTTCTGTTCATGCAAAAATTTGGTTCGTCGAATATGACCGTTTCGGGTCTTTCTAGCTTGTTTGAACTTATTTCGGTTTTTCTCAGTGGGGTTGGCTTTATAAATCCAGAAACTTACATCTTTGATCCTAATAGCCTCCTTACAGCTCGAATCAAACCATGAGTTATCCTTGGGTTTGATAGATTTTGACCCTATTCGAAATAAAATTTCTCATTCCACAAAGAATTAAATTTGTAACCATATCTGCGCTGGAATCCACGTCACTATTAATTGGTTATACATATATGATGGGTTAAAGAGAATGGATATGAAAGATGTTTTCCATAATTTTTAAACATAAATTATTTTCGTCAAGTTTTAGAATTTCATCAGGTATAAATTCACAAATTCCTAAATTTACATATGCATGTGAGTCAAATGGGGAAATTGATCAGTTTTGCAATAATTGTCGAATTATAATTAGTTTGAAAAAAGCTTTCTTATAGGCACTTTAAGAAAAAATCAGCAAACATATTGTACAGCACTTGTTACTTCTTTATATGTCATGTTTAGAGAATACCCATCAACATAAGTTCACGTTCAGTATTTGTCAAAAACTCATCACAAACACAATTCAAATAGAAAAGTAGAATCTGCCTACTGCCACGCCCTTGTTATCTTTTCTTTAAATAATATTGGAATAACATTTAGGAAATACAACAGTCATAAAAGTAGTTATCTCTGCTATTATATAAATGCCTGTGGCGTGATGTTCTTTGTAACGTCAACTTTTATTCATGGTGACTACTTTTTGTAAAAAAAATTGGTCAAAGCAGACTTACTTTTTTCATAAGAAAGTGAAGGTCGGCATAAGCCCCTTGCAATAACATTCATTGGATACTCTAGAATAGCTGGGAGTTCTTTAAGAGTTGTTCAACATCAAATATATTTGTATTTATGCCAATTTCCACCAACTACCACGCCTTCTTTTAAATAGTATTATAATGGTAATAGACGACTTTCCCATTTTATTCGAAATCCTTAAAAATTAAAGTGATGACTTATAAAACATAACACGGCTTCTTGGTTGAGCTTTAAACAATTTTTATTAAAAAATTACGTTTTTAAAAAAATTACAAGAACACAGACATTCATACATATATTTTACTATATTATAAAGATAATGATATTAACCAAATTAATTAATTAAATTGCTTGAGTCAGAGCAAACAATTTTTTAATATTAATTTATTTCGATTACCGAAATATTTACAAGAAAAACGAAACAAAAATATAATTTTATAGTTCTTCGTGATGTGAAGGAAATTTCTTTAAAATCGCATTGTATAAATTATAAAATGCATAAACCGAAACGGTGACAATCACTAGCAAAGCACCTCCAAAGGCCACACTAAGAAAATTTCCATCAATTATTCCGGTCGAAGTTCGACGAGTTCTAGACCAAATTTCTTCGGTACTAGCTGGCGACGATTGTTGACTATTTCGTTCTGCCATTAGTCGTTTCATGGAACTAAGACGTTCACGAAGGACTTCTACTGATTCTGAATTGAGATCTTCTGGAATAATATAAATGTTGGTCTTTATATTAATATTTATTGATAATATTTTGTAAAACAAAAGATTACTCCTTAAGCACACCTGCAGATTCAGACATTTTATATATCTATGTATATTTTTTAGTTTTAAAATTAATTTTTTTAGGATGCAAAAACTCCAATACCACAACTTTATTCTTTCTTTAATATGATAAATCTATTTCTTAAATTTGAAACTGGGAGTGAAATGCAACATCAACATCCATTGCGCAGGAATCGAATCAATAATTTTGTGTATCGCTCACAATGATTCCATTAGATTTCCTAATTCACCATAAATATGCCGAGTTAATAATTTATAATATAATAATGAAAATGTAACGCTGGTTCACAATGTATGAAAAGTTAAATCTTATACTCAATAATAAATATCTTATTCTATTTTAATAAAATTATATAGCAATAAATTACTTATTATTTCAAATAACATGTTTTATAAGCATTAACAAAAATATAATTTTCTTATTCTAGTTCAAACAATTGTAAAGCTATAGATTACTCCTTACTCGTTAAATCTCGACGCTATCTGTATGACTGAAACCTGGCTAGTTGAGTGTTTGAGGGTTAGTTTATGTTACTTTAGATTTGATAGGAAAGATCGTGTGGATGGCGTCTCGTCGTTGTAATCTTTGTTAAAAAGGTCATTAAGGGCAGATTAAAGTGCAATTCATCATCCGATAGTGCCATCGAGTATGTCTTCATTGAAACTTTAGTTGAATGAAATAAGCTTTTACTAGTGCGTAGGACTCGTGACTAAGTCCCTTGTTGTTGTTAGTGACGAAGATCGAGCTTCAGCTCATCTTCAATTCAATAAAAAACAAAAAGTCAGCAGGTGTCGATGGTCGTTGTACTATACTAAGACATTTACCGATGAAGGCAATTGACATTTATACCACACTCTTCAATAATGCACTGAATAATGCATATTATCCAGTGCATTGGAAGACCGCTCTGTGGTTCATCCTCTCCCGAAAAAGGGAAAGGACAACTCCAACCCGTCAAATCTTCGGTCGATAAGTCTCCTTCCGAGCATCAGCAAAGTTTTCAAAAAGATCATCAATAGGGCTCTGACTAAGTGGGCTGCAGACAACAAAATAATTCCGGATAAACAGTTCGGGTTCAAGGCGGGTCATTATACAATTCATGCTAGCTCGGCAAAAATCCTTGATCGAACCCTCCTAGTGGGTGCCGGGCGGACAATGTCACCACAGTTTTGGTCTGTAGGTGTCAGACGGTGATAGCTAAGGTTAGATTGGATCGCTGTGTGGTTCTGACTTCTTTTATAGCACAACTCACAGAAATCCTCTCTCACCATAGATCCAAGGTTCCTAGTTTCAGTGGTGGTGTGAGCTAGTAAATCCGTGCCCAAGAATTAAAGGTTGAGGGATAAATCAACCATGAACGAGCTCAGCCGGAGGCCTGTGGTGGGTAACGGTTTTTGTGTTTATACCTTCCCTCGGTATGCGGCTCTGCCGAGGGTGACCTTATTTTCCGTCTTACTCGTGGGAATCAAATCGAACTCCTCAATCATGTCTTCGTCCAATTTATGTGTTAAAATTCCATCCATCGAGTCCGAGGATGAACTCCTGGCTTCCAGTCAGGATACCATTGTAGGTAGCTCAGGGGAAGCTAGAGACGCTAGCACCTCAGAGCAGGCTACACTTAGAGGTAACACGGGAGGTACTAGTACCCCTGTGCTTCAGCATCCCTCTCAAAAAACGCCCGTTACTTCAAGTAGCAAGGCTCGCCAGAGCAACGCTACCAAGCCCAACAAGCACTCTCCTGCGGATCAGCTCAGGATCAAGTACAGGAAGGCTACTTTCATTCTTGGCAAGATTGCCGAAAACGAAAAAGCCGGAAAGGTACATGAGCGTGATGCTGCCGACAAAATAAAATACCAAAAAGTTGTTGAAGAATTCAACAGTCGGGAGAAGAGTGCGCTACCCAGCAAAAAAGAACAGTCCACCAAGAGGAACAGGTCTCTGGAGGAGGAGAAGCCACCTCAAAAGAGAACCAAACTTGGTGGCAGTGCCAGAAAGGAGACTCCGAGGGCGACAGCGCAACCGCGCGCCTTGAGTGAGGTCGTCAGAGACAACCTCCAGGTGGCGATTGTAGATGAGCTCTCCACAGACAACAGAGCTCTGATGTCAGCGTGGAACTCAATCGAGGCTAAGCTCTCGGAATTGGTCTTCCATTATACAATTTCAGCAAAAGAAGGTCCCTACCCCAGCTTTGACTCCGGCGAAATGCTCAGAGGTTACAAAGTGATAAAGTGCGCAGACGACTTTTCAAGGGATTTCCTTGGCAAGGGAGTTGCTAAGATTAGCAACGACTGGAAGGGCTTGAAGCTCAAGCTCATTCCCGCCAGGGAGGTTCCTAGAAAACCATTGGCTCGCATCTTGTTGCCACTGATGAGCATTAAGCCAACTGGAGCGGAGCTGATTAGGAGCCTTCAACGGCTGAATCCGCGGATTCCTATGCATGACTGGGTAGTCATTAAGACAGAGGAACCGCGCAAGAATAGCGCGGTCTATCTTCTGAGGATCTGTGAGGATAGTCGCAAAGCCCTAGAAGAGGCACAATGCAAGCTGAGGTTCGGCATCAAAAGTGTCTCCATAAAGATTCTGCAGAGTCAGGAAGTTGGCCCCACCCTGGGTGATGATAATGTCGAGGTAGACGATGTCACCATGCAGGTTGGAGCCCCCGGCGAGGCGCTGGATCCTGGCCCTGCAGTTCCACCTGCCAATTAAAAAACGACAAGCTACGCGCCATCCAGGCTAATCTGAAGCACTCTAAATGTGCCTCGGATAACCTGAGGATCTTCCTGAGTGAGGAAGATATAGATGTCGCCCTTGTACAAGAGCCATGGGTTAATGGCCTCGCGATTAGAGGCCTTAATGACAGCCAATACGATTTATTCTACAAGCCCGACAATCAGAATCAAGGTAAGCCTAGAACTTGTATTTTAGCTAAAAAACACCTAAAAGCTTTTATGAGTCCAAACTATAGCACTTCTGACTTAACAGTTGTTAGGTTAGAGGGTAAACAGGCGGAGGGCTTGATTCTTGCATCCTCATACATGGCGCATGACAAGGAGTCACCGCCTGAGGAGGTGCGTACTCTTGTGGCGGAGGCAAAAGCCAGACAAACAAGTCTGCTTGTAGGAAGTGATGCGAACGCGAGGCACTCAATCTGGAGCAGCACTGAAATTAATGAGCGAGGTGAGTCTCTTTTTAATTATATAATTGAAAATAACTTGACTATATGTAACAGGGGCAATACTCCCACTTTTGTTTTTCCGAGTACGGACAACTCAGAAGGGTGGGAAGATGTGTTAGACGTTACATTTGTCAATATTTATGGTAACCTCTCCATCGAGAATTGGAGAGTATCTCTTCTTAACTCCTTTTCTGATCATAGACGGATTCTATTTGATCTTAAATTTGAAATAAAATCTCCTTCCCCCTATAGAAATCCAAGAAGAATTGACTGGAAGAAATTTAGTCAGATCTTTGGCTCAAAGTTGCGCAGTATACCGAACGCGAGTTACGACTCGGTAACAGATCTTGAGTTAGAGATTTCAAACTTCGAGGACTCTATAACCACCGCATTCAAGGTCTCTTGCCCGATAAGATACAGTAAGAAAACCTTTCCACCTTGGTGGAATGACGACTTATCTAATCTGAGGAAAATAACAAGAACCATTTTTAATATCTGCTATAAGCATAAATTTTATCAGCCCTATAAGGACTGCTTGAGAATATACAAGCGTTCTATAGCTCAAGCCAAAAAACAAGGATGGCAAGAGTACTGTCAGTCCATCGAAAACATCAAAGATTCGGCCAGGCTTAGTA
Organism: Eupeodes latifasciatus; assembly: GCA_920104205.1. NCBI lineage: Eukaryota > Metazoa > Arthropoda > Insecta > Diptera > Syrphidae > Eupeodes > Eupeodes latifasciatus. The sequence continues at coordinate 186,026,138 of OV049924.1, forward strand.
GGGTTCTATCGAAAGAACATTCGAACCCCTCGTTTCTTAAAAAACCAGATGGAAGCTGGACAGCATCTCCAATGGAGACATTAGAGCTACTAATGAACGTACACTTCCCAGGTTGTGCAGAAGAACCAACCGAATCCAATCTGACTTTCAACATGCCAACCTCCATAGAGCAGGTAAACGCCCTTATAACTAGAGAAAATATAGTCTGGGCTATTAAAACCTTCTCGCCGTACAAATCTCCAGGCCCTGATGGAATACTACCTATAATGCTGCAAAATCAGTTTGAATTAGTAGTACCACGGCTCGAGAGTATCTTTAAAGGTTGCCTCTTACTAAACCATGTCCCCATGTCTTGGAGGCAGGTAAGAGTGGTTTTCTTACCAAAAATTGGTAAAAGGGGGCATGAATCTGCCAAAGATTACCGACCTATAAGCCTTACTTCCTTTCTTCTTAAAACCCTGGAGAGAATTGTAGAATCTCACATAAGGAGCATTCTGAGTAGTTGTCCCCTATCTAACTCGCAGCATGCCTACATGAGGGGCAGATCTACAGAGACTGCCCTTCACGAGGTAGTGAGAACGATAGAAAACACAATTCATTTTAAGGAATATACCCTAGCCACCTTCTTAGACGTAGAAGGAGCTTTCAACAATGTCCTAACTGAATCCATCGCTGAATCACTTGCAGACTTCGGTGTTGAGAACTACATTAGAAGGTGGATAATATCCATGCTAAGTAATAGAAGGATTCAATCAAAGTTAGGATATTCAACGTGTACCAAATATGCCAGCAGAGGAACACCTCAAGGAGGTGTATTGTCTCCTCTCCTATGGCTTTTGGTCATGAACAGCATTCTGGTGAAACTCGAGAGCAGCGGAGTGAAAGCGGTTGCGTACGCCGATGATTTGGTCATTCTAGTTTCAGGAAAATTTCCAAGCGTGATCAGTGAAATCACTAATATGGCTTTGAAGAAAGTAAGCACCTGGGCTGCGAGCTGCGGACTAGGTGTTAACAGCAACAAAACCGAGTTGATGCTTTTCACCACCAAAACCAAGGTACCACCCTTCACTCTACCTCGGTTAAACGGACAAGCACTATCATTGTCTTCCAGTGCTAAATATCTGGGCGTAATACTAGATACCAAATTAAACTGGAAGCTTAACATCGAAGAGCGGGTAAGAAAGTCGTGTGTCGCCTTCTACGCCTGCAATAAAACATTTGGCAAAAAGTGGGGCCTCCAGTCAAAAATGATAAAATGGACATACACAGCGGTTGTAAGACCGATACTGGTCTATGGTTCCATTGTGTGGTGGCCCGCTCTCACCAAAGCCTACATAGTAAACAAGCTTACAAAGGTGCAGAGAAATGCATGCGTAGGGATATCAGGGGCAATCAGGTCCTGTCCAACGGATGCACTCAACGTCATCCTGGGCCTTCTTCCGATTGACCTCTTTATCAAATATCAGGTGTCCTGCAGTATCTTGAGACTCAAGGAAATAGGCTGTTGGAAACCTAGATCTTACGGGCACTGCAACCAAACAAGCCTGATACCATCAGACATCCTATCCACAACCACCGATTACTGCATCCCTACCCTAGACACCTCAAAGAAGTTTAGAGTCTTGCTCCCGTCAAGAACCGACTGGGAGGAAGGCGTTGTGACGGAAGACTTTGACACAACTATCTTCACGGATGGTTCGAAGATGGAATGCGGTGTTGGTGCAGGTGTCTTCTGTGAATCTCTTGAGATTTCAAAAACCTATAGACTTCCCGATTTTGCCAGCGTGTTCCAGGCAGAATTGTTGGCGATAAGGGAAGCTTGTACAGCCCTTAAAAATATCCGTCAGAACCAAAATGTAGCTATACTAACAGACATTCAGGCAGCTATTAAAGCCATTGATTCAGCTTTATCATCCTCTAAACTGGTCCAGCAATGTAAAGAGGCCCTAAAGGAACTGGATATGAGCGTCACTCTTATCTGGATACCGGGCCATAGGGGCCATGAGGGTAATGAGAAGGCAGATGAGCTAGCCAGGCAAGGATCAGCCCTTCACAACTCTCTGGCAGTGAGAGTATATGCTCCTCTTGGAGTTGTGAAGGGCAATATCCTGACCAAATACACATCAGAAGCAAATCATAGGTGGAGGAGTTTAACGAGTTGCGTTATATCCAGGAAAATCTGGCCCGCCTATAACATACCAAAATCAATCAATTTAATTTCCAAACCAAGGCATGACATAGCCAGGATTGTCGCTACCTGCACAGGGCATTGGCCTGTAGGGGAGCATGCGGCAAAATTGGGTATACCACATAACTCTTTCTGCCGTAGCTGTGAGAACCAGGATGAAAAAGAAACAGTCCCACACTTTCTATGCCATTGTCCGGCCCTGGCCAGAGCACTCCACTTGGGTAAGGAATTCTTCAACGGCATTGAGGAACTCTCAGAATTCAAGATCAAAGATTTGATCTCATACCTAAATAGCACAAAGTGGCTTTAATCCCCTCCCCCCTTATTTCTCCATCACTAAATGGTACTATGAGATAATAGGCCGAAGGGTAGGAGAATAAAACTACATTTTATATTTTACATAGAACTGCACGTGCGGAACGTGCACCACCAATAGCCCATTTTCAAATCCATTCAGAATCTCACGAGGTATGGTATCAAAACGGCGCATTCAGCGCTATTTGTGTCCTGCGCGAAGCAGGACAGCCATTTCTACCTACCTACCTACAATTCATGCTGCGTTTAAACTCGTTTCTGATATCCAATGGAATAAATCAAAACAACAATGCACATGTGCTGTTCTGGTTGATTTGGAAAAGGCCTTTGACACCGTATGGTTAGAGGGTCTTTACCTAAAACTGAGCAGGCTCGGCATAAGCAAACCATTGTTGTATATACTTTATGATATGCTTAAAGGTAGGAAGTTTGTTGTCAAAAGTGGCAATGTAACTTCTACCACAAAATTCCAAATTATCAATGGTCTTCAACAGGGAGCGGTGAATTCGCCGATTCTCTTCAGCATTTACACCAGCGATCTGATAGGTAGTCTTACAAAGGAAATTGCGTACAGAATGGCCCGAAAGGTTAAGGTTATTAGAATTCTCTTGCAGCGTGATTTAGACAAGATTCAGCTATATTGCGACGACTGGAAACTGAAAATAAATGTCCAGAAGTCGGAGACAATTCTGTTCCGGACTCCTTTGGCTAGGGCCACGAGGGATACGTGCAAGAATTGGCGCAAGATGGCCATCATTGATCTTCACAGGCAGCGATTAGCGAGCAAAAGTGTAGTGAAGTACCTCGGTATCTACAGACATATAAATGCTGCTCTGACCAGGGCCAGAGGAGCCTTCTCTCTGACGAAACGGCTATTTTACAGCAGTCGGCTTGACCCCAGAGTGAAGGTAATTTGCTACATGGCCCTCATACGGCCGATGATCGTTTATGGTTGTCCTGTGTGGTTCAACGTTGCCCCTTTCCAGATGGAGAAGTTTCGGGTGTTTAAACGGCAGTGTTTACGACGCTTAAATCGAACAGCCGAATCTTCTTTCCTGCAAGAGCAATGTCTTCGACCAACAATTTAATTTTCGGGGCGTTCTATTCGAACTACGAGTATTGTGAAAGTGCACGCTTGAGCGGCTTCTTTCCACCAGAGGCATTCCTCTTTTTAGATAGATGCGGTCTGATACAGGATAGATTGCCAGTTCCGCTAATCTACCACGTCGAACGATGAACCGTGGATAGGCGACTCCTGTACAATCGGGACGTCATGACACAAGACGGAGCAAAGCTCCTTCGGTTCAGTAGGGCTGTGTCCCAACGGGACCGAACTGATAGGGTGAAGCAGAAGAACCAGTTTTGGTGGCTTCAATCGGCACTTGATAATGGGTATTTGGGATGGAGTTTTAAGCCTTGGCCGGCTTACATACTTGTTTTATAGTTTTAGGGTTTAGTTTTAAGTAGAATATGCATGGTGACACAAAAAAATAATTACAAACAAAAATATATATCTATATAAAAAAAATGTTAGATAGTTAGATTTGCTGCTGGTTGTTCTAGTTTTAAGTAGTTTATAGGTAGAATAGGTAGTTTAACTTAGTTTATGTTTTATTTTATTTTAAGGACCTAATTTTAAGTAGTTTTTAAGTAAAATTAAAAAAAAAGATATTGAATTTTGACATTTCTCGACGTTTCAAGGTCCCTAGATTCGAAATAAAAGATTTTTAGAAAGATGTACATATGTGCGTGCGTGTGTACGTATGTACGTTCGTACGTCCGTACTTCCGTATGTCCGTACGTTCGCGACGTTTTTTTTCGTCGTCCATAGCTCAAGAACCAGAAGAGATATCGATTCAAATAAATTTTGTTATACAGATAATAAGGCAGAAAGATGCAGAAAGGGCTCTCAAGAAAATTGCGTGGGTGTTTTTTTTTACCATAGCAGTTTAAAAAAAAGGTGAACATTTTGGTTAAAATTAAATATCTCATGAACCAATGACGCTAGAGATTTGAATTAAATTTTATATTATATATTGTAACGTGATACAAAACAAACAATTATAATTTTGGAAAAAAATCCAATTAATGTTTTTTTTTATAAATCAAAAAAACTGAAAAAAAAAATGTGTCACCTCAAAAATTTTACGACTTAAATATGATTTCATCTCCAAAACAATTTTGTGCATCGAAGGATAATGTTTTTCACATCTGATAAAATTTTGAGAAAAATCTAATTAACATTTTTTTTATAAAAAATAAAAACCTAAAAAACATTACTCAAAGTTGGTAAAAATTGAATTTCCACTCAAATATCTTTTTAAAAACTTGAGATTAAGGCTTCAAACTTATTTTATCTTATAAGAAATATTGTTTTCAACATTCTGAAAAATGTTGAGAAAAATCGAATTGACGGTTTTTTTTTACAAAAAATAAAAACCTAAAAAAAAATAATAAAAGTGGGTAAAAATTGATTTTCGACTCAAATATCTTTTCAAAACTTTGAGATATTGAATTTAAACTACTTTTATCTTTCAAAAAATATTGTTGTCAACATTTAGTAAAATTTTGAAAAAAATCGAATAGACAGTTTTTGTACAAAAAATTAAAAACCTAACTAAAATATAACAAAAGTTTTGAGATAAAGGCTTCTAACTAATTTTAACTTAAAAGAAATATTGTTTTCAACATTAGGAAAAATTTTGAGAAAAATCGAATGGACAGTTTTTTTACAAAAAATAAAAACCTAAAAAAAACAATACTAAAACTTGGTAAAAATTTACTTTCGACTCAAATAGCTTTTTAAAAATTAAAAATATTTGCTTCAAACTTATTTTATTTCAGAGAAAATATTGTTTACGATATTCAGTAATTTTTTTATAAAAATCCAACAGGCCGTTTTTTCATAAAAAAATAAAATCTACAAAAAATAGTACGTCAAACAGGTCGCAAACAGTCGGTTCAACTGAACAACGTTCTCTCTGATCTTCTTTCTAAAGGGTTTTTCAATTGACGCGGGAAGATTTTAACGTTCCCGTGGCGGCCATTTTGTTTTGGTGACATCTGTCAAATCTTTTGTTTATTTATCGTGGCAAGTTACACGATTGAACAGCACGTTGAAATGATAAAACTTTATTATCAAAATGAGTGTTCGTTAACGCAAACGTTACACGTGGTGACCCTTCACAGTCGACTCTTCAACGTTTGGTGGCCAAATTTTAGACGACCGGTTCAGTAAACAATCGGCCAACACTCGTACGCTCAAGGAACGCAAGATCGGTTGAGAACATCGCCGCGGTGCGTGAAAGTTTAAAGCAGAACCCGAGGCAGTCTATTCCTCGCCGTGCACAACAACTCGGCCTTTCGGAGACTTCAACTTGGCGAATTTTGGGTCGAGACTTGGGCCTTCACTCGTACAAGATCCAACTGGCCCAGGAGATCAAAGTTCATGACCATAGACAACGCCGTTTGTTCGCTGACTGGGCTTCCCAATTTTGGCCGAAAAATCATCATTAGTGACGAAGCGCAGTTTTGGATGAATAGCTGTGTTAACAAGCAAAATTTCCGAATATTGGACGACTCCAACCCACGCTAGGTTCACCATGTGATAATGCATCCTCAAAAAGTTACCTTTTGGTGTGGATTTTGGGACGGCGGAGTAATTGGTCCGTACTTTTTTGAAAACGACGTTAGTGAGGCGGGCACCATCAACAGCGAGCGCTACATAACGATGATAACTAATTTCTCATGGCCCAAATTGAACCATATGGACCTAGACGACATGTGGTTTCAGCAGGACGGGCGGCGCGGCGCTACCTACCACACAGCAAACGCCACGATTGACATTCTGTATGAACGATTTGATGGTAAGGTTATCTCTCGCAGGGGTGGTGTGAATTGGCCACCAAGGTTATGCGATTTGACCCCGCTAGACTTTTTCCTGTGCAGTTGACTCAACAACTAAAGCTTCTTGACCATTTCAAGCGTCGTCAATGGTGAGAATGGTCAGTTTTACATCATTGGAAGATATGTATGTATGTATGTAGACGATATTTGGTTTGGAAATGAAAATAATTTCCTAAATAATTTGTGTTTTATTCAAATTCAACATCAGCCCTTAAAATTTAACCACTCTTTAAATTTCGGTAGTATGTTAGTCTTTAGTCTTTAAGATTCTTGGTGCGGTAAGCAAACGTTGTCCGTTATGTTTTGGTATTATGTGGTGATTTGTTTTTTAAAACAAAAAACATTAAGAGTTTAATAGATTGAAAAGAAAATCCGGACATATTATTCTGAATGAATATTAATATTAAGATATTAAATAAAACTCGTACAGTTTAATAATTTGTTTTCTTTGGAAATCATTTAATATTCATATATTTGTATTAGCAATAAAAAATAAATTAAATTAGGTTCTTTATTCTTAAAAAAAAAATATAAATATTATACTTGTAAGGCCTGCCTTCAAAATTAACCAAAGATGGAAACAATAATGAAGCTTTTTTTTATTAATTATTTTATCAACATAGCCAATAGTTTTTATTTAAACAAGCTTCTTTTTGATTTTAATCGTATAATGCAATGGCCATCACGATTTCAAGATGGCGATTATTTTATTCATATAAATTGATCAACCATTTTTTATCTTGATCGCCACCAGTGTGGTGGCTTTGTTTGATCAAGTCACCTATTGGCTCATAATACTCCTTTCTTCAATTATTTTTATTCCAAATAAATAAAAATAAGGAAAAAGCTGGTTTTCTTGAGTTTGTTGGCTAGTTAGTTAGTTAGTTGTTCTTTGTGTTTCAAATACTTCTGTTCTTATTATGAACAACCAATGATATTCTCAAAAAAGAAATTGGAATCATCAACCGTTTGAGACATCAAATTTGCAATGTCTTCATCAGCGTGTGTATTTTCGGCTTCTGTTTGGTACTGCTCAAACCACTCTAAGGTGTCTTCAGTTTCAAATGAATCTGTAACTGGTAAATTTTGAAATTTAAATTGAACAGAATGTGCTTTAAATTATAATTAAAAACATTGTAAAGCTTACATGAAGTACTTAGCTGAGATTTGGCATTGTTTTTTGTTATGATTTTTTCTAAATCATTTGTAGAAGTTTCAGCCTGAGTTTTGGGAACCTAATAAAAACATCAAATACATTTTTGAAGAGAGAAAAATGAATTTGGCGTCATTTTTGTTGTTAAACGTTGGCAATTTTAATAACATAAAAATGTAAAATTGACAGTTAAACGTTATTAAAAATGGGGTATTGCTTTAAAATTAAGATTTACAAAATGACGGTAAATTCAATCTTTGCCATAATTTTGGTGAAATTTACTTTATATTTTTGTTCTTTGGATGTTTTTAGAAATTGTTGGAAATCCTTTTCAAATTGACTCATTTGAAAATCTTCTTCAACTTGACTAGTCCTGGAACCACAGGAACGTCTGCTTTTCTTTGATATATTCTTTAGTTTCAAAAAGGTTTCGTTGTTCAAATAGGGAGAAGCTGTTCTTTTGGAATTAGTTTTTTTAGATCTGAAAACCGACTTTTTTGATTTTTTCTGTTTCGAAAATAGAGATGCATCAGATTCCTAGAATATATTTAAAAAACTTTATGTAGTAAGTTTTTATAATTTCAAATAAATATATAATTTTTTTAATTTGCCGTCTTCAGTTGCGCACTTCAAATCTTTCCTTAAATGATTCAAAATTCTTTGAAAACATCAATAAGTCATCACTTTCGATGGGGTCATCATTATTAAATATATTTTTAAATATACTTAAATAATCGCTAGTTTCAGTTACTTCAGTTGATGAGGAAGAACTAAAATCCAAAATAGAGTTGATGCTGATATTATTTTCGGTCATATTAGAATCTTCAACTGTGTAAATGAACAAAATTATCAATTTTGAAATTATGTATTTTCAATATTTTAACATACACAAACTACTGAATTCTACACAACTATTTACAGTAGTTGTTGTTGGTTCCATTTGATTTGCCATAGATTTCTGCTCACAATTAATCGGAGTAGGTGTTATAACAGACTTAGAACAAGGTGATGCCGCCAAAACCTAAAAGAGAATATTTATTTGATTTTTAAGTAATGTAAATTAAAATGTGTTTTCTCATGAAATTACGATTGATGTGTTAGCTTTAAACTAAATTTCAATCTATGACCTTTTCCCTTAATGTTTCAGTCCCTATAGTATCCTCTAAGGCGCCAGTTATAGCTATCATTGGTTTTCATCATTGAACACAAACATTGGAATTTTTTTGGCAGGTCGTTTATAGCTTTCATTAAAAATGTCTGTCATTGAAAAAAAAATTCCTGATTGAAAGCCACCGAAAAATGATTACTGACAGAATTCTTTCATTGGAATTGGAACACGTGGAACGATTCGTTTCACTTTTGAACATAAAAGTATCAGCTGTTGAGAAAAATGAATTTCCGTCCGGAAAATAGAAAAATACATTTTTAGAGAAAAATAAATGGGTAATTACACTTTTTTTCTAAAAAAAAAATTTATTGTGTGATTTCCGATCGATCAGTATATAATTTCCATTTCTAAGCAAAGGGAAACACCGTCAAATATCGATTCAAAAAATTTTCCGGATCGATTTCAATGATAGCTAAACTGGCGCCAATTACTCTATTTTTTAAATTTATCGCTTGAAATAAGCAAATAAATAGGTTAGGTTAGATTAAAGTGGCTGTTGGTTTGGGACGACCAACACACTTAGACCAAAGTATGGTCCGTTGTGATACCACATGGATCAGTTAATCAGCTTAACTCGTTGAACCAATTGGAGCTTCGAATGAAGCGTAGGAGACAACTAATGTCTGAATTTTTTAGATCGCTGGTATCGTTAAAGTAGTAGTCTCCAAGGTGGATTCTACGTCTTTGTGATAAGGCAGGGCATGTGCACAGAAGATGAGAGATTGTCTCCTCTTCTTCCTCGTCCATGCAACTCCTACAAAAATCATTTGCAGGGGCTCCAAGTCGAATAGCATGCCTTCCTATATATAAGCAAATATAAGCAAATAAATAAATATAGCATATTTTTATTTCAAAACAAACACACTGAATGCTTATCGTAGTGACGTCTTAGTCTTAGTCTTAGTCTTAGTCTTAGTCTTAGTCTTAGTCTTAGTCTTAGTCTTAGTCTTAGTCTTAGTCTTAGTCTTAGTCTTAGTCTTAGTCTTAGTCTTAGTCTTAGTCTTAGTCTTAGTCTTAGTCTTAGTCTTAGTCTTAGTCTTAGTCTTAGTCTTAGTCTTAGTCTTAGTCTAAGTCTTAGTCTTAGTCTTAGTCTTAGTCTTAGTCTTAGTCTTAGTCTTAGTCTTAGTCTTAGTCTTAGTCTTAGTCTTAGTCTTAGTCTTAGTCTTAGTCTTAGTCTTAGTCTTAGTCTTAGTCTTAGTCTTAGTCTTAGTCTTAGTCTTAGTCTTAGTCTTAGTCTTAGTCTTAGTCTTAGTCTTAGTCTTAGTCTTAGTCTTAGTCTTAGTCTTAGTCTTAGTCTTAGTCTTAGTCTTAGTCTTAGTCTTAGTCTTAGTCTTAGTCTTAGTCTTAGTCTTAGTCTTAGTCTTAGTCTTAGTCTTAGTCTTAGTCTTGGTCTTAGTCTTAGTCTTAGTCTTAGTCTTAGTCTTAGTCTTAGTCTTAGTCTTAGTCTTAGTCTTAGTCTTAGTCTTAGTCTTAGTCTTAGTCTTAGTCTTAGTCTTAGTCTTAGTCTTAGTCTTAGTCTTAGTCTTAGTCTTAGTCTTAGTCTTAGTCTTAGTCTTAGTCTTAGTCTTAGTCTTAGTCTTAGTCTTAGTCTTAGTCTTAGTCTTAGTCTTAGTCTTAGTCTTAGTCTTAGTCTTAGTCTTAGTCTTAGTCTTAGTCTTAGTCTTAGTCTTAGTCTTAGTCTTAGTCTTAGTCTTAGTCTTAGTCTTAGTCTTAGTCTTAGTCTTAGTCTTAGTCTTAGTCTTAGTCTTAGTCTTAGTCTTAGTCTTAGTCTTAGTCTTAGTCTTAGTCTTAGTCTTAGTCTTAGTCTTAGTCTTAGTCTTAGTCTTAGTCTTAGTCTTAGTCTTAGTCTTAGTCTTAGTCTTAGTCTTAGTCTTAGTCTTAGTCTTAGTCTTAGTCTTAGTCTTAGTCTTAGTCTTAGTCTTAGTCTTAGTCTTAGTCTTAGTCTTAGTCTTAGTCTTAGTCTTAGTCTTAGTCTTAGTCTTAGTCTTAGTCTTAGTCTTAGTCTTAGTCTTAGTCTTAGTCTTAGTCTTAGTCTTAGTCTTAGTCTTAGTCTTAGTCTTAGTCTTGTTCTTGATCTGCTTTTTGTAATGTATTCAAGAGAACTATTAGAACTAACTATGTCCTATTGGAGTATTTTAAACTTAAACTTAACATCTTTCAATAAAAACGACGTGAATTGGCCACCAGGATCGTGTGATTTGACACCTTTAGATTTCTCCTTGTGGGGCTTTCTAAGTCAGAGTTCTATTAAGTCTGGTTTATGCAAAAAAGTCATCGAAAACTATACCTTTCCCATGCGCGAAAGGGCTCGAAGAAAGATAAAACCCAATTGATATATTGCCTTTAATGGAAACCCTATATACAAGGTAGAAATATAAGGCACAATACGTGTAAAATCGACTTTTTGACATTTAAGGGTCTTCGAAACCGCTGTAACTTATTAACTTACTTACTTACTTAAGGTGACGCTACAGTCCGGGGCGGACCTGGGCTTCAACCAACATGCGTCTCCAGCCAGCTCGGTCCCTAGCTAGCTGTCTCCAGTTTCGCACGCCAAGTTGGTTGAGGTCCTCACCCACCTGAGTGCGCCACCTGAGTCGCGGTCTTCCTCTACTGCGCCGTCCCTCGGGATTGGATTCGAAGACCTTCCGGGCTGGAGCGTTGATGTCCATTCGCTCTACATGACCCAGCCATCTAAGCCGTTGGACTTTTATTCTGCTAACAAGTTCAGTGTCGCTGTACAGCCCGTACAGTTCGTCGTTATATCTTCTCCTCCATTCTCCATCTATACGTACGGGACCAAAAATCACCCGAAGAATTTTTCTCTCGAAGCATCCAAAGATGTTCTCATCTTTCTTTGACAGGGTCCAGGCCTCAGCGCCATAAATGAGAACCGCGATGATGAGTGTCTTATAGATGGTGATTTTAGATGCTCGAGAGAGGACTTTACTTCTCAATTGCCTTCTAAGTCCAAAGAAGCAGCGATTTGCAAAAGTTATTCTTCGTTTGATTTCAGCGCTGGTGTCGTTGCCTGTGTTTATAGCGGTGCCTAGGTAGACAAAGTCCTTAACTACCTCGAAGTTATAGCTGTCCATGGTGACGTTTTGTAAATTATTAACGCTTCGATAAAAAAAAAGTTACTGCAGTTTTTTTATAACACATCTTCAAACATTACCTAAAAAACTTGTTTGTAGTATTTGCTGCTCAAGTTTAGAAAAATTTCGACAAAAAATCTTAATACCTTCTTATGCTCACTTGTGATTTTTGGGGACTTTTTGTCACTTGTAGTTAACGTTGTCCTCAGTGTCAGTACCCACTTTTATTTTCATCAATGTATTTTGGAAAGTATTGGGTACACAGAGACGGGATTGGGCTCAAAATGAAGAAAATTCAGTTAACTTGAAATCGTATTGTGTTCTTATGGTGAAGAAACTACCACATCAGTGTCAAAATCGGCAAGAACAAAACTAACGTTTTTCGTGGTTTTGTCAATTTTTTGCGATATTGCGTTCAGACCTCGAGGTCGAAAATCTGGATTATTTATAAGTCCAACGTCATTACTACAAAATTGGATCTACTGGATTTACAGAAATAGCTCTTTTATCCAGTTAAAAGACTACTTAACTAAAAAATAGTGTTTTCAATGTAATTGTTTCCAATTTCCTTAAAAACCAAAATATATTTTTAGATTTGGCTGTTTGGTGATTAATCAACAACACTGGTCCACAAGGTTTTTTTTACTGGGAATAAAATTGCACTTTTCCAATGGTTTTTGGTGGCCTTAATTCAAATCCGACTTCAAAATGAATGCATCACGTTAGGTTTTTTGAGATATCACTTTTTAAAATTCGAAAAGAACACGTATGTACATACATATACATATAGGTTTTTTTTGGGCTATCTTAATTTATGAAGTAGCTTATTTTCAATAAAATTCGTGATGTTTTTCCAAATCTATAATCACTTTCTTCAATATCAACCTAAATGCAAATCTTGAAAATCTGAAAATGCTAAATAGCTTAGTTGATACTGAAACCTTAACGGAAATCATAAAGAGAACTATCCCGCCTAGTAAATTACCAAGTGGCAACATTTTATTTAAACAAAAATGGTTTGATGCAGAATCCTTGAAAGCCAGAAATAAATCTTTTAAATTCTTAAAACTTTTGAGATCAAATAAATATAATTCCAATATTTTCAAAGTATTTTATAACGAAGCCAACAAGAATTTTAAACGAATTTGTTATGATAAAAAGGCAGCATGTGAACAACAAAATATAACTGTGATAAACAATACGAGATCTTCAGCTGAGTTTTGGAAAGCGGTAAAATATATAAATGGACGCACTAACACTATTTCGCTGTCGTTAAATGCTCCTCTGCTGAGAACCCACTTTAACAGCCTTCTTAATGCCCCATTATTGTCTCCTTTATTTGAATATGCGGCTCCTATGTTTCTAGATGAAAATTTGGATGCACTTTTTACTCTTCAAGATGTTCAGGAAGCCATAAACAACTCAAAGCTAAATAAAGCCCCGGGAAATGATCGAATCCCATTTGAATTTTATAAAAATTCAACAAACGAGTTTATGAAATTACTAACCGTGGAGTTCAACCGAATCTTCAAAACAGCTGAAGTTCCCGAAAAATTTAAAAAATCAATTATTATTTTTCCGATTCACAAAAAAGGTGATTACAAAGATCCAGCAAACTACAGGGGAATTTCGTTTTTAAACACTTCAGCCAAATTGTTTGCTGCGTTATTATACAAAAGACTTAGTCAATGGGTGCAAGAAAAGAAAATTCTAACAGAATTCCAAGCTGGGTTTAGAAAGGGTTATTCCACAATTGACCAAATATTTGCACTTACCAACATAGCTGATGCCTACAAAATTAAAAAGAAAAAATTGTATGCATTTTTTGTGGACTTTCGTGCAGCATTTGACACAATATCGCGAGAAGCACTATTTTATAAACTCTTTATAATGGGAGTATCAACCAAATTTATTCGCATTTTGAGAGCATTGTATAAAAATAATGTGGCTTTTGTGTGGGATGGAGATATTACATCTGAAGAATTTGAAACTTCAATGGGCGTTAAACAGGGGTGTATATTAAGTGCCCTACTCTTCATATTGTATCTTAATGATGTAACGGATTCTGTTAAAGGTGGTATAAACTTCAACGGGGTAACAATTCCAGCTTTAATGTATGCGGACGACATCGTATTTCTGTCTGATTCTGTGGATGGGCTTCAGCGAATGATTAACAGACTCAACATATACTGTAAAACTTGGAATTTAAAAGTCAACCGGGAAAAATCCAAAATTATGGTGTTCAGAGACGGTGGCGGTCGATATGCATGCTTGGAAAAGTGGAAGTTCAATGGAGAAGATGTGGAGATAGTACGCAAATACAAATATCTTGGTATGATGATATCGGCGAACTTAAATGTAAATATACATCTCGATGAAAAACTATCAGATGCTAAACGAGCAATTTCATCGATTTGGGGTCGCTGCATTAGTAACAATTACGTGTCGCACAGTGCAAAACAAACAGTATTTCGTTCAACCGCAGCTTCAGTCCTTCTTTACGGAGCACAGGTTTGGGGATACAGAACATATGAATCTGTCGAAAAATTTCTTCGCTATTTTTTAAAGAGGATGTTCCGTTTGCCGAAAAACACTCCAAATTATTTGTTGTATATTGAAACTGGTACTCCCCCTATGTTTTTGTATACACTAGAATTGCATTTTAATTATGTTATCAAAGTTTTAGAGATGGAAGAAACAAGAATACCAAACATAGTAATGAGAAATATTATTCGAAAGGGTGGAAGTATTTGCAATGTGTGGATAGAAATCGCATCAGAGTGTGGAGTAGAGTTAGATATCCAGACAAATGAACAACCTTCCTATCTAAGAGAGAAATTCAACTTGTTGTTAGATAAATTCGGTAGAATCTTATACGATAGATACATTGAAGATGCTGGAGCTTCACTGTATAGGAACTATTATAGCAAATTAAACCATTATCTTAGTGAAAACACATACTTTCTTGATTGCTACTCTGTTGAAAAAATCAGTAATGTCTTCAAAATAAGAGGTGAAATAATAAGTTTAAACTTTATACCCCACCGAACGGATCTACCAATTATTTGCGAACTTTGCAACATGAACACCAGGGAGGACGTTTTCCATTTTCTTGCAGTTTGTCCAATTTTAAAAGAACTTCGTGTTATGGTATTTCGTAAAAAAACCCTTGAAGAAGGAGAGACAATAAGCATCTTAAACGGCGAAAAAGGATGGGATGTTTTATACAACTATACAGTAGCTGCACTTCGATACAGAAAACGAATTTTAGAGGGAGATTTTTATTTTTTTTTTTAATTTTTTCAAATTCTTTTTTTAAATTTTTTAATTTTTGTTTGTAAATTAACTTACGATATTTATTTATTTATTGTCAACCTGGTAGACGGCTTTGAGCCACACCAAATAGACTAAGATAACTAAGGCATTGTAAATTAATTATTTGAAATAAAAAGTCATTACAACTAACTAACTAACTTTCTTCAATATTCAGTTGGAAAATGTATATTATTTCATACAATATTAGAACATTTTTCATACGTCGTAAGATTTCACCTGTCTTACAAAAATCTGACAGAAACTCTTAGCCATTTATGCTAAAACGGTTTTCAACAGAAAAAAGCAAAACGATTTAGAAGTATGTTAGTTTTGCTCTTGTAACAAATCTTTTGTCTAAAAATTCTATTGTATCAAGTTTTTAAAATATAATCAAAAATATAAAAATAGTGTTGAAAACGGTTATTTTAAAACCTGGGAACAAACATAGTCAAAATTAAAGTTGGATACGAATTCAGAACTAAAAATTTATTTCAAAACATATTCTTCAAAAACATGAAAGTATTAAATTCGATGTTTACTAAAACATCATATAGAGTCAAGTAAAGACTCATAACTACTCGTACTGAGAATTTCCAGAGAGTAATTTATTACCAAAAAAAAATTACTCAATAACATGGCAAACAACAATTTGTTGTTTAAATAGTTTTTCAATTGTTTTTAACTTTGAGACTTAAAATTATTTTTATACTAAAGCAACGTTTTTTAAAAAGTCACTGCAAGAATGAATTTCTTTCTTAAAGAAAAATTATATCACAAAAATGTAGGTTTTGCCATTGTTTTCCAATCCTTGATTTTGTATGTCAACCCCCATCCCATGATATTTTTTTTTCTTCTTTTGACCCAATCTTCTTACTCCAGAGTTCTGTTAAACCTTATTGCAAATCGTCTATTTTTGGTATTTTAGTATTAATTCATCGATTTTTTGTAAAAAACGTATTTGAGCTAATTTTTCAAAAACTGTAGCCTGAAAACAATTCTCTCTGAAAGGTACTACTTTATGCTCAAATTGTTGTTAATTTATTTGCTTTACAATCTTCGAATGGGTAAACAAATTTCGCGGTAGCATAGGTTAGGTCAGGACACCTATAACGTAGCTAATGTGCAATCTACTCAGAGAGATTAATTGTTTTGAGCGCCTGGCACTAAGAATAGGCCAAATTAGTTTAGTTGCGACACAAGTGGTGGTGTTATTCCACCTGGAGTTTGTTTTCTCTATGGTATCTTGCTTTAGCATGAGCTTACATGTAGCTAAGGGGATACCTATGCTAGCATTGTGAGCCAGCAGAGGTAAAGTTGTTCCGCTTTTTGCAAGTTCGTCAGCTTTGCAATTTGCTGGAATGTCTCTATGGCCCGGCACCCAGAAAAGGTGAATGTTGAACTGTGTAGCCATCTCCGTAAGAGATGATCGACAATTTAGGGCTGTTAATGAATTTGTGGAGACTGAGTCTAGGGACTTTAACGCGGCTTGGCTATCCGAGAAGATGCGTATATCATTAGTTGATATAACGTTTTCTCTAAGCCAGGATAGGACTTCTTTTATAGCCAGGATTTCAGCTTGGAACACGCTACAATGATCGGGTAGACGAAAGGAGAGACTTAAGTTAAGTCTATCTGAGTATACGCCACCACCAACCCCATCCTTCGTTTTTGATCCGTCTGTATAAAAATTTATAGGACCATCGTTCAAAAATGATGTATTCTCCCAAGAAGACCTGGGAGGTATAGTCACCTTGAAGCTATAGTTATTAAACTGAGGATGGGATATGGTGTAGTCAATATTACTACTTATAGTTCTGAACGAGTTCAAAATAGTGGTGTGGCCAATTCCATTATTGATCCACAGAGAGGAGGCTTGAAGCCGTATGGCAGTGTTAGCGGCCGTTTGCTTGCTGAAAAAGTCCAGCGGTATTAGATGGAACAGAACATCTAGTGAAGCGGAGGGGGTGGAGCGAAGTGCTCCTTCCATACACAAGCAGGCTGTTCGTTGGACTTTGCTGAGTTTAGCGCGGTTTGTCGCTGTATCTAGCGCCGTCCACCATACCACTACTCCATAAGTAAGGATCGGTCTTATGACCGACATGTATAGCCAGTGTGTAATGCGGGGCTGTAGGCCCCATTTATTACCAATGGCTTTTTTACAGGAGAACAGGGTTACTGTGGCCTTGTTTATTCTCTCTTGAATATTAGGTTTCCAACTTAATTTCTTGTCTAAAATGAGACCCAAGTATTTTGCTTGATCAGAGAATTTAAGTGGTACACCGTTTATGAGGGGAGGGTCAATGTATGGAACTTTGTATTTCCTTGTGAAGAGGACAAGGTCGGTTTTTTGTGGGTTAACGCCTAGTCCACACCGATTAGCCCATCTGGTGAGCTTATTCAAAGCGTTTTGTAAGAGTTCTTTTAGTATATTGGGATGTTTACCCGTTACTGCAATAGCAACATCGTCCGCATAGGCAAACACTCTGCATCCCTCTCTTTCTAGAGTAGTTAGTAATTCATTTATTACTAAGTTCCAGAGGAGAGGGGATAGGACACCACCTTGTGGCGTACCTCTGCTGACACCTCTTTGTGTAGTAAAATCGCCCAGTTTTGAATTGATAATCCTGCTTATCAGCATCTGATTAATCAATTCGCTGATCGACTTATCTACCTTCAGAGATGTCAATACACGTGCAATTGCAGATGTGTCGACATTGTTAAATGCACCTTCTATGTCTAAGAAGGCAACTAAGGTGTACTCTTTATGATGGAGGGAATATTCGATTGTACGTACTATACTGTGTAGAGCCGTTTCAACTGATTTCCCTTTGTTGTAGGCATGTTGAGCCTTTGAAAGGAGGGACTTATCAATACTTGCCCTTAAGTGAATATCGATCAAACGCTCAAAAGTTTTGAGAAGGAATGATGATAAGCTGATAGGTCTTAAGTCTTTAGGGTTTACATGACTGGATTTTCCAGCTTTTGGAATAAAGACAACTTTAACTTGTCTCCAAGACATCGGGATGTATGCCAAATTAAGGCAACCCTTGCGGTAGCATAGGTGCTTAGACAATTTTCGTCAAAAAAAACCTTAATTACTTCTAATGCTAACTTGAGATTTTTGGGGATATTATGTCACTTGTTAAAAATGATGTTCTTAGTTTTTCAACCTATAGGTTTAATGAATTGTAAGTCTATTTTGAATGGATGCCTATTCTGCTTTATCATACAATACTCACCTTAAATGATTCAGCACATTTCGTTTCCGGTGGCGGCGGCGGCGGCGGCGATAACACAAAATTAATATTTCTATCATCATCATTTTCCTTGGTCTGGGAAGTGTCCATCAAGAACGTTTGTTTCAATGTATTCCAATCATCAACGTTTTCCGAAGCTTTTCTTAAAGCTTTTATTTTAATGTAGTTTTGAAACGTTTGAAAAGCTTCATCGACGTTGTCGTTATTTTTTGCATTTGCATGAAAGTCAAAAATTAATTTTAAGATTTGTTCGGTGGTATTTAAATCTCTTACTGTTGTCGTATTCAAAATATGTCTTAACGGCTTTTGAAAAGAAACCCATGATTCACAGGAAGCACTGCGCTTCCGCGGACGAGATTTTACATGAACATTGTTTATAAAACTCTTTGAATTATTTTGCTTTTCAAAGCTATTCGTTGAAGCCAGTTCAACAACATCTGATGACGTTAATGGCATTCTGACATTTTCATGAGGTATCTGACCAATAAATTGTGACATTTTAAGACGATGTGCTGGTGATACTCGAGTTAACACTGGTGATGATTTTCGGGATCTCTTTGGAGTCGATGCAGATATTGGTTTGAATCCAGATGGCAAGGAATGTGGTTTCTCCTATAAAGATTAAGTTTTGCATATACAAATACAAAATCATTGAAAAAAAACTTCTTACCTCAGGTGAATTAATTTGGGGATTTGATTCATTTAGCAAAATCATTTGGAATTTATTTTCTCCAATTACACATTGAAGAAATTGTTGAGGATCTTTTTTGGTTTTTAAAGATCTCTTTAATTTATTCAACATTTTTTAGTAGTTTATGTTTTTCGATTTTTGGCTTTTTTTACACTAACACTGTTTTTTTGAAAATAGAGTATCAAAGGAAATAAGAATGTTATGATATCACCCTCGCGACACCAATGCACACACCTAACAAAGATGTTTATTTATCACTCTTTTGTTTTGTTGTAAAAAAAGCAACAATTATTCAAAACAATGATGGAGTAGATGCATGTAAATATTTTATATATGTATGTATGTATTACATATGTTATATATGTTAAAATAACATATACTCAGGGGCGTATTTACTCTAGGGTTAAAAGGGCTACAAACCAGGGCGGCAAAGCACGCTTCGTGTTATGTGTCACTGTCAAACATCTTAAGTTTGGTCTCTATCTTACACACGCCTAGAACGTGCGATTCTACAAATCTAGACTTTTTTGTGGAGCTATGTTAAAACTTATGTTTAAAGCGACTAGTCCGCTTCAAATAACGTACTGGAAGCCAACATTGAAGTATTTATAAGTGATATCGGTCGAAATGTTAGAAAGAGTATTTCAAAATTGGGATAAGCGAATGGACCATTCACACAGCCGTTAACATTTTTATAAATGGTGGTTAAATTCTAAGGGTCGATGTTGATTTTGAATAAAGCACAAATTATTTAGAAAATAACTGTAATTTATTTCTTTTTATTGTGATAATATTGGTATGGTTCAATTTTGTCTGAAACCAAAATATAGGCCAAATGGCCGCCGCGCCGCGATCTCGGCGCACACCTTCATCCGATGGTCCAAAATTTCGATGACGCTGAGGCATAATTGAGGTTCTATGCTGTTAATGTGCCGAATTATCCCATCCTTTAGCTATTGAATTGTTGTTGGCTTATCGCCGTGCACCTTTTCTTTCAAATAACTCCAAAGAAAGAAGCCCAACAGTGTCAAATCACATTGACATGGCCACCACACGTAGGATAACACGGCTCTTGAATATGTCGCTTGAAAGAGCCATTGGGCAGGTTCAGACGACATAAGGGACTTGAAAGTTAGGCAAGTTTCTAGTATCTGATTGGCCAGCTGCCAATCATGCCAGTTGATCATGTTTTTTCATTCAACTAAAAGCTGAACTTTATTACTCTATGATTTATGTATTTTCTGCACAACTAATAACTAATATTTCCTTACAATACAAAATACAAATCGTGATGGACTTGCAGCTTGTCTGAGGAGTGTTTTGTAGACAGTAATTTTGTTGGTACTTTTTGTACTATGAACTTAAAGTAGCGGTTTGCGAAGTAAAGTTCTGAATTTGAAATTAATGGCACATGAAAAACTAACTAGTTTACTTGGTCAAAATTTACGTTCAAAGAATGAAGTTGACTACAAATGAAGTCCCTTATGTTGCCTGAACCTGCCCATTGTTTCGTTAGCTGTGTGGCAAGTGGCACCGTCCTGTTGAGACTAACTGTATAGAGTCATGTCTAGCTTTGGCATCCCTGCCAAACTCGACGGTTTGATATCAAAAAAGGCTTTAGACAAGATAATGATGACATGTCATGCGATTTCTTTTACATCATCCTTGAAAAAATAGTTGCAGAGCTCTCACGTCAACACTAGAGGCACTATCTTTCAAAAGTCTGTCCAATTACTAGCATGATAACTTTGACATAATTCTTATAATTATGTCAAAGTTATCAGCATCATGTGAATGGTGCTTTTGAGAGTATTAAGGCAGTGGCAGCAAAAATGGTTTAAGCAATTAATGAGGGCAAAACAAAGTACATGTTGTCATCAAGAAAGGACAAACAACACCGACGCCTCGGTCAAAACGTCTCAACCGACAGACGTAACTTTGACATAGTTAAGGACTTTGTCTGCCTATGCTCCGCTTTAAACGCTGAAAACAACACCAAGCACTCAAATCAAATAATTTTTCTTGCTACCCGCTATTTCTTTGGGCTAAGAAAGCAATTGAGTAGTAAAGCCCTCTCTCGAGCAACCAAAGTGTCGCTATATAAAACCCTCATCATCCCCGTCCTGCTATACGGTGCGGAGGCATGGACTATGACAAAAGCGGATGAAAGCACCTTGGGTCGTTTCGAGAGAAAAGTTCTTCGTTCTACGGTCCCGTATGCATCGAAGGGGAGTGGAGGAGAAGATAGAACGACGAGCTGTACGGGCTGTACAACGACTAAGATGGCTGGATCACGTAGAGCGCATGGAAACCAATGCTCCGGCCCGGAAAGTCTTCGAATCCACCCCCACAGGACAGCGCAGTAGAGGAAGACCGCGAATCAGGTGGCGCGCACAAGTAGAAAGTAACCTCACGCAACTTGTAGTGCGCAACTGGAGACATCTAGCTAGGGATTGAGATAGATGGAGAAGTTCGTTGGGTGAGGCCCTAGTTCACACAAGACTTTAGCGCCACCTTAAGTAAGTATTAGTTAGGCTCTGTTTCTTGAGTCAATTGCACCTTGTAAGCGTGTAAATGCAAGTCTTTATGCATAATGTTCAACAACGACGAGTGTGAGAGGTGCAATTGTTGGGCACGACTACGAGTTAAGGTGGACGGCTCTTTAGCCACACTATCGCGAACAGCAGCAATATTTTCTGCAGTACGAGCATGTTTGCTCAAATTTTTGGACGATTTTGACAATTGTTCACACATTTTGACGCTTAGTAATTGAACGAAAAAATCACGAAGTGCACAATATGCATTTTGATTTAAACGCCCATTTTCAAAATAAGTCTGAATAACTTTAACGCGTTGCTGGACTGTGTATCTTTCCATGGTTGAAATTAACGTCGTTTTCAATTGGCAATCTGGAATCGTTCTTTGATTCGGAATCCCAATTGAACAGTTTTTTTTTATTCCGAAGAATCTGAAGTTTGGTGAGAATGTATTGGTTGAGTATGACATGTGTCACATATATGTATGTGTATTCGCGCTAAATTTCATTTTGTTTTTGTGCTGCAAACATGGAGGAAGTGAATTTGGATTGCTGCGATATTATTTTAGCTGAAAATTGTTTTCCATTTTGATTATATTTTATTATAATTTTTATATCAATTTCAAGAAATCACTTCACTGCTGGTATAATTTATGCAAACAAATGTGTTACAAAAAAAAATGTCATTTGTCAAGTGTGACATCTGACATTTAAAATTTATGAATGTGTGAGTGCTTCTGCTTCTGATTCTGTTTTTAAAACCAGAAGGGAAATGCTCTTCTTTTCAGAATCAGAACTGTCACTTTTGCCCAATTGAACGCATTCAGAATGCTTTTTTTCACTTCCAGATTGCCAATTGAAAACGATGTAAGTTAGTCTGGAATTATAAAATGTCAAATGAAATGCAGAAAAAACTTGACGTTCAAGTGTGGTTCACATTCAACATCGGCCCTTTAAATTTAACCACCCTTTAATAATAGGTAGGGGAGACCGGGGACAAAAGTAACACGTCATGAAAGTAACAAGCCCATTCACAGCCTGTATGAATGTGTTAGAGCATTTTTTGGTATGCAGTTCTGTAAACAAATTGACTTTCTCCTTTCCTAATCAGTTGTTGTCGATCGGTTGTGAGATTCGCACGTGCCACAGTGAAAAGAAAGAAAAAGTGCCCTATTTGAAATTTGTTTGTCCGCCAGTTTTTTGAATAAAAAAAGTGTTAAATATCAATATTTAAAGGTAAGTTTCTACTTAAACATTCTTTTATATGTTCTTTACCAATTCTTCCTCGCCATTTAAACAAATCTAAGAATCTGAGTGAATTATTTAGTTTTTATTTTAAAATGAGGGCACGTGGACGAAAGTAACAAGATACCATGGGGACGAACGTAACATGTTACTTTCGTCCACTAGAAGTTTAATTTTTTTTATCTGAATGTTATCATAATGTTTTTGGTATTTAGAATGCCTCGTACTCGTATAAGAAGAACTAATAGGGGAACGATTGCCACGTCTGTTCATAAACAGGCCCCTGAGGAAATTCTAAAGAAGAACAAGAGTGTAAGGGCCGGCGCAAAACATTTCGCTCTCTACCATGTAACTCTTGCCCGGTACATATAAAATATTTCGGGGGGTAATCCCTCTGCCAATGTTGGTTATCGCAGTGCAAAACGGGTGTTTTCTGTAGAGGAAGAAAATGAACTCGAGAATTACCTTATTTCTTCATCCAATTTGTTCTATGGACTTGCACCAAAAGAGGTTAGGCGCCTATCCTACCAAATAGCAGTAAAACATAATAAGCGATTCCCAACTAAGTGGCATGAGAATGAGCTAGCTGGCATGGAATGGTTATCTGGCTTTTTAAAAAGACATCCAATGTTGTCTCTCCGCAGTCCTCAAGCAACAAGTTTAGCTCGTGCAACAAGTTTTAATGAGACTAATGTCAACAAGTTTTTTGACAAGCTTACGGAGGTTATGGACCGGTATAAGTTCGAGCCACGGGACATATGGAACGTAGACGAGACTGGAGTTACAACAGTCCAAAAACCAAACCGTGTGTTAGCCAAACGCGGAACAAAACAAGTTGGTGCCATTACATCTGCTGAGCGTGGAAGATTAGTTACAGTTGCCATCGCAATCAATGCACAAGGAGGTCATACACCACCTTTTTTGTATTTCCATTAAAACGGTATCATGAACACATGGTTAGAGATGGACCGGTGGGATCAATAGGAGCAGGTAACGCTAGTGGATGGATGCAAGAAGCAGAGTTTTTGGTTTTTCTCGAGCATTTTAAGAGACAGGCAAAACCAACACAAGTGAATAAATGTTTGCTCTTGCTCGACAATCATGAGTCACATTTATCCATTAAATGTCTTGATTTTTGCAAATGCAACGGAATCGTTCTGCTATCATTTCCGCCTCATTGCACCCACAAATTACAGCCCCTCGACCGGTTAATATATGGGCCATTCAAAATAATGATTAACTCAGCAGTAGATGCTTGGATTCGAACTAATCCTGAAAAGACCATGTCCATCCACAATATTCCCAGCATTGTAAAAGAAGCTTTCCCACTGTCTATCACTGATAGAAATGCAAAACGACGCTGATTTGAGTCTTCAACAAAATGTTTCATCATCAGTTGGTGATGTTAATGTGAGTTTAAAACAAGACAAAATACTAAGCCATTAGCATTACAATAAAAATAATTACCTTATAGGTCCTCCCTGAATTTGAAACTGGTTCGATTGCCGATCCCATCAACATCCGGTCATGTCAATGTAAGTTAGAAAAAAATGAAATTTAAAAACTTAAAAAACTTACCATATAGGTCCTTCCTGAATTTAAAACTGGTTCGATTTCCTATCCCAATTTACCATTAACATCCGGTCATGTCAATGTAAGTTAGCCAATATTAAAATAAAAGTTCCTATATAACTCTTTTAATTGCATTCTAGAATCTCCAACCTTCAAAACCCATGCAGTCACCAAGTACATCGGCACCAATCCCTTTTTCACCTCAAGAAGTTCTTCCTTTTCCAAAAGCTGGACCAAGACTCAACACAAGGCGGGGAAGGAAGAAGCGCAAAACTGCTATCCTTACAGACACGCCCGAAAAATTGGAAATCGAGCTAGATTTCCAAAATCGACAAAAAGCCAAGAAAAATGTGTTTGCAATGAAAAGGCCGAGAGGGCAGTCCAAAAAGAAGGGACAAAAACTACCAAAGTAAACATCAGAAAGCGACACTTCAGGTGACGATAAAAACGATTGCTTATGCTTGGTATGTTTGGAGTGGTTTAGCCGAAGTTGTGGAGGTGAAAAATGGGTCCAATGTCACGAATGCAAGGGTTGGGCTCATGAGGCATGCACAAAGGGTGATCCTTTTTACATGTGTCACAACTGTCTTTCAGAATGAAAACCTTTCAATGAATTTTTATTTTTTGAGTCAAGTATAGTTTTGAAGTCTTTTTTTTTTGTTATTACTTCTCCCGTAGAGAAAGTTCGCATTTCAAATGATCTCACGTATGTATATTCGATACAAGAACTGAAAATAATAATTTAAGTTTATAATAATGCTCTCAAAATGAGTATGATCCTATTTTAAAGAATTTTGTATGTTTTACTGGATTACTGTTATGTTTTTTTTTTTAAATATCTATATATAATATAGATATTATAATAATTTTTTCTTGTGTTATGTTCCTTAAATGAAATAAGTTTTTAACACAATATAAAAACGAATAATCTCATCATTTGGGCAACAATGTCTTTAACTACTTATGTTACTTTTGTCCCCAGAGCGTGTAACTTTCGTCCTGGACATATAGGACGAAAGTAACAAGGGAAGAGTCTTGGAAAAAATATCACAGCTGTGTGAAATCGTCGATTTATTAAAACTTAACTTCAGCATTTTGTAGTGAAATAAGTCATCTTTAAGATGGCATATTTTGCTTTTTGTTATTCAAATAATAGGCAGAGCAGGAACCCCAAATGCATAAAATGTTACTTTTGTCCCCGGTCTCCCCTACTCATAAGATTTTGTTATAGCTCTTAATACTCTTTTTTTCTTTTGTTTCTTTCTGAAATAAAAATAATTAATAAGATTTAGTCTAGTTTATAAGACTGTATCTTACAGGGTAACAAACCATTAACAAATAAAAGAAAATGTCTGTACTTGTACAATATTAAATGAATTAATGTCTCTTATTTTTGTACGACTAAATTAAGGTTTTTTAGTTTGTTTTTTAAACATATTTGATACTCGTACTTTAGAGTAAGATGAATTAACCCCATAAATTGTGTAGATATTATTTAAAATTACATATATCATTGCGAAAGAAAGAGAGACATTTTTAAATGCTGATTGTGAATTATTAACGTTTCTGCGCAATGGATGTTACATATAGAAGTTATAGAAGTTTGTTTATATTTTTTTTCTTCCAGCTTCGAGAAACCATTGTTTTCAACGTTCTACTTTTTCGCATCTGTATAAATTTAGTTATTTCATCAAATTAAAATGCCTGAACCTGTATCAGGTGAAATAAACTTATATTATATTGTTATTTTAAATTAATTTAAACACAAATTGAATTGAATTTTATTGCAGAAGACTTAGATTCTGAATCTGTTGAAGTCTTGCGAGAGCGTTTGAGTTCAATGAAACGTTTAATGGCAGAACAGCGCAACAGCCAGAAATCATCTTCAACAGCAAGTACTGAAGAAATATGGTCCAGAGCTCGACGATCATCGACCGGAATTATTGATGGAAATTTTCTTAGTTTTGCATTTGGTGCTACATTAATTGGAATTATAAGTGTAGCTTTTTATATTTTCTACAGCTTGTATCAAGCTGTATTGAAGAAATTTCCATCTCAGCACACCGAATTGTAAAGTATGATGCTGATGATGATGATAATTTTGTACTGCTGCTAACTTTAGACAAATTATAAATTACCAAAAATTAGATATATGCAAATTAATATGTTATGTCTTTATACTCGAGTCTTGGTGTGTAGCTAATTTCTTAAATAAATACTTCTTATTTGTATTCAGTGTTCTTAATGTGATAAAATGATTTTTTTTATTTAAAAACTTTTTAAACCTATTTGGTATTGAAAGCGACCCGCGACGCACAGTGTGAAATTGTTTGATTCTATTCGAACTAAAGTCTGAATCTTAGTTTTTTCTTCTTGTTAAGCTTGTTTTTTGGGGAAAATGATTTCTTTTTGTCATATAATTTTCTAAATTAGAGAACTAGGTCAGGATCAGGACTGCAAAACTAATACCCTAAACCATAACGTCCAAATCTTAAAATGCCATTAAGCCCAAAGTTGAACACAAAGCCCAAAAATTAAAAAAAAAGTAGCCAAAAAACCCAAAGCAATTGTCGTAACGCCCAAATAAATAAATAAATAAATAAATAAAAGAAAACCGACATTTTTAGTTGCAATATTGTCCAAAAGAATTTTGAATTTTGTATTTGGGTTTTATGATATAGGGGTTGGGCTTTGTCACATTTATTTTGGGCATTACGAAGCTTATGATTCCTATCGTTTCTTATGTTTTATCACCTAACGACATAAAAACCCAAATCATAAAATAACATAAAGTCTAAAAAGAGAAACGTCTTAAAAATTATTACTAGGAAAACTTCACAATGCCCAAATAAAATGTCATATCACCCAAACCAATTTTTAATGTCGTAACGCCCAAATTTAGAAATGTCATAACGCCCAAAATATTTTTGGTGATTGTGCTTTGTGACGCGTATAAGCTGTGAGGTGTGTATGAGAAGGCATACTGGCACTATGCAAAATGGGTGTATGCAAGCTGGTGGGTTGAAGGGGGGCAGCATACATCCATAGTTCAGGTTTATACGCCATAATGCTGGGTGCTCACACTGTGAACAAGCAAACCATTTCGGTTTATTTCACTTTGAAAATTGGCCTTATTTCGAAATAAAGTCAAAAATATTTGTTACGGTTTCTTGACATTCTGAGTTTTTTGGACGATCTGACATTTATTTCGTGTAATGTTTTCCCAAATCGTACAGCAACAAAATGTTAATAAAATTGTTTCGGGCGCTGTGACATTATTTAATTTGGGCGATACGGATTTGGGCGAAAAGACCAAGACAAAGCAAAAATAGTTAAATGTATGTATGTATAGATACAAATTCCGTAGGTTTATGTATATCAAAACACGTTGGTCAGACAAAGGTTTCTTTCCGAGTGGATAGAAAATAGAATTTGTCTCTCCCCCTCTAACTATTGTCCAACTGCACTTACGTTTATTCTTCCAAGTTCATGGAAAGGCTAATTTATCATCAGCTTAAGAAATATCTCGAAGAACGAAAGTTTCGAATTGACCACAAGGATAGCTTTCTTAACAATAGGTCCACCGATTATTTAATTGTTTATCTAACTGAACAGTGGAACAAATCTCTACATCGTTTTTGAGAAAGATTATTGCACCTGATATTTCAGAAATATTTGATAGGATTTGGCACCAAGCACTCTTATCGAAAATGCGTGCTTTTAGTATTTATGAATCTCTTAGTTGGATTAGAAACTACCTTTCTAACCGCAATACAAGTTGTATTGGATGGTTTCAAGTCTGAAATTCATAAAATAAATAATGGTGTCCCCCAGGGCTCTGTTTTCTCTCCGAATGTCTTCCTTATATTCATAAAGGATCTATTGTCTGCCATTTCTAATCTAATAAACTGCTTTGCTGACAACAGTACAATCAGCTTTTCATATTCGTTTCTAGATTCACATCCTTGTCCTTCGCATGTGGAATTTCAATGGCAGTGTATGATAAGCTCATTAAATTCCGATCTCGACAGCATTGTCCAATGGGGAATTATTACCCGTGTAGAATTTAATGCTCCAAAAACTCAATGCTGTCTCCTGTCGTTAAAGCTTAACCCACCCCAGATGTCACTATCCAAGAGTAGCACTTGCATCCAGGAAACTAACTAATATATGGGCGAGTGTCCCTAAAACAAGTTTTAAAAGAGCTTTGGAAAGGATATGCGATAGAACTATAACCGAAATATTTATGAATATTTATTGTGTTTTGTTGTTTCATCGATATTCTTACAAACAATGTTCTGTCGAATTAGTCATGAAGTACATTCCCACCCTTAAAAATGAAAGCCGCAATACTCGCATTTCCTCATACTCAACAGTTAAGCATTGATCTTTTCTTTCTTTTCGGACGTACTGTCAAGTTTAGATTTTTTTTTAACCGCACAAGGAGAATGTGGAATGCTTTACCAAACTCTGTTTTTCCCTCTCATTTTAATATTCAAAACTTTAAGACCAAGTGCATCGGTATTTTCTTTCAAATCCTTCCCTATTTCCAAAGCTCGCACATTGTTTAAAATTGAAACATGTAAACGGTAGTAAAAACCCCAGGCGACTAAGGGACTTGAAAGTAAGCCGAGTTTCTAGCATCCGATTGACTAGCTGCCAAAGAATTGCCTTCCAATTAAGGCAGCTTTATTGGCAAATTGACTGGAAAGTTAGTCAAAAAAAATCACCATTATTATCAAGTCAAACCTACTTATGCCAAATTGATCATGTTTTTTCATTCAATTGAAAGCTGAAATTTATTACTCTATGATTTATTTATTTTCTGCACAATTCCATTTAATGTTTTGTGTAAAAGGGTTCCTTGTATAATTGGAAAAAGAATAAGTAATATTTATTTAAAATGCAAATTTTAACTTCCCCGAGAAGTTGTTTGTAGACAATTATGTTTTTGGTAGTTTTTGATCGATCAAATAAAAGTAGATAATTAGTAAAGTAAAGTTCCGAATTTGAAGTTTATGACACTTGGCCAACTAACTATTTGCCTTGGTCAAAATGTACGTTCAAAGAATACAGTTGATTTCAAATGCAGTCCCCCATGTTGTCCGAACCCACCCAATTTTTGTTATATGTGCGAATCTGACAGAACAGCTGATTTAACATATGGTTGGACGTCAAAATCTAAACGTTTGTATCTAGCACGGACCGGATACCGGTTGTGCAGAGATGAAAAAATCATCCGCCAGTCCGATGAAATAAGTAAGTAAGAAATTGCAACTACGTCATTAAAAATGTGTGGAAGATATACAAATTGGCATTCATCTGAAACGAAAAACCGGAAAATCACAATTTTCAAATTCTTTTAGTTCTAGTCAAAAACAAAAGTTAACACATGTCTTTGATTTTTAGCCAAACCTGACCCTGTATTCAAATTGTCACTCAGTTTTTTTTACAACCCTCTTCCCGAGCTGTTTGCTTAAGAAAAACATAAGTTGTGAAATTTAAAAAAAAAAATAAAAATCAAATGTATTAATTTCGTATTTTAATTTATTGTTGTATCACTTAAGTTAGGACAGAGTAGTAAAGAAGAAAGAATATCTATCAACTTACAATACTTAAATATTAGTTTGTGTATGTTCTTACGACATTTAATTTTTATATAATAATAATAATAAATATAACAAATAAAGGCAAAAAAAAATTATAACAATATTTATATTGAATGTGAACAAGTATTTCTCTTTGAATTCATAAACGTATTCAACTTTTGCTTTTAAAGAAACATAAGAATCAAAAGCTATTCATAATTTATTTATAGGTATAAACTTCATTATCGTTATTTTTATGAGCAATATTATAGCAAACACGTGAGAATACCTTATTATTATTAGTTTAGTTTAATTTAACTGACAAACAAAAAAATCTCAGCATTCAACTCATTTCAGATTTCAATTCATTCATAAAAAATAAAAATTTACAATGAGAAAATAATACAAATAATAAATACTGAAATCTCTCATCAGGCCTTCTTTCATTAACAAACAAATACAAAATTACGAGATACAAACAAACACATCATACATAAGTTAAGTTTAGGTTTTTTTTAAATTGTAAATTAGAACTTTGTTTATTTATGTATGTAAGTATGTATGTATAAACGGTTAAGATTATTATGAGAAATATTAATTGTTTTATAATTTATCAAAAGCTACTTTCAGTTGTGATTACAGTACGTTCTTATCGCAACGTCCTTCTACAGTGCCTTTTCCACTTCCACCATATCATCGTCTTTTCTTTTCTTATAGTTAAACTTCTCGATATAAAAATATATATAAATTATACTTTTATAGAAAATGTTTTTTTTTATAAATGTATAAATTGTTATCAAAAAAAGGTTAAGCTTCAATTCATTCACGCTTTATATAACGAACTTAAGGCATTGGTATGTTTTCGGGTATGTATTCAAGAAAATTAGACGGAAATTGGCCCTGTCTTCCATCAGAGGATTCTCCAAAGAGCCAGTCTTCGTTAATTCTATATAAAACAGTTATGTAATCGTTCTCCTGAAATATAAACAAAAAAAAACATAAGAAAATACTCGATTTAACTAACACACAGGATTTGTTTTGTTAAATGACAATTTTATTTTATTTTACCTGAAATACTAAATCTCCAGGTTCACCAGCATCGAAAGTATACAGACATCGTACTTGATTTGAATTATTGTTTGAATTCTGTATTGGTGCCTTAGCATTGCTGCTGCTAAAGCTGTTTATTACTTCTTTCTTCTCCCGATGATGATTATAGCTTTGAGTATATGATGACGATGAGGAATTGCTCAGTGAAAAAGTAGTAGTTGAAAGAGAAGATGTCGTTGTGGTGGTGCTTGAAATTTCAGTATAATCTTTAAGGGGTACTTTGATTTCAATGTAATTTGTGGGAAATATTCCTTCACAGCCGCTTCGGTTACGACCTCTCAACCATTCATCGTTGAGTTTTTCCAAAATATAGATTTTTTCGTTTTCCTGTTTAAATTAAAATAAAAGAGAAAACTTGTTAACATAAAAGGATTTATGTAATCACATTTTATGAATATTTTAAAGCGTAAACGGTTATGCCTATTTAAAAAAAAGGAAGTGTGTAGTTCGATTTATCTAAAGAATTTTAATGAAACATACTTTAAGCATAAGATTTTTTATTATTAATCCAATCTACCACCATCCTCATATGGAGAAGAAAACAGTTTGCATTATTTTACTAACAGTTTACAAAAACAAAATAAATTAACAAGTTGATTTTCTACAGCGATTTCGATTTCCATATTCTACTTAAAACAAGAACTATTGTGCATAGGGATAATCCTTGGTTCAATAAAAAGATTCGAGAAGCCATTAACCGGCGAATCTCCGTCTACCGGCAGTTGCTCAAAAAAATTAGTACCCCGCAAAAACCAAATGGAATTAGAAATATATTAATTTTTCACAAAATGAACACAATTTGTATAAGAGTATGCGTGAAATAAGTATTGGTAAGGAGAGATATATTGATGCTGATATTGATATTGATAGTGATGACTTAAATAAGGCATTCATATCGAAAGTTCCTCCACGAACACACGTGGGTTGATTCATCGCTTTTATCAACCGAAAATGTTTCTTTTGATTTTGAATGTGTTAATGCAGAAGATTAGTGAAAAGCTAACGTAATGTGAATGCATTACTTCTTCTTATTCTTCCACATATTAATCATGTTATAAAAACGCTTCTAACTATGCATAGTCTTGCCACAAGTCCTGTTACAAGCCTTAAACACTATAAGAGACGAACTATATGATATTTTATATTCATTGCTGTTTCATTTATTTGGCCATAACATTAGTTAAATTTCACTCCGAGATCCAATCTTAAGCTTCTCTAAACCTGTGATATTGACCCCAAGGCTTGGCTTTGTTTGCTTCACCAGAATTATATGGAAGAATCCATCTATCTCCATTGAAAAGAGTATTTGTTAAACCCTTTACCAAACCCTCTACCACATCTCTATGGTAGAACTTGTCAACGTTTTCACATTTGTTTCCAAAAAAAAATGACTTGATGGACACTTCGGAGTGAGACTTTCAATCAAACCATTACAAAAGGAAGGTGAAAATTACATTTGACCCTTAGGACGACAGTTTTTTTTTAGTTTGATATTATAATAAATTGTATCGTTTACTTTGTTATAAACTTCTTCATTTGAAAAAATTCATTATTTCATGCTCATTTCTCGTTTGCATCAGTAAAAACCATTGGACTCTTTCCACAATAAATTTTTAGAGTGGAGGTGTTAAAAAATTATCTGAGAGCGTCGATAGCTCTCAAGTCAACATTGAATTCGTTCTGGTGAATATATCCAATTCATGGACATTATTTTTCTCTTCTGAAGGGGTTTTAGTGGTATTCGTTCCCGTACTGCTTTTACAAGCGACCACTGGCGGAAAATCCGATTCCCAAACATTATTGCAGTTTCTAGTGGTTTAATAAACAAACAAATTTCGCTAAACCTCATTCCTTACTCTTTTCTTTAGATCCTCACTAAATGGTCATTGAAGCGAAACCGAAAACAAATTTACATTTATTCATATCTAGAAAAATAAGATAACCATTTTATATTAAATGGATATTTTGAGGAACAAGGCCTTGGAGCTTTGTAACAGAATTGATGACACGACTACCACGACTATATCAAAAAAAAAATAATTATTTCTGCCTCAATGTCTAATTTGACTCTTGAAAATAAATTTTGTTCAGGAGTTATGAAAATCTAAAGTTCATTAATTCTAGAGTTAAAGATCGCAAGTTGAAAATTATATATTTGAGTGAGTAAAAACAAAATCACAAGTTGAAATAAAAATCCTCGTGTAATGTTCACCTTTGACTGAATAAAATAATCTATTCTGTCCCAATGTGAGCAAGCCGGGTTTGTACGACCCAACAATCCAAAAGTCCAATGCACCCATAAAGAATGACTTTTTGGTGCGGTTTATGGGCCGTATTTTTTCCAAAATGAGAACGGTTAATAGTTACTCTTAATGGTGTCCCCTATCGTGAGATGAGCACGAACTTTTGATGGCCCGAATTGGAATATATGGATTTGGACGATATATGGTTTCAACAGGAAGGTGTCACTTGGCACACAGCTAACGAAGCAATGGCTCTTTTGCTCGACAAATTCAATACCCGTCTTATCTCACGTGGTGGCGATGTCATTTGGCCGCAAAGATCCTGTGATTTGACACCGTTGGACTTTTCTTTGGGGTTATTTGAAAGAAAGGGTTTACGTCGATAAGCCAACAACAATTAAAGAGCTATAGGGTCGGTGTCATCGAAAATTTGGACCATCGGATGGAGTTGTGCCGCCGATGTGGCGGCATCCATTAGGTCGATATTTTGTTCCATATATAATTTATATATAGTTCCCGTGGCATGATGGTTAGTGCGTTGGACTGTCATACCAGAGGTCTTGGGTTCAATCTCTGCCTGTGACATCGAAAGTTTTTTTCACGGTTACTGCCTCTTGCGAGGAATTGACAAATCCTCCAAGAGTAATTCTTGTCATGAAAAGTGCTTTCTCATATTAGCCGTTCAGATTAGGCTTAAAACTGTAGGTCCCCTTTATTCCTGATAACAGTACTCGCACACAGGAATGGTTGAGAGTTGTAAGTCACTAGGCCCTAGTTTATTATTTTATTTTATATAATTTAACCATACCAATATTATCATAGTTAAAAGAAATGACAATAATTCCTTAAATAATTTGTATTTTATTAATTTGTGTTTTTTTGAACACAAAGTATAATTTCAAATTTAATAAAACAATGGGTAAATTCACAAAAGTCAAATTTTTTGGTAGTGATCAGGCATCTGATTGATATAATTAATATACTAGACCCTCAAATTTGAGGGTCTCATAAATCGAAGTTTTATATCAGTCTGATATGTGAATCAGCGTTCTAACGCTCGAGAACTTGATAAAGAAATGAGCAGTTTTAGAGACTAGAACTTTGTCAAGGAATTGGCCACAATGTACATACATATATATACAAAATATATTAATTATCAAAAACTTCAAATTTTATTTCTGATATTAAAAATAAATTCAAAATTATAAAATTAAAAAATTCCTTAAAAAAAGCTTAGTTAAAAGAAGAAAATCTTAACATTAATTTCCTTTTTTAAATTGAATAAATAATTAAATAATCAACACCACTTACCCTAAAACTAAGATCACCTTCGACTGCACCATCGAATTCATAAAGAGCAATGCCGTATGCTTGTTCATTTTCACTATCATCATAATAAGTTCCTAAGCTCAATGCATCTGCTCCACCTTTGATTACATCCAGGATACTTACTCCACCTGGTGGAGGTGGTGGCGGTGGACAATTTGGCATTGGTGGTGAAGGTGGCGTACTAGGATCCTCACTTATTATTGACTGTTTTGCACCTACGGCAAGATTATATCGTGCCTGTTCCAACGTTGGTGGTTTTGGTGCTTTAGGTTTTTGAGAGATTTTCGGTTTTATAATAGTGGGCATGTGTAGAGTCGTAGGTGGCGGAAGCAAACTCTTTCCATTACATAATTGATTATCGGTATTCTGTTGTATTCTATTTGTGGCCACACTGTAATTTCGAACTGGTGCACTGCCTAGTGTGGAATAACAACTACTTATTTCGCTACTACCCCCACTGAAGGCATCCCATGGATCGAGGGGACTTGTTGTGGCACGACTGCTGCTAAAATCATCCTCGAATCCTGATTCTGGTTGCGATACACTTCCATTGTTTGGCGAACTAAAATTCGAATCCGAACTAAAACTATCAACAGAAACGCAATCACTATTCGACTTTTGTGTAAATGTCGGAGAACTGGGTGGTGAATCAAAACTAATCAATTGGACATTTGTGGTCTCAGACGCTGCTGGTGGTGCAAATGTTGTTGGAGGAAATGAATACAAAGAATTTGAATGTGATTGACCTGAGTTGTTGCCGTAAAAAGAGCTAGAATTTGAGTTAGCAATGGCACCTGGTCTCTGAGATGGCCTTTTTGGTGCTTTGGTTGATTTTTTACGCCCAAATATATTCGATAGAATATTCACCGATTGAGTTGGTGGCGTTGTATGACCATTATTTATTTTCGGTGGTGGTGGTCTTTTGGGTGGTGGCGGCCTTGGTGGAGGAGCTTTTTTCCCATTGACCATCATCGGTTCAAAAGGTGATCCATCCCAGTTTGTTGTTGGTGCATATCGAACATTGGCCGCAGGAAATTTTCTTGCAATTGACGAAGAATTTGTGCTATTAGACGTTAGGGAATTGTTACTATTACTGCGATATATTGATGAAGTGGATGCGTAATTATTTTGTATACCACCTTTGTTGACGCCTTTTGTAGGCGGAGGTGGGAGTTTTATTGTTAACTTAGGTACGACGCCCCCATTTTGCTGTTGTCGTTGGTATTGTGATAAATTGTTATTGTTATTTCCAATGCTCGATGGTGGAGGAGGTGCGGGACGTGATGGAATTGTCATGCTATGGGTTCCTGAAAAAAAAATATAAATAAATAATTATAAATACCACAGTAAAGAGGTTTGTTAAGAGTAAATGTTTATTTATTTAATTTCAAAAGTAGCTGCATTATCAAAGCAAATTCTTATCAGTAGTTAATTTTTTTTTTGCAGTATACACGATTGTCTGAACTTGATTAAAACGAAGCGATGGTGAGTTCAATTTAAATCAACTGAGGAAACGAAAATACTAAACAATAAATTACACAAATATACATTGAACATAATAAAATGTTTGTTTTGAGAGATTAATACTTTAAATAGAAGGGTATTAAATGTAACATAAGCTTATTTGGTGATGACCCAAGGAAAATAACATTCGTAAATTTATAGGAAGAAAATGAAGACACAGACAGTTATTTTTTTTTGTCATAGGTCAGATTTTCCGAAAGAAGTTCGAAAAAATATAAGGAACAATAAACGAATAAGGGCTGAACTCTTAATTGTAGGACTTCCGCAGTACTTTAAAAAAAAAGCGTTCATATAAGTAAACAAACAGCAAGAGCTCTGTTGTATTCCTAAAAGTAAAACGAAGATCAAATGTTAGAATTTGTTTAATTAAATTTATTTATAGTCGTAATATTATTATTTTTTTGTTTTATTATTTTTCTTTCAGAGGACTGACTCTGAGTGAAAACTGTTATAAATAAAAAGGTGTTTACTAGAAATCTAGACCTGGTCTTGGAAACCACTTAAGATTAAGATTGGTCACATTCAAAGGCCATCGACTTCCTGAGTTTCAGTATGTATGTAGATACTACATAACAAACGTGTATGTGGCCGCATTCTCCTGACATACGCGATTAAAACTGCCCAATAAAATATATTGCAATCGAAATCTATTGGATAAAAATAAAATGTTTAAAAAAATTATGTTTGTAGCCCTATACTTCCCAATACGGTCGAAATTGGGCTCAATGGTAAACTAATGGACATTCCCAAAAGAGCGAGTATTTCGGTGAAAAGTGTGAGATTGAATCTTTAAAAAAAAATTGACATAAATGATTTAATGATTTCACTGTCGCCAGTCGTTTTAAAAGCTCTTCGTTGAATACTGCCCAAGAGGATTAAGTAAGTGTCTGTAGCACCAGTCGAGAACAAAAACATTTTGCGGCATTTTTGGCGAATAGCGTATGTGATCGTTCCACAAGAGGTTCGAGTTTGATGTATCCCGCTTTAACGATGCAAGTAAGCGTTGGGATTTCGAAACATTAATTTTCAATCTTTCTTATTTCTTTTCTCATTTTTCTTATTCTTCATTGTACAATGCTGAGAAAGTCGGAATTTAATGAGCTTAGCTTATTTTGTCATTGCGGAATCTGAAAACAAATATGAAAAGCTAAAAGTATTCTCGGCTGCAAAACAAATAATTGGATTAAAAGTTGCAGATAGGAGACAGAAGAGGGCCTGATGCCAAACCCTATCAAATGCCCATAATTGCAATAATCTTATTTTTTCCAAAACGCGATGTAAAGATTTGTTCCACAGTTCGGTGAAATGAACTCTCAGTACTGCCGGTCATTAAGAAGCTTTCGTTCCTTAATATATTTCTTAATCTGATCATTAATCATCATTTCCATGACGTTGAAAAGAAAGCACGTTAGTGCTATGAGTAGATAATTTGAGATAGTAGAAGATTCGCCTTTTGGCTAACAAATGCTGTTTTCGGAAATGAGCCCAGAAGAATAGAATTAATAGAAAAGCTAAATTAGGGGTTTTTCTAGCGTGGAAGAATAACAACGAGGATAGCAACTGGACCGTTGAATTTATGTATGTTGAGGTCTTTTAGGACTCTCCCCAGACTACGAGTAGGAAAAAAGCTCAAGAACTAGGCGAGCCATGATTTATCAGGTAAGGTGAAATTTGCGGCCAATCGCCTTGCAAACAAATTAAGCAATATTCACATGAGCACGACCAACGACCAACGAATGAACGAATATTCGTCGATTTTGACATTTCTTTCACATGAGAGTTTTAATTCGTCGCGAATGAAGTTTGACAGCCGAAAACCATTCACCACCGAAACCAAAACAAGAATGATTTTTTTAGGTTAAGTACGCGCGATTATTTTATTCGTTGCGAGTGTGGATAATGTGGAACGCGAATAAAGTTTGACAGTTCGTATCAACTATAATTTTTTTCGCGACGAATAAATTTGTTTTCTTAATTTTATTAATATATGATATTGAAAAGTAAAAGTATGCATCATAAACCAAATAGAAACTATATTGCTATCGTTTTGTTAAGAATTTGTGTGGAAATATGTCTTCAAACGTATATAAACTCACATTTTATAATTCATTCGTCGCGCTCATGTGAATACTACTTTAGAGCTAACTAAAGGAGTATCTTTAACGGCAAGCGTAGGATAATCCTTACTGCCTTTTGCTTGTTGCAGCATTTTTTGGCTAAATCTTTGATCGTGCTTAAATTAGTTCCTTCTTGTTTAAAGCTTTTCTGGTTTTCCTCAGTTGGGGTTGGCGCTGAAACACCGGAAGATCACTTCTTTCTCTTTGGTAACCCCTTTGTAGCTCTTATCCTTGGGTTCGATACTTTTAACCCTATGCTGGATAAAGGTTTTTATTTTTAGATGAACCATGCTAGTAATCATATTTGCACTGGAGTGTACGTCACTACCGAGGAAGCATAATGACCGAATAGTTAAAGATCCTGAACAAATTATTGAGACCATCTCAGTTTGCTTTCTCACACTGCCAAACGGTTCTCGTTCGAGCTCTTTCTTTAACTGAATTTTTTTTACACGAGAAATGAGCAGATATAACACTATGATCCGATTCTTAAAGACAATAATATATTGATTGTGTATTTATCAGGTTCAGAAGTGAGAAACAAGTCAAGAATATTTTTTGCTCCTCCATTAACGTCCGATAGTCGAGTAGGCTTGTTGATATGCTTAGAAGATTGTTAAACTCATCAAAAATCTCAGTGTACAGGGAGAAAATTCTTTGGTTGAAATCAGACAGACACATTCGTTAATTTGTTTTGGTATTCGTTTAGTCAAATTTTCAATTTACACCAACTTCTGTCGATGAAAAATTGGCTAATGACTATAAGGAAAATATACCAAAAAGTAAGACTTTTTCGAGTTTTTGATTTCATAATTTTACAAATCTTTAATTAGGGCTAAAGTAACAAGTCAACGACAGATGAAAAGACTTGTTGAGCTCATGGAGAAAAATGATCATCTTGCCGAAAATTTCAAGAGAGGTGATACAGGATGGGAGTCTTTCACAGAGGATTTGAATTCTCTTGGATTACCGTTAGGAAATCGAAAATAATGGCAAAAAGTGAGAAAATTTCGAAGTTTATAACAAAAAATAATATTTGGGTTTAGGTATTTTTTTGTTTCAGAGAGCTCCATTCTAAACCAGTGTGGCAGTTTTTCCTCGAGGATATTTAACATTTCGTTGAGTATTTTACTTGAGGTAGGCTGTGCTAGTAATAGATTGAAGTTGTTTCCAACTCTTTTTTGGTAGCTTCCTTCCGCGAAAAATCTAATGGTGACAGCTAGCTTCAGGATCGTTGGAACTACTATAGAACTTTGCTGAGAAAAGTCACTTTTGATAAAACTTAGTATATACCGGAAGGCTTCTTCGTTCAGAAGAAAGTACATTTTAAATCTAATTATAAACTTCAAAAAATTACAACCTACTTTGCGTCTAATAGATTTGCTTTAAATCGATTTCATCTCTTCTGAAGCAATAAACCTTTTTTTCCTCTTCGTCGTCACTGCTGTTCCACGAAAAACAGCTTGCAACACTATATTTTATCTTAAAATAATTGAACTTAAAGCTCACACAAAAACAAAAATTCAAACCCAATTTTTTTTAATTGAATTTGAATAACTTTTATGTCAAATGTCA
This sequence comes from Eupeodes latifasciatus, assembly GCA_920104205.1. Classification (NCBI taxonomy): domain Eukaryota; kingdom Metazoa; phylum Arthropoda; class Insecta; order Diptera; family Syrphidae; genus Eupeodes; species Eupeodes latifasciatus. The sequence goes on from OV049924.1 coordinate 186,066,065, forward strand.
ATTGTTTTCGTAGATTATATTGTGAAATGGTAGAGCAAGAGAAATGCTGGCATATTAGTTACGGAATACGACTAATGAAAGGCCAGTCAAAGGAAAAAACTCAAAAACCGACAATTGGCGTTTAAGTAAAACGCCTACCGGAATAAAGGTAAATAGCTACAATACGTATGGCTTATGACAATAAAAGTTCAAAATTAATCTGTCATTTCTTAATTGTCTATTTTTTTCAATAAAAACTAAAATAAATCGAAAGAAGCTCAAAAAATGATTTTGGGGAAATTTTTTAATTGTTCCTATTTTCCAAAAAGGTCTAAGGAGTGGAAGGAAGGCGATTGTATGAAAATTGCTTTCAATAGAACAACATTTCTTTATTTCCTAATCTAAAGAAATCTTCTTTCAAAGCACTTTAATTTTATAAAAACAAGAAATAATCAAACAGATAGTCATGAATGAATTTGATTTCATGTTTCAAAATTTGTTTTAGCAGAAGCTGTATTTTTAAAACCGGTTTAAATCAAAATAAAAAAGCCTTAAACATTCTACATTAGATTAAGTGGAAAGTTAACAACTTAAATAAAGCCGCTAGTTTATTCCATACTCTCTAAAAAAAAACATTTTGTTTATGTACATCTTATTATGACTATATTCTTAAATACACCGAATATATTCGTAATATCATTGAGTGTACATATATTTTATGAAACCAGCTAAACATTTTCAACAAGAACAAGCTTTCGATTCGCTGAAACTTAGTTTTCGTGCTATTTAAAGTAACAATTGAACTTTTAATGATTATTTAATATTCCAATTCAATTTCAAGTATATAGTACCTCCTATCTATTAATTTAAGTTCACAACTAAAAATGGAATTGTTATTTTCTTAACATCAAAAAAGAAAGTTTTCAATAATAATATGATTCATATAAAAATATTCAATAAAACCTCACAATAGAAAAGTTCTTTGTGTAGAGATAACAATATGAATAGCAAATATCTACCACCTACCTATACAATATCTACTTTTATATAAACAAATAAATATTTTATAACAACAAAAGGAAAAAAAATCAACAATCGACGACGGCTACGGCTACGGCGACGACGACGACACGAACGTGAATAAAAAAAGAAATAAATAATAAATAAACAACACTTGTTTTAATTAAATATAAAACGAAAATGAAGGTCGTCAGCTGCTTACGTAGAGTGGATATCTAAACAAATACATGCCACCATGCATACATATGTTCCTATATATTTATATACCAAATTTGTTTCTTTTTTTTTTAAATCAAACGTGCTACATTTAAGATTCTTCGAAGAATTTCACTTGGAGTTTATTTATCGCTAGTTTGCAATGTGTTACATTATACATATATGTATATAAGTCTAATTTTTTCTACCTTTATTGACGAAAAAACATCCATTTATAAAAACGCCGGGGTATGACTTGGCATTGTCAAGTTGTTTCTTTTACTTTTGTTTTGTCTTATGCAAATATACATAAATATATGTGATCATACTCTTTTATTTTATCGAGTATTTACTTCAATAGAAATTGATAAGAAAACGCAATCATATTTGCTTAAATTCTTGAACTCTAAACTCCGCCTAGTCACATAAAACAACATCGTTTCTGAAATGCCATCACATAATGTGCTTAACTTTTCTTTTTAAATAACATCTCACTAATAGGCGGCCATATGTCTATTTAATTAGAATACAATTATTTTATTATTGTAAATTATTTATATTCTTTGTTCCGTTCACACCTCCAAAGTGAAGGATCGAGGTCCAACAACTTTAAATCGTATTGTTCCAAGATTGTTTCATTTCACTTGGAAATATGAGTTGACACTTTGGTTATTAAAAAAGTCTTATATCTTTACGGAGCTCGTTAAAATGACTAAATGTGCGAGTATTGAAATGGTGTACGCAAAAATGGGATTTGTTGTCATTGACAACTAGAAATTGATTTCAACATTGGGCAGATTCAGACTACACAAGGAACTTGAAGGCAAGGCAGGGTAAGTCTCTCTCATCTCTCCTGATGATATAAGAAAGAAAATAAGAAAGACAGATGGTACACGCACGTGAAAACGACCACATTAAAATAGCTATGGAGGGACATAGCTAGGTGAAAAGGTTTCTGTTGCAGATACCTATCGAGTGATAAACAAAGACCAAACAGTAATGCAATTTGAATTCAAAACATAACAGTTTTTTTTTTTATTTTATTTTATGTCACATAATTGGTATATTGGTATAGAAGAAAAAAAAAACTTTAAGAGAATAAAGAATTTTTTTGATCGTAATATTTATATAGTTTTGAGAAGATACTCATTCTTCCCTAGAACATGGATTGTTGAATTAACACGTAGTGTTATCGCATTGTGTGTTTTCGTTCTATCTTCATCGGTAAAAAATTGACAAAGTCCAACAAGAGCAGCTAATATTATGATTTGGTTTTAAATCATAACGCAGGTACAAGTCTCGTCGCTTGGTATTTCTTGCTTGGTTTCACAAATTAGCCGTTCCATCTACCCCTGACAACATTACTCGCACACAAGAATGGTTGAGATTTGTAAGTCACTAGGCTCTCAACTGACTGTTGCGCCACCTAATTTGTTTATTTGTAGGTATGTGTCATAAAGCGCGACCTAAAAATTTGTAAAACGTAATGTAGCTTCAGAGCTTAAATACAAATACACAAACACACACATAAGTTTATTTTTACACTTTTTAATTTATTTATTAATTACTTTTATTTTGTTTTTATAAATTTAACAACAGAAGGGAATAAAAAGCTGCTGCTACACATAGATTCTGAAATAAAACAAACAAAATGACGATACAGTTGTCAGCTGTCAAAGCTTTACCTAAATAGAAATAGATCTATGATCTGAAGCGGAGACAAAAAGTGAGTTATCATTTCGATTTGTCAAAGTTGGCGCGACAGAACCCGTAGAACCCTATAATATAATGGACTTGCAGTTAAAATAAGTTTTTAATATCTGGTTGGCCAGCTTCCAAAACATTGCCTTCCAATTAAGGAAACTTTATTGGAAAGTTATCAAAGAAAAACCTCCTTAATTATTAAGTAGAGTCCTCTTATGTCAAAATGTCGATCATGTGTTTTTCATTGAACTGAAAGCTGAACTTTATTACTCTGTAATTTATTTATTCTATTTAATGTTTCGTGTACAAATATTTCTTTACAATACAAAACACAAGCCGTGATGGACTTGTAGCTTGTTCAAAGTGTTTTGTAGACAATAATGTTTTTGGTAGCTTTTGCACGATCAACAGGAGGTAAAGGTAATGTTAGGTTAGGATGCATCTGTAAAGTTCGAGAAAACATCTCACTAGGATTCCATTTTCCTGCCCAGGAAAGAGAAAGGATTGGGTAGGGTATTGAAAGTTTGGTAAGCATTTAGGTAAAGGGCGTCTTTCTGAACCATCCTGATTTCTGGGAAAATTTAAAAGTCTCTAGGTGGCAAGGACGAGACGTCGCATAAGTCGCCAAAAAAGTAATTTCCTAATATTGTCATTTTTCTTTTGGCTAGGCTTGGATATTGGCATAGAAAGTGGAAGATATCTTCCTCCGTCTCTTCGTCCTCACATCCTCTATATAAATCGGATGAGCCGACACATTCTGTTTATGCGGGTGTCCAATGAGCTGTGACCCGTTAGGATACCCATTGATAAGGAAAGCTGATGCCTATATATTCTCGTAGTTGCAAAAAGAATTTTGTTTTACATTTGGAAATCTTCGGTCATAGATTCCTAGAAATTCTTCAAGTTTTAAGAGCTGACCACCTGCTGTTTGCGATTTCAAAGAAACTTTGGAGGATTAGTTAATTAACCTGCTCTATTGGCTTGTAGATTATTAATACCATATGGCTCGGACTGAGCATTGACCCATTTTGACTTTTTAACAGTGGCAAATATGGCCTTTATTGTGGCTTGGCTGTCGATAAATATGTCTATGGTTTTATTTACCAAATTGTGTAAAGAAAGATTCCTAGCGTCTTCAGCAACCGCCAGTACTTCTGCTTGAAAGACACTGCAATAATCTGGAAGCTTTATTGATCTTTCAAGGAGAGGATTATATAAAAAGAGGCCAGAAACATCCGTAAAGACAGATACACGAGTTATTTTTTTGACCCTATTTTCCACCTGGTCCTTCCTTCTGGGAATTTTTGTTTGTGCTACTGGGTTAAAATCTATGTACGGCTTTAAATAGTGCCAATGTTTATGTTAATAGTGCTTTTTATGTTCCTGTGACCAAAAGAAGTCGTTTTCGAGTTATTACACTGTATTGAAGTATTGTGCTTTTGGCGAATATATCGAGAAAGGCCAGCGAGAGCAATGTCCATAGGGTTGCAGTTGGTGTTTGTCATGTTTTTGAGATTGGTTACCCTTTCAAGGGCTGGCCACCATACCAAACATGCGTATGTGAAATTATGTTCCGAGTCTGAAGTGTATGACACTTGAAAAACTAACTTGTTGCCTTGATCAAAATTTACGTTCGAAGAAAGCAGTTCACTAAAAATGAAGTCCCTTATGTTGTCTGAACCTGCCCAATTGTAGCGCTAGAACTTGTCCCTATATTTTGAGTGAATGATTTCTCATATTATTACTGTACATTTAGAAAATTTAACTTAAGATACAAATTATAATTTAATCTAACACTGCTTTCTATCAATTTAAATAAATCCAGTTGTTATGTGTGCGCTAATATAGGATAGTTTATATTTACTTTGTTTTTAATTTTAATAATCTTCTATTGATTGATTAAACTCTCACAAATGCCATAGGCAATTCCATTCCAATACCGTTGCGTTAGTTTTGATTCCTTTGACAAAATTTAATATATTATAATATGTTTTGTTCACTATTTAAACAGAGAACATTGTTATAAATTCGATTACTATAGGTTGTTAACCCGGCAAGCAGCAAGACGACCAAACAAAACACGTTGACGAGCTGAATGTATGATAGTCTTCGTCGGTCGTTTCGATTTGATTACGTATTAAAGTATATGTAAGTTATACGACGACGAAGAACGTTGAGAGAATTCACAGTCTATTATGCAAATAAGTCTTCAAAAAGAATTTTGTTTGCTCCTTAAAACAACAACAAGAGAAAAAATAAATAAATAAAATATAATAAAACAACAAAATGAAAAACAAAGCTTTTTTATACATAACTGTGATGTGGTTCGATTAATATAAATTTAAAAGCACGTATTCATGATTGGGCGATGGTGGGTATAGTTATGGTTTTAGCATAGGCACACATAAATGTGATAAATGAGTATAAGAACTTCTGATACTTATCTAAATAATTTAAATAAATTTCAATAATTTTCTGCGTTTCTGGTTTCAAGTCTTATCTACAAAAATATACAATTCTATGAAATCAACATTTTTAATTAAAAATGTTCAAAATACACCGTGCTGAATTCAGTGATTTCTTATCCAACATTTTTAGAGTCGATTCATTTAATAAATTAATTAGTTGGCCCACTTTAACAGAAAATAAACCTGAATTAAAGATTTTAAATTTTTTAAGAAGTAAAAGAATCAATTTTGTTTGTCTTTCTAGAAATTTGTTTTTATGTGAAATTAATTATTTTTGTATTTTAAGTTTTCAACACCAATAATAAGAAATATTATCAATATAAAATGCCGGATATTTATTTGATCGCTTTCGAACAAAACACATAAGATATTACAGAGTTTCATTATCGCGCCAAGTAAACAACACTAAACGGTATCATACTATTAAAAATAATTACTTTTTTTTCGAAGTTCATTTACTAGTCTCAATGTAAGTTTCAGTTTCATTTTTAATTTCTGGACACCTTCTCTTAATAGGCCTTTAGTTTCAAGTCGAATGTACAAAATGCTTGTGTAAGATTTATATAAATAAATTTATTTATTTTTATAATACATATGTATGTATGTGCATGTACAAATATTAACTCTGGCCTCTCTTCTTAAAGCGTAAGTTAATAATTTATGATACGAGAAGGAAACGAGAAAAGAGGAACGAATTATTTGTAAAGCCTAAATGGAACATAAACATGAAATCGAGAGTACACATAGTTTGTTACTCGTAGTTAAAGAAAGTGGATGATAGTGAAAAACACACTTTAAAGCGAAATTGCTTCCTGTTTTTTTTTTTTGTGGAGAAGATTGAAAAAATGTGTAAAGATTATTTTGTGTCCAAAGACTAAAATAGATATATACATGAAAAAACAAGCTTTAATTTTTAGATGGGATTATTTGGTTACGTATTTTGTAAACCGATTTATGGATGTGTTGTATTTTGCCAAAAAAAAAAAGCGTCATTGACTTGACTTAACTTCACAATTAAATAATTAACAATAACTTAACATTGGTTTCACGATATAATCCTAATTTAGTTCAAGAAAATCGAAAACATTGGAGTATGTAGTTACTATCTAGCAACTACCTTAACTTATACTCCATTGTTCCAGCTAAACTCGATTGTATTAATGTAGTAAAGTGCTTGATTTCACGTACACGTCATAAATATAAGTGATATTAGGTATATTATTTATTCAACCTTCGTTTGGTCAGAAAAGCTAAAAAGCAAAATTATTAATAGTTTTCATTTATTATCATGATAACAAAATAGACATGACAATAATAATTTGTATAAGGTTAGGTTACCAGAAGCTATTAGCTAGTTATAATTTTAAGGCGATTTTTTTCGACCCTTTATGTGTTTAAATTTAAACAGTGTGAGCTTTAGGAAAATAGTTAAGGATTTAAGAGGAGATACCAGTGCACATTGGTCTTAAAGTACTAAATATCAAAATGGAAGGAAACAAACAGAGGCCAAAGCATTCCACATTTTCTATGTGCGGTTTAAGAAACAATCTTTATACTTGACAGTACGCCCGAAATTGAGCTCAAGGGTAAACTGATGAGCATTTCTGGAAGTTCGAGTATTAAGGCTGAATTGTTTAAGGGCAGGAATGCAACTGGCTGTTTCGACAGAACATTGTTTGTAAAAATATTGATAAAACAACAAAACACAATAAATGTACATAAATGTTTCGGTTATAGTTCTATCGCATATCTTTTCCAAAGCTCTTTTCAAACTTGTTTAGTGACACCTGCCCAAAAAAACTATGTTGGAACGATAATATACAAGTAAGAGTCAAGAAAGCTACTGTAGCTCTCTTTTCCTGCAAAAAAGCCATTGGTAATAAATGGGACTTGCAATATCGGTAATCAGACTGATTCTATTATACGGCGGTATGGTGGACAGCATTAGACAAAGGTGTAAAACGCGAAAAAACAAAGCAAAGTATATCTTTCAGGTTGCCTAGTTTCTTGACCATTTCAAGCGTCAGAATGGCAACAGTTGAAGATCAACTTTCGAAGAAAATCATTTTCAGTGATGGGGCACATTTTCATCTCAGTGGATTCGTCAATAAGCAGAATTGCCGCATTTGGGCGAATGAGAATCCAAGATTGATTGTCGAAAAACCAATGCGAATGTTCCCAATGGTGCGGATTATGGGCTACCAGCATCATTTGGCCAGTAATTTGTCCAAAATGAGGCCGGTCAGGCAAGTACTGTAAATTTTGTTCGCTATTGTGAAATGATAACGAACATTTTATGACCCGAATTGGAAGATATGGATGTGGATGATATGTGGTTTCAACAGGACGGTGCCACTTGCCACACAGCTAACAAAGCAATGACTCTTCTGCGCGACAAATCCAATGGCCGTGTTATCGCACGTTGTGGCAATGTCATTTGGCTACCAAGATCATGTGATTTGACACCGTTGAACTTCTTTGAGGTTATTTGAAAAAGAAGAAAAGGTGTACGTCGATAAGCCAGCAATAGTTCAAGAGCAAAAGGATGAGATAATTCGGCACACTAACGACAAAGAGAATCAGCGTCATTGAAAATTTATACCATCGGATGGTTTGTTCCATACATAATTTAACCATACCAATATTATCATAATAAAAAGAAATGACAACAATTTTCTAAATAATTTGTGTTTTATTCCAAATCAACATCGGCCATTAAAATTTAAATAAATAAATTAGGTGGCGCAACAGTCTGTTGAGAACTATGGCCTAGTGACTTAAACTCTCAACCATTCCTGTTTGCGAGTAACGTTGTCGGGGATGGAGGGGACCTACAGTTTTAAGCCGATTTCGAACGGCTAATTTGAGAAAGCACTTTTCATGACAAGAATTGCTCTTGGAGAATTTGTCAATTCCTGGCAAGAGGCAGTACCCGTGAAAAAAGACTTTCAATGTCACAGGCAGGAATTGAGCCCAAGACCTCTGGCATGACAGTCCAAAGCACTAATCATCACACCACGGGTACTGAACATTTAAATTTCACCATTCTTTATAAGCGGATGGCTTGACCTTATCTACGGCATTAAATACCCTACTGCATCTGATATCTCTAGATATACTCATCAAACAAATAGCTGCAGACTACTCTCTTCGCCTAATTAGTGAACTGACAACAATCAATTCCAAAGCACTCATACCACACCGTCCTACAATTACAATGCGAAAGAAACTTCCTAATTTCTATACCTTCATTGCAAAATTATTCTCATTGAAGAAGCTCATTTTTGGCTCAATAAGTTCGTCAATAAACAAAATATGCATTATTGGTCGGGTGAAAATTCACAATTGATTAATGGAGAAATATGTTTGATGAGCATGTTATCTCAAGAAATGGGCCAGTCGATTGGCCACCTCGTCTGTAACATCGCTACACTATTTTCTTTGGGGCTACGTTAAATCATTGTTTTATGCGAATTATCCGACGATGTTGGAAGAGCTCAGAGCCAATATTGATAGTGAAATAGCAGCCCTTTCGGTCGAAATTTGTGCCCGAGTCATAGAATATTGCGTGCAACGAATCAACCCATTGCTTTAAGACGATGATAAAGTTTTTAAAATATCTCAAAGCGTTTGCGTTTTATAAAAAAAAAAGATTGTCAAGTCCTTTTTGAAAACCCCTTATAACAGAAAAAGAAACACTGCTACTGCAGTTTTTAGTTTGGTAATTTTATAATCAAAAAAAGTAAACAAAAAATTAAAAAAAAAAAACACGTGGACCATCAAATTTTACTATTAATAGAAAGAATTGAGAGGAATCAAAACACATTTTAAGGGAACTTATTATTATATTGGGTGTTAAAGTGTTTTTTTAAACAAAGCCCTGAAACAAATATGATTTGCGCCACTGTATCTACAACTAATTTTCTTAATAAAACTGTTCTTTGTTTAGGTGGCTCATGTCATATCTACTTTAACTTCATTTAAGCCTCTAGATGAATACATTTGTCTTTTTTTCCCATATGATCTAGTGGATGGATTATCTTTCAAAGCAAATTTAAGTATTTATACTTGTCTAATAAATAAAGATTTATCAAAAAGTTATTCAAGGGGTTTCTCCAATCATACAAGTTTTTCAGTTTATACACATACATACATACCTACACTATGTACTAAACCTATATGCAATACTAAAATGATTCATTTTCAAAGAAAAACTACTATATGGAGAAAAATTGAAAATATTTGATTTATTCAAAAACATACCTATACGTAGTATGAAGTTATATCTCCGTTGCATTAACTTGACGTAGGTATTTAGATATGGACAATTTAATTGATTTTTTGTCTATGGTTGAAACCAGCAGACTTAAAAAAATACACAAATTAACACCTGCCCTACTAACAAAATTATCTGATCTGTGTACAGGCATTTCTGTTGTGAACGTTTCTTTTACTTCCAAAATTGATTTGCATTAAAATTTACAATTAATAAAAATATATATTTAACTTAAGAACCAGTTTGACCTTGTTAATCAGTTTCTTCAACTTTAATCAACAAACTTAGAATGAGGAATAACAAAACAAGATATATGTATGTAGCTATAAGCTTACATATACATTTATGTATTTTATTTTATTCGGTCTACTGATCTTAGAATTTATTTATACATACCTACATATGTAACTACATCAAAAGTTACATTGTTTTCTATTTCTACCAAATATACATTCATACGATATTTTCTTTCTTTTTCTTTTAAAATAAACTTACCTATGAATGCTGCAAACTGCAACTATTGTGCAATGAACAAAATTAATAATTGCGTAGAATTTTTCGAAAAAAAGTTACGAAATACAGGAAGTCGCGACTTGCGAGACAAAAATACTTTAATTTCAATCAACGGGCTTCTTTGACTCACTTGTTATGGCGTTCCATCTTTTTTCTTTACAACAAATCTAGTTTAAATTAATTGCAAGAATTTTACCCTAACAAAACAAAGGATAACTTCTTTAGAATGGCAACAAGTTTGTATATATTTTAATTTTTAAATAAAGTACTATATTTAGCAGAGAGTTGTGTATTTATTTTTCAATTTTTCACAGCAGGAGATTCAAAATCGAAAGAAAAAAATAAAATAAATTAATTACTAGACAAACGAGCGACGACAGCCAACCGTCATTGATGCAATTTTTAATAAAACTCGAAAGTCGAAAAAGCGGAACAAAAAACAGATCGGAATCGGAGTTCGACTTCGAAGATTTCCCTTGTTAAGTACAGTAGGAGATAACATTTTGACAGATAGATGACTGACTCAGTTCAGGCGATGCGCAGCTGTTTGGAAGAGTTCAGTGAGACACTACTAGGTATGTTCGTGTTGCAAACAAATACTGGCTGAACAGAATGGTGTAGCTGTAGCCGTTGCCTGTAGCACTGTCAAAGTTAAAAGATACGAGAATACTATACATCGACACAATGAGAAGCTGTAGCTGTAGTAAGAAAATTATCTGCAGCGAAAGTTGACTCAACTTTAACCCCTTGAACAGAATGAGATGCAGCTGTAGCTAAAAAAATCGCTGTAGTATAAGCTGTCATTAAAAACGCTCACTAATGTAGCAAAGGACGCCCACAATGGTGCAGCGCATCGGGCATGTTCAACGCATATGAAATTTAAATTTGAACTGAATTTGTATGATAGCATACTATAAAAAAGTTACAAAACCAGAAAAAATTCTCAAATGCATTGAACGTTCCCAAAAAAAAGTGAAAAGTCAAAGAATGAAATGGGTTTCCCCCATCTGTCATCTCAAATGCAGCTTGTAGCGCCGCCAAAAGTTAAAGTTGAGTCAACTTGCGCTGCAGCTACAGCTACAGCTTCTCATTGTGTCGATGTATAGTATTATCGTATCTTTTAACTTTGACAGTGCTACAGGCAACAGCTACAGCTATACCATTGTGTTCAAGGGGTAACTTTTGGCGGCGCTACAAGCTGCATTTGAGATGACAGATGGGGGAAACCCATTTCATTTTTTGACTTTTCACTTTTTTTTTGGGAACGTTCAATGCATTTGAGAATTTTTTCTGGTTTTGTAACTTTTTTATAGTATGCTATCATACAAATTCAGTTCAAATATAATTTTCATATGCGTTGAACATGGCCGAACGAACATGCCGCGCTACATCATTGTAGACGTCCTTTGCTACATTAGTGAGCGTTTTTATTGACAGCTTATACTACAGCGATTATTTTAGCTACAGCTTATTGTGTTCAAGGGGATATACATTTCTAGAAATCGTATCACTATTGTTTATTTTTCAGCTCGGTATTACACAGAGCATGTATTTAATGCGCATTAATCGGCTATTTTGTTTTGAACTGTCATTCGGTGATGCGCGCATTATTACACGAAGACTTTTCGGATGTTTAAGTCGGTGCATTATTTTGACAGATATCTTTTATTTCTACTTTCGTTGCTTCATTCGTCCACTTGAATTCACTTTCATTTCCAATATTGAGGTATTAGTTCTACTAAACACAAACACGAAGTAAAGCAAATGCGAAAAAAATACGAAGAAAAGGAAAGAAAAACGTCAAAAACACGCAAGGAATAGCTTGTACATGCATGCCGAGACAGATTTATTTCTATTTCATTTTTTATTTCTTCCTTTCTCTTCCGCACTTTATTGATTTAAGGAAAAACATGCGCTGTGTTATACTGGATTTATAGTCTTTTCATACTAAACCAAAGAACTGACAACTCAAAAATCGTTCGCAGTTTCGCACTAAACATTTACACAATTTCCTTTGACATATCAGTTTTTGCAACATCGATTGCAAAATATTGAATTGATGCAAAATTTGGAAGTAAAAGTTTAGGCATTCAATTATTATTTGTGAAAATAAAATGCATTCTAATCAATGGAAATTGATTTTAACATATACAAGGAAAATTGAAAAAAATATGAAGATTTTTTAAACTTATTTTCATTATCACAAGCATCTATCATTAGAAAGGAACGTTATTTTCTTATGTAAATCCTGGAACTTCGAAGAAAAAGAAAAGAATTAATTAATGTTATTGAAAGTCATAATATACAAAGAAATATGTAGAAGGTAAGCTTGTAATAACAATTCAAATAAAAGGAACCTATACCTAAATATTTTCTGTAGATTTGTAAGATTACTTTTTGGGAACGTGAAATGTTGGCAAACAATAATGAGTATTTTTAACAACATTTCAGAATGTGCCGTAGAACTTTTGATATACCTAATTGGCAATGAACTATAAAGGATCTGGAAATGCAGGCTACAAACCTTAGGAAGTGTGTACCATTACAAAAAAAGTAGATATTTTAATCAGCCTTATTGTGAATTTCGCCCGGAAAATCATTCACGTGAAATATTTTTGTTCGCCCGGAATTTAAAAAGCTATTGCGAGTTTCGCCCGAATAGAATTTCACTTCGAATCAGAACTGACAGTTCGAATAATTGTCGTGTTCAGCAAACTGAGTTCGCAATACATTTCCTCATCTCTGATTAAAACAGAGAATTAAATCTGAACCTACATTTCTTGTTTAATATAAAAACGCAATGAAATGTATGTAGTACCCCAATTTCCTTAAACTTCTGAACACTGCGAACGACAAGACACTTTTAAACCCACCCCAATCAATTTCTCACCGCTAAAAAAATCTATTTGCGCAAGTGGATATTCAAAATGTCCCTGTTCGTTTTTTGGTATGTGAGTATTCGTGCCAAGAAAACGAACAACCCTAGTGAAGTGTATTTTTGTTTTGACACCGTCAACGATAAATAAAAAGATAAATAATTTAAAATAAAAAGCAAATATAAAAACAAATAAAATGATAAGCATTGCACTGCGAATGGTCTTGGAGGAAGAAGAAAGGATGGAAGAAAGAGCCATTCGAAGGCATTTAAGGGATCATTCTAATCCTTTGGAGTTGCGTGAACCATTGTCAGAATGAAGTGTATACTTTTCTAATTTGGTGTTTGTTAAAGGTGTATTATTTCCAGATTTCAACAGTATTATAGGCTCAACAAACCAGCTTTTAGGTATCTGCTAGATGTCCTTACAAATGCCTTGCCTCCAACGAAACAAAAATTTGCTATACAACCTATTGTTAAGCTTGCCGCTTGTTTGCGATTTTTTGCGGAAGGTGGCTATCAGAAAGGAGTCGGTAAGGACTATGAAATTGGGTTAGCGCAAAGCACTTTTAGTCTGGTACTATCAGAAGTTCTCGACATATTTGAAGAGAAGCTTTGCCCTCAGTGGATTACTTGGCCTACTCCAGATGAAGAGCGTGAAATTGCGCAAACATTTTATCGAAAATACAACCTACCAGGTGTTATTGGATGTATTGATGGGACCCATGTTAACATCATTTCACCGGCAGTCGATAAACATCTGTTTTACAACAGGAAGGGATCGTTCAGTTTGAATGTTTTGCTCGTAAGTCTTATTTATGTAATGATGTTCTTAAATAATAATTTAAAAAAATTAATATACAGGTATGTGACAATGCTCTCCGAATCCGTTTCGTTGATGCTACCCACCCAGGAGCTTGTCACGATTCCTTTATTTGGAATGTGAGTGAGCTGAAATCAAAGATAGAACGTGACTACTTGCAGGATATCAAAAATGTTTGGCTGCTGGGTAATTATTTAAAGCTATTTTTGAAAACAAACCTCAATAAGCTCTATTTGTTGTAGGAGATGCTGGTTACCCCTTAGAGCCATGGCTTTTGACTCCGTATAGAACACCAGAGAGTGATTCACCTCAATCAAAATTTAACGAAGTCCACTCAAGATGCCGAGACAGAATTGAAAGAACCAACGGCGTTCTTAAAAACAGATGGTGATGCCTTCTTGGAGCAAGGGAATTGCACTATGCACCAGCAAAAGCTATAATGAATAGGAGGCAACGACACCCTCGACTGCCGTCTTCATTCCAACGAGTTGGAAAATTGCTTCCTCAGAGGGGGAGAACTTCTTAGTTTTGTTTGGTCCACCACCTGTTCCTTTTTCGTAAATTCGGTTTTGGGAGGCCTTCTTCCGCACGTATCGTTTTTGGTCGGTCCATATACCTGATAATAATTTGTTAAATACAAAAACACAACAAAAATAATTTCTTGCATTCTTCCATTCAAAATCACTTTTAATGGGAGGCCCAGCGCTATTCAGCTCCAACGTTAGCTGCTTCCAAAATGCAGTAATTTTGTTTTTATTTTCTTTCACGAAACCCCTCGCAATGTCAGGGTTTCCCTGCATTTTCAGCAAGAGTATATCACTTTGTTTTGTGTTTATTGATTTACTCCTGAAAATAAAACAAAAATTAAAAAATGTTTGCAATAATAAACAATTTCGTCGAAAAACTTACATTTTAACGTTGTTGCTTTCCTGTTCGCCGCCAAAATTTAAGTGAACATTTTAGCTGTCAAGTGTGTGATATTTCGCCCGAATTGAATGCTCCTGATAAGGGGAATTTTTCGAACATCACTTTTTTTCGGGTGAAACTCAAAGTAAGGGAAAAGAAAAAGGGAATTTTTTTCGGGTGGAATCACATTCGGGCGAAACTCCTGATAGGGCTGACTATATACAGGACAACTTCAGCTATCTTCGGGGGTAGGCATATCCACAGTATATTTTTATTAAAGATTTTTGTGTCTTCTACAAATTCCTTGGATGCAGTATCACCAGAACCCGCAAACGTATCTATTGATATCTCTGAAATTTAAAATAGATATGAACATATATATTTTGTTCATTGTAATACTACATTCAGCCTTATTGTGAGTTTCGCCCGGAAAATCGTTCACCCGAAATATTTTTGTTCGCCCGGAATTTAAAAAGCTATTGCGAGTTTCGCCCGAATAGAATTTCACTTCGAATGAACAGTACTGACAGTTCGAAAAATAATTGTCGTGTTCAGCAAACTGAGTTCGCAATAAATTTCCTCATCTTTGATTAAAACAGAGAATGAAATCTGAACCTACTTTCTTGTTGAACATAAAAACGCAATGTAATGTATGTAGTGCCGCAATTTCCTGTTAAACTTCTGAACACTGCATACGACAAGACACTTTTAAAACCACCCCCAATCAATTTATCACCACTCAAAAACCTATTTGCGCAAGTGGATATTCAAAATTTCCCTGTTCGTTTTTTGATATGTGAGTATTCGCGTCTAGAAAACGAACAACCCTAGTGAAGTGTATTTTTGTTTTGACACCGTCAAGGATTAATAAAAAGAAGGGGAGAGTACGATAACTTAGGCGACAAAGTTTAATGCCGGATTTGTATAGAACAATTAAAAACAAGTATTTTTCACTACTGGAGGGGGTCTGTCTCCCTTCGTTTAGGCGGTAGGGGCAATTTAAACAAATATGTACATACATTAAATGGAAAAAAATAATTAAAAAATAGTGGTAATACTTACAACTAAGTGAGTTGTGTACATTTTTTTAAAGCCAATACTTTTTTCTATTAGCTTGTTTTTAAATCAAGTCAAAACTATGTATAGTTTTTGAAAAATTTAATATTAAACTCAAAATTTGTGCAAAATAAGTTAAAAAAGGGTTTAAAGAGCAATTTTTCAAAGCTTTAAGATTATCTACTATTGTTTTTTTTTTAGAATTCATTGCTCTTATTTGTTTTTAATCAAAAACTGAAAACTAGATGATATTAAGCTCAAATGTAATCTGCTTCCAAAATGCATTTATTTTTTCTTTACTTTCTTAGACAAAACCTCTTACGATTTCAGGATTTTCCTGCATCTTGTTTGGTCCTTACATATAGATACAAACAATAAAGTTATTTTGTTTTTTTGCAACTATAATTATATAAATAACATACATTGTAAAATATGTTGTTCTTTTGTTCACCTCTAAAAAATAAGTGGACATTTTAGCGCCAAATGACTTTTCATTCCGCCCGAATTGAGTGCTTCCAATAAGGGAAATCTTTCGAACATGAATTTTTTTCGCCCGAAACTCACAATAGGCGAATTAAAAAAAAAGATTTTTTTCGGGCGGAATCTTGTTCACGTGAAACTCACAATAAGGCTGGTGATTTTTTGTATTTATTTAAAACTTTACCCGAGGGACGACTATTTTCACAACAAAGTCAAGGTTTATTTCAATTCAAACCTCTGGAGGAGCTGTGGACAAAAATTCAAAGTATCAAAGTGAAATTATCTCTTTTGACAACAGCCATTAGTTGTTTTGAGCACTGAATGCTTCGAAAGGTTTGTTTGCTTAGTTCATCTTTCAATTGCCATTAGTTTTCGACATGTTTTATATAAAACTTTAAAATATCTGAGCTGACTGAGTTGAAAGCTGAACACAAGCATTTGACAGGACGTGAGTGTGAAATAAATTAAAATTGAACATAATTGCATGATTGTTTGATTAAAATTAATTTTCTTCATTTTAATTTAAGTTTTTAATCTTATTTCTTCTATCTGAAGGAGAAAGTGCAGAGTAAATAGACCATTGACCTACTTGATATGGAATGCTAGTATAGCCAACTTCTCGTTGGTGCCATCTATTTCTTATTGCTTTTAGACCTTCTGTTGGTTTAACGGAAATATGGATACAATTTTCAACTTGTTTCTTTTGTCAAACCTTTAAATAATAGATGTTCTTTGTTCCTTTGACAAACAAACATTTTTGAAGCAAATAAACAATAAGATGGTGCATAAAATTTAATGAGACTTTTTTTGCCAAACCTACAAGAGGGCGGAAGCATAATTGAAGAGTTGGATCTATCTAGTATGTCAATGAAATAGACAATAGACAAATAGTGTTCAGGTGTGTTCAGAGGATGTTCAGAGCATGCTCGGACTTTGTTCAGAGCTAAAAAACGCCTGTGTTGCTATAATTTTACGAGCTTAACAAAAGCTTTACATTTAATTTTTATTAAATAAAGTTTTGTTACTGTTTCAAGAATTTCATTTAATTTTTCTTTTAACTGTGAGGATTATGCAATTTATTCCAAATCGCTAAACAGATTAATAGTTATACAGTGCATAAGAATTTATGTAGGCTCTATATAACGTTTCGAAAATTCCTATTTATAAAAAATTCTGCTATAAATTTTAGTTATATAATGCTTATATCAAAAAAAGTACCAAAATGGAGCAATCTATTCCATTTATCTGTGTATCAAATCAGCTGTTGTCATAACAAATAAAATATACAAAAATAATTCCAATTATTTGTATGATATTCTCTTTCGAAAATCTATTTTTTTTTAATTCTTCGTTTCTTATAGGCTCATTGGGTTGAACCTTTTTTTATAAACTTTCCGCCTTCTTGGAGTCGGTAAAACGCGATTTATATTCTTTCAATCATTAATAAACGAGCTAAACTGGAGAGGCATTATAGTTTTTATTTTAATTTCAAAAATGAAGAGAAATCAAAATGACATTTACGAAACAATAATAACAATAATTTCCTTATGTAGGCTCTATTCAACCTCAAAACGCGTTTAGCTTATTATGAGACTATACAACCTTGCATAAGTTTTTTAAATAGCATTTTTGCGTTTAGAGGCATTATAGAGATTACATAACTTTATGTAGGCTCTATACAGCGTTTTTAAATTAGACTGTATGTACATACCTATGTATATAGTCACCTTTTTTCTTTAACATCAATATTTTGTTGGTTGTATGACAATTTTTTTTTTTTTTTTTTTTGCTTGGCAAAATCCTCATTCAAACCCTCCAAGTGGGTGCCAGGCGGGCAATGATCACCATCATCCTGTGCGTTTTTGGCAGGATGGTGATTAGCTAAGGTTGAGTTGGATAGCCGAATTGTTGTAGCTCCTCAATAGTGCAACGTTCGGAAACCCAATTCAATCATAGTTTAGAGGTTCCTAATTTCAGTGGTGGTGTGAGCGTACTTGTACGAAAACCGTGCCGAAGAATGAAAGGCTGGGGGATAAACCAGCCATTAACGAGCTCTTTCGGATGCTGTGGCAAGGTCCGTCATATTTCTGCCTTACCCCAGCAAGCGGCTCTGCCGGGGCTGACCGTCTTTCCGCCCTACTCGTGGGAACAAAAATGAAAACATCAAACAAGAAAATTTTAAAAAACAATAATAAAAATCGCGCCATGGCTGCCAATGCGGTCACATCCAATGAAAAGGCTGTCGAGCCTACTCAGAGATGTGAACGTGCTGTCAACCCTGTGGTTGCCACTAGTAGAGGGAGTCCTTCTCCCTCTACTAGTCGCAACCTATACTTGAAGGAATTGCCCGTCAGTGGAACAGCTGTGACGCTCGGCTGTCCCAAAGGCGGCAATTCCACACCCCACCCCCTCCCCGCTCCTGCTAGGACGTCGCAAGCGACCCCAAGAAGGGACACCCCATCCGGAGAGACAAAATCTGCGACATGTGGAATTGTCTCAAAAGGTGAGGGCACACCCCGATTGGTATCGGCAGCGACGAATTCTGATGGTGGACCCACAACTGTGTCACACGGACATAGCTCTGGGTCGGCCAGCAAGAAGTCCAGGAAGTCACTAGCAAAACGAGACCAACGCAATGCTGAGAGGATTCTAGCCGCAGTCGGTGTCATACCGGCGGCGGAAAGAACCCCGGAGCAAACGCGAAAACTCGAGTGGGCTAGTGGCTTTCTTAGCAATATCACCAAACAGACCTGCAGCGACTCAACATCAAAGCGCAATAGGTCTTTCGAGGGCGACAAGCCCGAACCAAAAAGGCAGAAGGTGCATTCAAACAGCACAACAGCCTTCAATAAGGATCTTTCCTTTAGCGACGCGCTAAAAGGTAAGATCATAGCAGCGGTCATTGACAGGGGTCATGTGGATGGTAACATCTCTCATGATCAATGGGCAAACGTCAGGGCTCACCTCGGTTTCAGATTTTTATCTGTCATCGAGGAGAATCCGGGACCTCTCCCAGACACAGCCGATGCAGGATGGTACCAAAATCGTATCAAACTCATCGCCTGTGGTGATCAGAGATCTTTCGATCTATACAGGGCTGCTGTCAATGGCTTGCCAGAAGTCTGGCCGGGTGCCAAGCTCGAGGTTGTTGCAAGGGAGAATATTCCTTGCCGGCCAAGAGCACGTATAATGGTCCCGGCTCTACACAACTGCCCAGATATGATCATGAAATTGATCAAAACAAGTAATCCAAACCTGCCTACGCACGACTGGAAAGTCCCAAAGGTTGAGAAGGAAACAGTGGGTCACTATAGATCAGCTCTCGTGTTGATCAATAGGGAATCACTGGATCCACTGGCCGCGACCAAAGGCGTGATTAGGTATGGTTTCGATGAAATCGTGATCCGTATATACAAAAAAGACGAAGATTTGCTTAACACGCCCCCGACAGAAGCCCCTTCAGCGGAAGGAAACGCTTCATTACCACCAATAATGGAGGTCGATGCAACACCACAAGTGGAACCATCGACCTCCACAGCCCCAAACAAGCCATCCGACGTGGAGGCTAAACCTACAGTCGACAGTAACTCCGACATGGAGACTGAAGACGCCACCTTAGGCATCACTCTGAGTGAGGAAGACCTACTTCACTCCACCTCAGACGATGAAAACGCCGATAAAACAGTGGTGGAGGTTAATCTGGCTAATAGTAGCAATGCTGCGATTAGTACAGATTAATCTCCATCACGCCATCATGGCCACAAACAACCTAACACTCCGACTGCACACAAACAAGGATGACATCGTCTTGATACAGGAGCCGTGGGTCTCAAATTCCATCATCGGAGGCCTCAGGACTCCTGGTTACAAGCTACTGTATGCATCGGAGAAAGGTGAACCAAGGTCATGTATGTTAGTAAAAAATGACTTAAATGTATTTTTACTCCCCAATTACAGCGACAAGGACACAACCACCGCTGTCTTAACAACGGACAAAGCCACCTACTGGCTCATATCCTCCTACCTAGGCCACGACAGCCCAATTCCAGGTGACACCTTGAGGAAGGCAATTGCGGACGCGCAATCAAGAAAAGTTGGTCTCCTGATTGGTTCGGACGCTAACGCCCATCATACGGTATGGGGTAGCTCTGACATAAATGAGAGAGGTGAGTCCTTATTTGATTACTTACTAAGCACTAACCTACTCATAAGTAATATTGGTAATGAACCCACTTTTGTAACCAAGAATAGGAAAGAGGTACTTGATATTACACTTACCTCTGACTCGATCTACAATCTGATTTCAAACTGGCATGTCTCAAAAGAAAATTCCTTCTCTGACCACAAGTACATTCAGTTTGAGCTCAGAGATGTGGCAAACATATCTACGGGTTTTCGCAATCACCGGAATACAAACTGGGAACGATATAGGGAGGTACTAACACAATTACTTGATTACAACCTTCTTAAAAGCTCCTCCAGTAAAGATGAACTAGATCTTTCTGTGAATCATCTCACTGAAGCCTTCAATGAATCAATGAGAATTTCATGCCCTGTAACCATTTTAAAGGGAAAAAAGAAACCTCATTGGTGGCGTAAAGAATTAGAACCATTCAGAAAGAGTTGTCGCAAACTCTTCAATAGATCTAAATACACTAGATCTCCTTCTGACTGGGACTTATACAAACAAGCTCTAAAGCAATATAAAAAAGAATTAAGGAAGAGTAAGAGGTCTTCTTGGTGAAACTTCTGTGGCAAAATAGAAAATACTTCAGAAGCCTCAAGACTCAGAAAAATTCTCTCAAAAAGTCCAACAATACCCAGTGCTTTAAAGACAGATGCAGGCACATGGACTACCACAGATGAAGAATCTCTTAATCTGCTATTAGACACCCACTTTCCAGGTAGCTCTAACATACTTAACGACTTAACATCAGAGTTTCAAGCTTCTACAAGCGATTTAGTTGATCTAATAACGCGGGAAAAACTGCAATGGGCCATAGATAGCTTTGATCCATATAAATCTCCAGGACCAGACGGAATCATCCCGGCCGAACTACAAAAATGCTCAGACATGATCATTCCACCATTGGAAATCATTCTGACAAGCTGTTTAAGGCTGAGATATATTCCCAAAGCCTGGAGAATGGCAAAAGTAGTCTTTATTCCTAAAGCAGGGAAACCCTCCCACGTTAACCCTAAAGATCTACGACCAATCAGCCTATCATCCTTCCTTCTTAAAACCTTGGAAAGATTGATTGAAATTTACATCAGACATAACCTAAGACCATGTCTCATTTCCACAGCTCAACATGCTTACTCTAAGGGAAAATCAGTAGAAACAGCACTTCATTCGCTGGTTCGCAGTATTGAATACTCCCTCGAATACAAAGAATATAACCTAGTAGCTTTCCTAGATATTGAAGGAGCTTTCAACAACGTCAGTTACCAGGCGATCACGACAGCAATGGAAAAGCTGCAATTAAAGAAACCACTCATAGATTTTATTAGTCTCATGCTCAAAAGCAGGACAATAACTTCAAGCATGAGAAGCTTTACTACCACCAGATCGGTGCATCAAGGTACCCCCCAAGGAGGGGTCCTTTCGCCTCTCTTATGGAACATGGTAGTAAACGACCTTCTAACATCATTAGAAGCAGAGGGTTTCAGGGTGATTGCCTATGCTGACGACGTTGCAATATCTGTATCTGGAAAACACTCCCAAGTTCTCGCGGAACTCCTACAAAATGCCTTGAATAGGCTAACAAAATGGGCTAAGCAATGTGGCCTGGACGTCAATCCACATAAAACAGAACTAGTACTCTTTTCAAGAAGGTACAAAATTCCTCAGCTCAGCCCACCCAAGATTAAAGGAATTTCATTAAGGTTTTCCGACCAAGCTAAATATTTAGGCCTCATTTTAGACAAAAAACTAAATTGGAAGGCAAATATTGATGAAAGAGTAAAAAAGGCTACTGTAGCGCTTTTTACTTGTAAAAAGGCCATAGGATCAAAATGGGGCTTCTCCCCAAAAATAACCCACTGGCTATACACTTCGGTAATTAGACCGATACTCACTTATGGAGTTGTCGTATGGTGGACCGCACTGGACAAGATGGTAAATCTAAATAAGTTCATCAAGGTCCAGCGGTCAGCAGGTATGTGCATCACAGGAGCACTTCGCTCAACACCAACTGCAGCCCTGGATGTGCTTTTAAACCTAACACCTCTTGACATCTTCTCCAAAATGGTGGCAGCCAACTCATGTGTGAGGCTTAGAGCCACCTCTCAATGGAACAGTAACAATACTGGACATATTATCATTCTAGACAATTTCAGATCTATCCCAGATCGCTTAGACTATACCACCCCTAAAATGGTATTCGGTAAAAACTTCCATGTGTCCATCCCTTCAAGATCCTCCTGGGAAGAAGAGAGACCCCTGGAAGACAATGCGATACACTTCTATACAGACGGTTCAAAGACCGATTACGGAGTTGGAAGTGGTATCTATTCGGAACAACTGAATCTAAGTCTATCATATAGACTTCCCAATCAATGTAGTGTATTCCAGGCAGAAGTAATGGCGATTAAAGAGGCACTATCCTGGCTCAGAGAAAACGTTATATCTTGCAAGGATATACGAATCTTCTCGGACAGCCAGGCTGCTCTTAAATCTCTCGCGTCTGTCTCCACAAACTCACAAGTAGTCCACGATTGTCGATCATCTCTGAATGAGATGACAGAACAGTTTAATATTCACCTTATTTGGGTGCCGGGCCACAGAGACATTCCGGGAAATTGTAAAGCCGATGAGCTCGCCAAAAACGGAACACTTCTGCCTAATGTTAGACAAAAACATAACATAGGAACACCACTTGCTACATGCAAATATCTTCTCAAACAATATGCTCTAGAAGCAACAAATGCTAGTTGGTCACAGAGTACCACCTGCCTAGCAACCAAACAAATATGGCCAAGCATAGATTTAAATCGGTCAAAAGGCTTGATATCCCTGAGCAGACAAAATATAAGCTCTACAATTGGAGTAATAACAGGACACTGCCTCATAGGAAGACATGCTCTGAGGCTAGGGGTCTACACAAATGACTTTTGTAGAAGCTGCATGGACGAGGAGGAAGAGGAAACAATCCAACACCTTCTATGTACATGTCCAGCACTCTCCATTAGAAGGAATAACTTTCTTGGCAATCCCTTCTTCGACAATACCAGTGAACTGGCAACGATTGACACAAAGTGTCTCTCTAACTTTATTAAAAGCACAAAATGGTTTGTTTAATTTTCATTACTCCCCCATGAGTAACCTCATTAGTGGTATCACAATGGACCCTTGCGGTCTAAGTGAGTCGATGACATCTGGACAGCCACTCCAACCTAACCTAACCTATGACAATGTTTTATGATTTTCTTACTTTTTTATATTATTTTATTTAGTTCATTACACTTTCCTGATTTAATAATATCCTAAAAATCACATAAAAATTCAATTTTGATTTATTGTGTTTCCGCGTAACACTTAATCTGAATTAACTGAATGCTAGCCCAAGTATATTTAAAAACTACTTGGTTTGCCATTTAAAATTAAACCTTCTCAGTTTGTAGATTCAAACATAATTTAATCGGAATGTACTTTTGGGTTACATGCATTAATTCCAATAATTTTGACTAATAGAAATGATATGATGTTTCATTGTGAATAGCCTGCGATTTAAAAACAGTAATATAGTGACATTTGACAAGAAAAAACTACGGCATTAATAAAAATTGATCTATACATTCACTATAATGCCGCACTACCTGCCACACAAGCACCTAAACAATCTTAATTTTGGAAAAGGGTTTCTCAAAACTGTTATTTCTCGTAAATCGTAAAAATGATTACAATCGGCCACCGAGATCTTGTGAATTAACAACACCCTAAGACGTTTTCCATTGGGACCACAATCAATTGAAACTGCCACAACTATGTGAATTGGTTATGGAAAATTTTATCAAAACAATAAAACCTTACCTTATACCCAACAAATCTTTGCCGTGATTATTACATCTCTAGCTTTTATTTCAACCTAGAATGAGATCAAGTATAACTTCAGGTAGAAAAATTGATCCATTTACAAAATATGACGATTCAAAAATTGTTCCACACTACAGGTATAATTTTTCTCATTGCCATAGTCCAATTTGTCGTTCTACTTCTTTTCAAATTTGGTTATCAAGCCATTTCTTACAAATCTTAACTCTTTTCACCTGACACAAATGTTTTCTTTTGTGTGCTGTCAAAATGACAGCGCAAATCGTTACATTTAACCGTGCGCTTATAGCTGAGCTTCCCAACAATACAATTTAAACGAGTGTTAGCTTTTAACCTGACTTTTTAAATAGATATTGGTATGGTGAAATATTTGGAGTCCAGTGAGCTTAAATTTTTATTATTCATAAGACCCAGTATTGAGATATGAAGTCAGATTTCTATTGACGTTCATTTTATTCCACATAAGAGAAAAGTGACTCGATAAAGCATTCATTTTACGAAATAATTTAATATCAATAAGTATCAATGTTGTGATTTTAAAGTATTGATTTTGTCTTTGCTCAATTAAACTCTAGTTTATGTTGTTCATAGACAATTCAAACTGAAACTCCTAATGGGCCTTACTAATAATCAAATTTCATGTTGAGGTAAAAATTAGTGCGAAATTGACATAAACGCTATGAACTCTTACTAATAAACGATACATGTTCTGACATAAATATTAAAGTAGACTCTAAACAATAAACCATTTATGGTTTGGAATTAAAAATGTTGGAGTTTACAATTTATGGTAATTTTTCCCAAATTTTGAAGTCTACTCTAAACTTAATTATTGGTAAGACCTATTTAAAGAAAAATAAATAAACACAACAGAACTTATGTTTAAGCTGTTTTTTACTCTAAAATATTCTATAAAGAGGATGGAAAATAATAAAATCACACTAGTTGAATAAAGAGCTAAAACCAAAAATACCGATTTCGTCAAAAATGCAGATTATAGGAAATCATTTCCCTCCAGAATGGTGATTCTTCTTTTCAATTAAGTCCATTTTGGGAATAAAAAGATCAATAAAAATTTTGGATTTTGATTGTTAATAATTTCTATTTCTTTCTGCTTCTAAAGATTTTTAACGAAAAGTGACATTTGGTGAGATGTCCAAAGTGCAACTACAAATTTAACACTGTATTTTTCTCTTGCAATAAGTTTCGGGTATAGCTAAAGTGCAAAATTGTTGCAAAATTGCACTCCGTATATTTTACTATTGTAGTGCTGTAAAATTGTATACATCTGCATTTTTACAATGATACTAGACATGTTGTATCAGACCAACATTTAATACATACATATATAATTATAATCATAATGTTGATAACCGTTCATATGAAATTATTTGGTAAAATTATTGTTATTCGTGCGGATTTTATTTTTTCCTTATGGGAAAAACATTGAACTACAAATCGAAAAAAAAACCATCTCCAATTGTCATTACACGAACTGACATCCAGGTGGTAAGGATACAACTTAGAAGGTGACAATAAAACTAACATTTTCCTCTTGCACTTCTTTTCTTGAATAACTAAAATATCAAAGACCGGCCAGACCGAAAAAATCGTTTTAATAAATCCATGTATTAATACCATAAGTTTTCATTATTTGCTGAATGCAACCATTTTTAACCAAATTCGATTTCGAATATTCTCGAATATGAAAGCAAAAAAAAATATGCCGGCTGTACTCGTTTCTGTAAAGAGAAAACTCAGGAAAACACAAACAAAATTGAATATAAGTTTTTCATCACATGAAAGTTTAAGATTAAATAACTAATTTTATTAACTAGGTATTTAGAATTAAAAAATTGCTTCAAAATGTTATATTTATTTCGAAAATCGACATTCATCCATTTATCCCCATCTCTTTCTGGAACTTCGAAAATGCTTGCAAAAAAAAGGAAAACAATCAATACACACAGTTGGTCTATTTGTTAAAGCAGGCGCAATGTATTCCTCATAACAATGCCGCTAAACACATTTATTCTACAAAAACGAGTACACCATATAGAAATTTTCTCCAAATATTCGCACCCTCCAAACACACTCTCGCACTCGCACCATACAAAAACACGAACACGCTATATTTCGATATCAATAGTATCCAACAAAACCAAGCACTACTGCTCCTGCTCACACAATTTTCGCAACTCATTTTTAAATGGCTTAAAGAATAGACGGGCCGTCGAAAAATCCGTGTGTGTATAAAATCGTGTAAATTAATTAAAATAAATTCATTTTTAGCATTTTAATAAATATAAATAATCAAACAAAATATCCATTTACCATCTACTATTGTCTTTGTAAATATATATAATATCAAAATTTAAAATACATCTCTGTGTACAGTTTTTCTTTTTTGTTTTAAGTATAAAGTATATATTGAGAAAAGAAAAATAGAAAAAGAATCAAACAAAAGAGCTCTACGCCACAGCCAAGAATTGGAGAAAAGTAAAAAAAAAATTGCAAGAAAATTATTAACGTAACCACGACGGGATAATTATAAAAGAAGTTATTAACTTCTTGGCTTTACAAGGCAAGCATAAAAACCGATATCATCCCTTTTGCTTCAAGACAAAACCAAAACCTTCCAAAGCAAAAATATAAATTTAACAAAAAAAAAAGAAGAATTTTCTGCGAAATTTTGATCGCAAAGGAAAAAATTGAATATTCAATTTTTCCTTCTTTTTGTTTGTGTGCAGATTAAAAATAAATTGCGGCAGTCGTCTTCTCTTCATTGTGTTCGTCGTCTTCTACATCGTGTTATCCAACAAAAACGAAATTAAAAAAACAGCAAGAGGAAAAGCAGAAACGACAAAAACGACACCAAAGCGATTGGAGCAAAAAGAGTCCCTGGACAGAGTGCCGAAGCCAGTGCTGTAAAAGAAGAACCAAAGAAGAACTCGGGAAACAAACATCTTCATCGTCTTCCTCTTCATTTTTCAAATTCAAATTAAAAGAAGAGACGAAAAGTGAAAAGAAAACTTCTTTAAATTTTCCAGAAGAAAAACCAAAATAACAAACCCCGCAAAATAAACTAAAAACATTTGTGGCTTGAACAAAAAAAAAAAAGGAAAAATAAACAAAAAATAAAAAAAGAATTCTGTTTTCTGCCACTCCTCAGTTCTCTGTTCTCATGACAGTCGTGGTGGAAAAACCGTGAAAATTTTGTCCAAAAGAAAAACAACAAAAAAATCCTTTTTGTCTTTTCGTTCGCCTTCGTCGGTCGTTCTCTCGTATTCTCCCTCCGTTCGCTTCGCTCAGCTCAGTACCACACATTTTCTTGTGTACTTGCAGTGTGTTTGTTTGAAAAAGCCCGCAAAGAACACAGCAATTGCTGTCGAACTCTTCTAACTTATAGCTCATTTTAAGTGAATACTCCTCGCACTAATTGATTCCGAAAAATAACAACCCAAGAAGAACTAAAATTTAAATCATCTTGTTTGAAAAAAAAAAAAAAAAAAAAACAATAAGAAAAGGACAGAGCGCCGTATATGTGGTGAATGTGTGTGAGTGCGTGAAAAAAATCACCATCGCCATTTTCGTTATCGTTGTCGTCCTTCTCGTGCTCGTTACCGTAGCTATAGCAGTTACCGCTGTCGCCGCTGAGCAAAAGAAAAACAATTTTTGCTTGGAATTGTAATCATACAGTTAATTTTTTGACATTTCTTAATTATATCTTTCTTTCGTTATTGTGTAAATTTTTGAGCCCCCGTTGTGTATAGTTGTAAATAGAGAAGTTTAATATAAAATAAAACCAACAATTTGATCGTGTAAATTTTGTAAAACAAAATAATTCAATAAGTTTTGTTAATATTCTTTTTTTAATAATTTAATTTAATAAAACAAAAAGAATTGATTATTATATTGAACGTTATCTATCATCATCATCCATCATCGTCGTCGTCGTGTATATCTAGATAGTGTGTGATTTTGGATTTCGTGGTGTATCGCACGTGAAAAAGAAAAAAATCGACGAGGAAAAATCAATTTTGTCTTCTTGTCAAAACGAAATTATTAATCTTAAATAAATTTGCCGAAAATTTTTCAATTTTTCAAATACAAATTATTGTGCATTGGCGTGTGTTTTGTGCGCGGTAGTTCTTTTTTTGCCACATTTTGTACGAATATCTATGTGAATGTGCTGCTTGTGCTGAGTTTTGCGCCGTTTAAAACGAAGGAAATAAAGAAAAATTTATATCAAGAGAAAAGTGCAAGTGAATCAAAAGAAAAGAAAATTTATATAGAAAACAAGGACAAATTTATACTTATTTGCCGCATATAACAAATTCAAGTATATCTACCAACACCCTCACTTATAGCCGCAATTAAAGGAGAGCAATACAAAATTGAGGGGATCAGATCAATTTATTTGGAGAGCTTAGCCCCCCCTCAGTATAGTAGAGAGAGCTTACAGAGGAGACATCAAGCATAATACAATAAAAAGGTAAGCATACACAAACATAGTAGCCTAGCCGTTTGTGTAGGGGTTCTGTCATCGGAGGAGGGTATAAAGAAGAGATAAATAAAACATTTGATTTTGTTTTATTTTATTTTCCTTCTCTATTTCTTTATTATTTCTTATTTTGTTATGATGTAGGTGTTTTTTTTTGTTTTTGTTATGTTTTTCCACTGGGAAATATAAAAACAAATCAGAATGAAATTTATTAGTTTAATATTTTATCCAAATCAAGATAATCCCAATATATACTTCAATTTCGATTAGATAAAGCAGCTTCCTTGAAAAATTTGCTACAAACTTTGTGATACAGACGGACTGACGGAGAGAAATAAAATAAAACAAAATATTTTAACAAACCGATAAAGCAACATTTAACAATACCTAGGAACGAATACATCTCTTATTCTCCAAAAAAAAAAAGTAAAGCCGCCTTAGATGTTTCTGAGCACCTATGTACCTATTTTTCAGTCGAACAAATTCAAACTAAAATAAAAACATCAAAAGAAAAGCTTCTGTACTAAGTAATTAATAATTTTTCGGTTTTCATAAACTTATTTTTCTATTTAAAAAAAATTGGTTTATCTTTTCTTTAAGGGCGCACAAATTTGTACACGCCGTTGCTTTTACTTGATCATAAACTTAAGACTAAAAGTCGCAATTTTAAAACTAGGAAATGCTTCACTACTTTATAAATGGTGTTTCTTTTAGACGTCGTGTTTTTAAGAAGAAATTAAACGCATATATGTATATTACGGACTAGAATTTCAATTTTGTAGGTAGGTATAAAGATAAAGTTTTATGGTTTGAAAATAATATCGGGTATCTCAATTTTCGACCATTTCTTGCAGCGGGGCTCTTAGTCAGTTTTTTAACTTCCCATAGGAAGTTATTGTAATCGGTCCGATTTGTCGATTTGAAAATTTTGACATTTCTCGACGTTTCAAGGTCCCTAGAGTCGAAATAAAAGATTTTTAGAGAGACGTCTGTGTGTGCGTGTGTACGTACGTACGTATGTTCGTACGTCCGTACATCTGTACGTCCGTAAGTTCGCGACGTTGTTTTCGTCGTTCATAGCTCAAGAACCAGTAGAGATATCGAATTCAAAGAAATGTTGTTATACAGAAAATAATGCAGAAAGATGCAGATAGGACTCTCAAAAAAATTGCATGTGTGGTTTTTTTACCATAGCAATTTAACAAAAAAGATACAAATTTTGGTTAACCCTAAATAGGTTAACTCACGAACTAATAACGCCAGAGACTTGAATTAAATTTTATATTATATTTTGTAACGTGATACCAAACAAATACCTACATATGTATATTTTTGGAAAAAATTCCAATTAACGTTTTTTTTTATAAATCAAAAAAAAACTGAACAAAATATTTGTCACCTCGAAAATTTTACGAACAAAAAATGATTATCTCAAACAATTTTGTGTAACGAAGAATAACGTTCTGGTAAAATGTTGTGAAAAAAAAAAACAAATACCTAGACAGTTTTTTTTACAAAAAAATAAAAACATTGTTTTCGACATTCAGTAAATTTAAAAAAAAAATCCAACTGTCAGTTTTTTTCATACAAAATTAAAATCTACATAAAAATAGTAGGTACTTACGCAAAATTGTTAAAAATTGATGTTCGGTTCCCGATAGCTCGTGAACAATAGAAGATATTTACTTCACAATTATTTCATTCATACAATTTGTATTTGTTTATATAGGTTAGGTTAGGTTAAAGTGGCTGTAGATACAGAATCCACACACTTATGCCAAAAGAAAAGGCCTATTGTGATACCACATGAATCTAGAGAATTACTTCCCACTAGTCGAACCATTTTGAGCTTTTTATAAAGCGAAGGAGATATTTGATATCCTTTTTAGCTAGTTCACTGGAATTATCAAAGGAGTATTCAACTCGAACTGAACGTAAGTTCGAGAACAATTGGGAGACGAGCTGTTGATGGTGGACTAAATTCTTTAAAAGCTGTAAAAAAGCCTTTTATTGCTACCAAAAACAAGCTGGCGAGAATTAAATTTCTACATGACCACATCAACTGGACCCTTATAAAATGGAGGAACATACTCTTTTCGGACGAGTCCAAATTCAATTTCAAGGGTCTCGATGGTTTCCTTCGTGTTTGCAGACGAGAAGAGTCATTAAATCCACGTTACACCAAAGCTATTGTAAAACACGGAGGGGGTAACGTAATTGTTTGTTGATGTTTTTCAGAGCATGGACTGGGACTGAATTACCAAAAAGATGGTACAATAGATCGTTTTATGTTCCGTGACATTTTGCAAAATATAATGCTGCCACACGCTGAGGATCAGTTGCCTCTGAAATGAATATTTCTGAAATGATTATTTCAGCAGGACAACGACCCAAAGCACACGTCCAATACGGTTAAGACGTGGTTTAAGGAAAACCGGATTGACTTGTTACAATGGCCAGCACAGTCCTCAGATCTCAACCTCATAAAAAATCTCTTTCAAAGCTTCAATTGTCTCGGGCTTAACTGCATAGACAAGCGATTACACATACAGTTTTGGTCATATAAAGAGAAACAACAATTTTAAACGCACTTTACTTACTTATTTAAGGTGGCGCTACAGACTTGTGTGAACTACGGCCTCACCAAACAAACTTCTCCATCTAGCTCGGTTCCCAGCTAGATGTCTTTCACGCTCCAAGTTGGGTGAGGTCACTTTCCACTTGTGCGCGCCACCTGATTCGGGGTCTTCCTCTACTGCGCTGTCCTGTGGGTGTGGATTCGAAGACTCTCCGAGCCGGAGCATTGGTTTCCATGCGCTCTACGTGACCCATCCATCTTAGTCGTTGGAATTTTACTCTTCTGGCTAAGTCTACGTCGCTGTACAGCCCGTACAGCTCGTCGTTCCATCTTCTCCTCCACTCCCCTTCGATGCATACGGGACCGTAGATCACACGAAGAATCTTTCTCTCGAAACGACCCAAGGTGGTTTCATCCCCTTTTGTCATAGTCCATGCTTCTGCACCGTATAGCAGGACGGGGATGATGAGGGTGTTATATAGCGACACTTTGGTCCTTCGAGAGAGGGCTCTGCCACTCAATTGCTTTCTTAGCCCAAAGAAACAGCGGTTAGCAAGAGTTATTCTTCTTTTTATCTCAGCGCTGATGTTGTTTTCTGCGTTCATAGCAGAGCTTAGGTAGACAAAGTCCTTAACTACCTCAAAGTTACGTCTGTCGTAGGTGACGTTTTGACCGAGACGTCGGTGTTGTAGGTCCTTTCTTGATGAACGCAAGTACTTTGTTTTGCCCTCATTAACCGCTAATCCTATTTTTGCCGCCTTTGCCTCAATACTCAGAAAAGTCCAATTGACATCACGCTGCGTTCTTCCGATTATGCTAGTAATTGGACAGACTTTTGAAAGATGGTGGCTCTCGTGTTGACGTGGGAGCTCTGTACTATTCTTTCCAGTACGATGTTAAAGAAATCGCATGCCAGTGCATCAACTCGTCTAAAGCCTTTTTTTGAACATCGATAGGAGAATTTTCGCTGCTCCATAAAGGTTGGAAGCGCGAATTCTCTATGGTCATCCTGCACAAACGGACGAGTTTGGGAGGGATGCCAAAACTAGACATGGCACTATACAACTTGTCCCTGTAGATACTGTCATATGCGGCCTTGAAATCGATGAAAAGATGGTGGGTGTCGATTTGGTGTTCTTGGGTTTTTTCCAGGATCTGCCGTAATGTAAATATTTGATCGACTGTGGACTTTCCTGGTCTAAAACCACACTGATAAGAACCTATCAGGTTGTTGACTATGGGCTTTAGACGTTCACATATTACATATTACGCACTTTATTAAATATAATATTTCTTGTAAGCACTTGTGTGCTTAACTTGTACCGTTAATCTATGACAGCTGACATGTATGTTCCGATTATGAGGTTTCCTTAACGCGAAAAGTTTGTCAAACACCGTTATTTTAGCTGGACACAAAATTAGAAACGACAACAGAATTGTGAATTTAAACAAAAAAAGAGAATTATTATCAATGTGAGTTGATTGTTTTCAATTTTTTGATTATTTTTATGATATTAATATGAAAAATAAGTCTTGTAGTCTGAAACTTTCCAAGTTTGACTTTGCTTCACGCAAATAAATCCATGGAATTCTGGAAAAACATACTTTGGAGTGATGAATGCAAATTTAACTTATTCTGGTCAGATGGTAAAGTTTATGTTAGACGTCTTCAAAAGAAAGATTTGGATCCTAAATATAGTCTGCCGTTATTCATGAAGGAGGAGGAAACATAATGGTTTGGGGTTCGTTGTCGTGGCATGGAGTTGACCCGGACGTACGTACGTCCGTACGTACGTCCGTAAGTTCGCGACGTTTTTTCGTCGTTCATAGCTCAAGAACCAGTAGAGATATATCGAATTCAAAGAAATGTTGGTATACAGAAAATAATGCAGAAAGATGCAGATAGGACTCTCAAAAAAATTGCATATGTGGTTTTTTTACCATAGCAATTTAACAAAAAAGATACAAATTTTGGTTAACCCTAAATAGGTTAACTCACGAACTAATAACGCCAGAGACTTGAATTAAATTTTATATTATATTTTGTAACGTGATACCAAACAAATACCTACATATGTATATTTTTGGAAAAAATTCCAATTAACGTTTTTTTTTATAAATCAAAAAAAAACTGAACAAAATATTTGTCACCTCGAAAATTTTACGAACAAAAAATGATTATCTCAAACAATTTTGTGTAACGAAGAATAACGTTCTGGTAAAATGTTGTGAAAAAAAAAAACAAATACCTAGACAGTTTTTTTTACAAAAAAATAAAAACATTGTTTTCGACATTCAGTAAATTTAAAAAAAAAATCCAACTGTCAGTTTTTTTCATACAAAATTAAAATCTACATAAAAATAGTAGGTACTTACGCAAAATTGTTAAAAATTGATGTTCGGTTCCCGATAGCTCGTGAACAATAGAAGATATTTACTTCACAATTATTTCATTCATACAATTTGTATTTGTTTATATAGGTTAGGTTAGGTTAAAGTGGCTGTAGATACAGAATCCACACACTTATGCCAAAAGAAAAGGCCTATTGTGATACCACATGAATCTAGAGAATTACTTCCCACTAGTCGAACCATTTTGAGCTTTTTATAAAGCGAAGGAGATATTTGATATCCTTTTTAGCTAGTTCACTGGAATTATCAAAGGAGTATTCAACTCGAACTGAACGTAAGTTCGAGAACAATTGGGAGACGAGCTGTTGATGGTGGACTAAATTCTTTAAAAGCTGTAAAAAAGCCTTTTATTGCTACCAAAAACAAGCTGGCGAGAATTAAATTTCTACATGACCACATCAACTGGACCCTTATAAAATGGAGGAACGTACTCTTTTCGGACGAGTCCAAATTCAATTTCAAGGGTCTCGATGGTTTCCTTCGTGTTTGCAGACGAGAAGAGTCATTAAATCCACGTTACACCAAAGCTATTGTAAAACACGGAGGGGGTAACGTAATTGTGTGTTGATGTTTTTCAGAGCATGGACTGGGACTGAATTACCAAAAAGATGGTACAATAGATCATTTTATTTTCCGTGACATTTTGCAAAATATAATGCTGCCACACGCTGAGGATCAGTTGCCTCTGAAATGAATATTTCTGAAATGAATATTTCAGCAGGACAACGACCCAAAGCACACGTCCAATACGGTTGAGACGTGGTTTAAGGAAAACCGGATTGTCTTGTTACAATGGCCAGCACAGTCCCCAGATCTCAACCTCATAGAAAATCTCTTTCAAAGCTTCAATTGTCTCGGGCTTAACTGCGTAAACAAGCGATTACACATACAGTTTTGGTCACAAAAAAGAAACAACAATTTTAAACGCACTTTACTTACTTAGGGCCTCACCAAACAAACTTCTTCATCTAGCTCGGTCCCCAGCTAGATGTCTTTCGCGCTCCAAGTTGGGTGAGGTCACTTTCCACTTGTGCGCGCCACCTGATTCGTGGTCTTCCTCTACTGCGCTGTCCTGTGGGTGTGGATTCGAAGACTCTCCGAGCCGGATCATTGGTTTCCATGCGCTCTACGTGACCCAGCCATCTTAGTCGTTGGACTAATCCTTCTGGCTTAGTCTACGTCGCTGTAAAGCCCGTACAGCTCGTCGTTCCATCTTCTCCTCCATTCCCCTTCGATGCATACGGGACCGTAGATCACACGAAGAACTTTTCTCTCGAAACGACCCAAGGTGCTTTCATCCGCTTTTGTCATAGTCCATGCTTCTGCACCGTATAGCAGGACGGATGATGAGGGTGTTATATAGCGAGACTTTGGTCCTTCGAGAGAGGGCTTTGCCACTCAATTGCTTTTTAGCCCAAAGAAACAGCGGTTAGCAAGAGTTATTTTTCTTATGATCTCAGCGCTGGTGTTGTTTTCTGCGTTCATAGCAGAGCTTAGGTAGACGAAAGTCCTTAACTACCTCAAAGTTACGTCTGTCGTAGGTTACGTTTTGACCGAGACGTCGATGTTGTAGGTCCTTTCTTGATGAACGCAAGTACTTTGTTTTGCCTTCATTAACCGCTAATCCCATTTTTGCCGCCTTTGCCTCAATACTCAGAAAAGTCCAATTGACATCACGCTGCGTTCTTCCGATTATGCTAGTAATTGGACAGACTTTTGAAAGATAGTGGCTCTCGTGTTGACAGCTCTGTGCTATTCTTTCCAGTACGATGTTAAAGAAATCGCATGCCAGTGCATCAACTCGTCTAAAGCCTTTTTTTGAACATCGATAGGAGAATTTGCGCTGCTCCATAAAGGTTGGAAGCGCGAATTCTCCATGGTCATCCTGCAAAACTAGACATGGCACTATACAACTCGTCCCTGTAGATACTGTCATATGCGGCCTTGAAATCGATGAAAAGATGGTGGGTGTCCATTTGGTGTTCTTGGGTTTTTTCCAGGATCTGCCGTAATGTAAATATTTGATCGACTGTGGACTTTCCTGGTCTAAAACCACACTGATAAGAACCTATCAGGTTGTTGACGATGGGCTTTAGACGTTCACATATTACATATTACGCACTTTATTAAATATAATATTTCTTGTAAGCACTTGTGTGCTTAACTTGTACCGTTAATCTATGACAGCTGACATGTATGTTCCGATTATGAGGTTTCCTTAACGCGAAAAGTTTGTCAAACACCGTTATTTTAGCTGGACACAAAATTAGAAACGACAACAGAATTGTGAATTTAAACAAAAAAAGAGAATTATTATCAATGTGAGTTGATTGTTTTCAATTTTTTGATTATTTTTATGATATTAATATGAAAAATAAGTCTTGTAGTCTGAAACTTTCCAAGTTTGACTTTGCTTCACGCAAATAAATCCATGGAATTCTGGAAAAACATACTTTGGAGTGATGAATGCAAATTTAACTTATTCTGGTCAGATGGTAAAGTTTATGTTAGACGTCTTCAAAAGAAAGATTTGGATCCTAAATATAGTCTGCCGTTATTCATGAAGGAGGAGGAAACATAATGGTTTGGGGTTCGTTGTCGTGGCATGGAGTTGACCCGGACGTACGTACGTCCGTACGTACGTCCGTAAGTTCGCGACGTTTTTTCGTCGTTCATAGCTCAAGAACCAGTAGAGATATATCGAATTCAAAGAAATGTTGGTATACAGAAAATAATGCAGAAAGATGCAGATAGGACTCTCAAAAAAATTGCATATGTGGTTTTTTTACCATAGCAATTTAACAAAAAAGATACAAATTTTGGTTAACCCTAAATAGGTTAACTCACGAACTAATAACGCCAGAGACTTGAATTAAATTTTATATTATATTTTGTAACGTGATACCAAACAAATACCTACATATGTATATTTTTGGAAAAAATTCCAATTAACGTTTTTTTTTATAAATCAAAAAAAAACTGAACAAAATATTTGTCACCTCGAAAATTTTACGAACAAAAAATGATTATCTCAAACAATTTTGTGTAACGAAGAATAACGTTCTGGTAAAATGTTGTGAAAAAAAAAAACAAATACCTAGACAGTTTTTTTTACAAAAAAATAAAAACATTGTTTTCGACATTCAGTAAATTTAAAAAAAAAATCCAACTGTCAGTTTTTTTCATACAAAATTAAAATCTACATAAAAATAGTAGGTACTTACGCAAAATTGTTAAAAATTGATGTTCGGTTCCCGATAGCTCGTGAACAATAGAAGATATTTACTTCACAATTATTTCATTCATACAATTTGTATTTGTTTATATAGGTTAGGTTAGGTTAAAGTGGCTGTAGATACAGAATCCACACACTTATGCCAAAAGAAAAGGCCTATTGTGATACCACATGAATCTAGAGAATTACTTCCCACTAGTCGAACCATTTTGAGCTTTTTATAAAGCGAAGGAGATATTTGATATCCTTTTTAGCTAGTTCACTGGAATTATCAAAGGAGTATTCAACTCGAACTGAACGTAAGTTCGAGAACAATTGGGAGACGAGCTGTTGATGGTGGACTAAATTCTTTAAAAGCTGTAAAAAAGCCTTTTATTGCTACCAAAAACAAGCTGGCGAGAATTAAATTTCTACATGACCACATCAACTGGACCCTTATAAAATGGAGGAACGTACTCTTTTCGGACGAGTCCAAATTCAATTTCAAGGGTCTCGATGGTTTCCTTCGTGTTTGCAGACGAGAAGAGTCATTAAATCCACGTTACACCAAAGCTATTGTAAAACACGGAGGGGGTAACGTAATTGTGTGTTGATGTTTTTCAGAGCATGGACTGGGACTGAATTACCAAAAAGATGGTACAATAGATCATTTTATTTTCCGTGACATTTTGCAAAATATAATGCTGCCACACGCTGAGGATCAGTTGCCTCTGAAATGAATATTTCTGAAATGAATATTTCAGCAGGACAACGACCCAAAGCACACGTCCAATACGGTTGAGACGTGGTTTAAGGAAAACCGGATTGTCTTGTTACAATGGCCAGCACAGTCCCCAGATCTCAACCTCATAGAAAATCTCTTTCAAAGCTTCAATTGTCTCGGGCTTAACTGCGTAAACAAGCGATTACACATACAGTTTTGGTCACAAAAAAGAAACAACAATTTTAAACGCACTTTACTTACTTAGGGCCTCACCAAACAAACTTCTTCATCTAGCTCGGTCCCCAGCTAGATGTCTTTCGCGCTCCAAGTTGGGTGAGGTCACTTTCCACTTGTGCGCGCCACCTGATTCGTGGTCTTCCTCTACTGCGCTGTCCTGTGGGTGTGGATTCGAAGACTCTCCGAGCCGGATCATTGGTTTCCATGCGCTCTACGTGACCCAGCCATCTTAGTCGTTGGACTAATCCTTCTGGCTTAGTCTACGTCGCTGTAAAGCCCGTACAGCTCGTCGTTCCATCTTCTCCTCCATTCCCCTTCGATGCATACGGGACCGTAGATCACACGAAGAACTTTTCTCTCGAAACGACCCAAGGTGCTTTCATCCGCTTTTGTCATAGTCCATGCTTCTGCACCGTATAGCAGGACGGATGATGAGGGTGTTATATAGCGAGACTTTGGTCCTTCGAGAGAGGGCTTTGCCACTCAATTGCTTTTTAGCCCAAAGAAACAGCGGTTAGCAAGAGTTATTTTTCTTATGATCTCAGCGCTGGTGTTGTTTTCTGCGTTCATAGCAGAGCTTAGGTAGACGAAAGTCCTTAACTACCTCAAAGTTACGTCTGTCGTAGGTTACGTTTTGACCGAGACGTCGATGTTGTAGGTCCTTTCTTGATGAACGCAAGTACTTTGTTTTGCCTTCATTAACCGCTAATCCCATTTTTGCCGCCTTTGCCTCAATACTCAGAAAAGTCCAATTGACATCACGCTGCGTTCTTCCGATTATGCTAGTAATTGGACAGACTTTTGAAAGATAGTGGCTCTCGTGTTGACAGCTCTGTGCTATTCTTTCCAGTACGATGTTAAAGAAATCGCATGCCAGTGCATCAACTCGTCTAAAGCCTTTTTTTGAACATCGATAGGAGAATTTGCGCTGCTCCATAAAGGTTGGAAGCGCGAATTCTCCATGGTCATCCTGCAAAACTAGACATGGCACTATACAACTCGTCCCTGTAGATACTGTCATATGCGGCCTTGAAATCGATGAAAAGATGGTGGGTGTCCATTTGGTGTTCTTGGGTTTTTTCCAGGATCTGCCGTAATGTAAATATTTGATCGACTGTGGACTTTCCTGGTCTAAAACCACACTGATAAGAACCTATCAGGTTGTTGACGATGGGCTTTAGACGTTCACATATTACATATTACGCACTTTATTAAATATAATATTTCTTGTAAGCACTTGTGTGCTCAACTTGTACCGTTAATCTATGACAGCTGACATGTATGTTCCGATTATGAGGTTTCCTTAACGCGAAAAGTTTGTCAAACACCGTTATTTTAGCTGGACACAAAATTAGAAACGACAACAGAATTGTGAATTTAAACAAAAAAAGAGAATTATTATCAATGTGAGTTGATTGTTTTCAATTTTTTGATTATTTTTATGATATTAATATGAAAAATAAGTCTTGTCGTCTGAAACTTTCCAAGTTTGACTTTGCTTCACGCAAATAAATCCATGGAATGATGGAAAAACATACTTTGGAGTGATGAATGCAAATTTAACTTATTCTGGTCAGATGGTAAAGTTTATGTTAGACGTCTTCAAAAGAAAGATTTGGATCCTAAATATAGTCTGCCGTTATTCATGAAGGAGGAGGAAACATAATGGTTTAGGGTTCGTTGTCGTGGCATGGAGTTGACCCATTAGTAAGGATAAATGGTCGAATGGACAAATATGTTTATAAAGCCATTTTGGAAAGTATTATGAAGCCTTATTCATTTGCGCACATGCCCATTAGTTATGTTTTCCAGCACGATTACGATGCAAAGCACGGATTGTTAAGCAGTGGTTTTAAGATACCAATGTTTCGGAATGGCCCGCCCAAAGTCGACTTGAATCCAATCGAGAAGTCGGAAAACCCAAACAATTTTGATGAACTTTTTGAAAACATAACGGGGGACTGGGAGGGTATATCACCATCAAAATGACCCGCTTTGGTAGAAAGGCAAGATTGGCCGCAGTGACAGAAAATAAGTTTTGTGTGTTTCCAATTGTATGGCCAAGTGCTATTTAAGTTTCATAAGTGATAATAATTTTCTACTGTTAGTGTTACGTTTATATATATTTTTTAAAATATTTAAAGTG
Organism: Eupeodes latifasciatus; assembly: GCA_920104205.1. Taxonomy (NCBI): domain Eukaryota; kingdom Metazoa; phylum Arthropoda; class Insecta; order Diptera; family Syrphidae; genus Eupeodes; species Eupeodes latifasciatus. The sequence continues at coordinate 186,106,228 of OV049924.1, forward strand.
TACTATATGTCATGGGTTATTAAAACTTGCATCTATTGCAAACGTTGCATTGTTTAGGAGTAAATTAATCAGACCGTAAAAAAACCTCAACTCTGATAATGTCGGATTGAAAAGCAAACATCCAAAACTTTAGCCACTCGGACGGCATTTCACGGTCAATATTGGCTTTAAGTTCTTTCACATCGTCGGATAGTCGTCGTCGGATGACTTAAAAAGCCCTAAAGAAAATAGTCTTAAAAGTGTTAAATCGCTCGAACACTGCCGCCAATCGACTGGACAATTTCTTGAGATAACACGTTCATCAAACATACTCATACATAAATCAATTGTTACGTGTGGCTTGTGGCACCATCCTGTTAAAATCACATGTCGTCCAAGTCCATATCTTCAAATTCGGGTCAAAAGTAATCGTAATCAAGATGCGATAATACGATCGTTATCGTCGACGATAAAATAAGAACATATAAAGACGTGCGTCGGTACGCAAATCCGACCAAACAGTTATTTTTGCATATTTTGCTTATTGACGAACGCATTGAGCCAAAAATGAGCTGACAACATAACCAATGTTACATCTTTTTTTATGGCTTAGTGCCACTTAGGTACGAAAGATAAATTTTAATTACTATACGATGGACCAGGAGAGTTACAAAAAAAAACATGGCTTTTAGGCCTTATTTCTTTTAAGTGTATAGAGGTAATTTTATTACTATTATTTATTAACATACAATTGAAAATTTCAGCACTAGCTGAAAAAGCTTTCCACTCAAAGAATAAATTAATTTATTTAGGTAATTAATTTGTTAACATTTAGATAATTTTGGATCTATAAAATATGTATTTTCGATATCAATAGTTTTTAAAAATGAAAAAATGTCTTGATTAAAAAATAGAGTTGATTTTTTGATCGCGATGCACTGCATATTGAAAGGCCAAGTACATATGTAGGTTTGAGATGTTTAAGGTATTGTTACAGACTGGACACTGTGGCGGATTCTCTTCTCTTAAGATATGCTGGTGGGTTAGGGTATTGTGACGAAATCGGATGAAATTAGATGTGCTCGTTGCCTAACATGCCTTGGCCCCCACATAAGTTTGATTTTGTTGGGGTTCTTTATTAGAAGGTCACGTATGTTGTTAATCAACCTGTGTGGTTTGAATTGAAAACGTCTCGGAGAACCAAAACACTATTGTGGTACCATTTTCGCAACTCCAGTGGTAAATATTGATAAGTAATCCCATAATTCTTGCTTTCAGCAAGAAGCTATTCTCATCAAGCAAAGGACTTTTCGTTCAAAATAAAATTCTTATGCAATCGGACCAAAAAGCTATGTGGAGAACCTTAAAAAAATACGTGTTGGGATCAACAAGAGTTGAAATTGAAGAGAACATTATTTTTAATGGAGTAGTGATTAATAATTCAAAAGTGATCGCGGATGAATTCAATACTTTTTTTATTAATAGTGTATCAGAAATAAATCAGTCAATTGAGGTTATTCAATATGTTAATCAAATTGATGAATATCCGTGTCGCTTTAAATTCAGTCCTGTGAACAATTCTGATTTATCTGAAGTTTTGACATCAATGAAACAGAAAAAAGATTTTAATTATATGAGTCCAAAGATGTTTTTGGATGCATTTGGAGAAATAGAGGACGTTCTTACGGAAATTGTAAATAAATCTTTACTCTCAGGATGTTTTCCAAGCTCATGGAAGGAATCGTTGGTCTCACCAATACAAAAAGTGAAAGGCTCAAGGCGGTGTGAAGAATATCGACCAGTAAACGCATTGCCATTGTACGAAAAACTTATAGAAAAAATTGTTAAAATTCAACTGCAAAAATACATAGACAACAACAATATCTTAATCGAAAGTCAGTTTGGATTTAGAAGTCACCATTCCTGTGAATCTGCATTAAACTATGTTCTCATAAATTGGAAAGAGGATATGGCAGCAGGATCTACCATTATTGCAGTGTTCTTGGACCTAAAGCGGGCTTTTGAAACGATCGACAGAGGTATATTAATACAAAAGTTGAAGCAGTATGGTATCCGGGAAAAAGAAATTCAGTGGTTCAAATCATACCTTGATCAGAGAACTCAGAGAACATCAATGAATGGGAAACTTTCGGAGATAACTCAAACGCTTTTGGGAGTGCCTCAGGGCTCAATACTTGGGCCAGTTTTGTTCCTACTATACATAAATGATGTATGCAAAGTTTTGAAGCATTGTAAAATAGTCATGTTTGCCGATGATGCCCTAATATACATCGTGGGTAGAGATGTGTCAGCTTTAACTCAGCAACTACAAGAAGATCTCGACAGCATAAGCATCTGGTTTAAAGCTAACAAGCTGAATACAAATGTTCAAAAAACGAAGGCGATTATATTTAAAACGCAGTGCAATATAGACTTAAGTATAGACAATGAAAACATAGAACAAGTAGATCAAATAAAATACTTAGGTGTGATAATAGATCAGAATTTAAAGTTCGATAAACATGTGGACTATATTGTTAAAAAAATATCCAAAAAAGTGCAATTTTTTCGAAGAATCAAAAGTAAATTAGATTTCAATGCATCTATTAGAGTATATAATGTTATAATAAAACCACATTTTGAATATTGTTCATCTGTATTATTTCTATTAAGTCAAAGTAACATATATAGACTGCAAAAACTCCAAAACAAATCAATGCGAATAATATTAAATTGTAATCGTTATACAAGTATTTTAAATATGTTAAATCGACTAGAGTGGTTAAGCGTCAAACAACAGTTAGTAGTAGATGTTCTATTGTTTGTTCAAAAAATGAGAATGGGAGATTTGCCTAGCTATTTTAGTGATTTAGTTAGATATGTGGGTGAAGTCCAACCATATCAATTGCGAAATGTAAATAATTTGCGACTTCCTAATTATAGAAACACAATAACACAAAACAGTGTAATATACAAAGGCTTTTTTTAATATATATATAAGCGCAATGTATGTATGTAAATGAATTTGTCAAAACTAATTTTTAAGATATATAATAATTGTATTATAAAGTAGCTTAATTTATATTTACTATAAATGCTAAATAAATCAAATCAATCAATCAGTCACAGCAAAGGAGGTGGTGTAGTCGGATTTTGACCCATCTGTAAACACAGGAGTCCAACCTTCACTTTTAAGGTTTTCGATTACTACTACAAAAGTAGAATAATAAACTCTACTTTTGGTTGTGTCTAGTGTGTTTTAGTTAAAAAAAACTTTTGGCTTATGTTTCAAGATGAGAGTGTAAGGGAGTGTAACCTGTTATCCGTTTAAAGGGTAAACCAATTTGATTGGCTTTTGATAAAGCCTCGTGGATGGAAGACGCTTGTCCATGTTTGTATTGCTCGTTCAGTCGATATCTTTGCCAATGATGAAGTTGTTGTCGAAAATAAGTTTTGGGATGATTTTCAAAAGATTTCTAATTGACGTTCTTCCAAGGTGGAAAGTCCAGCCTCCGTCATGATGTTCTCAATTCTGGTTGTGCAGTAGGCGTTGGTACTTCTTGCTTTAATACATTTTTAGTAGTGGTTGGGCATTTACCATGCATTTAAAGATCATAATGTATTTTACTTAAAACTAGTTATAGAGGTAATAAAAGTTAAGCATAAAAATTTACGTCCAATACTTTCCAATCCCATACTAGGCAAGCGTATTCAAGAATTGGCCTGGCAAAAGAAATATACAGAATTTTAATAACATGGATTACGTAACTATAAATGAGAAATATACAATTACATATGTATTTAAAACTGGGGGCTAATTATAAATAAATAAAATAAACAGCAATGGACCAAAGTGACTCCCTTGAGGTACACTAGATTTGATTTTAAATTGACATGAAGGGTTACTTTTGAACATGACGCTATATAATCTATCTTCAAGATATGACGAAATCTACCTAACGACAATTCCTAACAAAATTTTTAAAACCTTATTTAGTTATGAATATTTCCAAAGATCTGGGAACTTAGAACATTTGAGAAACTCGTTCAAAAGGAGAAAAAACATGCGGTTAGGAAACATAAGACATAAGAATTTGTTCACCATAAATGATGGTATACCCTCAGGTTTAGAACTCAAACATTAATTAAGCTTTAAAATATTGTCACCTATAGAAACTTCAGAAATTGAACAATTGATTGATGTAAGATACGATATAAAATATACATACATATAAGCTCTTTTTTCTTACGTTTGATTATTTATCTTGTTTTAGTTATTTATTTCTTAATATTATTAAAATAGACTAAAATAAATGAGATCAACCAAATCGCAATTTCCTCTATAATTTTGTCTAAAATTGAAACTTACCAGCTGCACCCGATTAACAATGCTTTTTTTCTATAATTTCAGATTTTGAATAAATATCATCAAACATTTTGAAACAAGTTGACATCAATTAGAAAAGAAAGGATCAGTCTAAATCCAAAAACAACAAGACAAAATAATTAATCACTTGCAAACGTACGATAATTTTTTCTATTCGGAGAAATTCGGTTTTTCAATTCGATTTCGCGTTATAATTTTAAATTCGTCTCGATAAGTAACATAATTCGTGTGACTCGCGTATTCGTTTATACAAAACATTCTTAATTACAAGTGACTCGAAATCAAATAACAAGATAATCTAATATTGTCTATTGAACAGACAACAAAAAAAAACAAAAGCTCTTTTAAATTATTTCTTGTGACACACGTTTTAAAAAAGCCGTCAAAATAGAGCTGTTAAGCAGTACCAACAATTACCCCTCGATCTCAATTTCGACCCACCATCACAATCACCCACAACAGCAACACATGAAGTTACTGGGCGGTAATGATGACCGGATTGTACGGGAACAACCTGTACGTTCCCAAGACGATGCCGCTGTTGGGTATGTTTTCCAACGACAACCCCAACATGAAGCCGAATATGCTGCACAATTTGCCCAAAAACAAGCAAGATGGGCTTGTGGTGATGAGCATTCTATTGATGTAAGTATACACAAATTTTTAAGTTAGTATGAATTTAAACTTTGTTAGGAATATTATTATTTATACACATACCTTTGCCTCAATTAAACACTTGCGAAAGTTTTGTTAGGTTTGGTTTAACCCCGAAAAAATAGTTACAAAAGAATTTTTGTATTCACAACTGGCTAAGGATTCTGATAATTTGTAATTTTCTGTGCCAACTGTGTTATTTTAGAAACAAAAGTTTCCAAATGCTTCACTAATACAGCTGGCAAAATAATCACTTTCTGCGTAAGGAAATATGCAAGATCTTCTATTGATGATCAATGTTTTGACTAGTGCCATTTTTCGCCCATCCTGATAAAATCCAGCACCTAATTTGCATGACAGGTTAATCGAGACAGGACAATTTGACAGGCCATCAACTCTGTTCATCGATTTGGATCGCGAGCAACATTTTCTTTAGCAGATTGTACTTCCTTTTAATTGTTGTCGATATGTAAACCTCTTGGAAATAAAACCATTACCGCTTATTATTAGAAAAATTGGAAACTCCCGCCCGTTTCATCTATTTGAAATACTGAACAAATCATGTTGGATTGATGAATTAACGAATCTTGATTTGTGTGAATGGCACTGAAACGAATTGGTGTAGATTAACGTGGTTAAGAAACTTTTTTTAACAACGACTGATGATTATCTTGAATTTGTTTGATTATCCCTAATCTTTCATTTGAAAGTGGCTTGTCGACTTATGATGCTGGACGATCTTGTGGCATTTTTCATTTCCTCTAATCCATTCTTCAAAAAAAGAAGTTCTACATCCTTTTGAACAGTAGCCGCTAGAGCCACTGCAGCGGCTTCCAACAACAATTCAATCGTTGCAACCAATCCTACAATTTATCTCTTTGAACATCATTTTCTTTATTTACCTCTTTACAAGGAAAAAACCAAAAGAACGTTTATTTTCCCTGAAAACACAATTACTTTTCTTGCAATGCCATGGTTCGGCAGTCATGAATAAGTTCTGGTTAAACTTGGCACACGCAAAATGGTTTTTCAACAAACTATAGATTACATTTTCTCAATATTGTAAGATATAAAACCATAAATTAATTGTAAAGTTCAAAACGCTTAAAAGAAAAACGAAAGTTCGTTCCTACAGACAATTCAATCCTTTCAATACGGGAGCGGGAGATGAAAAAAATATGCTACCCGAAATGGTTTAAATACTGCTAGATTTCTTCTAGGTATAGAATTGTGTTTGTGACTTTGACTACGGCACTTCATGGGGTCAGACAGGTTTTTCCATTTTTTTTTGAGGGTTTTGAGTGTTTTGTACAAGTATAATCACTGTTAGGAAAGCTTACCGGTTTGCTTTTTTGTATTCTTAAAAACATTTTTTTCAGCTTATTAGTAGGATTAAGTACTGCGTGATGTCTGCTTCCATAATACTGATGTACAATACATAAGGCCAACATCACGATTAAAAGATCGTTTTCCATCATTTTTATGGATTTTTTTAATTAGTTTTATGGATAAAAGGTACTTCTTTGTTTGTTTGTGTATTGTTTTGGCTTTAAGTTATCAGGTCTTCTTACTGCAATAAACATTTTTGGTTCCTCAAACAGTTTGAAAGACTTAATTTTTGAATGCCCGTTAACATGTTATCCTACAACTTACAGAATTACAGAATCTTTGGTTGCCATTTCGAATATAGGATCCGCCATCTAACGTTTTTTTTTCAACTAGTGCTTATTTCGTGAATGGTAACACTTAGCTCATGTCTGATTTGACAGATAATTAGTTTTATAAGTTTGAACAACGCTGGGAACAACGCTTAGAGAAGATTCCGATTTTGCCAAAAAATCATCTTTTCAGATGAAGCTCATTTTGATCTTGGCGGGTATGTAAACAAGCATACATTGAAAAGCCGATACACCCAAAACGAGTCACTGTTTGGTGCAGATTTTGGTCCAGAAGCATAATTGGGCAATTTTTTTTTTTTTGAAAATGAGCAAAGAGTGACCGTTACAGCCAATGGTGATGGTTATCGGGCATGTTGAACGAATTTTTGTTCACAAAAATTAAAGAGGAGGATTGTCAGCATTTAGTTTCAACAGGACGGCGCTACGTGTCACACAGTCGAAGCTACACTCGATGCTTTTATAGCATTTTCAAAAAAAAAAAGAAGTTATTTGGCGGAACCTATATTTCAATGACTATGCTCCATCCCTGACATGACTCGCACACAGGAGTAATTAGCATATTGACGCACATTTGACCATAGTTTAATGTCTCTTAATTTTGGGTCCTAAGAGAACCGTTTGACAATACGACAAATCCAAGAATTTGGTTACTAGGTAGTGACACGAAATCCTGCGCAAATATGATAGATAACTAATACATATGACTATTTTGGGAATCAAAACTTTTATCCCGAATAGGGTTAAGAGTATTAAACTCAAAGATAAGTCATGTTTTTTTTTTAAGCCAATTTGGCGCAAAAGCCCATATTCGACACACCAAATTTATGCATGAAAAATATGACGATATCAATTATTGCAATGTCGCAAAGACAGTAAACATTTTTGTAGGTTTTCAATTCCACTCCTTTAGTTGGCTCTATTGAGAAAGACACAACTTGTTTGTAAGGCATTTTAAGGGACCAATATTTGTTCGTCCTTTGGCGAGAGTTCTTAAAAGATCTCAACATACATATTGCATACCCCCTATTATTCTAAGGTGGTGTTCTTAGGTCCATTGAAGGCTTTTTAATGACCGTTAATATGACTAACGTAGCAATAGGTCCACCGGTATTCTCATAGTTGATTTCATGGTTTTGGAGAAAACAAAATTAGTGCGCTTGATATTTTAAAAGCATTTGATAGGGTTTTTTATCAGGCCTTCTTATTGCGACCCTTCAGTTCAGATGAATCCCTCCTTCGTTTGGATTAAAAATTAATTTTGGGACCGTTCAATACAAGTAGTATTGGATGGATTCAAGCCTGAAAACCACAAAATAATTGCTTTTGTACCTCAAGTCTCTGTTTTGTTTCCGACACTCTTTCTTGATTTTATTATTGATCTACTGTTTGTAACTTCTAATCCAATTAATTGTTTTGTTACCGGTACTATTCTTAGTTTTTCATATCGATATTCTCGGTATTTGCATCACCAACCACCACCTCTTGTGGAACGATCACATATGCGATGTCGACAAAAATGCACCAAAGCTTTAGTTTAATTCCCATCATTGGTCTGCTGTTCCAGTAACTTACTTTTAGCCTTCTAAAGAGTATTGAATGAAGAGTTTTTGAAATGATTGGTTGGTTACGGTTATTTTAAACTGCATATGCTCTAGTGAAATAGTTAGTGTTGCATTCTTTCCCTAATTCCTTCTAAGAATTCCCATCAGTTTACCTTTGAGCCCTAACTTTTGAGCCCAACTTCAGAGATTTGTTTCTTAGCCGTAATACGCAAATGTAGAATTCCACACTCTGTCTTTCCCTGTCATTGCATTGTAAAAGAATTCAAAACAAATCAACACCGACACCTGCCTTTTTTGCTAAAACTCACACTGTGTCATTGGCTATTAACTATTTTCTTAAATAGCTTAAATTTTGAAACTGTGAACAATGGATAATTATCAAATTCAATGTAAATACAACAAAATTAAAAATGAACAGCTTTTGAATCCTTTTTTCTAATAAATGCACCCTTTCATTTTAATATTTTCTCCAACTGGACATACAGTCTCAACTTACAAACAATCATCCAATCCAGCACCACTAAAACAATAACTTTTTAATAGTCATAGTTAAAACTACATTTTAATTGTTTTTTTTTTTATTAAAATCACTTGAAGATTTTAAATATGTAAAAATAAAAAAATTACGAACTTACGTTCTTCGAATAGAGACGTACATTAATGTTAGTGTCTTTCATACATGCATACATACTCCTCATACTCCTTGCTGTTAAAAGACGGAGTAAGATAAAACGAGTGCAAAACGAAATTGAAAATCAAATTTCTGGCACAGTTCCAAGTTTCAATCGCCATAAAACAATAACAAAAAGGAAATCGAAAAAAAAAGCACAGGACACGGTCAGGAACTGCCACTACCCTTCTTTTAGCCATAAAAACAAAAAAGTGAAACTCTCGTTGAAAAATAAAAATAAAATAGAAAAGGCAGGGATGGAGGCTTTTGTATTGGTATTAGAATGATGGACTACTTGTAGTAATATCCTCTGCAGATATTTCGTAATATATATCCAAATTAATCATTCATCTTTTTGCTGTTTTGCTAATACATTTTATTTATGTTTTTAACTTGTTTCCTTGCAGAATCCCGATAAATGGAAATACAATCCGCCAAATCCCATGAACTCATCAAATGCAGTTCCCGGTGGTGGTATCGGACCAGTTGGGCCCATTGGAATGGGTGGCGGCATGGGCGGTGGTGGCAATATGGGTAATATGGGCAACATGGGAAACATGGGCACCAACGGTGGACTTCATCAGATGCCCAATGTTGGTGGCGGTAATAGTGGTATGAATGTTGCAATGCAACAAGCTGCAGCAGCCGCAGCTGCTAAACATCAGCAAATGATGAACCAACATCAACAACATCAACAGCAACAACAGCAACAACAACAGCAGCAGCAACAACAACAGCAGCAGCAACAACAACAACAACCACCACATCCATCACACCAGCAAATGCAGAACCATTTAGGCGCCCCTAATCATCTCAATTCGAATATATTGAATCATGCTCTTAATAATCAGGCTGCAGCTGCTGCTGCTGCCGCTGCAGCAGGTATGCAATTGCAGATGCCACCTGCTATGCAAGGTAATATCTACGATCATGTGCACCCGGGTGTAAATATGAATGGTGTTGGAGTGCCCAAACCGCCTCAGGGTGCTGAACAATTAGTCTATTTGGGTGGACAACCTCATATGGGAATGATGCCTCAAAATCAATATATGACAGCAGCTAATCGCAATGCAGCAGCCGTAAGTGTTTTGTTTTTATTTTTTTTTTAATTTTTTTACTCAAAAAAAAAAGATGATTGTATAAATTACACTTGGTAACATCGCGTTAAATAAGTTTCTACTTAATTTAAAATAGAATGTACACTATATAACATTTTAAAATTAATTCAAACCGCTTCTATTAATGTTCTTTAATAAGAAAAGAGAACAAAAGAATTATTATTTATTAAAACTTCTATTTTTAATGCACTGCACACAGTGCCGATGTAGCTCCTAAATCCAGTATGTTGATAGCTGAAGTCCATGTCATGTTTCATATCTTTTTCTTCAGCCTTAGCTATATTTTCTGTGTTCAATAGGTTTATAGATATTACCATCGAACTTTACAGATACAAAGTTAAAGCTACATCTCTCAACCCTCAATGGAAAAGCTTTGAAACTGTTTTTGAGTTACTGATAATCAAAGACTTTATTTATTTATATTTATATTTTATTATACTCTTCATTTAGTATGAATGTCAATATTGTGAACTTTGTTCAAGATACAGGTTAATATTCTTAATTTCTGTAGATTTTATGTTGAAAAATATTCTTCAAAAAAATAAAGAATCAAGTTTAGTAAAAAGTAAATTGTGCTACAGAATATGTAGGAAGCGTTATTATTGGCCATGTTCCCAATGAAGAAATGGCGATAACTATGACGCATTAGGTTACATAATTAAGACTAACGTTGGACCCCAGTTGTTACGCTGATGATGATAAAAAGTAATTACCTCTATCACAGAGTACCTGAAAATATAGTTATGATACGAATACAAATAAACTTAAGTCATAAGACCCGAACGAAATCAAAAAAGTATAGCCACACAGAAATCCTAATTTTGGAGTTTCAAAATGAATACAATTGCCGTTGCAATCTTTGTAATTAATAGAGAAAATAAACGAACATTAAGAATGTATCGCAAGATGTTGCATCTTTATTTTATCTTTTAGAGGGCTTTAGGTATGATATAATTGATGCAGTGTTTGGAAGAAGTCGTGAGAAACTTCTTATACCAACAACGTCGGCAAGTTGCAGCGGTTTGGAATCTTTATTGCATTCTAAGGGCTCAAAAAAATGTACGACTCCAAATGATAGTGTGTGTTTTATTCTTCTGGTTATAATTTTAAAGCCAGTCAGTCTTATATCACCTTCTTCGAGTTTGATGAATTAATTCAGTTTATTCTTTGCCACCTGTAATCTTGCTACGTTTTTTTTTTTTTAACAATTTTCCCCTTGATGTATGCCTTCTATCTATCTACATATATCTAAGAATTGAATTAAATTGTAGCAAAAGTTAGAACTTAACTATTAAATTTACTTTTGTCCAGTTAGAAGTGGCCTACGTTTTTACTTCTTCTTTCGAAAAGTATCATTTGTTAATGTGTTGAGACTCTTAATCATTTTATTTATCACGCAAATTCATACAGTAGCAATTAAGTTATTTAACTAAATCTAAATCTCAAATCTCACCTTAATGACTAAGGTTAGAGGATTGCTTCTTGTTAGAGGCCGTTTATATTACTTTTAGATTGGTGATGGTCATGTGCATACTCGATTTCAATTATTAATCATATCATATTAATTTTGTATATTATATACAGTGAAATCTCCCAAAAGCTGCTACTCATGGTCCCCTTTTTTTTGTCCGTTTGTAAAATCTGTCAGGTTAAGAGAAATTTATTTCTTTTTTAATTTTTATAATTTGCATTATTAATCAAAACAATTAAAAAAAGAAGAAGAATGTACATATTGTTTTTAAATAAACAGTAAACTACCTTTTGTAAAAATTCAAAATCGTTGGATTAGCGTAGTTTGTTTGTCTTTTGCTCCATACATTTATTTTAAGATGTTTTGCATAAAAACTACAGTCATCTTTGTAAACAGCTTTAAGTTTTCTAGGACTTGGAATGCATCGTTATAAAAGTTGATTGCGTTGCTATCATCATCAGCTTTATCCTTCTTCTTTGTTTTCCAGTTTGACTTAAAGGTTTGGAATATCAATGTTTTCAGCTTTGGTTTAAATGTTTCAAGCCATTGCAACAAACGCATGCATTCTGCTTCTAAAATGCTTTCATTTTTCTTGAATCTTCAATAAAATCAAGCGCTCAATACTTCTTGTTTGAACGCAACTTTTTTGAATGCCCGAGGATGCGCTGTTTTTACAGAATTGTTTCCAGCTATTTGTGATGCGCCCGTAATTTCTTTATTTTCTTGGTCCTTAAATGATTTTATCCATCCCAAATATATGCAATCTTCTACGTACTCAATTTTTTCTTCTTTTTGTCATGGTTTTAGTTTTCGATTTGTTTATTTGAAGTCCAAAATTTGTACACAAGGTAGTGGTAGTTAGTTCCGTCAACATGTCTTGGATGTGTGTAGCTTTTGTAGAAATAAGAACTATATCGTCTGCATATCTTAAAAAATAAAAAACATAAGTCTTTCTTTTGACAGTTGCTGTGGACTGGAAATTGGAATGTTTTGATTTTAGGCTCTCAAAAACACCATTCCATTTCCAATATTGCAACTTTTCGTTTGAAGAAATGTATTTTTGTAATTGATTTTGGATCCGGACTGCCTGTGTTATTTCCTGAATATAAAACCTAAAATGTGAATCTTTACAAAAATGAACTCTCTTCGTAAACGTTTGTGCTTAAAGAAAACCTTTTTTGTTAAATTGCGAACAGATAAAATTTCGTGTTCTAAAACATTAATCACATTACAGAAAGCACTTTTTTGAAGTAATCTTGTCTGCGTATGGTTGCATTACACAAAAAATGACCGTGAAAGAAGATCTTACTGGCAAAATAGGTACATTTCAGCACATACCAGTCTAAGAAAATTTACAACTTGACGATATTTTCTTATTTCTAATTTTCTAATAAGCTAAGGAACTGAAAAATACCCTTCTAAGCTTACAAAAATAATGTTCTGTTCATATTTTAGAGCTTCGCGTCCGATTTTTTTTTTAATTTTTCACGAATTTACTTTTATATAGAAATAGAAATGAATATTTATGTAAATGACATTTCTTTGAATTTGTACGTTTTTAAGAAGCTGTATCCTAGATGAGAAAATATAAAGGAAACAAATGTCCGTTTCCGTTTTTTGAGGAAAGGGAATTGTGCACTTATTTGAGCTGTCCGCTGGCGGAGCTTGTATTGTACTTCAATTTTTAAATTTTTCGATTGATAGAGGTAGCCCGACCACACTCATAAAATCACATAAACCATCGATCAAAAAAATATTCAACACTTTCACGTATTCTCAATTTTGTATTGCTCAAGCATCTACTACTTGATTATGCAACTCATCTAGTTCTTGATCGTAATCTCTCTAAATTAAATCAATTTTTTTTTTTGTAAATATTAAAACCATTGTCAATACAATATAAAACTACACTTTGTGCAATTCAAAGTCAAGTGAGATAAAACTTATTCATCGTGCTCCTTAAAAATATACACACTAAGTGGTTAGTGGTAGTAGAGTACGTCAGACTTGCCTGCTCGAGAGTCGAGCTCGATATTATAAAGCTTGTGCAGTGTCTGCATTTTGATTCTTTTTTCCTTTTGATTTGTTGTTGTTGTTGGTTTTATCGTTATTGTAGGTTTTTTAATCTTTTTATGATTCTTGTTGGAGTTTTGCTATCACTTTTCTTTTCTCTAGTAGGATATCTTTTACTTCTTATTCGAATTCTTCTTGTTTTTCATTTCGTTTTAGTTGTACTTCATTTTTGTTGTAATATTTGTATAATTCGCTCTCACTGTCATTTTCGTACATGAGAGCTGCGCTAGAGGGATTCTCTAGCTTCCACTTCCACTCCACAAGAACACTAAACTGCTGTGCACAGAGATTTGACAAGTTTTTCTTCCCAATATAATAATGATGATGATAATGATGATAATGAGGATGACTATGAGTTGCGTCTGAGATTTTTATAGTGCCTAGCTGCATATAGATACTTTTCTATCTGACGATGACAGTCACAGTATAAACGGCGGCGCGGCGGCCACCGGCCCGTTGAGCGTTATTAGCTTTTGTACAGTGTACAGTACATAGTAGCTGTAGCAGCAGGATCACAATCACACAGAAATAGAAGTAAAAATGCCGGCAAAAATAGAAAGACAAAAAATGGAAGCAAAAATTATAAATAACAAGAATGACGACGATGGACTATGAGAGCCTTGGTGTGTGGAACTATCTCATAGTAACAAAGAAAAAAAAAATATGGTTGTCCCGATGAAGAGAAGTGTCATGGTTTTCTATAATCTTGTTTCTTTTTTCATTTTTATTTTGCACTTACTACACACTACATTTTTCCTCGTTTTGGTATCTTCAATTTGAGATCTTTCTGCGTTCCTTTTTTCCTTGGGTAAATTTATATTGTCTTGGTTGTCGTTGTGTCGTTGTCGTCTCATCATAGAAAAACTTCATCATTGAAATTCATCTGCCTTATCGGGTGGAAATAAACTTTTATATGAAGGGTAGCAGAAGATAACATACCAACAACAACAACAACAACAAAAACATGAAAATAAAAACAAAATGGAAGTAGGAAGAAAAATGTAACAGAAAGGACTAAAGGCTAGCTTCACAATGCTCGGTGCTTGGTACTAGGTCCTTGGTCCTTCGTACTTGGTGCTGCGGTAGATTTACTGATTATATAAAGATAAAATAAACAATTCAAACATTTTTGGATTGATTGATAGATATTATATATGTACATACATACATACATATGTATGTATTGTATGTACAATCAACTTTTATATTGTACTGCAAATATATTATATACATAGATTGTTGTAAGTCGTTTAAGAGTTTATAAGAAAAGAAAAATTGTATTCAATAATGTTAATGTTGCTTAAGAAAAACGTGCTTCTATCTCTCGTTAAGATGCCTTTGATCCCATATAACTTAGTAATAATTATATTCAGCCCTATCGCGAACAAAATTCCACCGGAGTTTTTTCCCATTTTGGGAAAGTTGCTATCGTGAATGATCTTCGAAAAGAGGGAAAAATATTTCTTTTGGCAAATAGCTATCGTGAATAATTTTTTCCAGGGAACTTTTTTCTCATTTGAGTGCGAAAATTTCCGCAAGTTGGTTGTCGGGGAAAAACTTGTAACGCGGCAAAATGTAAGAATTTGTTTATAAAAATGTGAAATTAAATAATAAAAAAATATTTTTTTAAGGTCTAACTCAACAAACAAAAATCAGCTTGACGTCCTCGTTGGTTTAATGGAAAAATTTCCAGATATTGCTACGGGGTACACAAAAAAAACAAAAGAAGAGGTTCACGATATTTGGAAGACAGTCGAAAACGAATTAAATTGCATCGGTCCTCCAAAGAAATCTAGTTTTGAGTGGAAGAGAGTAAGCATTTAAAAACGACAATAATCAATTATTTTATTCATAATAAAGTGTTTTTGTGTATGCTGCGTCAGGTTTGGAGCGACAAGAAAAAGTATGTAAAAAAGAAAATGTCTGAAAACATTAAATTCAAGAGTGCAACAGGAGGCGGACCCAGCAAAGAATATAAGTTCTCGAACTTAGAACAATCTATTATACAAATTTGTGCAATAAGTGAGTCTGTGGAAGGCCACTCTGATTCTAAACGTTTTGGACTGCCTTCCTGTTCTAAAAAGCGAAAGCTGGAACCTCCTTGTGACGGGGAATTGAATGTAAACAACTCTCATTTGAAAAAGGACCAAGAAGATAATTCAGCGAAAGAACTAGATGCAATTTTCGAAAGTTTGATTGAGGAAGATGACACTGCGTGCAATGTTTTGAACGAAGCATTGGATGATAATTGCATTGGCGAGAAAACGCCCAAGAGGTCAAATAAAAGTTTCCCCAAAGTAAAAAATTCCGTTGAGTTTCTTCAGAAGGAGTTAAGTTTGCAGGAAAAAATGTATGTACAAGTTCGTGAAGCTGTCTTAATAATGAAAAATCACCAAAATGAAATTCAAGCTAGTGTCAAAAAGATTTATCGTTCGATTGATCGAATTCACGACCAACAGAAACTGCTTCTTAAGGAAACAAAACGTCATAACCTGGAGATGGAAAAAATCCGCAAGCATGAAATCGAACAAAAATTAAATCTCAAGCAGAAAGTTCTAGACATTGAACTTGCAAAGCTTGAAAAGTATTAGTATCTGAATCAACATACTAACCGACAGTTCCTCAAAGATAAATTTTGATTACAAATGAATTCTAAGACTTTATTTTTTATGAATATACGTATTTATTTTTATTTATTTGTTTAAAAGTACTTTTGTTTATGTTTTTAATAAATGTTAATAAACCTATTTAAAGAGAGTTCCCTATTTCTCTTCGAATGCGTTGGGCTTCAGTCATGTATTCTGAGCTGCTTAAAGTCGTAAATGCAAAGATGTTTTCATCTTCTTGTAGACCAGGTGCAATTTGAATATCAGTGTCAGCCTTAAAGTGTATGCACATATTATGCAAGGCACAACAAACATTAATGATTGTGATTGCTTTCCTTGGATGATAATGTAACTCTCTTGCGCCCAGCAAACATCTCCACCTTTGCTTTAGCACGCCGTTTGTCCTCTCGATAATATTTCTGGTTTTAGAATGAGCATCATTAAATTTACTTTCAGGTGTTCCTGTCTCTGGTGTTCTATGTGGAGTTAAGAGCCAAGGTTCTAATGGGTATCCGGCGTCTCCTAGGAGAATCAAAAATACAGGAATTGAACAAAAAGGCGATTAAAGCTTACCCAACAGCCATGTGTTTCTCTCACCATTCAAATACTGTTGCTCCATCCATGTTCTTAGTTCACTCCCGTTCCATACCAGAGAGTCATGACATGCACCAGGGTGGGTAGCATCCACAAATTTAATTTGCATTTCATCGTCGCAAACCTACGAATGATTAATTTGTTTTCAAAATTCAGTGTAAATATAGATTTAATACTTACAAGCATAACATTTAAGCTAAAATATCCTTTACGATTGTAGTGTAGATGCTTGTTTTCTTTAGGGGCAATAATCCGAATGTGCGTTCCGTCTATGCATCCTACTACTCCAGGTATATTGTTTTTTTTCATAAAATCGTAACTTGGTACGTCGTTTTTGTTCAGCAGTTGTTTGTGAAAGAATCCATGTTGCACAAAGCTTAGCTTCAAAAATTTGAAGTACTTCTGAAAGAACTTCTGAAAAGGAAGACTGTGCTAAGCCAACTTCGTAGTCTTTTGCTACACCTTTTTGGTACGCTCCTTCAGCGAAAAAGCGCAAGCATGCGCTTAGCTTCACAACAGGGGGTACTGCAAATGATTTTTTGGATTCTGGTAACGACTCTATCAAGGTATCAAGCAGACACCTAAACATTGGCTTCTTAACGCGATAGTATTGATGAAATCTTAAGGATAAAAATGAATAATTATGAGTTGGAACTTCGATTGCGGAGATACTTACATGGATTCTGGTAACTCAAGAGGGTTTGAGATATCCCTCAAGTATCTTCTGAAAGATATTTGCCTATTTCTCTCATCTTGCATTACATCTTCGATTGCTACCACAAAACCAATATTATTTATCATTTTAATTGATATTTTCTTCCTTTAAGGACACAAAACAATTTTTTTTTACAAAAAATACACGATTTGGTGCTGTCAAGATAACTTCGAAATTGATTTAAACAGTTAAAGGTTGGTATGAATTGTTTCGTGGGAAAAAATATTTCTTGGGAGATTCCCGATGGGAAACTTTTTTCCCGGGTAACATTTTATTTCCGGGGAAAAAAAGTTCCCATTATATTGGCGATAGGGCTGATTAGAAAAATGTTGATTTAAATATTAATATGTATTTATATACTCGTAAGTATAATTCATGTATGTATATATGTATGTATGTAAGAATTTATATAAAGGGTGGTTAAATTTTTTAAGGGCCGATGTTGATTTCGAATAAAATACAAATTATTATTATTTCTTTTATTATGATAATATTGGTATAATTCATTTATGTGTGGAATAAATTATCGGCCAAATGGTCTCCGCAATCTCGGCGGCACACCACCATCCCATGGTCCAATCATTCGTCCAAATGTGAAATTCCTGCTTGTTGGCGAATCCATTGAGGTGAAATTGTGCCTCATCACTGAATCACAGTGTTGCCAATTCTTGCCACCATTCTGACCATTGACGACGCTTAAAATGGTCAATAGGCTTTAGTTCTTAAGTCAATTGCACCTTGTAAGCGTGTAAATGCAAGTCTTTATGCATAATGTTCATCAAAGACGAGAGTGAGAGGTGCAATTGTTGGGCACGACAATGCAGGCGATATCATTATTAACCCTCTTTTGTGCTAGAGGCTACATTTGATAAAACTTTATCCGAGGTCCATAAGGAGGAAGTTTTAAATATCAGACCATGGTAGCCTCTTA
Organism: Eupeodes latifasciatus; assembly: GCA_920104205.1. Classification (NCBI taxonomy): domain Eukaryota; kingdom Metazoa; phylum Arthropoda; class Insecta; order Diptera; family Syrphidae; genus Eupeodes; species Eupeodes latifasciatus. Next base: position 186,124,667 of record OV049924.1, read on the forward strand.
GAGTGACACGTATGAAGTTTCGTTGAACAGGTTCTATCCTATGCTTGTGGATCTCGTAAAATGTAGTTTGCACCTGGGATGTGTACTTAAGATGGAGCGGACCAAAGTGTGAAATTATCATAAGGATCCTCAAATTCTTTCGCCAACGTTTTACAAATCCCAAAATAATCACGATTAAAACTAAAAAAGAACTCCAAGATCATTAAAACTATAAAAACGATATAGTGCTGCGATATTTTAAAATCAATCAAGTACGTTTTTTAGAGAAAGTCAATGCCTGATATTTAATTGGGTTAAGGTTTAGCCTATTCATTTTCCACAAAATAACAAAACTGTTAAAATCCTCTTGGAGTTGTAACCGATTGTTTAGACTTAAAGGTTTAAACGATTTTTATATCATCCGCATTAAAATGTTACTGTATCGTACACAAAGGGGTGTTCATCATTTATATCTAAGATAAAAAGTAGAGGTCCTAAATGACTACCCTGGGGATATCCTGATTTGGCAATGAAAGGGTTAGATAAAACAACTTTTGTATATAATTTGATAAGACTTATTATGAAGATAAGAAAAAATCGATGTGATAAATTGAGGAGGAAGCTCAATTGCCTTTAGCTTAAATGTGATGATGTCATAAGAAAGTAGGTTAAAAGCTTTAGAATTAGCAATGTAAATACATTCGAGCTCTTGAGTTCTAGGGTATTTGAGCACAAATGCAAACCATGTTTTTGTTTACATTATAATATTCTTACTATCACAATCAACTTGTTCAAAAAGTTTGTGAATACGTGACAAGTTATGATTGTCAGAATATCTGCTTTAAGTTAGTTAAGTTATGGTTAAGGTCATGTAGGCCTCAACTAGCTGTTTTCGTGGATATCAACTTGTTGGAGAATCAATTGTCGGTTAAAGTCATATATTTTAAAATAATTTGTTGAATCATCTGCAAGATGCTATATTTAGAATTTAATTTAAATCCACTTTTTTTCAATTAATTATCCATGTCCCACCGTACTTCATCCAAAGTACCTACATATCTATTTTTTTTCCCTTTAGATAAAAATAAAATTAAATTGTCAAACTGCGAATGTTAGCAAGTTTTATAGAAATAGGATTAACCTAAACCTCTTAGTAGTACTGCGCTTTATCATCATCATCGTAGCCGCCACCGACCGACGGACCGTGTCGTCGCCAATCCAGCGCCAGCGCTTGTATCGTGTTTTTTGAGCTTATTCAGCGAATTCTCCAATTGAAGAGGATTAACTTTGAGTTTCTTTTAATTTATTCTTTTTTTTTCTGTCCTGTTTAGTTTTTTTCTATCGTTGGGAACGTTGTTCTTTTGGTTGTCAAACAAAAGTGGTAGAACAAAAATTAAATTTTCTGCAATGACAATATGTGTCTGCAATACCGCATATGTATTCCGGATATCTAAATAATTCAAAAAAAAGAACAAAATAAACATTAAACAAAAAGTAAATAAAAATGCATTACGAGACTAGTAAGACATATGTATGTAGGTATATACAATGTTACTGGAGTCCTGGAGTGTTGCCATATTTGCTATTTTGTTCGGGACAAATCCCGAGCGTACTCAAAGCTCAAAATCTTCTTCTTTTTATATCTACTCTACTATTATGCTATACTTTTACTATGTAGAAACTGTGCTCCTACATCATCCCCCATATTTGCACTCACATTCATGTGTGATTGTCATCGATTTACCTTTTATACTGCGCCAAGAACGATGATAATAATGATGATGATGGCCAATACCGCCCGCCGCCGCAGCCGCGCCGCCGCGGCGGCCGTATACTGTATAACATGTTGTGTATGTGAGTTGCTTTAGCAGTTGGTTGCCTGTACTATACTGTTCAGGTCAATGATTTGCCTGCAGCGATAGCTTCTAGTTTCATTTGATCACTGATGGACTGCATGCTGTCAGCTAGAGCTCTAGAGCCTGAGCCAGTCCCAATGCCAGTCTCAGTGCCAGAGCGTTATACAATTTATGTATGTTTTGCCCAAAGATGGAATATCGTTCTGATTACGAAGATGAAATACAAAAAAAAAAAAAAAAACATATGAGAAGGGACGACGACGGACTGAACGGAACGCACTGTAAAATAAATTAAAAAGAATCGAATAATTCGCTTTAGATTCTATATACGCACATAATTGTTCTGATTGAAGAGCTGCCATTTTAGTAGCTATATGGATTCGATGCTAGATACGAAATACCACCAGACAGGCGCGCGGCTATCTATTCCATAAAGCAAATAGATATACCTACCTAACTACAAAAGAAGACAAACGGGAGCTCTACTCTTATGATACACTATGTACTATACAGTGTACATATGTTATGCAGTTGTTGCTGATGGTTTTGTATATATGCATATATATGCATGGACGTATATATATTGCCATTTGATGACCACCCAGGAATTTGGTGCGTTGTTTGGCTATAATTTAATATCCGGTTATTGAGATAGATGGCAATTATTTAAAAAGGATTTCTTCATAGTGCTGGCTGTGAAATTCCAGAGATTGATAGGTATGTGTTTTTTGTGTACTCACATATAAAAACATAGCCACATAAAAATTGTTACTATCTATACTAATATTATAAAGGTGAAGAGTTTGTTTGTTTGTTTGCTTGTTTGAACGCACTAATCTCAGGAACTATTGGTCCGATTTGAAAATTCTTTCAATATTAGACAACACATTTATCGAAAAAGGCAATGTGCTATATAACATCACGTTAAGACTATTATGAGCGGAACACCGATAAAGAATTTTTCAAAATCGGATAGGGTCTTATATATAGCGACACTTTGGTTGCTCAAGAGAGGGCTTTACTACTCAAATGCTTTCTTAGTCCAAAGAAACAGCGGTGAGCTTAAGTAATTCTTATTCGAAAACCCTTCATTAACAACTTTTCTTAGAATACATTTGAATTGTCATTTTGAAATATTTCAATTAGAAATGTATGGTTATGGAGGAAGAGGCTGCTCCATGTGACTTTTTTGTGCAACGATGACGTTGATGACAATTTTAGAAGTTTGACAATATCACAACCAAGTGACTAATCAAAAAAGTTAACCCGTACTTCGTACCACAATGTCAATGTAAAATTCGAGCTATATAACAATTTGTTGTGGGTTCTAAGTATAGTCTTCTAAAAGTATAAAACGTTAACACCGACGATGATGGAACGAACGACGAACAAGTGCTTATTCATTAAGCAAGAAAGTTTTGCAAAGAAACAACATTTACAGTGTTGGACAGAAAATTAGCACAAAATAATATATATAGACTTTAAATACACCAGATTTTTATTGTTGAATGTTTTTGAAACATAAGTTATTGTAAAGTGTTTAATTCAACGACATAGGGCTCCATATGGTTTTCTAACATGCTTTTATACTGATGCTGGTTCATTCCCAGGTCTATTTTAACAGTTGGCCCTACACCGTGCTATGAAAACGCAACCTATACATTATGATACATCCACCACCGCCGCGCCGTGATATACAGTTTTTACTGTGTTGCGTGGATTTTGCTCCTGCTTTCCTTGACGCTTAATAAGACGCTTTCCGTAGGAGCCCAAATGATTAAACTTGGATCGCTCCAAAGAATATTTTTCCAAAGTGGTTACGATTTTTGTCCCTATTCTCTAGCGAACATATTTATTTTTTTTTTTGAAACCAAAGGTTTGTGCTGATCTCCGTAACAATTCAAATCCTTCTCCTTTAGTCTTCTACGGATTGTTCTGGGCTTGTTATGATATTCCGTGGTCTTTAACCTTCATCTTCATTCCGAATTTCAATTGATGTTTTATAAACGGAGTTTGTAGAACTTGTTTTTTTTTTAGTGGCGGGTTTCTTCGGATGGTATTGGTTGTCTTATGAATTTCAAAAAATTGAATGGCATTGTAGACTAATTTTCTTGACCGTCTCACTAGGTTAGCGATTTCTTGAGTTGTTTTGTCCGTTATTTTTCATCGTTATGATAATCTTTCTGAGCTCAGGTGTACAAGATTGTTGTCCGCCCATCTATTACAAAAATATTCCAAATTGTACAGGGTTGTCCATTTTACGGTTTAAAAAGCAAACGTAAATAAAACACATAAAATACTTTGTACATGATATTTCTTTTTTTATTATAAAGTTTGAACGTTGACATTATGTGTAAAACACTACATCATTTAAATGACCACCGCACTCGAATTGTTGCAAGCATCGATTCTTTTGAGGTAATTTTCGACCACCTTTTGATACATATTGGGCGGTATCGCAGCGATAACTTGACAAATGTTGGTTTTTAAGTGCTCAAGAGTAAAAGGTTTATCTGCATAAACACGGTCTTGGTGGCCAGTTGATATCGCCACGACGAGAAATTACGTGGCCAGGAAATGTCTCTTGCAATAAAGCCATATTCGCTCGAGTTGTATGGCATGTGGAACCGTCTTGTTGAAACCACATATTCTTCAAGTTGTATTCTTCAATAGCTGGCAAAAAAAAATCGATTATCCTATGACCATACGGCTCCGAAGTGACGTTGACAGTCGTTCCATCGTCGTTTCCAAAGAAGTAAGGTCCAATAACACCTCCGGACCATAGAACGCACCAAACAGTGACAGTGGATGTAATGGCCTCTCTTCAATTACTTGAGGATTCTCAGAACCCTAAATACGACAGTTTTGTTTATTAACACGAGTTTGAGTGAAATGTACTTCGTCGGTGAAGAAAATTTTGTTAAAAAAATAGCCGTCCACCGCCTGTTATTCAAGCACCCATTGGACGTATGAACGACGTTGGGAATGGTCAACTGGCTTTAGTTGTTGTTTGAGCTAGACTTTATATGGATGTATGGGCAGATCCAAATGCAAAATACGCCAAAATGTGCCGTAAGACAGTCTTAATTTATAAAAACGAGGAATCGACACGTTCAGCAACACTTTCACTTTCAACAGCGATATTTTCAGTGGTATAACCGAAACAATGATGCACAGGCCTTACAATATCTATAACCAATCCAGTGTCTTCAAATTTCTTCACAATTTTGCTTGCGTAGTTGGTCGATTGTGTAAACCATAATCTGCTCTTAAAGCACGATATTTGGCTGTGGCAGAATCACCAACTTTTGTAGCTGGGTTAAACAATTTGTATGCATTGAGTGATAGTTAAGCGATCCATTTTCGTAAATTTCAGACATTTAACTGAAAAAAAAAAAAATGCTTTAACAATTTAGATTGACAGATGTCGAATTCCATACCTATACTTTTAAAACCGCAAAATTTTATATACTTAAACCTCTAGACAAACTTACTTTAAATTTTAGATTCCTTTTTTAACTTTCCATAGGAAGTTATTGTAGATGTCTGAGCGTGCGTACGTCCGTACATCCGAACCAGTAGAGATATCGACTTCAAATAAATTTTGTTATACAGATAATAATTAGAAAGAAGCAGAAAGGACTCTCACAAAATTGAGTGGGTAATTTTTTTTACTATAGAAATTTAAAAAAAGGTGAACATTTTGGTTGACCCAAAATATCTCACGAATCAATAATGGTAGCGACTTGAATTGAATTTTATTTTATAGATTGCGACGTGATACCAAACAAGTCTATTTAAAAAAAAAAAAAAAAAATCCAACGGTCTTTTTTATAAATAAAAACAAAAACTGAAAAAAAAACAATTGTCACCTCGAATATTTTCTGAATAAAAAATGATTTTATCTCCAAAATAATTTTATGCAACGAAAAATAAAGTTTTTGACATCTGGTAAAATTTTGAGAAAAATCGAATTGACAGTTTTTTTTATAAAAAATAAAAACCTAAAGAAAAACATAACTAAAAGTTGGTAAAACTTGACTTTCGACTCAAATATCTTCAAAAATTTCAGATGTTGAATTTAAATTAGGTTTATCTTATAAAAAATTGTGTTTTCAACATTTAGTAAAATTTTGATAAAAATCGAATCGATAGTTTTTTTTTTACAAAAAAAAATTAAAACCAAAAAAATATAAAAAATTGGTAAAAATATTTTTTCAAAAGTTAAATATATTGGTTTTAGCTATTTTTATCTCACAGAAAATATTGTTTTCGACACTCAGTAATTTTTGTTTTATAAAAATCCAACAGTCAGATTTTTCATACAAAATTAAAATCTACAAAAAATAGTACGCAAAGTTGGTAAAAATTGATGTTCGGTTCGCGATATCTCGTGAATAATAGAAGATATTGACTTCAAATTAATTTCATTCATCCAATTTGTATTTGTTTAAACAAGAAATGAACATTTTAATAAATGCTACTACAATTGGTAAAAATTGTTTTTTTTGACTAAAAATCTTGTTAAAAAAAAAAATTGAAATCAAACTATTTCATTATATGCAAAATATTGTTGGTAATTTTAAATTTTATTAAAATAATAATTCAACGGACAACTTTTTTATCAAAACAAGCAAACCTACAAATCTTTTAAGCAAGACAAATAGACCGACAGTTATCAGTGTGGGTCGCATCCCAGCCTTTTTTTTTTAAATTAAAATCTGAACAATATTGTTATTTTACATTTTTCACACAATTTTAACAATTTTTGCTAAAGGTCACAGGGTGATACAACATAGTTTGTGATAGTGTGAAAAGTTTTTAAGAAATTCTTTTGCCAACTGGCAAAATGATTTTTTACTAAAACAAGGTATTATGTGCTAATTCTCTGTCCATAACTGTCTGTATGTTGCCTTGACGTTTTGACAACACAGATGTTGATTGATTAAGTTTAAAAAATTATAACTCAAACAACAACAACAAGCATTAACAAAAAGAAAAAAATAAATAAATGCTTAAATGCAAGCACGTGTTCATTCATATTTAAACCATTTGTAAAACAAATTAATTACTTAACCAACTTTATTAACGAACGTTAACATGGTTATTTATTTGTTTAATTGTGCCCGATTAGATCAATATCAACTTGTTTTTGTTTATATTTTTTTTCCCTCTCTTTCAATGTCTCCGTTGTTTTTTTTTTTGTATTTTAATATCAAACAATTTTGTTTTATTTTGTTTTCAACATAAAAATAAGCAAACAAAAAAGGTTTCCGAAAACAAACAATAAAAGAAAACTTCGCACAAGCAATAAAACATAATTTTGTTTTTATATCAAATTCCATATGATTGATATAAAGGCATACATATGTATATACATACATACATGCGTACCAACAGCAACAGCAACAACAAAATAAATTCACACATACACACCCACAAAACACCACAACACAATGACAGGGGTGGTTTGCTGTTGGCAGATATGGTGGTGGCGCTGGGGTTGGTGCTGGTGTTGGTGCTAGTGCAGTAGAAAAACAACGAAAAGAAAAAGAGAAAATGTAGATAGAGAGAATCATAACAAAAACAGACGTAAAAAGCCGGCTATTTTCTTGTATCCGATGAGTGTGGGATTTTGATTATGATTGTGATTAGTCTTTAGATTTTTATATTCGTATCTATGTATAGTACATAGTATTTATTTTTGTTGTTGCAATTTTTGTTGTTTATTTTCTTTTTATTGCTTTCTGTTCTTTTCTGTTTTCCCATTATATGCTTCTTCTTTCGTCGTGGTTCTGTTTGATTTTTTGTTGTTGTTTGATATTAATTTTGTTTATAGTTTTAAAAATAATGTATACCTCCACCTAAAGAAATATTGAGATAAAAGTATAGATACGATTTGTATTTGATTTGATGCGGTATTATGACGCTACTGCTACTTACCGCCATCCAGCCGAAGTATAGACGCAGACATTTTGGACGGTTAGAGATTAGTTCTTTTCTTTTCTTTGATTTGATTTTTTTGGAATCTCTTAAATTGTAAATGTGGCATCACAAGAGATGGTTTAAAAATTAGTTTTGCATGAAATAGGTATACACCTTCGCACCGGTTGCCTTCCTCATCCATAGTACCTACAGTTGGGTATGAATTTTTTTTCTTCTTAACTTTAAAACTTGGGACATGCAATTTTCTAAGAATTTCATTTTTCTTAATATTGATTACGAAGAAATTTCGATTTTTAAGTAAAATTGTGAAATAGGTAGTGTCTCTAAAAATAAGTAGATTACAAATATTCTTATAATATTTTAAGTTTAAGTGTTTTTTTTTCAATCTGGCAATACTTTTTTCGGAGTTGCTTTTTTGACAGCACCTGTCACTTGATTTATCATAGTGTAGACTTATTCCTGAACAACTAAAATAATACTTAAGTACTAGCTTTATCGCATATACAACAGAAAATAATGGTATTAGCCTTTTTATTTAGTCCTTTTTTTTAATGAAAATGTTTTAGGAATGAAAAAAACAAAAACAAACTAAGTGCGTTTTTTTCGTATTCCATATATAGTACAGTGAGAAATTGCCAAAAAAACGATCCGCAGTAGTCCGGTTTTTATATTTGAAAGTTGATACAACTGAATATTTGCCAGAATAATTTATCAAAAAATAGCGAAATTCAGACCAGGGGTGAAATCGTGTAAGCTGATTTTTGATAGTTCACTATCAAAATCAAGAAAATACGTCTGTGTATTGTGATAGTCGATTTCACAGTTTTAACCAAACAATTTGACATAAAATAAAAACTTCAAGAAGGGGGTTTGTTCGTAGACTACTACATTAACATGTGGTGTTGAAGCGAGCTTAAAGCTCGCCTAAATTCTGAATTGAATCGAGTTGAAATGAGCTTGATTCGCCTCGCTTCTGGTCGGGGATCAGAGTCGAGTCAAAATTTGTGAAGAAAAACCTGTGTGGAGGAGTTGGTTTTACAGATAATGCGTTATGGTCCCTTTATTTGCATGTTTGTGTTTTGTTTTAATCAAATAAAAAAAAAATTGCACATGGAGTAGGTAGCATATTCCTATATGGTGCTGAACTATTCAGTTTTTCATTGTTTAACACGAATCAAACTATCTCACTTGCACTTCATAAGAAACATCGAAATACCATTTGCATTTTAGAAAGTGCTCTCAAACTTAATCATTTTTAAATTTTCTTGTGCGGTGGAAACACTAAAAAGATTTATCTAATCTAAACTGAGATAAACCTTTGGTGGAAACATAGCAAAACTTAATTATCTTTTCTATTGTTTTCTCTTGCAAAATAAGCCCAGTTAACCCATTTTCACTAACAAAACTTAATAAGATCAACAGTAATAGATTGATTTTTTCCCCAATCGAAAACACATGGTTAAAAATACACAACTACTCAACGAACACAGCCATCGAGAGATACAAATGCAATATCAATCGTACCAACATTTGAGAACGAAATCACATAATATCCATTCGAGACTCGTATAAATGTCAAAAACCCATCCATAGTAAGATTCTACTCTAACTTTTATCGGTGTTATTCATAATACGGATATTGTTTTTGTTATTCGTGTAAAATCTTACTATACTATGGATAAATTAAATTAGGTGGCGCAACAATCCCTAGAGAACCAGGGCCTATTGACTTACAACTCTCAACCATTCCTGTGTGCGAGTAATTGCTATGGATAGATTTTCCAACAAAACACGGGTACATTGGGTATGTTAGTTTTAAAGTATTTGCCAATAGGAACTGGTTGATTTTGACAGCTCGTGGCGGCCATGTTGTTTCTTTTACTTTCTGTCAAATTATTTTCTTTTAATCAGTCACTAAAGAAAAATCGTCATGGCAAAGGATTTTGGAGTAGTTGGAAATTGATGCCAACTTTGGTCGAAAAATCATCTTTAGCGATGAGGATGAACGGGTACGTGAATAAGCAAAATTGGCGGAATTGGGCGATACCAATCCACATGAGATTCACGAAGTGAAAATGCATTCAAATAAAGTTACTGTTTGGTGTGGATTTTTAGCTGAAGGTGTTATCGGTCCGTACTTATTCGAAAGTGATGCTGGCTAGGCCATCATCAACTTCTTGTGGCCTGAATTAGATAATGTGGTCACCGAAGACATATGGTTTCAACAGGATGGCGCTGCGTATAACACGGCGAAGAAAGAACGTATGATTGGACCCCTTTAGACTTTTTTTGTGGGACTTTCTTAAGTCGCAGGTCTATGCGAATAACCCACAAATCACCGCGGCCAAGAAAGAAACACAAGAAAATCGATGCCATCGGTCAAATTCAGCCTCATTTATGTGTCAAAGTCTTTGAAAACGAATGCCATAAACGATCTTATATTTCACTCATAATGTCAATGATGGGGCTCTCAAATAAAGACAAATCCTTATTGATATCTCAGGCAGTGAGTACAATAGTGGCCTAAATGCAATTTTACCGAAATTGAGTTTATTATGAAAATTGCAATTTTTTTAAATTTACAGATTCATGCCGTAGTTATAAGGCTTTTGCACTTATGAAAAACAAAAAAAATTCAAAATTTGAATGCAATAATAGCCTATCTACAAAAAAGCCCACTTTTTCGCTATTATGTACTTATTTTTATTGTTTGAAACTCTAAGTTATGCCAATTTTTTAAATATTTGCTTACATGTGACATCAATGCACAGAATGAACTTAATTAACAAACAAATAATATGCACAATAAACTTGATATATGCGGGGTGTAGAACCTTAAAGAAAACTATGGATTTCTGAGTCTACGTTTAATTAAAAATCTTATTAGGCAACTTTAACTGTTTTTTAATTTGTTGGTATTTTGTCTTAACTTTTCAAATTTCCGAGGGTTCCGTGATTTTTTAAACATTTTATTTAAACAAGAAGCGGTTATTTTTGTATGGTCAAATCACTGTTTCCATCAGGAGAGCGGATTTCGTCGTAATATTTAAATAATCAATAATTTGTTGAAATCCAATTAAAAGAAGTACGCCGAAAACCATAAAGGCCGTCGAAAAGGTAGCTAAAATGTGAAAATAACCCCATTAGTTGTCTACTTCATATAAAGCCAAGAATGGAAGCTGGTCGAAAAACTGTTTTTCAGAATTATGTATGAACAAAAGTCGAAATATTGGTATGTTCATGAAAAAAATCACTCAAAACTAAAAATTTTCAAGGAACACATAAAATTCACGTCTCTCTAAATCTATATTCCTATGTCTTAAAACTACAAGTGTTTGAAAATAACCTGTTTCTTATTTTTTCTCTACTGATAATAATGAAAAATATAGATATGCCACTATTTCTTATATAAAACTTATTCAATTTTAAAATCGACCCGCCTTTAATTTAAACATCGGTTCCGAAACAAAAAAAAAATCTTATTTATAAACTTGATAAAGTAACCACTGTGGTCGAGAAAATTAGTGCACAAACAAAACAATACTTTTTTAAAGGATTAAGATATCCTGAATTTGAATCTCACCTTAAATTAACCCGATGTGATAGGGTTTTGAAAATATTTCATCCTAAAAATGGTAAAGACAACCAAAAACGTTTTTTTTTTAAAGCTAAGTTAAAACACATAACATATCACTTAACAATAAATTGTATGATGATTTTGTAAAATAAAAAATCTGAATCTTCTAGATACAGTTTAAATCATTTTAGTATCTCACTTAGTTTTCGTAATTTCTCATAAATCATAAAAGAACTTATGGGTCTTCACTTGACTCTATCTGAAATTTGAAAAATCTTGAATGTAATTCCTTTATTTTCTTGAATAATTCGTTTTAGAGTCAACTTTTAATGCTCATTTCCAATCCAAACTCACAAATACCCGTTTTCAACATTTTTTTTTAATATATTCCAAGAACTTGATGTTTTAACATAAAAACTACAAATTCGCAATAAGATCAAAAATTGCATTCATATTGTTTTGCGGTTTTCTGTAAAGAACCGTTTTAACATAAATACTACAGCGTTCTTTTAAGGTCAATGTTTGACAGGTGAAAGATTTTTTGAAAAATAAGTAAGATAGTGAAAATGTTGAATATATCGATTCATTGTACATTTGAAAAATCGATATGTATTTTATCGACAAAAAAAAGGAGGCTGGGTTGCGACCCTCACTTCCCATCCCGTCTGTCTATTTGTCTTGCTTAAAACTTTAACAAAATATTCAAAACAATATTTTGTGTGAGATAAATAATTTGAAGTTAATATCTTTCTTTGTTGTCCTAATACTTGAGTCGAAAACCATTTTTTATCATTTTTTGTTGTTTTTTTTTGGTTTTCCTATTGCCTGTTGATTTTTTTCTAAAAAAAAATTAACTAAAAATTACCAACAATATTTTGAAATATGATGAAATAGTTTGATTTCATAATCTATTTTTGCTAACGACATCATGGTCAAAAACCAATTTTAGTAGCGTTTCTTTTCTATTTCTTTTTCTTATATAAATAAATACAGATTGGATTTTTCTAAGAACAATATCTTACGTTAACAACAAAATTTACCACAGAATGAAATTATTTTGAAGTTAATGTCTTCAATTATTCAAGAGATATAGAGAATCGAATATCCATCTTTACCTATTTTGCGTAGTATTGGATTTAGATTTGAAGCCAATATTTTTAATTTTTGAAAAGATATTTGAATCGAAAATCAGTTTTTACCAAATATTAGTAATGTTTTTTATATGTTTTTATTTTTTTGTAAAAAAAAAACTGTCAATTCGATCTTTCCCAATATTTTATTGAATGTTGAAAACTATATTTGAAGCCAATATCTTTAATAAAAAAAAAAAATATAAAAATGAAAATCAATTTTTACCAACTTTTAGTTTTAGGTTTTTGTAAAAAAGTCTGTAAATTCGATTTTTTTCAAAATTTTACCAGGTGTCAAAAACGTTATTCTTCGTTGATTCCGATTATTTTGGAGATAAAATCATTTTTTGTTCGTAAAATATTCGAGGCGACAATTATGTTTTTCTTCATTTTTTTAAATTTATAAACAAAATCGTTAATTGAATTTATTTAAAAATTTTATTAATTTGGCATTACGTCACAATATACTTATAATGTCAAATGTAATTCAAGTCGCTAGCGTTATTGGTTCGCGAGATATTTTGGGTAAACACATTTTTTCAGAGTTCTTTCTGCGTTATTTTCTGTATAACAAAATTTATTTGAAGTCGATGACTCTACAGGGTCTTGAGATACGAGGGCGGGTCAATAAGTCCGTGACTTTTGGAATAAAACACAGATTTTTTGATAAAAAAATAATTTTATTTTTCAACGTAGTCTCCCTTGAGCTCTATACACTTTGTTCAACGCTTCTCCAATTTTTGTATCACTTCCAAAAAAAAATTATTTGTCGAGGTCCTCAAAATAGGCCTTTGTTTGCGAGATGACTTCATCATTGGAGTCAAATCTTTTTCCACCAAGCCATTTCTTCAGGTTTGGGAACAAGAAGTAGTCGCTCGGAGCAAAATCTGGAGAATAGGATGGATGAGGGAGCAATTCATAGCCCAATTCATGGATTTTTGCCATGGCAACTGCACATGTGTGCACCCTTGCATTGTCTTGGTGGAAAAGAACGCGGCACCCATCTTGCGGAAAGCTTTCCCAAGTGATCATTCAAAATTGAAACCACTGAGCCATGCGAGATCCCTACGGCTTCCACAATCTCTCGCACTTTCAATCTTCGGTCGGCCAACACCATATCGTGAATTGTTTCGATTGTTTCGGGTGTAGAGACCTCAACTGGGCGTCCAGGCCACAACGAAATTCAGTAAACCACTTTTTTACCATTGAAATCAATGGTGCAGAGTCCCCATAGCATTTATCAAGCTTAGCCTTGGTCTCGGTAATGGTTTTTTTTTCCGCAAGAAATAATGCTTAGTAAGCACACGAAATTCACTTTTTTCCATTTTCTCCACAAATTAGTGAGTAGTCTGATAAAAATAGCTGTCAAATTTTGGTAGGAGTCAACTGACAGATGCCTGTTGACAGGAACAGTGTTGCTGTTTCAGTAAAGAGGTCAGAAATTCAAAAAGTCACGGACTTATTGACCCGCCCACGTATAAACCATAAAAAAAGCTTTCTGAACGTACGAACGCTGCGTACACACGTGTGCACAGACATCTCCCTCAAAATATTTTATTTATACCTATCCTAGGGACCTTCAAACGCCGAGAAATTTCAAATTTTTCAATTCGACAAATTGGACCGATTATAATAATTTCTATGTAAAGTTAATACAATAAATACATTTAAAAAAAAAACGTAAGTAAAGTTAAGTAAACTTTCTTCTCAACGCACGAGATAGATTTGAAGTTATATGACGTTTTGCAAATTATAAGGTCGCGCTTTATGACACATGTTATAGTTATATGGATGTGGTTTAGACATAAAGCAATAAACAAAATTAGAAAAAGTATAATTTGATTATCATCTACATCACTTTGTTAACCGGTGTTAACTCCAACTTAATGTATAAACCAAAACCATCAAATTAATAATGTAGATACTATCTGTTAAATTTTAAATTCAATTGTTAAAATTGGCAACACTTTTTGTAACTTTAGTTTTTAATACTTTTTGCTTTAATCTCCGCTTACATCGTCGTCGACGGTTTGTCGGTTGGTCGTGTATGTCGGTTGTGTAGTACGTCGGTCTCGGTTGTCATTCATGTATGGTTTTATCATAACCATTACTTATTTTACTACCATGGTATTTTTGTATTCCTATCTATCTTCTCCTAGTCTACTATACACAACTATATCTCCTCCTTTTTGTCGTGTATCATCACTGTGTGTTTTAGTTTTTCCTTTTTCATTTTTTTTTGTATTCATTTTCTTCTTTTGTTTTGTATATTTTTTTTTAAATTCTTTTTTGGTTGCAGTTAGCACCAGCGCTAGTAAAAGCAACATACAATAGTGACAGTGACAGTTATAGCTCTGTAACAGCTCTGCCACCGCCTGGTGTATTGTTGTATGGTGGAATTGGAAGCTCACCTCTTTTTATATAATCGACCGGCTTGCCAGTGTGTCTCCCTCTCTTGCTTCTATGCTTAGTTTCTACTTACTCACTACTCGGTTCTGTTGTATTACTCGCTACACAATGTTCTAAGTCAATATAGACCATACGACTAAGAGTATAGCAAAAGTGAGTGAAATAGCGCTGTCGGCTTTTGATGTAAGCGGATTGTTGTCAACTCAAATAAAATTCAATTGCCAAGTTGTGTCCTTTTTGTGGTTTCTATGTAGATGTATCGAAATTTTAAAGTGCTTCCACATTGTTTGTAATTATCATAGTATAAGAAATTGCTCAATACTTGTATACGCGACCTATAACAAAAAGAACGTCCTACCAACCTCAATCAGCTGTTTTGTGAACAAGTTTCTTTATTTTTTTTTTATTTTTTTTATTTTTTGCAATCTGTCATTTTCGTCCTTCATCATAAATCAGCTGCTGCTACTGCTCAGTGATCAGTTGAAGGGCAAATAAGGAACGAGTTTTGTTGTGTTTTTGCAAGTCCTTCCAAGCAAGCAGTGTTGTCAAGTGAAGTGAAAAAATGTTTTAAGTGATTTTGTGTTTGTTTGCTTTGTTTGTTTGTTTGTTTGTTTGTTCGATTAAAGAAAAAAGTTAAAATTGTTATTTGCAATCATCGGGTATCGTCCTGTGTGTTTAGTGTTGTTCATAATGAAACTTCTACAGGAATTTATATTTTCTTCTACAAGGAATGTCGAGGATATTGCCCTTACCCAGGAAATGGTAAAACATTAAAGAATTTTGTTATGATTTTTTTTTGTTCAAGTGTTTGTCAGGAAAAACACGATGATACACCTTAACAAAAAATAAAAGGATGAGGTTTCTATTTTAGTTAAGCGCAAGTGTGTTTTTTATTTCATCCTAGAAAAAAAAAATCCAAGTGAATCACATGTCATGAACGCATGGCTCTTGGGTGTCTAGATCTCATGTGTGTGTCCTTTTTTTACCAGTTTTTTGGCTTCTGATTTCATTTCGTAGAATTTTCTTTTTCTTTTTTCGACCTTAAATCATCTACCTTCTATACCTATACGGGCTATGAAATTGAAGTCGTTTAAAAATGAGGGTATTTGTGGTTTTTTTCCCTCTAAACTGAATTTGTGGTGTAGCTTTTTTTAAGTCTTTTTTTTTTCTTATCTTGATTAAAATGATAAGATGTCAGGATATGTGAGAGAGAAAAGTGTTGGATTGGAAAACTTGTAAGCGGATAAGAAAACATAGAAAATTGTATTTCATTTCAGTTAAGTTTGATGGAAGTTAAATTTATTGAAAGAGAAAAATTGAAGTTTGAGGTCTTGGTAAGTTAGCAATTGAAGATAGTTAAAAGGGCAAAATTTTGAGAGGCAAATAAAGAATTGTAACCGAAGTTAAGTGTTTTCTTAAAAAATAATCCTTTTTTTTAATTTTGTCATATAGGTAAATTTAACAACTTGAACCTTACTGCATTTAGGGCTAAAATAAATTCCGTGTTCAAAATTTAAAAGCTCTCAGGTCTATTTTTATATTTTTTCAGAAAGTGGATTTTTAAACTGCAAACTTTGTTTCAAAAAAATAAGAAGGATATGGAGATACAGTTTTCAGCAATTTTGCCTTAATATAGACTATTATAATAGAAGTTAAATTGAGTTTTGATAAGTGGAGTATTAAACACATTTTTTAAAGATTTTTTGGACTCAAGTACCTTTACCAAAACAACTTTTTCATTTAATTTTTCATCTACTAAGTATCCTAAAATTTTCTAAGGTCGGTTAAACGGTTGTTGTGTTTTTATTTGTATTCTTTTTTTTTATTTATTCAATATACTAAAACTTCTCAAGTCAATATAAGAAATTTAAATGCAAGAAAAGTTTTGTGGTAAAATATCTTAAGTTGAGATAAGTGATTTAATTTTTTTTTGATTAATTTCGAACATAAAAATAACCTAAGATATTTTCTCAAAATCATATTATGTGCTAAATAAAATAAATTGATGCATAAAACGAATCATCCTTTACTTAAGTTGTTTTATCTTTTGCAAAACCCTACGAATTAAACTTAAGCTATTTTACAAAAGGTCATTACTTTTTTGTTTAAAAAGATTTATGAACTAGGGTAAAATAGGAAAATAGTTTGTAGAGAGAATTTATAAAAAAAAGGATAAACAGCTAAAACCACTTAAGTCGACTTAAAAGCCTTTAATTTTTAAACACAGAATTACGGTTTGGCTAAAATATAAAAATACTGAACATAAGATTCAATATTTTGTCTTTGTATTTTATGTAAATTTTATGTAAATATATAAATCAGTTAAATGGTGTTAAAAATGAAAATGGATCGATTGATTTTTAGGTAATATCCCACTACGCGAGTTAAAAACTTTAAATAGTAGCCCGTCTGTGATTTGATTCGCATTTAAAAACTTTAAAATGAAGAGGCTGGGATGCGACCCACACTGATAACTTCCCATGCCGTTTGTCGATTTGTCTTGCTAAAGAGTTTGTAGGAATTCGTGTTTTGTTAAAAAAGTTGTCAGTTGAATAATTCTTAAAATTTTTTAAATTACCAATAATATTTTTCATGTTGCTAGCGAGATTTTTAGTCGAAAACCAATTTTTACCAATTTTAGTAGCATTTCTTAAAAGTTATTATTTCTTATATCTATAAACAAACACAAATTGGATGAATGAAATTAATTTGAATTCAATATCTCAAATTTTTGAAAAGATATTTGAGTCGAAAATCAATTTTTACGAAATTTAAGTAATGCTTTTTTAGGTTTTTAATTTTTTTTGTTAAAAAATTGTCAATTCGATTTTTAGCGAAATTTAATCGAACGTTATAAACAATATTTCTTATAAAATAAAATTAATTTAAAGTCAATGTCTCAAATTTTTGAAAATATATTTAAGTCAAAAATCAATTTTTACCAACTTTTATTAATTTTTGTTTAGGTTTAGGTTTTTTCTCAAAACTTTACTTAATGTTGACAACAATAATTTTTACAAGATAAAATTAGTTTAAAGCCAATATCTCAAAGTTTTGAAAAGATATTTAAGTCGAAAATCAATTTTTACCAACTTTTGATAATTTTTTTTAGGTTTTTATTTTTTATAAAAAACTATCAATTAGATTTTTCTCAAAATTTTTAAAAATGTTGAAAACTATATTTCTTATAAGATAAAATAAGATGAAAACCATTATCTTAAATTTTTAAAAAGATATTTGAGTCGAAAATCAGTTTTTACCAACATTGAGTATTGTTTTTTTTAGGTTTTTAATTTTTATAAAAAAAAAATTGTCAATTCGATTTTTCTTAAAATTTTATTAGATGTTATTATTTGTTGCACAAAATTGTTTTGGAGATTAAATTATTTTTTGTTCGAAAAATTTTCGAGGTACAAACATTTTTTTTTCAGTTTTTTTGTATTAAAAAACCGTTAGTTAGAATTTTGTCCAAAAATATATTTGTTTGGTATCACCTTACAATATTTAATATACAATTTTATTCAAGTCTCTAGCGTTATTGGTTCGTGAGATATTAAGGGTTTAAAATGTTCACCTTTTTTTTTAAATTGCTATGGTAAAAAATCCACCCACGCATTTTTTTTTTTTGAGAGTCCTTTCTGCATTATTATCTGTATAATAAAATTTATTTGAACTTGATATCTCTACTGGTTCTTGAGCTATGGAAGACGAAAAAAACTTCGTGAACGTACGTACACACGCGCGCACAGACATCTCTCTAAAAATCTTTTATTTCGACTCTAGAGACCTTGAAACGTCGAGAAATGTTAAAATTTTCAATTCGACAAATCGGACCAATTACAATAACTTCCTATGGAAAGTTAATAAGGCTGGTTGAGTTTACAAAGACTTTGTGACTCATTCAAACTTTTTGTACTCTTAATTCATTACTAATAGTGGGTGATCTAAAAATAAACCCCCATATGTTTTGCAGATACATTAGTAGTAAACGTAAATTTGACGGATATTAAGCTTGTATGACCTTTCAAAATTCTTCAAGCATTCTTTCAGAGTCGATTTCGAACCCGTTAGCAGATTAATTTAAGACTGGCTTTGAAGATATTTTTCTTAACACACAACAATACAATCATAAGACATCAATCAATTTATCATTCATATTGCAAAAAATGCGTGTCTTGTCATTGTTTGTTCTTCTCAACAATTTTTTTCTAAATTCCCAGATCTTTGGAAAAATTTTACGTAACGCCCGCCAGTACTTAAAAAAGGTTCTAAAATTTAAGTTACACAAATTGTCTTCTATTCCTAATTTGTTTGAATCCCTTGCCTGTGACATCATTTCTTTTAATTTAACAAGCAAGACTTAATTTGAAAAATTAATTCATGAAACTTTTCTTGATAAATAAAATAAAATTAGACTTAACGACCGTTTCGTTATGTTGATTTCGTCATATCTTAAAGATAAATATTATAGGCGTCATGGTCAGGAGTATCCCTTCATGTTCATTTAAAAATAATTCTGTCATACCTCAAGATAGTCACTTTCGTCCATTACTGTTTATTTTATTTAATAATGATTTGTCTTCTGTTTTAAATAATTCTACTCATTTATGGAAATGAACTTAAAAATGTTTGAATTATTAACTCCATCAAGGATTGTAACGAGCTACAAGAAAATCTTAATCAATTTTGGGAATCGTACAATAGAAATTGTTTGGTTTAAAATATTTACAAATGTAAGACAATGTTTTTAACACGCAAAAGTAATATAATAAATTATGACTATATTGTTAAATTCTTCACATTGAATAGAAAATCCAGTTTTTCTGACCTTGGTGTTGTAGTGGACTCAAAATTAAAGTTTCCTGATCACTTTTATAAACAAAATCTAACAAAACATTTAATTTCGTCAAAAAAATGTTCCCAGGAGTTCCGTGATCCATATGTTATGAAAATTCTGTGTTTCTTTTATCAGACCAATTCTTAAATACGTTTCGTAGATTTTTAAGATTTTGACTTCGTTTTTTCCTCTGGCCTGACAGACTTCTATTACCTCCATATACTCAAAGGCTTCCCTTGATAAATCTCCTACCTTTTTCTGGCCACAGAGGGTATTTGCAGTTCTGCTTTAAAGCTGGAGTATTGAATGGAACTATTTCATATCCATCTATTCTTTTGTCTTTTAGTAAATGTTGTACTGTACTTTACGTTAACAATTAACGTATTTAATAAATATAAAACATATACAGTTTCGTTTTTTTTTTTAATTAATGTTGTGTTAGGCAGGGACTATTAAATTTTATTTATAAAATTCTTCTTCCTTCCTTAAAAAGTTAAATCCATTAGTTACATAATTTTCTTTCTGAAAAATATTATGATACAAATCAAAATACGTTCGTGCCTTTTGGTTGTTTTAGATTTAAAAACTCTCAACCTGTAAATTGGGGTTTATTTATTTTGTTTTTGTATGCATCAAAGCTCAGGTTATTTCCTGCTGTTAAACCAGACTGAAGTATTTTTCTAGAATAATTTTGAGGTTGTCCTAAAAACATATAAATCCATTTTCCACTGCAGATATGTATGTACATTGTACATGGTTTTGGTACCTATAATAAAATGTTTTTTTTTTTTTTTCCAAAGTACTTTGAATCCTTGAATCTTTTGTCATATTCTTCTAAAAAAAAAATGAAGACCTCTTTATACTTTATTTCAAATAACCAAATACAAAAAAATATGTACACAAAAAAAAACCGACGACGATCTATTAATGTCGCTTAGTTCTTTTGTTCTTCTCCACGTGAACAGAACACATCAAAAGCATAATATACCTAACCCAGAATCAATATCTGCAATACGATATAAATTAACCCACCTCTCTTCATCCTCACTCCTCATTTTCAGCCCTCACTTTTGTTGCATGGGTGTACATAATATTTGACTATTAACCCAGAATAAAATCACAGAAAATAAGAAACATTCATTTGACATCATTTTTGTTGCATCATTTTTTTCGGATTTGCTGGTTTTGTTTTAAAAAACGATCCATGTTTTTTAAAGGTACATAAATGACACACGAATTTTTTTACTGGATTAAGGTTTTTGTTGTTCCTTTATTTAAAAACTTAAGTTTTGTGTTGAAAATTACATTGCTACACTACAAAGGCTCAAAGACTATAGTCATCAAAATCCTTCATAAGAAGTATCCAAACAGTTTATTAAAATCACAAAATCTGTAACAAAAGTTACTAAATTCTATTAGGTTGTTTCGCATGTAACACTGATAGGTACTTCAAAATAAACTAGTCATGTAAAATTACTTTGGTGTGACTTAAGACTTTGCATTGATTGATTTGAGAATGTTAAAACAAAAATTCATGTGGGAATAATAAACTTCGGTGTGATTTTACATTGTTACATTTGTAACACATAAATGTTACGGCAATGCCAATTTATTATTCTCACTTTTAGAAATTGAGTGAGTTTCAAACTGTCCAAATTGAGAGCTTTCCGTTGTTACGTTTGTGACACATAAATGTTACTGCAATGACAATTTATATTTTTCTAAACTTTAGAACACATTTCAAAGAATGAAATATCAATTCTTTTCCTTATTTTAATAATTTAATGTAAATAATGTGAAAACAATTATTGTCATATCCGTTTTTTTTTTCAAATAGGAACTTGACAACTTTTAATTTAATTTGTGAACGCATCCTTTTACTAATCATAAGAACTGTCATTGTTAATTTATTTAGTAAACTAAACAGTTTTATCATAAGACAGAATACGAACGAGCAACGTCTGCGAATTATAAAAATTTTTCTACCGAAATTTAAAATCGGTGACAGTATTTTAAAGAGTGTTAAATCCAATTTTCGGTCAGAATTCTGACCCTTGTAGAAAGACAATAGCAAGTTTAGTGCAAAAATCTTAGTTTGCATTTTCTTTCTGTAATGTTATTTTATCAGTGTGTCAATAAAACGACTGGTTGGTCGAAATGTTGAAAATACGCTGTCATTAAGCCGTCCGTAGCAAATGAACCTTATCATTCAACTCCACGCCCGTGCCTGCCGTTCTCAATAATTGGGCATCGCTCAGACCACAAGGGTGTAATGATTTTAGTTTATACCAATACACAATCAAGCTTAACGCCGCTGCTGGTGGCGGCATCGTTATTGGGTCATATTTCTTCGTCGACGATAACGATCGTCACGTTACTGTGAATAGCCAGCTTTGTCGCACCATGATTACTGATTGTTTTTGACCCGAATTTAAAGATTTGGACTTCGGCCACATGTGGTTTCGACAGGAACTTCGTTAAGTCATTGGTACGTCCACCAGTCGACAACTTTGAATGTGAAATAATGATAAGAGCCTTTTCGACCAAAATGTGTGGCCGAGTCATCGAAAATTTGGCCCAACGAATCGATCGCGGTAATCATTTTGATTAGTCTTTTAGCCAAAAATAAAGGCTACAATTCGTAGAGAACCGGGCCTAGTGCATAAAAACTTTCAAACATTCCTGCGTGCGAGTAATTTAAGGGATTGTGGGGACCTACAGTTTGTATGCCAATTTCAAAAGGCTTATTTCAGACAAGAATTACTCTAAGAAGATTTGTCATACCTCGAAAGAGGCAGTAAACGTGGAATAAAAACTTTACGTGGCACACTCAGGGATTCAACTTAAGACCTCTGACATGACAGTCTTACATACTAATCATCACGCTACAGGATTAGGAAAAATCAATGTTACTTCAATGACAGTTTTTGTTTTGACTGCATGAAATAAAAGATTAAAATTTGTACTTGAAAAGAAACAGGTTTAAAATGAAACAAATTTCAAATAATCAAACATTTCATTTTTAATGGCAAAAATGTTACGTCACAATGTTGTGTCACATACAAAACTTTACATATTTCAATTGATACGGTTCAACAAATTTTACCAAGAAGTTCCAGTGATTTGACAAAAATAAATGTTTGAAATCTTTATATTTGATTCTTCGCCTTACTCTTCTTTTTTTAGTTAAAATTTTTGGAAGATCAAACTATATGTACATCAAATTGTGAAAGAGGTAGTTCATGTGACGATATCGACATAAAAAAAAATTAATTAGGTGGCGCAACAGTCCATGAAGAACCAGGGCCTAGTGACTTACAACTCTCAACCATTCCTGTGTGCGAGTAATGTTGTCAGAGATGGAAAGGACCTACAGTTTATATGCCAAATCCGAACGGCTAATTTGAGAAAGCACTTTTCATGACAAGAATTACTCTTGGAAGATTTGTCGATTCCTCGCAAGAGGCAGTACCCGTGAAAAAAGTTAGGTGGTACAGGCAGGGATTGAACCCAAGACCCCTTGCATGACAGTCCAACGCACTAACCATCACGCTACGGGTATCTACTACGACGATATCGACATAGGAAAGGTTTTATTTAAGTGCCTTAATGCGGAATCTTTCCATTTTCAGATGTAGCGTTACTCATTGAACCGATCCTATTTTATTTGAAGTACCTTTCGTAAAAATTTTAAATAGTTACATCCTTCGACATCTTCTCATCTCATCTTAATTGTGTCCTTTTTGTGCGATACAAATCGTAATTTCAAAACTTCAAAAAACTATTTTTTTTTCCTAAAATGCCTTTCATCTTTTGAGACCTTTACAGGATTGAAGGCTCTCCTTTTTTTTTTAAATAAACTTTTCATATGAATATTATTCTAACCCTCTATATACTTGGTAACAAACTATTCCCATTTATGTACGTGACATTTACGTGAAATTATTTCACTTCTTCTAATTAACCTCTTCTTTCATATCATGATGTACAAGCACCACTTAGGTAGGTAACTTTATGAAATAAATATGTAGGCATACATATATACAAAAATAGTAGCACGCAAACAAAATGTGTTTCTATAAATGTTTCCATAGAGAAAGTGTTATGTCTGACTCTGAGTCGTCTAAGTCTCTGCCATCACATCACATCAGTCAGTCTTCAGGCAGGCAGTTCCAGAGCACCACCACTGCGCGTCGGTTGGCAACACTTTAACTCTCAACCCTATGTACAATATTTAGTCAGTCACATATATGGACAAGGGTAATTTTCCAATTTTATTCCTAAGTTCCGGTAGACGACAGAAATATTTACATAGATAAATATATGTACAACATACAAATGCAAAGATATGTAGACAAAATTATGTGTACAGTGATGTGTAGACATTTTTACGTATAACAATTTTTTCGGTTTTTTCTTCAGATCAGTTGAATTAAAGAAATTGATGAATTTTAACAATTGTTTTATACAGATTTAACATGTTTAGCTTCTGTCCAAATTATGCAATTGCTTAAAATGTGAAGTAAAAGGGTTGGTAAGTTTTTAGCTTGGACGTGAGATTAAAAAGATAGTAAACTGGTATCAAGTCGAGTTTGAGGAAATTTTGAAATTAAATATTAACTCTATTTAAATGGCATAACACCTAATATTGAATCAACGGACAGATAAAAATCGAAAAGAAACTAAAATGGTAGCTCATTATTTTTTAATGTTAATTTATACTGATATTGATTTTATTCAAGAAGTGGGTGCTTTTTTTAGACGTGTGGTTTTAAATCTAACAATACTTTTTTCGAAGAAATTCTATTTCACAGCTGTTGCTTGTTTGTTATTTTATAATGAATGAATTTACTCCCTAGTAGTACCCGTGGCGTGATGGTGAATGCGTAGGACTGTTATGCTGGAGGTCTTGGGTTCGATCCTTGCCTGTGCTACCTTAAGTTTTTCTTCACGGGTATTGCCTCTTGTGAGGAATTGACAAATTCTCCAAGATTGATTCTTGTAATGTTAAAGATCTTTCCGCACGCAGAAATGGTTGGGGGTTTTAAGTCACTAGACCCTAGTTCGCAACGGACTGTTGCACCACCTTATTATTTATTTAGCGACGCAACGTTTGCAGATTGTGCAAATTTATTGCATGATTGCAACGTTTGTCGGCCGCTGTTCCAAGTCGTCCAAGCCATATCTTTAAATGGTTCATCGGCTTCAATTCCTGAGTAAGATTGGTCTTGTATTGATGAATCCGAGTCCTCTCGCAAAATACGCCAAAATATACTATAGTTTAATGGAAACTTCTTGAGAACGCTGTGAAATTGACTGATTTGGGTCGTTTAATACGTTCAGATTTTTGTCCTAAACTTGTTATGGCCTGTCTAGTAGGGCGAGAATTACGACCGAAATTTAGAGATAACGCCTTTAAAGTTGCGGGCACTGACTCCAAATATCGGTAGAAATGTTTTATAATTCGCAGACTTTGCCCGTTCGTGAAATTTCCCATAATAAAAATGTGGAGTCTACAGAATAAATTGACAATGACAGTTCGATGAATTGTGAAAGGGTGCGTTCACAAATTGAATTAAGAGTTGTCAATTCGCTATTGGAAAACGTGATATTTGCAATTACGTAGTTTATGAATTATTCTTTTCTAGGCGTATTTCTGTAAGCTGTATTCTATCGAAATATCAAAGTTCATCTTAAGTAACGTTGTAGTGTTTTGTATGTTTGATACACTTCTCTACGATCATAGCCATCATGTATCAAATTCCAACGTCCGCGTCGCTAAGAATGATTGTTCTTAAAGGGTGGTTAAATATTAAGGGCTGATGTTGATTTTGAATAAAACACAAATTATTTTAGGAAATTATTGTTATATCTTTTTATTAAGATAAAATTGGTATAGTTCAATTATTTACAAACCAAAATATCGGTTCCATCCTATGTTCCAAATTTTCGATGACGCTGAGGAAAAATTGAGGTTTTATACCTTTAATGTGCCGAATTATCTCATCCTATAGCTCTAGAATTGTTTCGGCTTACGCCTTTTCGAATTACCCCAAAGAAAGAACTCCAACGGTGTCAAATCACATGGTCTTGGCGGTCAATTGACATCGCCACCAAGTGAGATAATAGGGCCATTGAATTTGTCACGCAAAAGAGCCATTGTTTCGTAAGCTATGTGGCAAGTGACACCGTCCTATTGAAACCACATATCGTCCACATTCATATCTTCCAATTCATTACATAAAAAGTTCGTTATCTGTCTGCCTTACTGTCTTTAATTTTGAAAAAATACGGCCCGATGATGCCGTCAGCCCATAAACCGCACCAAACAGTCCCACTCTTTGTGGGTGCATTGGTTTTTCGACTATCACTCTTGGATTATCATTCTCCAAAAGCGGCGATTGTGCTTATTTACGAATCCACTGAGGTGAAAATGTGCCTCATGTTTGAAAATTGATCAACTACTGTAAGCATTTCATGACACCATTCTGACCTTTGATATGGCGACGCTTTATAATGGTCAAAAGGCTTTAGTTCTTGAGTAGATTGCACCTTGCGAGCTTGTAAAAGCAAGTCTGTATGTATATTGTTCATCAATCGCGAGTGGTGAGAGGTTCCATTGTTGAGCACGACCAAGAGTTGAGGTGGACGGCTCTTCAGCCACACTATCGCAGTAAGAGCTCTACGATAATGCACTGGTGTTTTCAGATCTCCTACAGACTCGGTTTGCTCAAACTTTTGTACGATTTTTCCGATTGTACGCACATTTGGACGATTAAATTGGCCGAAAAAATGACGAAGTGCACAGTATGCATTTTGATTTGAACGCCCATTTTCATAATAAGCCTAAACAACTAACGAATGGTTCGGTTATGTATCTTTCCATGGTTCAAATTGAGTTAGTCTGAAATTGCGAATTGACAAATGATATGCAGAAAAAACGTGAAGTTTAGTTGCGGTTTACATTCAAAATCAGCTCTTGAAATTGAACCACCCTTTATTTGTGTTTCATATAAATTTCTACTGTATGACGGATGACTTTCTTAAAAAACACAAGAAATTAAATAAATTGTATGATCTCAATTTGCGTTCACTCTTTAAAAATTTACAATAATAATTTTGAAGTTTTTTTTCACAGCACTATTTATGTTTCAATATTTAAGTAATTTATATTCAGTAGAATTTCCTTGCCTTTTTGCAGGTTCAAATCAAAGAACGTGTCTCTGTGGTATATTATAGTTTTGAAAAGGAGACAGCAGTGATAGTTGTTGTTGTTGTGAGTGTTCCTCTATTGAAATGTTACCCTTCTTCCGTATTTGTTTATTCGTCTGTCTTGTCAATAAAACCGATTGTTTAAAATTCATTGTTTATAAGTTTACCTACATAAATAAATACAAATGCTGATGTTGATTTCCATTTCATATTTATTTTTGTTTGGTTCACTTTGCAGAAGGGGCATCCAAATATAATGATTATTTAACAATTTGTTAAACCTATATTTTTATATTCTCCTACATATTAACCCCTTATAATGACCGTCGTCGTAGTCGTCGTCGGTCGCCGCGTATCTATTGAAGCATGAAATGTACTATAACAGTTCATAAAAGTTGAATAATTGAAACCGGAAAATATTTATTTAAGTTTGAAAATAAAAATAAAAAAGAGTTCCCATTGGAATATACTTTTTTTTATGATTCCCATTTAACCTGGGAAAATAAAATACAAACATTTAACGCGGGCACATCCGAATAACCATAGACAAAATTTGACTACCGGGTTGTCTTGGATGATGTGCCCCTAATTCAACTTCATAGTTCAACCACTCCTATTTTATTCTTCATCTTCTTTTATTTTTCCAAAAGAGAATAAGTGCCAAAACGTGTTTTTCTTTTTTAAAAAAATACGAGTTTAATTTAGGAAAAGGTTATGATAAGAAGCGAAAAGTAGTAGAAGTCTGTCATAACAGTTAATTTAACAATAATTATATTCTTCGAAAGAGCTATTTTGTGTCTTTGTGACCCATAAACAAGTTTTTCTTTCAACCTGATACAAATTGCATTTTAAGATTTTGTGTCTACTGTCAATCTTGAAACCATAACCTAGACATAACAAGAATCTCAAAAACCTAAACTAAAAAAAGAACCAAAAATAGAAAACTCAACGTTTAAAAAATTTAAAATCACATTATCTTTCCAAGGTCATGAAAACGTTGATACAATAAGTCCACTAGTGTTCCTCGTGTTTTATCTCACCAGACAGTGGAACATATTTTAACATCTTTTTGGAGAAAGTAAGGTTATTAAACTCGCCTTCCATTTAGATGAATCTCTCCTTTTTTTGATACATTAACCTGGAACCGAAGACGAAAGTGGAAACATGATAGTGGAACATCAATCAATGCTGAGGATACGGAAGGACCACTTCTGCGGACTGTATAACGTTGACGACTAACCGAATTCCGCTGTCAGGCAGGATGACCCATTCAATATAGACGACGAAAACCAACAATCCAGTCTTCCCGACTTCGACGAAGTAAAGATTGCCATATGTAAGCTGAAGATAAACAAAAGCCGCTGGAGCAGATAGCTTGAATGACGAGCTCTTCAAAGCAGCTGGAGATAATTTGGTTAGGAGCATGCACCAACTTATCTGTAAGATATGGTCGGCAGAAAGCATACCGATGAACGGAACCTCAGTACTGTTTGCCCGATACTGAAAAAAAGGGGACCATCTACACTACACCAACTATAGAGGCATCATCAACATCGCTTACAAAATCTTCTCTGCCGTAATATTTAAAGGTCTAAAGCCCATCGTTAATAGGTCCTTATCAGTGTGGTCTTAGACCAGGAAAGTCCACATTCGATCAAATATTCACATTACGGCAGATCCTGGAAAAAACCAAAGAACATCAAATCGACCCCCCCAATATTTTCATCGACTTCAAGGCCGCATATGACACAATCTAGTGCTCAGCTATCACGTCAACACTAGGGGCACTATATTTCTAAAGTCTGCAATTAACGCAATATGCTGATGGCATTGACGTAATCGGAAGAACTCAGCGTGATGTCAATGGGGCTTTTGTGAGTTTTTTAACATAGGCGGCAAAAATAAGTTTAGCGGTTAATAAACGCAACACAAAATATCTGCTGTCATCAAGAAAAGACCTACAACACAGACGTCTCGGTCAAAACGTCACGTCAAATAAATGCTGGTGAGCCTCAGGGCTCTGTCTTGTGTCCGATACTCTTTCTAAATTAGTATTAATTATTCCCTGTCTGCAATTTATTATCCGATGAATTATTTCGCTGATGATATTACTCTTAGCTTTTCATATTCGTTTTTAGACTTGCATACCTCTTTTGCGGATGTGAAACTGCAAGACAAAATATGCAGCATTGTATAGGTACAGTGGGGAATAAGTAACCGGGTGGAATTTAATTTTTTTGAAAACACAATGCTGTCTTAAATTGTTAAAGCGTATTACACCCCACATGCCATTATCCATGGGTAGCACAATGGAACTGAACAACTCAATATTCTCAGTATGTGCTTCACAAAACACCTCTTGTAGAACGATTACATACGCAATATCCCCAAACATGCCTCCAAATGTTTGGATTTTTTAAGACGACACACACAGGTAAATTTTCCCAAAAACATGGCCAAAATTATTTTTTGTGTTTATTCAATTTATTATTGCATGATTATACCAAAATATGATAATTTTCATAAAATTCACCATTTTACACGAAAATTCATAAAAAAGAAGCAAAAAATTAAAAAAGTCGTTTTTTTTACATTACCCCATAGGGTTTCTTTCGTTTGACATTTAATAATACAATATTTATACATTTAATAGATTGAAAAAACAGTTGAACAGTAGTCGTTATTATAAATAAATAAATAATGTAGGCATAGATAACAATTATATACATAAATAAACATGAGTGTGAGTTTGTATGTATGTATGTATATCATTCAATGACTTATGAAACTGTAAATAAGTCTGCTTGCTCGATCTCTGGTTCTATTAGAAACTGAAGTACAATATATACAATATTGCAACCAATTTATATTTTGTTTTAAGAAGGTGTTGTTATTTCTTGAGGCACTCAGCCATCTTCTTCTATGTTCATATGCAAAATTCGGGGAGAGTACGATAACTCAGGCGACAAAGTTTAATGACGGATTTGTATAGAACAGTTAAAAAGAAGCATTTTTTACTATGAGAGGGGGGGGGGTTATTTTCAATTTTCTCAAAAACTGAAAGACATAAAATCATCTAGTTTTCAGTTTTTGATCAAAAACAAATAAGAGCAATATTATGATAATTATTATATATAATTCTAAAATTAAAACAATAGTAGATAACCTTTTTTATTTTTTTTTACTCAAAATTTGAGTTTAAAATTAAATTTTTCAAAAACTATGCAGAGTTTTGACTTGATTTAAAAACTGACTAATAGAACAGAATGTTGGCTTTAAAAAAATGTATAATACTTAATTGTAAGTATTACCTTTATTTTTTAAGAATTTTTTTCCATTTTAAGCAATAATTTTTTTAAATTGCCCCTCCTGCCTAAACGGGGGGAGATAGACCCCCCCTCCCATAGTAAAAAATACTTGTTTTTAACTGTTCTTAAAAAATCCGTTATAATATCTTGTCGCCTGAGTTATCGTACTCTTGCCCAAAATTCGTGAAATTTTTCTTTATTTGCTCCGAAATTTCAATATTGGTCTCGTTTTTAACCTTTGCTACCAAAAAATTTATTTTTTCTGTAATGTCACGAGAAGTACAGCTTCTTAAAAATTCAGAAAGCTTATTTCTTGAAAGAAAAATGAAACTTGATTGCGATCCTGTGTCAAAAAAGAAAAATCTAATTTAAAAAAAAAATCCCCGTCCCCCACATCTTTTAAAGCCAATATTTTAAAAAGTCGCAAAAAACCGCAATGTTTTAGGATTGTTTCCCATAAAGGACACATTTAACTATTATTTAACACTATTTTTATTACAGAAAAATGCAAATCAACTTAACTTTTTCTTTATTAAAGAAAAAAAAAATTGTTTGTTTTTACTGCACAAACACATTATCTAAAAAAGCTTGAAAATTTACTTTGGGCTTAAAATATTGCAAAAAAGTGTCATTATCTTTTTTTAACACACCACTAGCAACAGAATCCAGGTTAAATTATTTTGAAAATCGCCAAAAAAAATTAATAAAAAACAAAGCAAACTACTTCTTATAAGAAACCAAACTTGCTACTGCACTCGTTGATTAAAAGTTTCTACTTTGAAAGCATCTACTGATTAAATAGTTACAATTTGCATCGCATGATTAATGAGGTTCAAAGCTCATGTTATTTGTAAACAACTTGGCATTAAAAAAAAAACAACAAATCGTAAATTTTTTTTGTAGTTTTGGCCATGAATTTGGGAAAATTTACCTGTGTGCGACACAAGAAATGTATCTCGCCTTTCTGATCCAAACTCTCTGGCTTAAAGCTCCAGTTACTTTCTTTTAGCCTTTAGAGCTTTTGAAATAATTGGTGATACTAACAATATTCACTCAATTACGTAACTCTTACCTTATCCTTTTTTACCGTTATTTTAACAAAATATTTAGTTACCTTCCTTCCCTGAAACAGCTCAACTAATACGCGCGTTGTAGGGATTCCCATCAGTTTACCTTTGAGCCCAACTTCAGAGATATGTTTGTAAGCCGTAGTACGCGAATGTGAAATGCCTTTTCCAAATGCTCTAATATTGGTGCAAAATATTATTGCTAAGAAAAAAAAATTGTTCTTAGAAGAATCCAATCTGTATTTTTTTTCTTTTAAAGCCTAGTACGCTGCTGATGCGAAACGAAAATTCCCATACAAAAATGGCATGACGAAATCATAAACGAAAAATTTCGCTGTGCTTTTCGTTTTTCAGTACGCTGCTGAACGACGAAATGTGACATTTTAGTGGATAGCTGTACTAGATTCCTTAGTACAATTCTCCACTCTTTTCGTTCTCAATTTAATTGCCCTGTATATTAATTGCTTGCGAAATTTTGACGTTTTATTTATTTATTGAAAAATTTTTCGAATATTTTCGTTTATGATTTCGTCATGTCATTTTTGTATGGGAATTTTCGTTTCGCATCAGCAGCGTACTAGGCCTAAAATTGAACTTCAACTTCCAGACAGAACTCTCCACAAATATTTTTCCGCTGTGGTTTTCGTTTTAATTTCGCTCTGCACTTGGAGACCGCCGAAAAATTTCGTTTCGTATCAGCAGCGTACTAGGCTTAAGGAATAAATATATGAATTAAAAATAAAAATTGGGTTTCCACTAAAAACCCAAAGATATTGAAATCAAACTTATTTTATCACTAGCTTTGATTTTCTTTTACCAGCGGCATTCCCCGTGTGTAAATACTTTCTCATATATCCTGCTCCTTCATCCAATATGCTTGAAGTTATTTTCAAAACAACATCGTTTATTAGTACTATAATCGGGCTTTGATAGAAAAATGTATCGTCATGTATGTTATTTGTAAATTACGGTAAACACTTCCGCCTATCTCCTATTTTCAACCGTGATTCAGCATAGTCTCGTATGTTGATTTTTATTATAAGAAACACCTAATGATAGACAACGATGATAAGTCCATAGGCATTCAGCACCTAAGGATATGCTACTAATAAGTGTTCTAGAAAAAAGAATATATTGAGTATCTAATAAATTATAAGTGTTACCCGAGGATCTGCTCAAAAGCGCTGGGAATGAGATGTTTTACCGAAATAAAAAGTTGCTAAAAACACTCCAGCCTCGTAAATATCTCTACACAAAAAATCATGTCATAATATTTCTCTGTTGCGACGTGAATGACGGACAAACAAACAAACAAACAAGCAAACAAAGTGACTTTGCTGTTTATAATATTAGTATAGACCTTAAACCAATTAAATATTTATGATATATATATAATTATATCAATCCCTACATCCAAAGCATGACCCTCAAAACCAAAGACCATTTTCGTGTACAATTTGTTTTTACAAAAAAGCAAAAGAAATATGTATTAAGAAAATAAAACATACAAATCATGCGTAAAGATTGTTTCTTATTACTTTTTTTTGTGTGTGTGTGTTCAAATAAATTATTGACCTTGACTTTCATTATAAAATCGAGACAAGATTGTGCGAATTTTTCATGAAAACCCGCTTCGTGAAAATTTATAAGGGGTCTGTTGTCAGTCAAGGATAAAAAACAAGTTATTACTATGTACGAGTACTATCGTCATTTGGTAGTTTGTTTGTGTTTATTTCAGAGATTTACAAGATACAACAAAAACACACACATTGCAAACATTGTGCGTTGCCTCTATACATAAATGTGTATAAATAACCATTTACAAATGGCTAAGTTAACTGACCTAAGGCTATATATCAGCATTACCAGTCGTCGTCTTCGTAGTCGGCATCACGGGCGTATGCGTAATCTTTTTTTGTAGCCATTTTTACTTTTTTTTTTTCGTTTCTTCTCTTTTCTTCGTTTTGTTACAAACAATTTGAATCGAGACACATAAATTATTTAATTTGAATAATTTCTTAAGCTTCCTTGACAGATAACCCAAATAATAATGTAGATAAATAATAATAGAAACAAAAAGAAGCTTACAACAACAACAAAAAAAGACAAAAGCAATTGAAATTGAAACTATAATATTAGGTAAGAAAGCTTGTGAACAATTCATGTTCTATACATTTTTATAAGGCTAGCTTCTTAACTTGGCGGTAAAATGCAATGAGATCTAGGTTATGTATCTGTTTAACTTATTCCAATCATTTGTTACTCGATTTGGTGGGATTATGTTAAACAAAATATTCAGCTTTGGTATATACTCGTGTCTATGTTTATAGTAAATGGAGTAACACGCAGATTTCTTTTATACAAAAGTCTGAAATAAATCACTTTCAATTAGAATAAATATTTATACATTTTATTTGGTGCGCACTTAAGATCGAGTTATTCAAATATGCAATTTTCGTTTTATTATAATACGTACATACGTATATACGTAAAGCAAGAGAAAGTAAAAATGGTTTACAATTTTTGGTCTTTATATAAATGCGGGTCCAACTTTGGCTGAATTTGTCCGATGAAATCGATAATGTTGTCTTTGAGGGTCGTGGATGGTTCGCAGCTTATTCGCATAGACCTGCGACTTAAGAAAGCTCCACAACCAAAATTCTAAAGGGTTCAAATCTTGGTGGCCAATTCACGTAGCCTCGGCTCGAGATACCTACTTCATAAAACTGGTGGGCAGAATATCGATTGTGCCTTGAGGTGTGTGGCACGTAGCGCCGCCGTCCTGATTGAAAATATGTGTCTTCGGTGTCCATATCATTCAATTCAAGGCACAAAAAGTTGGTGATCATCGACCTATAGCGATTGCCGCGGTTGAAAGTGATGGTCTATGACCAGCATCATTTTCGAAGAAGTACAGTACGATTACGCATCCAGCCCAGCAGCGTTTTTCTTCTAGTTTCACGACCTTCCAGTTGTGAGTAGGAAGAAATGGATTTGATAGCCGGATCATCTACATCCAAGCTGGAGACTTCGGATGGAGACTTGTTCAAACTCTTGCTATGTACAAGATTTTCTCCTAGCACAAGGAACCAGATTTCCCTTAACTGTCTTAACAGCCGATCATAAAAGATCTCGCGATCTCTGATCGTCACATACCATGCGTATTACGTGGTCTTTGTGCCATAAAAGATCTCGCGATCTTTGATCGTCACATACCATGAGTTTTGCGTGGCCTTGATGCCAGCCAGTTTGTGATTGGAAGTGGTTCAGGGTTCTCCATCATAAAATCAAGGAATCTTAATTGGAGCTTCCCGTCCAATTTTTTACAGTGATCGTGCCATCAATATCATTTCTGTCGATAATCACGACTATGATCTTGTCGTTTAGCAATATCATGTCGAAGCTTAAAGAGGTTTGCTCTCCGTAATAGACCACTCGATATAAAGGTTTTTCTACCTTATTATCCAAGCAGCAGACGGCTTTGTAGTCGCACTCCAGGCCGATCTTTACGATTTAAACTTACCATTAACACAAAGAGAAAAAAAAATCCATTTTTATCCCACGAGTAACGGAGAAGGGGTGGTCCATCTGCACAGAGATCCCTATATGGGGATAAGGCTATAGTTAATCTGGATGTCTCCATTTATCTGGTTACTCCGTTAACGGGTGAGCTAGTTTTTCGATTGGGTCCTCAGCCAGGCTGACTATTGGCACAGATCGTATAACAGCTTCATTCAGGCCAATTGGTATTTTGAAAAGAAAGAAAAAGACAGAGAAGGTAGAGAGTCTCAGACAGTATACGCCCCGTTCTGAAAGAAAGACGTATGTGGTGGAGTGTTGTTGGAAACACTGGATGGCTTTTTCGCTATTCTTTTTAGAAGTGGTAGGGATTTATGGAAGGGTATAAGATTGACAAGCACCCTTTGGTTTCAGGACTCCTCTGGAGAAGTTTTTCACCATACTCAGCAAGTTCTACAACTAGACAAATTAAGAGCTCAGGTAGAAGTCGTCTAAGGTAGAAGGATCTTTAAAGAATAAAAATTGGTTTGTATCATTTTTCAACAATGATAGTAAAATTTAAACATTTTTCGGTATTAAATTTAGGATAAAAATTTTGCAATACCTAAACAAAAACTTACGAAAAATTATAATTTATAACACTTTCAATTAAATATAAAAAAAAATAAATCATGTCCACAGCAAAATTCACACAACCATTAAGTTAACTAGTCAAAAAAGAATCAGCTCTTTCTTTAGCTAATAATTTCCTTCTGCAAGCTTTTAGTCTAATTAAAATCTCGAAATATCAATATTTCCTTCTTTATTTAATTTTTTTTTAATTTGGTATCAAATTTCAGCACTCTGCTGAAAAAATCTCTTTTTCTATCGCGTGGTGCATAATGCACACCCTCAATCCAATCAAGTGCTATAGGGAGTCGCGTATTCGTATTCGTATCGGAAACATCAATATGAGACAATGATAGAGTTTTTGTAACACATCCTGTATTTGTTTTAGTGCTTCCATTTATCCGCCTACATGTCGCTAATTTATCATTCATTAGCCAAGAAGTGCATTCAATGTATTTTCCCCCATCAACGGCATCGCACAGTATCAAAATTTTCACTGCTCGATGATGTTGATGAAATCTGTCATCATCACCAGCACCATCACCATTACCAGCTCCGCCACTGCCACCACCACCGACGACGAGGCACGTTATTGTCACTTAATCTGGCGCATCATCATCATTGACTGTGGCACAATTCACGCCTTTCCTGATGGAATACGAGCACATACGCGTATATGTATCTCTTGAGAGATATTCGTTTATAATGAATAAATACATTTACCACTAATTTGCACTTGAAGGCCCCCCAAAAAACTGGACTGCATATAGTTGCATGGTTTGACGGACTATGAGGTGTGTGTGCATTTTGTATTTATCTTGATGGCCTCCTTTTTGAATGAAAGTCAAAGAATTACTCACCTCAAGTCCATTTGAAGTGAAGTTAACGGAAAATTAATTTTAAACCCTTTGGCTTTAGTTTGGGTGTGTGATGGCTCCTGATGATATAATTGATGCCACTGCCGGCCGTTGCTGCATTGGGCGTTGAAATCGATTATGATAAGCTGTCAATGTACTAGTGTGAATGAAAGTCAGATAAAAAACCTCATGAAAGTTCCCAAAATGTAAACCAACGTCATCGTTACGTTTGGTGAAAATTAAGTCAAACCACTGCAACCAAATTACAATGTTCATTATCATTTAGTTGTACATTGTTTTATAACAGGCCTAGTAATGGGTGTTTTTTTTTAATTTCACTTAATTAGATGAATGCCATTAATAGTTTTTACTCTGAAAAAAGCTACGTATGCTTCCCCGAACGAAATAAGCATGACCCCATAAAAGCATTTTCAAGATTGATGTCCAGGCTTTTAAGTTTTTTTTTTCTATTGCATTTGCCACCAGGCAGGTAGTACCCGTGGCATGATGGTTAGTGCGTTGGACTGTCATGCCAGAGGTCTTGGGTTCGATCCCTGCCTCTGTCTGCCATCTAAAGTTTTTTTTCACGGGTAGTGCCTCTTGCGAGGAATTGACAAATCCTCCAAAAGTAATTCTTGTCATGAAAAGTGCTTTCTCAAATTAGCCGTTCCGATTCGGCTTTAAATTGTATGTCAACTCCATCCCTGACAACACTACTCGCACACAGGAATGGTTGAGAGTTGTAAGTCACTAGGCCCTAGTTCTCAACTCAACGGACTGTTGCGCCACCATTTAATTAATTTATTTTATAACCAGGCAGATAGTTTTTTTTTTTTTTTTTTAATTGTTTATTTGTGTTCCCTTAAAGTCTAACAATTTGTATCTTAGTTAAATAAACTTAAAACTATTACATTATTTTTTTTCTTTTAAATTATTAGTACATGACATAGAGCTCTCAGTACCTACTTATTTATCGATTTCTCGTATACATACTAATTAATATTTCATTTTTAGTACAATTAATTATTATTTACATTCGTATTGTTGTTAACTGTGTCTATGTTTTTTTGTTTTTCATGTTAAAGGAAAGTGGGATTTAAAAAAACCTTTTGAAATCTTTATTTTTTCATTTTTTTCTTAAAACTAATTCTTAAAAATACTTAAAATACTTAAAAAACTAACTAACCTAGAAGGTGTCCTGGTATATGGTCTCTAACCTTTCGAGATATAAGCAGGATCGACAATTGTTTCCAATTATCTAGCCTGCCCTCTCGACCGATCAGAAACCATATATCAGAACGTTATGGTAAAAGGGACTATGCGTCTGCAACGACCCAGTCACGCCACCAATATCTTTCGCGATTATAACGATCGAAATTTTGTTCATCTCTTTGAGGTATGCTTACGCAGTATCTTAGGTCTGTATTTCCACTTACTAATTCAGAAGGTTCATATAGTATTCTTTTATCTGTAGCTCTTCTTGCCATATGGTATATTATCGGTACGTTCATTGAGTCGGACAAATAGCCCTGTGCATCTAGAAACAAGAAAGCCTCGGGAGGTATAAATCCACTCGTAAGTGTGTTTTTGAAGTATTCGGGGTTAAAATAGAATAACCCAGAAACAAGATCGTTCTCAATAACGTTTGCCGACCTCTCAAAATGATTTCTCACAAGGTTCAGAATGACATTGTCAATTCTGGACACACCGGAAGCATCCAAAAGTTTCTTGTTCGAAACGTAATGTCGAAAGTCAGAATGTGAGCTTCTGTACATTTGCATGCAAGTTCTAAGACATTTTCTCTCGAACATGCGAAGCTTTTCCATATACGACGGATTAATATTCCACCATACTGCACTCGCGTAAGTCAGAATTGGACGTATAAATGCTTGATAGCAAATAATCTTCACATCGGATCTCAGATAGTTGGAGAAGAAAAGGCGTTTAAGCGACATAAATGCCGCTCTTGCCTTTTGCAATTGATTGTTTATGTGATCATGATAGTATAAAAATTTGTCCAAATGAACACCCAGGTACTTCACAACAGTCTTAGATTCGATGGGGAGACCCTCCGAGTTTATTATTTTTAGGTTTTTCCAATTTCGTCTCAAATCTGAATTTCCGCGTCTTATTGGGCTGCGGAACAGTATGGTTTCACACTTAGTGTTGTTTATTTTAAGCTTCCACTCGGAGCAGAATGATTGCAGCTTATCAAATTTTCTTTGCAGTTCTGTTTGAAAATCTGCAATTCTTGATCCACTTGCATACAAAGTGGTATCGTCAGCAAACGCTATCGAGTCATCGATTTCCCTTAATATGTCAGAAACATATAAACTAAACAAGTGAGGTGCCGACACAGTGCCCTGTGGCAAACCATTGGTGATACTAAAAACCTTAGTTGTAGTGTTTTGTCTATCGGTTACAACAAATTTCTTATGTTTCACCATAGATGCAATTACTTTAACAAGATGGGGTGGAAATTCGTACCGTATGAGTTTAAATAAAAGCCCGTTGATCCAAACCGTGTCGAAGGCTTTTTCGATATCTACTAAGCAGGCAGCTGTACATCTCTTTGCGTTCAGATTCCAGTTTACATCTGAAATCAGTTTTGTAACTGCGTGCACTGCTGAGTGATTTCTCTTGAACCCAAATTGGTTTCGCGGTACTAACTCCTTTTCTTCGCACACGAACTGGATGGACTTACAAATAACAATTTCAAAAATCTTTCCGATATTAGGAAGGAGACTTATTGGCCTATAGCTAGAAGGATCAGAAGGATCCTTTTTCTTTTTTATTATTGGAAGTACCTTCGAAGTTTTCCAGCAGCTTGGGAAGTAACAGTTATTTAACAAGTTATTAAATATAACGCAGTATTGGCGTATGATTTCGACTGGAATATGTTTTAAGACAATGTTCGGAATGTTATCTAGACCGCTTGATTTTTTATTATTAAGTTTACGAAATATTTGTGTTAGTTCGTCTTGTGTTATGAAGTAGTTCATGGTCCGTTCTACTGTAAGTTCATTTGCTTTAAGATTATCAGTAAATGTAAGGAGTGTCGGTATTTCGCTACTGTAAAGTCTTGACAATTCGGTATTTACCTCGTTAGTTTTGGTGCTAGGAAGTTCTCTAGCATGAATTGACTCAAAGTGAGATCCTATAAGATTGAGTTTATCTGCTTCAACATCTACTATAAAAGATTCATCGATGATTGGGCATTGTTGACTGTCAATCCCAGCTTGAGAAAGTAGTGTTTGCGATGATAATGGTATTTTGAGCGTATGTATTTTAACATTATTAAATTGTTTGTAAATCTGTTTTATTTTTGGAAACTTGTTTCTTGAATCAGATTTTATAATACTTTCGGCACGTTGCTTCCAATAATTGTTAATACTATTTTCGAACTGTTGGCGTATTAAAACTTTTACATTTCTCAAGAGGGATTTTAATCTTACTAGCTCTGCACTTTGGACATTCTCTTGAAACTGGCGACGTATTCTGTTTATTTGTGTAATTAAAAAGCTTTTATATTTTTGTAGTGTATTTATGTCACGGTTTAAATAACATTCCATACTGTTCTTTGATTTAACTTTAGGAACTGACGACTCCATAGCTTGTAATACCACCGTATTGAGATTCCCGATATAGAAATCACACTCCTCGTTCGTTAGATTCCTATTGCTAGAAATGTTAGAAGAGGCAGTGCAGTTCCTATATTTTGTGGTGGCGCAACGTTGAAACCGACACCAATCAGTCTGCCTAAAATTGAATTTAGGGACTTCGTGTCGTGTTGCGAAGCTAGACATCAAGTTGTCAGCAAATGTCAATGGTATAACTATTGCCTTATGATCGCTATCATACAGCAATAGCGACATTTTATTGTCGTGGACCGTTTGTATTTGCAATCGTGCGTCCGCGATGCAAAGATCTAAGTATGAATTACCACGAGGGTAACTTGGTGTTACAGGGCTATAAAGCTTCATTTTATAATTTATTTGGTTTTCTTCAAGGAAATTGTGTAGAAAGCTGCCTCTTCCATTAGCCCTTGAATCTAACCAGTTTGGATGTTTTGCATTAAGGTCTCCTGCTAGGACGAAATAATTATCCAAACTATCTAGCCTTAGTTTTTCGAATAGTTTTTCGAGCTCAACTTTAAATTCATTGGCTGGTGCTGCCGGAGCATATGCTGATATCAAGTAGAGACGACCATTACCCCTTAAAGGCAGAGAGATAATGGTCGTTTCAAGACATCCGAAATTTTTAATATCGCTTCGT
The DNA here is from genome assembly GCA_920104205.1 of Eupeodes latifasciatus. Lineage (NCBI taxonomy): Eukaryota > Metazoa > Arthropoda > Insecta > Diptera > Syrphidae > Eupeodes > Eupeodes latifasciatus. Next base: position 186,165,248 of record OV049924.1, read on the forward strand.
TCGATTACAGTAAATTCTAGTGGCTTACGTATAAGGATCGCGGTCCCTCCACTTTGTGTGGAATTACGTCGATCGTTTCGTATGATATCGTAGTGTTCAAGTTGTATGTTATGTCGTTCATTAAGTTTTGTTTCGCTCAAAAAAAGAATGTCAGGTCTATGATCCATCAAAAAACGAAGGAGATCACTTCGTCTATTGTTGGATATTATAGAATTGACGTTGAGAGCAATTATCTTGAGGGTAGCTCTGTTCATTTTGAGGATGACAAGGAGCTTAGAAGTTTATCAAACTTCATAGCTAGATCTCCAACAACCTTAGTAAGACTGTTGATCTGTGCTTGCAAATTTTCATTTGCGGGAATTATATTTGGTTTTGAGGTACCATTGGAGCTCATGGGATTTCGAACTATATTGGCAAATGATATCCCCCCACGGACACGATTTTCGATTTTATCGAGCTTTTCAGATTTGTTTTGTTGAGTTTCTCTTTTATGAGCTTGAATTCTATTTTCCAGTCTCTTATGGCTTTCGCAACCCTTCCAGGAAGCAGGGTGACCGTTTTTTCGGCACAGAACGCACGATAATTTATCTTTACTTGCTTCTTTTTGAACAAGGCATTTACCCGGTTCATGCGTATTTTGGCACTTGACGCACCTGTATGCCATCTGACAGTTAGGATTGGCATGACCTATCCTTTGGCACCGATGGCATTGAAGAGTACCATTCCTTCGTATTTTTTCAAAATAAACTGAGTGCCCCTCTATGGAACTTATCTGTTTCAAATTTTGTACTAAACTTTCCGGAGACAACTGTACCGCTATAATAGGCAAGATTCTATTCTCACGTTTAGAGATCGTCGTAGCATACCTAAAAGCTTTAACAAATTCTAAATTTTCAACTTTTAATTTTTTTAATTCGGCTAAGACCTCTTCTGGGTCGAAGCTAGCGCTTAGACCTTTCAGCAAGAATGATTGTAGCCTGTCTTCCTTGCTTGTATATGTAAAAAATTCAGTACCTGCTTCAGAAAGCAGCTCCTTGACCTTATTACAATCATTCTTATTATATAAACTTAAAGTTAATTTGTTTTTGTTTACATTTTTTATCTTAAAATTATTCTCACCAATTTCTACTTTTAACAATTTTGCTAGGACGTGACTATCTTGTTGAAAAACTTTTATTGGTGGGGGTTTTTTTATCGCCTTCACTGTAGTATTGTCGTTGGTCTCATTTTTATCGCCTCCACTGTGCGATTTCGAATTTAATATTTTGGGGCTGTTAGTATTCGTTTTTTTCTCTCTTTGGGTTTTCGCTCGTGCGTTACTAGCTTTCATTTGAGCTAGGAGAGCACTGGACGTATTTGTTGTTGTTTGGCTGACCGGTGCAGTAGCATTTTCTGCAGTTTGTTCTGCGATGTTGCTGTCGTCGTCATCCATTTGGAGCGGCAAATATTTATTATTTGATAGCCGTTGCTCCGCAATCTCACTATCAGGTTTATTTGTTTTTGTTTTTTTTCGTCTAGTGTCTAATTTAAAAGAATCACTATCACCTTCACTATTGTGTTTTTGTAGTTTACTTATAGTTTCTTTTAACTCGCGCACTTCTTCTCTGAGAACCTCTATTAATTGGTAGGCCTCGCAAAGTTCTCTGTCTGTACCCACTGAGGGGTCTTCCCCCCCTGAAGGGTTTATCATTTTATTTCTTTTTTTCGTATTCACAGTATAGTTATGTACTATTTTCTTTGTCTAATAATGCTTTATTTAGTTGGAGATCATTAAGATGTAATAACAGATCGTTTTTTAACGCGAATATGCGTTTTGTTTTATTTTGTTATATCTCTTAATATGAGTTTTTCTTTTAATTTTTCTGCACTGAGTAAAACACAACCTTTCTCTATCAACATCAACAGACTACCCGCGAATGGGAAGTCAAAAATAGTATCAAAACACTTTTGAGGGATTCACAAATTGATGGTGTCAATTAAATAAAGCAACGCAAATCCATTAAATGACTGACAAACGACCAGGCTGATAGGAAACTGTTTTCGATACCCAAATGCTCTAATAACACTGGTCAACAAATTTTAAACTTTTTTGTGCCACACGGACTTTTTTGATATTTTTTGCTTTAATTGGTGATCATAAGAAAAAATAAATATTTAGTTAAAAAAAATTTGTTGGCCAAAGATTTTATTTTATGGAGTAATTTAAAATATTGCGAAATATCACAGATCTCGTTAATCAAAACTGTATTGTTTTATAAATGACTTAATAAATCTAAAATTTTCTTGCATGTTTCGCTTCTGGTTGGTCCCTTTTAATTATTCAGCAGTAATCCGCTAACATATTTGGGTTCCATTTGCCCTGGTACCGCTTTTCCATATTCAAAATGTCCTGATGGAACCTCTCACCGTGCTCGTCGCTGACAGCTCCTAAATTGTCAGGAAAAAAATCCAGGTGCGAGTCTAAAAAGTGGATCTTATTATCTTATTGCAAAATACAAAATCTCCATCCTGAGAAAAATATGTTCTGAATTGCTGATCACGGTTTCGAAAGTAGCTAACTTTTGTGTTCCCTTCTTTTAGACGAAATCCTAATAGTTCTGATTGTTTTTTGGACAAATTTAGATCCCGAACTAAATCATTAAAGTCTCCTTGAGTTATGAAATGTGGCTCGTTTGCAATTCCTTCAAACTGAAAGTCATCGTCCTCGTCAACACATTTACCTGAAGTGGACGGTTGTGAATGGTCATTCTCAACAGACGTAGTTGAAACTGGTAATAGTTCTGGCAATTTTTTAAAATCAGAGACTGGTCTTATAGCCGAAGATAAGTTAGGGTAAATAACTGTATTTTTTTTTCTTGTAATTTATACCGTTTATGTCAGTGAGACAAAAATAGCAATCCGAAACGTGATCTCGCTGTTCAGTCCATATCAGGGTTGTTGCGGATGTAAAAATGTTGACATCCGCGGATGCGAATGCGGATGTGGATTTTTTGAGACTCACATCCGCGGATGCGAATGCGGATGCGGATTCTAGAATTTATTAAATAAGAACAATAATTTTAAGTCCGTAAATGAAGGAAAATTTTATTGATTATCTTTGCGTTTAATAATTAAATTTAAAAATGGGTGAGTTGTATTTAATAAAAAGCAAGATTGCAGCCTTCTCAGACTGCAAACTGTTTCTTAGTGGATCGTATATTAACAAGCTATTTCAGAATTTAATGTTTATAAATAAATATCATTCTTTTTTTTTTTTAAAGATTTTCATTATTCGTACTCTCAAATAAACCAAACTCCTCTTCAGGTGGTTTTTCAATGAAGAAGTCGTGCGTCCTTTTCGTGAATATGTTTTACGACATATTTTACACTCGGTCTTGTCAGGATCATTTTTGTTTAAATTAAAATAAATCCAGATGATGCTTTTTGTTGGTGGCGGCATTTATGTTCTGTATCTGTATCACTTTTTCACTAAATATATAAAAATAAACTGTGTCCTCTGGCCACTTAGCTAGCAAGAGCTTTTATATCCTCCAATCTGTGACCTGACCATTGCGCATATCACTTGTTGTTGCTTTTGTCGTCGCCTACTTGGGACCGAGATTTTTGAATTTAACCGTTTTACTAAGGGTGAAAGGGTCGTTGTTGTTGATCATGATATAGTATGCCGCACAGTGGTTCGGTTTGTATGGGAGCGCGGAAATAAATCGATAAAACCTGTATTATAAATCGGAGCGAAATGAAATTTGGTACACATGTTTGGGTTAGGGAAACACACATTTCCTTAAAATTTGGATTAAAAATAACAATTAGAAGAGGAGTTATTGAGATTTTTCTAAATTTTGGGGTTCGGTTTGTATGGGAGCGCGGAAATAAATCGATAAAACCTGTATTATAAATCGGAGAGAAATGAAATTTGGCACACATGTTTGGGTTAGGGAAACACTTATTTTCTCAAAATTTGGATTAAAAATAACAATTAGAATATGAGTTATTGAGATTTTTCTAAATTTTGGGGTTTATTGTTCATATAAAAAAAATAACAATTTATGTTTTGTAACACTTTTTGCTTTAATATGTAAACATTACAAAAATACTTATATTACTAATTACATACATAAATAATTAAATAAATAAACAAATAAATAAATGTATAAATACATAAAAATAAATTACATAGTCATAAAAAAATATTAATTAATTAATTCAAGAGCTTCTTCACTCAATGAAAGGTTTTTTTTTTGGTTCCGGTCTCAATTTGGTTATAAAGGGATCAGATGATATCATGATCATGTGGAAAACATCCTCATTTGTAGATAGCCGAGAACATTTCCTCGAGTGGTGGGTTCTGTAATATTTGTAGTCCTTATTTCTGCTTTCCTGGGCCTCCTCTGAAAGTGAACCCACTGGCAAAGATGCACTTTGTATTACTTCTGCTCCGTGTAATAAGATTTCAATTTCAATGCTCTGCAATATCGTGTTGAAGACGGTCGGGAATTGATCCATGTGGGATTGTTTTCGTCAGTTGGTAAGGTCATTTTGAGGGGCACAATCGACGTCATGAAAAGATGTGCATCCGAAGCTTCCTGATTCCCGATGGAAAATTTCTGTATATATTCGCTCTGTCCAGATGAGCCATCACAGCCCCACTTTGTATGAAGTTCTAAAGTTTGGTTGTTAAGTTGTTCGAGCTCATCACTTGGAATTGTTTTTAAAATCCTTCTTGCAGTGTGATCTAGCAAATCCTGAAGCCTCACCATCGCAGATGTTTCGGTTACTGCTATGTTGTCTGGGTAGCAAGATTGTTTTGCCTCAATAATATGGGGGTACTTTGGGAAAATATCATAACCGATCTCTTTTGTAGCTTTTCTTAAAATTTCGTATTGGTATTTCGATAGTTTTGCTTGCGTTATAAGAGCTAAGGCAGTATCTGCGTCAAATTCTGAGAAAAAAAGTACAAAAAAATCATGAATTAGTATTATTACTTTTAAATACTTTAATTTACTTTAAAAAAATATTTACCTTTTAATTTTGAAGAAGATGAGGATGCAGCATTTATAAGCTCCTGTGATACAGAAGATCTCAGTTTATCTACTTTATATCTTTTTGCTCGGTCAGAGCACGATGTAAAATCTTTGTTTGGTCTACCACGAGTAGAATCAGATAAAACGTCTGTGTTATTATTATTAGTTTCTAATTTAACCACAAATTCACTATTTAACCAGTCCGTATATCTTTCAAAAAATTTGGTTTGGTTATAACTAACCAACATGTATCTCCGTTTAAATTGAGAAAAGAATCTTTTTTTAATTTCTGATGTTATTAAAAAAATATCATTTTCGCTCAAGTGAGGATACTCTTCGTATAGAAACGGTTCTATAAAATTAAGACCTTTAATTAGAACTTCACACAAAACAGTGTAACTTAAAACAAACTGTGACATGTTAATTTCTTTTTATTTATTCCTAACACCTTGCACAATGAACAATAGATTAATAATGACTTATTATTCCATTTTTGTTATCTATATATTTTAGTGACAACCAAACTATTCTTATTAGGTCTTACCTATCCTGAAAGGGTTTTCCGGAAAATGATCGTAAAAAAGAAATTGTTTGTTTGTCATTCATATAACAGGTACCAATTCATATACTTAACATCAAGTATTAGGAAAAACCCGTATACAGGTAAAACCACAAAAAGCACCTTTTTTATTTTACCTGTCCCTATTTTTTGCGTAATATCATAAAAAATTTTAAGATTATACCTGATTTATTTTCATATTATATTTAGGTACTTCCATATAGTTTAACATCATAATTTTTTTTATTTTTGTTGTAATTTTTAAATAAAAGTTAGGAAACAATTGGAAAATAAGTCAGGCAAAAAAAAAGTTTTGCGCCAAAAATTGAATATCTCACAGGTTAGTCAATGAATTAATTTTATTTTATTTTTTTAAAGAAAGGTACATATATTTTCTAAAAATTAAGCTCTTATCTAGTTATTTGTGACAAGTATTTTCTAAGAAATTGTAATTTTTCGGGATCTATCGTCGTCAAAACCGTGTTTTTTAAGACCTGATTCAGGTGAACAAAATTGAACATAAGTCACAGGGTTGGATCCAGACGGATTTTATTCTTTTTGGACTAGTAAGGTGAATATTGTAGCTTTCAAGTGAATGTAGTCAGAGCGTGTAGGCAAGTGTAGCTAAAATTGTAGCTCTAAGGAAAAAACATAAAAAATTTCATGTTAGAGCTCTCTGCTCTGACTTATCTAAAATATACATATATACATATATATATATATGCATATGTTTTTTTTTAAGCTTAAAGTACATGTTTTTGAAACAAAAATAAAAATTCTGGCTTAAGGTTTTAGAAACGCTATTTTTCGTGCCAAGAAGTTAGTGCAAGAAAATATAGGAATTTCAAAATTGAAAAAAAAGGGTAACTTTGGAGCCCTGTATCTTTAATACAACAAAAATTGCTCAAATTTTCAAAAATCATAGACCAACTATATAACTATAATAAAATAAAAAAAAACTTCATACTAACACTTTCATTTTTTTGATTTTTTCCGCATTTAAACCACTGTGTGCCGTGCTGTTGCTATTTTTCGATTGCAACTACAAATTTGAAAAAAAGCGTTTAAAAACATCCGCATCCGCAACAAACTCCGCATCAGTTCATGCAGATGCAGATGCGGATGCGGATGTTTGAATTATTGCGAATAATCCGCAATTGCGGATGCGGATGCGAATATTCGCAACATCCCTAGTCCATATTATAGGTAGGGTACTGCAAACGGCATAGGTCGTGCGCCTTTCTTCCAGTCGGTTAAATTTTTCACAAACGTTATGCAATAGACATGAGGAATTGAGGAGCCCAGGATTTGTCTTGATGGGCGACAGAAAAACCAAAACATTGGTGATAACACTCCAACACAAGATTCGTAAAGTTGTATTTTGAATGTCAGTTCTCCGCAAACATAACAAAAACAGTTAGGATCATTGTTACACTTCCTCGACATGTTCACAGGGTTAATAACAAAAAAATGCTAGAACAAAAAAGTGTTAAAATGCAACCACAAATATTTTTAAAACGGTTTACTTGGAAGCGCTTCTGTTAATTTGTTGCGTAGTACAATTTTTGAGTTATACCGTATCACAACAAAACTGACACGTGACAATTGTGATTTAATAATGAGACTAGATTGACAAAACAAAATTAGCTATCAAAGTTCGTGTGGCAAAACCAGTGTTGACCAGTGTAATTACTTTGAATTTATTTTCATTGACTTTAACTCACAAACGATTTCATGCCTTATTTTTTAGATGCCTATTAGCATCTACATACCTTTTGAACAAATTCTCATAGACCCATTTACTAAACCTAGACTTATGTTTATATTTCTACGTATCATAACAGTATTTATTATTATTTTATTATTTATTATTTTCGTATTTAAACATAATTTAAGAAAGTGGGTGGATACCACACCCCCTGAAAGTATATCCTCCAAATTTGAATGATGTTTTATGATCGCCTTTGAAAACACGTCAATTACTTCCACTTTGTAAAATGCCATCATTCTACAAGAATCAGAAATTGTTCCTGAGAACGATACCAAACACAAGAAAAGTAGGTGGATGCCACGCCCCTTTGGTGGATAACCAGATATTTTCTATTTTTGTCTTTGTTTGCACACATACTTCTTTTATTCTGCTTAATTTCATTGTACTTTAACACTTGGAAGTGTTAATCTTAAGTCATATACTTAGTTAAGAAAAATTGTGTACACCGCGCCCCATAATTTTTGTGTCTTGATTGTTTTTTGTATCTTCATATGAAAACCTACTCTACTAAATTTCATTATTTTACAACACAAAGAAGTGATATTTTTAACTAAAGCCTTGTATATTTTTGTGGATGCAAACTACGCCTCCAAAATCGAAAATTACAATGTCTCGATTTTTTTTTCCTTTCCTTGCGAAATTTCAATATTTTGCGATGTCGGGAAGTGCATCATAATTTTGATGATCCGTCAGTCAGTTAGTTACTTTTTTTTCGATTTTGAAGGGCTGTATCTCAGAAATTCTTTTCGCTACAGAGCTGAAATTTCAAATTTGTGTTTCAAATTTGAAGATCTTGGCGTAATTGGTTCTTTATATAAAAAAAGGGGTCATAAACCGGCTTAATTGTTCCTGTAAATAAAAGTTGGCTAGAGCCTACCGTGCCCTATGATATTTACTGTGAATATTTATTCATTGTCATTTTACTTAAACACATAGGCAAACAAAACTCACTTATTGCATTTTGTTTTTGAAACACACCTAATCAAAAATTAAAAATTGTCATATTTTTGACAGGTTGACATCGATGGGAGAGTTGAGATTGATTGATGCAAATAACTTTTATATAAAATAAAGTAAAATATACAAACAAAATATTTGACATATAAATCAAATAGACTAAACTAAGTTTAATATTGACATAAAATCGAACTAGTATATGTATTGGCAGTGTGTTAATATGTGTCCTTTATTTTTTATTAAAAATATATAAAACATCAATATATTGTTAAAACTGTCACTATGGGGAATGTCATCTAACTTGACCTAGATTGCAATGATTTTCACATTGGTTTTTGTATTTTATTTTTATTTATTGGATTTTGTATTTCTAAGTGGCCTTAGGCAATTTTTTTAAACAAAACACATACATACTCGTGAAGTGATACTGAAATATGATGAAGGATTAAATTAACTCTTGTAATCGATTGAGGAAAAAAAAATAAAACTAATATATTTCGTGTATCCTTGAGTGATGTCAGGACAGCAATTTTACTAAAATATACACCCAAAGCTTTTATTAAATTATACAAAAAAGTTGATTGCACTCGAAATCAATCAAACTTGAGAGATAAAATAAATGTATTGAACATGGTTATTTTTTTAAAAATTGATAGTTCTATCAATATTTTGACAGCCAAAATAAAAAAAAAAAATAGACAGAGAAAACCAAGAACGTAATGTTGCTTATTTTTTATTTAACCAAGTTGAGTATACGATTAGAGGAGCTTTTGTAAAACTTAGAAATTCCAGTTTTCAAGTCGAAGTTTTATTGAACATTAATTCATTTCTCAAATAAACTCACTCTGTTTTATGTCAGGACTCAAAAATTGTGCCTTAGAAAGCCTTCTTAAGAGGGACTTGACTACTTTGAATTTACTTTTACAAATCATCGAACTGTCATGTCATTTTCAATTAATTCAATAAACTCAACATTTTCACTATGACAAAGTACACGAACGAGCAAGTCCTGAAAAATTTTCTACCGAAATTCGGAGTCAGTGCCCGAACTTTAGGAGCGTTAATTTTAATTTCCGGTCGTAATTCTCGCCATAGTAGATTGTACATATTTGTTCTGTGATGTTGCCGTGTCATGAAGACACCGAGTTGGTCGGAATATTGAAAATATCGCTGCGATTCAGGTGTCCAAATCAGTCAATTCCATGGCATTCTCAACCAGGTTATGGCGTATCTTGAGTAAGGATCCTAGTTTACACCCATACAAGACCAAACTGACTCAAAAATTGAAGCCCATAGATCATTTGAAGAGACGTATTTTCTACGATTAGGCAAGTTGTTAAGTCCTTATTGGAAAACCCTATATTTATAAATTAACTAAGGATACTCTTATCCAATGAATATTTTGTTCTTCCTGAATTGTTTTCTCTAACGTAATCGATATGATTTAATTTAAGTCATTCTTTCTACGTTATAAGGTTCTACTTCTACCCAACACAAGCTGTTACCAAAACTTAAAGCATCTTAGAAAGTTAAATTAACGCTGCACTATGAGCTCGAAGAAGTATGCAAAATACATCTAAATCAAACCTTCACCTTAAAGGATTTACATTTGTTACTTCTTTTAAAATATTTTATAAAGGGTAGTTAAATTTTAAAAGGCCGATGTTGACAATTGAGCAACGCGTCGAAGTTATTTAGGCTTATTATTAAGTGCACTTCGTGATTATTTCGGTCAATTTAATCGTCTAAATGTGCATACAATCCAGCAAACCGGGTTTTGAAGGAGATGTAAGATATTACTGCTGTTTGCGATAGTGTGGCTGAAGAGCCACACGCCTCTCACGCTCGTCGTTGATGAAGATTATCTATAAAGACTTGCATTTACACGCTTGTAAGGTGAGTTGAATTTACTTAATAACTAAATCTTCTTAACCATTTCAAGCGTCGTGAATCAGAATGGTGGCAAAAAATGGAAACAGTGGATAATCAATTTTTGAAGAAAATCGTCTTCAGTGATGATACACATTTTGACCTCAGTGGATTCGTCAATAAGCAGGATTGTCGCATTTGGGCGAATGATAATCCAAGCGTGATTGTCGAAAAAAATGACCATGATGATGCCATCGGGCCGTATTTTTTCCAAAATGAGGCCGGTCAGGCAGACACTGTGAATGGTGTTCGCTATCGTGAGATGATAACGAACTTTTTATGGCCCGAATTGGAAGAAATGGAATGCACCTTGCTACACTGCTAACGAAACAATGGCTATTTTTAACGATAAATTCAATGGCCGTGTTATCTCATGTAGTGGCAGTGTCAATTGGACGCCAAATCATGTGATTTGCCACCGTTGAAATTTTTTCTTTAGATTAATTTGAAAAAAAGGGTGTACATCTATAAGCGAGCAAGAATTTAAGAGCTAAAGGATGAGATCATTCGGCACATTAACGGCATAAAATCTCAACTATGCCTTAGAGTCATCGAAAATTTGGATCACATGGAGGTGTGACCGATATTTTGTATACATAATTGAATCGTATCAATTTTATCATAATAAAGTGAAATAGCAATTATTTTTTAAATAATTTGTATTTTATTCAAAATCAATATCGGCCCTTAAAATTTAACCTATCCTTTATTACATATATACATATGTAAATAACCTGGTATGCTATAACCTGGTAACAAAAGTCTTTGAAGCATTAAAAACACTTGGTTATCCTTATTTGAGGAGTGAAGTTTAGAGAATTCCACATCCTTTCTATCCTTGGTAATACCATATGAAGTAAATTATATAATTACCACCACCACCCTCTCTCTTTAAAGAAAAACTCTATTAAAATGACAATTTAAGAAAACTGTTCCCGATAAAATAAAATCAAATTGAATCTTTCGAGAATCAATAACGTTTAAATATTCTTTTCCTCTTTTAAGCATACTTCAAGAACAAGTCATGGAAGAAAACATGACTCATGAGACAAGCAAACTCTCGGATAAAAAAGGTTTTCTTTTATCTCGAGTTATTTGCAAGGTCACCACATATTTTTAGTATAAATGATATGAATATGCGTCTTTCCAAAAAGTATCAGTTTCCATCCATAACAAAAAATCAAAGAAACCCCAATTTCAGTTCTCAAAAAAAATAATTATTATCTAAATTATTTTCTTTGTGTAGATTTTCTTAATTCAAATTGATTCGTTTATGTTAAATAAGTTACCGAAAATTTGCTATCTTATAATTTCACCATTTTCAGAGACTATTCTTATGGAAAAAATCGACTTTATAATAATAATCTCTTTAGATTTCACTTTGATTAGGTTTAACTAGATAAAGCTTATCACAAATCTATTTAACTAAATTCTAACATATCATTGGTAAAGAGAAGACTACTTACAATGATACTTTAATCAATAATGAACGTTTGCATAATATAAAGGGTGTTTTTTAAAACTTAATGTTTTAAAGAAGAATTTTTTTGTTTTGCGCGAACTGAAAATATTATTTTAAATATACTTTTAAATATTTGTTCAATGTTTATTACTGTTTTTTTTTATTTTTTTTTTATTTTTTTTTATTTTTTTTTTATTTTTTTTTATTTTTTAAATTTTTTTAATTTTTTTTAAATTTTTTTGTTTATTTTTTATTTTTTTTAATTTTTTTAATTTATTGTTTATTTTTTGGTCAATTTTTTTTTTTTAATATATTCTTGGTTTTTTGCATTGATTAAAACATTTTTAACTATAATTCCTTTGAGTTACTTTCTTTGGAGAGGGTGTTCTCAGTAATTTAACAGATGACATTTAAGTGTTCCTTATTAAAGGCACACAAATAAACTTAACCTTTTTTAATTATTGAAAATAAAATACCAATTTACAAACTCGGACAACACTTAAGTCTGATTATTTGATTAATTGACGCACACAAAAATATTTTTACTTGATTGCTGCAGAATCTTATTTGTTTTGTATAAAAATTTGCTAAATCTACATGTTTCATAAAAGCAAACACATTTCTAATTTGCAATCAAAAGAATGTTTACATACACGTGGAACAGAGGACTTCAAATAAAATTCCAAAAAAGTATCAACGAAAAAGTCAAATTTTGTTTATTAATCAAACAAAGATGATGAAGGAATAGATATTTTTTTAGTTATAATAATTAAATAAAAATTCAAACTTTCCTTTTTTATAACTCTCCAAATCCAAAAAGTCAAGAACTGCGCCTCCCATTTTCTATCAAATGGAATTTGTATTCCTTTTGTTTATTCATAATTCCAATTAAAACTACGAGTCGAGAAAAGTACTTGCGCTCTTGATTCAAATAAAACACGAGTAAACAAACCATTCTACATCGTCAACATCATCATCATCAAATGAGGATTCGGTTCGATTTTCGCTTGACTCTAAAGAACTTCGAGGTTTTATTTTTCTAGGACAACAAACTTCAATTAAGGACAGCGTTACATGAAATAACGTTTTAAATCAAGTGTTTGTAAATAAAAAAAAATAAGTTGACTTCTGCCTTCAGTGTATATATATGTATCTTATCGTAGCTGAACAGTGTTGTTATACGAAATTCGGGTCAGTTTGGAACTGGGGGTGTTTTAAAAACTCAGTCATTTATTTGCACTTTTTTTGTTTTTATTTGAAACTTTAAGGTAAAGAAAAAAACACTTCTCAATACTTAACTTGTTCTTTAATCAGTGTTCAGGATTCAAAGATCCATATTTTTTATTGTCATGCTTTTCAACTTGGAGAGGTTTTCCGTCGGTCTCGAACATTGCTGGTTTAAAATGGTGACTGTCGTAGTGTATCTCATCCTTCCAAAGCGACTAAGTTCGAAAAATGATAAAACATTATTTATTGAAATCATCTCACATGGATCTTTATGGATTCCTTGAGGGTCGATAAGTCTGAGATTGGTAGCGGAATGGAACTTTTCATCCAGTTTTGCGGAAAAAAAGCATTTTCCTAGATATTACCTTCTGTTTCTTGTAAAAATAGAAAGTGATGTGCGATACCCTCTTTTGCCTTTTCATATTCATAACCTGACGCACTAAGCAAAAGGTTGTCTTAGGGACCAGATATAGCTACCATTGGTTTTCATCATTGAAACCAATCATTGGATTTTTTTTTGATTGGTCGTTTATAGCTATCATTGAATAAAATGTTCCGAATTGTTTTCAATGATAGCTATAATTGATCAGTTTAAGGAGAAGACCAATCTGAATTCAGCCTTGAGGAAAAAACAAATTAAAACCAAATATGTTTATTGCGACTTTAGCCCTTTGACATGATGAACCTTCCTCCTGTTGAAACCACATACTACTTAGATCACATTTAAATTGGAAGAAATAAGTTACATTAAACCAATAGCATTCATTGGGTCTTGTGGATAAAAAAAAGCTAAAGCTAAAATTTGGATTTTTAAGTCAAAGCTAGGTTTTGTGCGGTTTAAAATAAACTTTAGCGCAAGTCAACCCTAAAGATCTAAGACCTATAGGTCTATCATTCCTTTTTAAGACCTTAGAAAGATTGATTGATATTTATCTAAGGACAAGTATTGATACAAAACTTCTGTCTATGTCTCAACATGCCTACTGTAAAGGCAAATCGTTAATGCGTTACACACGCACGATCGAATACTCCCTCCATCATAGAGAGTTGCTTTCCTTGACATCGAAGGCGATTTTAACAACGTGGACACATCTGTAATCACTGCACTAACATCTCTGAACGTAGAAAGTTTGCTTGGGAAGTTAATTATTTTAATGCTGACTAGCAGAATAATTAACACAAAATAGGGCAATTCTTCTGCTAGAAGATTCGTTAGTAGAGGAACACCGCGTGGTGTTCTATCCCCTCTCTATCTCAAGTAATTCTTAAGAATTTAGAACCAATTCTAAAAAAAACACAGACTACACCATCCCCCAACTGCAATTTGACAGAAACTTTCAGATTTCTGTACCTTCCCGATCTTTCTGGGAGGATAGTGCATCCCTGGAAGACGAGTCGATCCACTTTTACACAGATGGATCAAAAATAAATGAAGGGTTTGGTGAAGGCACGAAAAAAGAAGTATTTTCCTGGCTTAAAGAAAACAAAATATCAACATCTGATACCCGTATTTTCTCAGATAGTCAGGCCACTATCAAATTTCTGGACTCTGTTTTTACAAACTCTATAACAGTCCATAACTGCCGACCATCTCTAATGGTAAAGGCGCAACAGCTTAACATTTACCTTTGCTAGGTGCCAGTCCATAGAGACCTTCCAAGAATTTGTAAGGCAGATGAACTCGCCAGCAAAGCTACAGTACAACCCATTCTACCACGTTTGGCTAATGCTACATGTAAACTATTGCATGTGTCAGGTCACAAAAAGTATCTGACCTAAATAGCTCAACTCACTTTTCTTTCTCTAAGCAGCTTGCATATAAGCTTGCAATACGCGGATAGGCGTATTCTCAAATGACTTTTGCAGAACCTGTACTGTATGGATGAGGAAACAGTTCTTTACCTTCTCCGTATATGCCCTGTTTAGCTCAAAATCGCAAGAGTAACCTTGGAGAATTCTTCTATAACGATTTAAACGTTCTCAATCATATTAACAAAATCAGTCTTTCACGTTTCGTAAATGATTCAAACTGGTTTCATGGAGCTTAGAAGAAAGCTTCAAGATTCATGTTGTATCACAATGAACCATGAAACTTGCCTAAGTGTGTCTTACTCCATCACGGACAGCCACTTTAACCTAACCAATAAATAATCTTATCTAATGTCTTAATGTTAATTCTAAACAAATTGCACTTCAATTAAAAAAATATCCTTTGACAGCAGTGAAATATCAAAGTAATGTCAAACTAATTTCGTATAACAACGCTGTGAATCTACTTCAAATTTGTTAAACTAATAATTTGTTTGGCGTTTGTTTTTTTTCTGCTTCTTCTTCTTCTAAATTTTAATCCATTTAAAGCTTGTGCATATAGATAGGTACTAAGAGAATATCATCAAGCTTTAAGAGTACAAATTTTCAGGCAAAAAACGAACGAGACTTACATATACATACTTAGTAAAAAGTTGGCGGCAGTAGGTTCCTACCCAAGTGCTAATCCTTATAACTACGAGTATATAGAAAGTCGGTAGTATCAATATTTTCTTCTTTTACTTCGGAAAGTGCAAAAAAGTTTCATATCAGTATTGGCACGGTGGCGTATGATAAATATTATTGATTACACGTTTTTTTCTGTCTTCTTTACACTCTTTACACTTTGTACTCTCTGTTTTCGTCAGGAAGAGCTAGCTGACTGCGAACTTAATACTTTATAGTGTACCTATAAGTTGGATGGTAGGTTTGGTTCGGTTTGGTTGGGTTGAGTGCAATATACTTTAAAAGCCATGAGGCTCTAATTATTCAATGACTGACTGACTTCCTCATTTGTTTGTGGTCTGATTTGAATTTATGTTCATTGATTCTTGTATAAGGAAGAAGTTAAAAAGCCTGCACCGTATGAAGCTATAAATGAAGACAAGACGGACCTAATAATTCCAATAGACTTTATAATATATGGAACCAATATAATGCTGAACAACTACTACTGATACTTTTGCAAAAGTTGCTTCTGAATATTCTTTACATATGTTCAATGCGCCAACATATTCATATACGAGATAGACTCAGGCATGTAAGAGTTCCTCAATGTTCTTCTTGTAATCGATACTTTAATTACATAAGAAAAGTAGGCTTAGTGGTAGGGGGGAATAGAATAAAATGGATTATAGGTTATTGGGGGTGGTGGTAGTTGATGGCGATGGCTACTATGGCAACGGACTTCATTGAGAAAAAGTTATACGGGGAAATAAGTTCAAAGTACTTATGCCATTCATGGTTTTTATTTCTTCCTCATATCTCAAAGCAGGCAATTAAAAGAAAATTTATTGATTTGATAGAAAATTGAAATTTTGGAATTTTTATTTCTGATAACAATACTTACGAGTGATTTTTTAGGAGCCTACTGAAGCTTGGTCAAAAACACGAAAGGTGTGTGAGGTGTCAAAACAAATGTTGCCCAAAAGAAAATACCAAACGAATCACCCATTATATCAGTTTTATGTTTTTCCATAAGTTAAGCTTAAACCAACAAATTCACACTCCGTTCAATTATTAAATCTTAAGTTAATGGTCCATAACTAAGATATTAATCAATAAACTTTGCTTCCTTTTCTATCCTCTCATTTTTCCAATAATGACCACATGTCTAAAATTGCTTCTAAGGAAGGTAAAAAAGGGGCTTGATGTTGTTACATCTTTTAAAAACATAAGTCCTGCTCCTAAAAAATCAAATCTTAACAGAAGGCAAGATAAAATTATACGTATCCCCAATTCAAGTCAAGACCAAAATCTAGTTATGATCCCTCAGTCTAATTTGGAAGTTTAGAAACTATCAGTTTGTTCCTAGACCTTTAGAATCAGTATCCAAGCCCAAATCCATATTAATTTTTCAGTTACTACCAAAAATTGTAACATCTCGTTGCTTTACAATCTATACCCAATTTTTCGTCTATAAAATGTACCAAAATAAGAAAACCAAAAAGTTTCGTTAGTTCTTTTAAGATAACCGCAACTCATACTTTATTCGAGCCAATTTGTAATAGCAACTGGATCCATAACACTTAGGTAAAAGAATTAACGGTTCCTTCTAGGCAGAAAACGGTAAAAATAATTAATTACAACACATATTTAAAAAACTTTGTCGGTTCTCCTTCTACTACCAAAATCTATTAGAAGGTTTCGCAGCAAAACAAGTAAACATGGTTGAACGCCACTATCTTAGACATGGAGCTTTTTGATCAAGAGTTCTTAATTTTCAGAAAAGATCTCACGTGGATAAAGGACATTCAGTAGGTAGTGGAGTTTTAATAGCTATTAGAAATAATTTTTGTACGACTTCCATAGCATTCCCTAACAACTTTCAACAACCTTTCATTGACACTCCAGTAAAAATAGATGAGAATTTCTTTCTATACCTGTGAGACTAACTTTGACAATGTTTAAATGACGTTAGACAAAATCTTGCATTATTCTTCCAATTGTCTTAAAAAATATAAGTCATTGATGGCATTCCCCTTTTTCGCCAATTTGCAAAATTCTTAGAAATAAAAAAGTACGGGGAAATTACGTCAGGAATTTGCTTTCAATTGTAGTAAGAAGGTGATTTTTTATTTTGGTAAATAAAAAGTTAGGTCACAGTTTCTACACAGTCATTTCACTGCTACGCCACACTTATACTCCATTACTAAAAAATTACGTCATAGTTATGTCACAGTTACGTAACAGAAAAGTAACAATAACATTCACAGTTACGCCACACTAACACTCGATATTTTCTACTTAAAACGATCTTCGTTAAGGAAGTTGAAACAAGGATTTCAACTGATATTGTCTAATTTTCCGTAAATAGCTAATTGTATCAATAAAAAACTGTTTTCCAAAATACTATAATTAAGTTTCTACAAACAGTTGTGTTTAACTGTTTTTCAAAAGACAAACATAATTCCGAAGGAAATATTTTTGAAATAATTTTACGAGCAATCAGGGTATTAAGAATACCCTCATAATATAAATTGGATTTTAGTGTCTGCACATTGCAAAATGAGTGGGAAATATTGAGATTGGTTAAGCCTTTCACATTCGTGTAGTACGGTTAAAAAAAATAATCTCTGTACTTAACAGTATGTCCGAAATTGGGATCAAGGGTAAACTGATTAGCATTACGTATTACGGTTGAATTGTTTGAGGCGAGGAATGCAACTGGCTATTTGGCTAGAAAATTGTTTAGGTATGAAAATAGCGATAAAATAATGATATGTATATGACACCTTACGACAGGGCTCAAGAAATACAAGTTTTTCAATCATCATATTAAGAGCTCTCTTTCGGATTCTATCCAAGAGACTAAAGTGAGTTAATGGAGCACATGCCCAAATATGGGAGTTGTACACGAGTTTCGGACGAATAAAGGCTTTGTAAATTATAGCCAAACCAGAAGGTTTAAAAAACTTCTTGCAACGTCGCTTCGGAACAAATCTAAACACTTAGCAGCATTTTTGGCTACTTTAAATATGTGCTCATTCCACAAAAGATGGTTTTTTGATGCACACACCTAGAACTGAAAGCTTTTGAGTTTCTTCGATGAAAGTACCAATCATGAAAAGTGACCTTGGTTAAGGGTTACGATTTCGCGACAGTAGATAGCATTGAGTTTTGAAGAATTGAATCCTATACGGTTGTTGATATTGGACATGCTGTTAAGATTAGAATTTAATGAGCTTATCATAAGCTGCCGTTAGAAGTTTACATTCGAAGAACAAGGATGAGAATCTAAGAACGAATATAAAAAGAGTGGGTTTGAAGTTTCAGAAAAAGATCATTTATAAAAATAAATAAGAGTATCGGAGACAAAACGGAGCCTTGCGGTACACCACCGTCGCGATTACTGCTTCAATTGAACGATACAACTTTAGGAGGGATACTATCCAGGCCAGCGGATTTGTGTATGTCAAGATCTTTTAAAACTCTAGCAACTCTTCGAGTGCGAAATAAGATTCGTCTCATAAAATCGTGTAATCTCTCAAGTGCGTGAGCAGTCATGGTCATGGTCAGCAAATTGGCTTAATCGGTCGAGCTTATAAAAGGAATGTCATTAAAAACTAGTATATTTTTCACAAATGACCATACATTTTACAATTGCCGGCCGTAATTTCTGGTCATGCAAACATTTTATTCGTGATATTTTGCAATAATAAATGCTTCAACCATAGGTTTTCAGCTATAGTTTAACCAAGTCGAAACAGTTCAATCCTATAAAAAGTGATTCCATTTTAAGGGCCGAAATTGAATGTGGAAAGATACGCGTTGAATTTACACCCTTAAAAACTGCAATTGACTCAAGAATTAAAGCCTCTTGCCCATTTTAAGCGTCGCTGTCGTCAATGGTCAAAATGGTGGTAAGAAATGGCAACAGTAGATGATCAATTTTCGAAGAAAATCATCTTCAGTGATGAGGCACATTTTCACCTCAGTGGATTCGTCAATAAGCACAATTGCCGCAATTGGGCGAATGATAAATCTAAGATTGATCACGGAAAAACCAATGCACCCACAAAGAGTGACAATAGCCCCCAAAAACATGCGATTTGACACCGTTGAACTCCTTTCTTTGGGATTATTTGAAAGAAAATGTGTATGTCGATAAGCCAAAAACAATTCAAGAGCTAAAGAGTTAGATAATTCAGCACATTAACGCATAGAACCTCAATTATGCGTCAGTATCTTCGAAAATTGGACCATCGGATGGAGGTGTGTCGCCGAGGTCTCGGCAGCCATTTGGCCTATATTTCGTTTCATACATAATTGAACAACACCAATATTATAAAAATAAAAATAAATCAAAGTTATTTCCTAAATAAATTTGTGTTCTATTCAAAATCAACATCGGCCCTTAAAATTTAACCCTCCTTTTACATGGGTATTACGATTTTTTTTCTTCATTTTCGCTTAGCTCTGCCATAAAAATGTTTCAAGAAATTTTATTATATTGACTTATTCGTTGTTTCTGACTTTTTTGTGCATTATATTCATTCTTTGTTGTTGTTGTTTTGTTCTTCTCTTCACACACGGCTAGTCGTTGGTGTGTCTTTAAATTTTTGCAAGTGCTCCTCCTCCGACTCTTTCTTTTCCCTTCAAGCGGTGTGGCGGGGCATTTAACACTTGTACTCCTTTCAGATCATTGACTGCTGGTTATGGATGCTTCAAACAAACCGAGCCGGTTGCTGCTGCTGCTGTCATCCGCAAACAAGACCTTGCGCATTGTTAGTCCCTTTAACATGCATGTAAATATTTCTACAATAAAAAACACAGGTGTAGTGCAGCAGCAGCAGCAGCAGCAGCACTTCTGATGACTACGTCGACTTCGACTAAAAGTGACGACGATGGCTTTTAGCTTTTCGCTATGCAGACTTTTGCTTTTGAGTCAAGACTTCCTTGGCAACTCTGTCAAAAAAAACTGCACTCGTAGGTACCTTCATACAAGTAGTACTTTGAGTTCGTCGTCGTATTCATTCTGATGTTTGTACAAGTCCCCCTATTCAAGTTCGTGGTTCCTCTTAGAACGTTTGGTAAAAAAAAGGTTTTCAAGTCCCCCCTTTATTTTTTGTTGTTGTTGTATTTAGTCTTTGATTAAGGTCAGTCCTCCCTTATGTGAGTCCTTCAAACCCTGGGTATACTCGTATGTTGTGTAGTTCTGTTTGTTTCATTCTCCTTTTTGCCTTTTCTGCCTTTATATACGCTTTAGCTTTGCATATAGGTCAAGTAAATCCGGGTAAATGATTATGATTATGATGAAAACCACCACAAAATAAAAAAGAGAAATCATCGTCGTCAGGGTGCAAAAAAAAAAATACATTAAATTCCAAAAAAAACCGAAGAAAAATACGTTTTTATTTAATCTCCGAATGGACAGGTGTATACTCACTTCAAGCTTCCATCTCTCTTAAACCTTTTTGCAGTAGATGCGAAAAATGAAAGAAAAAACCCACTGCAATCAGCTTTATTAAATTTTAGCATATTTTTCTTTCTACCCACGTTTATACATAATTTTTTCTCATTTCTTTTTACTTCGTTCATCCAGATAACAACATCAACTGCAAAGAAACTATGGGAAAAGTCCGATGGTAAAGGGCCAAATGGTGGTGGTGTATCGGCGGGACCATTAAATCCATTGCATATACCTGGTGTTGCCGATCATCCAGTGTGGAAGGATTCAACATGGTCGACACAAGGCGAAAATATTTTAGCACCACCAAGACCGAGGACATTTCCTCAGGCACCAGATTCGAATTCAACCGGAAATGCTGGAATACTGAGGTAAGAAATAAAATAAGAAAACTATCATCATCATGGTTTTTTTTCTTTATTTTTAATTTTCTTTTTTTCATTTATAATTAAGTTAATAATTTGTTTATATTTAATGATAATATTCCATAGTTAAGTGTATTAAAAAGGAGTGAAGTTAATATGATTACATATTTAAAAAAAAAAAAAAACAAAAGAAATACAAAATTTGTATATTGAAGTCTTGTTTTTGTTGTTCCCAGATGTAGACCAAGTAGTAGTATTTAAGGAGCATCACTTAGGAACTTTAGAATTATCTTCAATATCTGTCCTAAACAAGATTTTTATCAATCAAATAACTGCAAGGAATATCAGTAACATGGCTGGAGACCATCTTTAAAGGCTGCCTCTATCTCATTCATGTAAAGGAGACATGAAGACAGGTTAAAGTAGTTTTTTATCCCCCGAAAGTGGGTAAGCGTGACCATAAATACTCGAAGGATCTTCGACCAATTAGCTTGACCTCTTTTGCGATTAAATTACTGGAGCACATCTTAAATACCCTTATTAGGGAAATTCTCCAAGAATGTCCGCTAGAAGAATCTCAGCACGTCAAAGGCAATTCTTGCAAAGACAATTCAATATAAAGAACTTACTTTTGCTACCTTCCTAGAAGTAGAAGCCGCTTTCAATAATGTCCTTACTGAATCGACTTACGAATCACTTACTCACTTCGGGGTAGAGGTTTTTATTCAGGAATAGATAATTTCTAGGCAAAGTGACAGAAGTATTCAAGCTTCGTAAAGTAACACAATCTTTTCGAAACATGTGAGAGAACACCCCAGGGCGGTGCTCACTCCTTGCTCTAAGGACTAGGTGTTAATCAGAGCAAAATTGAACTGATTCCCTTTACAACCAAAACTAAAACACCTGCTTTCACCCCATCCCGACTGAACGGTCAAATCCTGTCTTTATCCTCCACTGCGAAATATCTAGGAGATATTCTTTATCCCAAACTACACTGGAAAGTAAACATTGAAGAATTGCTTGCATTGCCTTTAACGCCCTTAGAAAAAATGTTGGTAAAAAGTGGGATCTTCAATCGCAGATGATTTTATGGACGTACACAGCCGTTGAACGACCTATTTTGTCATTTGTAGGGGTCGATTGTGAGGTGGCCTGTGCTTAACAAGAAATACAACATCGATAAATTAAAGAAGGTTCAAAGAAGGTCAAATGTTGAAAATATCGATTTTGCCTAAACGAAAATTTGTAAATAAAAGCGTTTCACTGTTTCGCTACCAGAAAATATGCATTTTTCTTTTTGGTCAAAAACGTATAAACATATAATATATAACAATATCTACTAGACTTAAAAGAATGCAATATTTTATGACTTCAATATAATGATTGCATTTATTGAATTCTCCTGGAGATTGGGACTTAAAATGTTTGACCTTAAACAGACTGCAATCATTTTGTCTTCAATCATTTGACTACAATCATTGATTGCAATCATTTAAGACTTCATGCATTCTTTGGATTCACTTGAAGTATTTGTATTCACTTGAAGCCTTTGCACTGATTTGAAGTTTTTGCATTCTTTTCAAGTCTTTGTATTCTTTTGAAGTCCTTGTATTCTTTTGAAGTCTTTGCATTCTTTTAAAGTCTGTATTCTTTTGAAGTCTTTGGATTCTTTGGATGTCTTTAGATTCTTTTAAAGTCTTTGGATTCTTTTGAAGTCTTTGGATTCTTTTAGGTTTTCTCAAGATCTGCAAAGTAGGCGAATACGGTGGATAACGCAGCAGTTTGTATCCCAATGCGAGGGTGTGAGCCGGTGCGTGATCATGATGAAATAACTTTTTTTCTTTGCCAAGTGCGACCGATTTTTCTACAATTCGGCATCGAATCGGGCCAATAATTCGGCATAGTGAAATCCTGTGATCGTTTTGTATTTTTCCAGGTAGTCGATGTAGATCAGACCTTGTGAATCCCAGAAAACAGAGGGCCGATTCCAGAAAGCGCGGCGGATCGAATTGAAAGCGAAAATTCAATTTCGACCGTCTTCGCTTTGAGTTAATTTCAAAAGCGAACATGGAAGAAAGCGATCCTTCCATTTTTCCAGCTTAAATGTCAAATATTTCCAATCCATTTCCATGATATTTTCCAATTTTCCATTTATTTGTCAGCTGTTTCCAAAAATATGACATTTCCTTCCACTAAAACTAATTGTTTTTCTCTGAAAAAAGTATCTTAATGTTTGTAGTTATATTTTAATATTATTTTATTGTTGGTTTCAAGTAAACAAAACTAGTTTTCAATGAACTCCATAAGTGTTTTTTTAAATGCAGAAAGAGAAGAAGCAAGAAAAGAAGCTAATTATTTAAATATTCAAAGAAAACTATTTAGCAGTGGGTCTTCGCCTCTTGATGTTTCCCCCAAAGAGTGTGTATTTAATTATCTTTTTTCAAATTGATTTTTTTTAATGATTTTTGTTCAATAAGGTTTATAAAATTGTTTCGACTATCGTGAGAAGAATTTGTGTACGTTTTTGAAGAAATCAAAGATGATTTCAAACAAGAAAACACTACCTCTTTGTCTTCAATACTCAAGCTTGCCGCTACATTGCGATTTTTAGCGGAAGGTTCGTACAAGTACCTATCCCAGTAAACTGGATGCAACATTGAATTAAAGATGATGCCGGTTATATCCTTGAACCATGGTTGATGATTCCCTACAAATCACCTCTACCCAACATTCGTGAAGCTAAATTCAACACGGTTCTTTCGAAATGTAGAGGCATAATAGAAAGATGTTTTGGATTTCTGAAAGGAAGGTTTAGATGCCTGCTGCACTCAAGGGAACTTCATTACCGGACGGAAAAGGAAGCATTGATTACAAATGTGTGTCCAATGTTACACAATGTATGTATTAAGTGCAAAGTAGATTTTGACCATCAGCTTTTAGCTCCTGAATATAGTGATCACGATGTCGTAATTGCAGCTCCTCAAAATGCTGGCAACTTCAATAACATTGCAAAGCAAATACGAGATAGTATAAACGATTCTTTTTAAATAGTATTAAATGTTTTGTTTTTATTATTATTTTATAAATAAATAAATACTTATATTGATATCTTTAATTTAATATATTTAAAAAAAAAAAACACAAATAAAAACTAATTTTTGTTTACATTTTGTTGCAATCCGCCACTTTCACGCCTGTCGCTTTCAAAACCCACTAGAAGAACAACATTTTGTTGGAAAGAACTTTCGCTTTCCAAATGGAAAGCGAATCGCTTTTGAGAATATAAAAACACAAATCCGCCATTAAAAGCGATCCGCCGCGCTTTCTGGAATCGGCCCTCTGTGGCCATTACCTTTCCGGCCGATATGGCACTCTTCGCCGTCTTCAGAGTACGTTCGCCGGGTGAAGTCCATTGTTTCAACTGTTCGACGCAAAAAATTCTTAGGATTGAGCTTAAACAGTGTCAAACACTACTTTGAAGTGGTCTTTCGGTTGCACTTCTTGTGAGTGAGCAAACGCGGTGCTCATTTCGCTGATAACTTTCTCATACCCAAAATTTCATGTTAGATAGTCACAGACACGTGCGTTTCTACGCTTGGTCAAACCAAAACTACGATTCGGCTAAAATTTCGGCAGGCGATGAAGCTAAGTAATTATCGGACGACTTTGGTATATTGAAGTCATAAAAGATTTCATTCTTGTTTGTTTGCTTGTTTTCGAACTTTAACTAAATTCTTCTAACTTGTTAATAGTAAAAATTTTTTTACAGTTTTAGGAGTTATCTTAATTTTGCTTACCTCAGTGCGTTATCGAATTAATTTTTGATATAAATATTTTATTCAGCTTTTAAGCTGTGATGGTATTCCGATGTCCTCACAGCGATAGCTTACGTACCGTCTACAGAAACAGTGCTTAGATAAGAAGTAAACTTTTGGATGCTCCCAAGTATTTGGATATTTCCATAACCCCTGGACCAAAGTTACAATTTTGGGTGGGGTTGATCTAAGGCAATACTCGGTATTATACGAGGGCGGGTCAATAAGTCCGTGACTTTTGGAATAAAACACAGATGTTTTGATAAAAATATAATTTTATTTTTCAACGCAGTCTCCCTTGAGCTCTATACGCTTCTCCAATTTTTTTATCCCTTCCAAAAAAAAATGATTTGTCGAGGTCCTCAAAATAGGCCTTTGTTTGCGAGATGACTTCATCATTGGAGTCAAATCTTTTTCCACCAAGCCATTTCTTCAGGTTTGGGAACAAGAAGTAGTCGCTCGGAGCCAAATCTGGAAAATAGGGTGGATGAGGGAGCAATTCATAGCCCAATTCATGGATTTTTGCCATGGCAACTGCACATGAGTGCACCCTTGCATTGTGATCAAACGCGGCACCCATCTTGCGGAAAGCTTTCTCATGCCGAAGTGATCATTCATAATTGAAACCACTGAGCCTACGGCTTCCACAATCTCTCGCACTTTCAATCTTCGGTGGGCCAACACCATATCGTGAATTTTTTCGATTGTTTTTGGTGTAGAGACCTCAACTGGGCGTCCAGGACGTTCGGCATCTTCAGTGCTTGTACGGCCACAACGAAATTCAGTAAACCACTTTTTTACCATTGCAATCGATGGTGCAGAGTCCCCATAGCATTTTTCAAGCTTAGCCTTGGTCTCGGTAATGGTTTTTTTTCGCAAGAAATAATGCTTAATAAGCACACGAAATTCACTTTTTTCCATTTTCTCCTAAAATTAGTGAGTAGTCTGATAAAAATAGCTGTTAAACACAAACTAACTGACGCAGCAAGTTTAAATTTTGACAGGAGTCAACTGACAGATGCCTGTTGACAGGAGCAGTGTTGCTGTTTCAGTAAAGAGGTCAGAAATTCAAAAAGTCACGGACTTATTGACCCGCCCTCGTACCTTATCGGACTTATAGTTCAAGTCCGATAAAGGAAATTTTAAAAACAGAGAAGTATTAGGGTTCAATGAGGAAGGATAACCAGCGGCTATAGATGTAGAAAGAGATAAGATGAGATAAGAGTAGAAGTAAAGGGTACTCCAGCTTTTACAAGCCCATACAAATGGTTAAACATTTAATTCAACAAGACAACCTTTTCTCTGAAATTCGCTCCTATAAATATTATAATTTAAACTTAGAGTTATTTGTTGCAAGATCTTATATTTGTGCATATTATTATTGATGAATAAGTTTATTTAATTATTTTAATTTTTATGTAAACAAAAATTGAACATATTTTACTTATTAATTTCTTTTGTTTTTATTTTCAGCCCCCGCGATTCAACAAGCGGCTTAGGTGTAAAAATGGTTGAATACGTACTTGGTGGTTCTCCGACAAATAAAGAGAGCCCATTGTCAGGTTTGGAGCCTCGTTTGCGAGCATTGAAATTTGATGACAATGATAAAGTAAGTACAAATTTTGAATATAAATACATATTTTTGTTTGCTTATATTAAAAGATAAGTTTTTCAAAAGAAACGTAAGTTTGGTCAGAATGAAATTCAAGAACTTTCAGAATTCAGAAACTATCGGCTGGGAAAACTTCTTTCTTCTTTTGATATAGCAAGTAAACCCTTTTTGGAAAGTTTCGAAATCGATAAAAAATAGAGATTGTAGCATTCCAGCCCAAAAATTTCAAAATTAGTTATTTATAACACCCAACATTGGATAAGGAAAATCTTTTAATTTTTCGAATAATAACTCTATTTCACCTCATTTAAGTGACCCTGATACTATTCTTGAACTTAATAATTTCATGACAACTATCTCACAATCAGATATAATTTTGCCTCCCTCTTATTTGGTGAATCACACTTAAACAAGTATTTTTATAAGAAATCTATTAATGTAAAAGTCACCTGGCCTTGACGGAAAAAAACAACAAGTTACTCAAATTTCTTGAAGTGGTATAAAATATGTAATTAACTATTTTTAATGCGTATCTTAGACTGTGCTATTTCCCAGTTTGTTGGAATACAGCATCAGTTATACCAAGCCACAAAAAAGGTTAACCTAAAAAACGATATAAATATCTATAGGCCTATAAACTTGCTTTGTAAGTGTAAACAGACTGTTAGAAAAAATAATCAAAGAAAAAATTGATGATCACATTGATTCGACTAATATTCTTCCTAGTTTTCAGCTTGGCTTCAGACAAATTCAAAATACCATTCAACAAATTGCAAGAGTTAAATAAGACGAAAGATAATTTTTAAATTTGAAAAAATCGACTGGTCTACTATTGTTAGACTTTAAAAAGTTATTAGATACGGTCGCAAGTCCTTATGCCCACAATAAAAATTATCCAATGCTTTCTATCCGATAGAAACTTTACGGTAGTATTTTTAGAATACAAAATTGTCCTCCACACATGATGAAGTGTCCGGCGTACCGCAAGGTGTGGTCTTTGAGCCTATCGTTTTCAATATTTATGTAATGGGTGATTTTTTAAGAGCTTGAGAACTTTTTAAAAAAAAAAAACGCATAAAATTTGCAAAATCTCATCGATTCTTTATTTGAAACGTTAGATTGGTCCATGACATTTACTTTTTGAAGATAATTTCATTTAAATGTTGACCGCGGCTGCGTCTTAGGTGGTCCATTCGGAAAGTCCAATTTTGGGTAACTTTTTCGAGCATTTCGGCCGGAATAGCCCGAATTTCTTCGGAAATGTTGTCTTCCAAAGCTGGAATAGTTGCTGGCTTATTTGTGTAGACTTTAGACTTGACGTAGCCCCACAAAAAATAGTCTAAAGGCGTCAAATCGCATGATCTTGGTGGCCAACTTACCGGTCCATTCCTTGAGATGAATTGTTCTCCGAAGTTTTCCCTCAAAATGGCCATAGAATCGCGAGCTGTGTGGCATGTAGCGCCATCTTGTTGAAACCACATGTCAACCAAGTTCAGTTCTTCCATTTTTGGCAACAAAAAGTTTGTTAGCATTGAACGATAGCGATCGCCATTCACCGTAACGTTGCGTCCAACAGCATCTTTGAAAAAATACGGTCCAATGATTCCACCAGCGTACAAACCACACCAAACAGTGCATTTTTCGGGATGCATGGGCAGTTCTTGAACGGCTTCTGGTTGCTCTTCACTCCAAATGCGGCAATTTTGCTTATTTACGTAGCCATTCAACCAGAAATGAGCCTCATCGCTGAACAAAATTTGTCGATAAAAAAGCGGATTTTCTGCCAACTGATTTTGGTAATAAAATTCAATGATTTGCAAGCGTTGCTCGTTAGTAAGTCTATTCATGATGAAATGTCAAAGCATACTGAGCATCTTTCTCTTTGAAACCATGTCTGAAATCCCGCGTGATCTGTCAAATACTAATGCATGAAAATCCTAACCTCAAAAAAATCACCCGATATCTGACCTTTCTCTACTTGGGGATAACGTCAAAATTGCCATGTTTGCTGATGATACATCCAATTATCCATCAGGAGTATTGTATCGGGATGTTTAAGCCATTAGTGAAATCAATTTTGACAAATTTCGATATCGAAATGTATGACTAAAAATTTCGAAATGAAAAATGGCAACAATTATTCCTACAATATGACAAAATGTAGAGCATTTTCTAGGCCTTGGAAAAATAAATCATTCTAGGTGTATTTGCTTGTCAGTTTTGAGAATTACTTCCTACAGATTGTTTTGTTGTTTTGAGAGCGATTTATTTAGTTTACGGCAGAATTAAAGTTTTGTCTTAACACAGAAATAAAATTAAGAAAAAAGTTAATTTTCGTGAAGTGAGATTTTTAAAACTTCCGAAGTGTATTATTTCAGACCAGCTTAAATAGTAGCTTGGTTTTAAAACTACATTCTATAGTAGTGTGAAATCATTGTTACCAAATTCAATTCCCGCAAAAACATGAACCATTTGAAATATATGAATTTTTGAAAACTTGATACACAATAAATTGATAAGTCATTTTTTCAAGTCTGCAATTTTCACAAAACTACGCTCAGAATTTATCGAACTAAGGTATTAAGTTAGTAGGTTTAAAATTCAAGCACATCGCACAGGTCTGTTAGGAGAGCGAAATTGCAAAGTCAACGTCACAATTAACATTCAAATTTTAATAAGAATTCATAAAGGTTTTCGAATGTCAAAAACGTCAAAAAAATCTTTTCTTTTAAACTTATACTTCCCTTAAATTGAATTTTTTCGAAAAATAATTTCGTGTACAAATTTTTCTTCAGACGTGTGGTTTTCAAGAAGAATTAAAACGCATGTAATATAATATCATGGTCAAGAGTGTAGCTTTATTATCGAGATAAGGGTTTGCCAATATGTTTTAAAAATGGTTTCAGGCAAGTGGCCGCCACGACTGGCTCGAATAAATTCCAGCCCAAAGGCTCCATTTTCCATCACTTTGGAGCAATTGGGGCTGTATGTCAGCAATAACACGCTTAATATTCTCTTCCAAGTCGTTAATCGTGTTGGGCGTAAACAAGCGACTTCCTATAAATCCACAAAAAGTAGCCTAATGGTGTTTTTTTCACACGCCAGAAATGTTGAAAATGCTCAAATTTCTCGACGTTGTTGGGCTGAATCTAAAAAGTTTTTTGACAGATGTCTCTGCGTTTCGTACTATCGGGATGCCTTTTTTTGTCGCCATATTTCAAGAAGGTTAAGGTGGCTGCTGACGGGAAAACTATCACTTTTGTGATAACACATAGATTTTAAGATCACTAAGACCATTGTAGAAAAAGCCTCCAAGGTGGAGTCTACATCTTTGTGACTGGACATGACATGAACATTCAAAGTTCTCCTTTTCTTCTCTATACATGCTGTTCCATTTTTTTTGTAAGTTCGTCAACTATGCAGTTTCCTGAAATGTCTCTTTGACCCGTCACTCAAACAAGGTGAATGTTAAACTGCTCCGCCATCTCCACAAGAGATGATCGAAAGCTTCGGGCTGTAAGTGAGTTTATTGCGACAGATTTAAATGATTTTAGCCCAAGGTTAATGGCAGCTTGACTATCTGAGAAGATGCGTGTATCGGTAATCCATATCACATTTTCTCTGAACCAAGAGAGGGCTTCCTCGACGGCCAGAAGTTCTGCCTGGAACATGCTACAGTGATTGGAAAGGCGAAATGAGGGATATAGATTTAGTCTGTCGGAGTACACGCCTTTACCAACGCCGCCGTCATCTGTTCTTGCGCTCACCAAAAGTATCGTTCAATAAGTTGATCGTTTTGTTGGCTTTATGACATGTAGCGCCCTCTTGTTAGTCGTCCACACCAAAATTCTCCAATTTAGGTACGAAAAAGTCATTATCCATGGCTCTGTAGCGTTCCCGATTGACTGTAACGTTATGGCCGGCTTCATTTTTGAAGAAATGTGGACCATTTCCAATGTCCATAGAGCAAATCAAATGTGTAACGGCGGCAGCCGGCGTCTCAACAATGATTTGTGGATAATAATCACTTTAAATACGAAAATTTTACTTAAATGAGCTCGTAAAAAAGTGACAGCTGTCAAAAAGACAAACTCTGAAAAAGTATTGCCAGATTGAAAACAAACGTCCAAAAAACACACCCGTTTTTAAAACTTCCAAAATTGATTTAATAGAAATAATTTTTGTATACTCGTATATTAGAAATCAGAATTCTTTTCTTAAAATAAAACTCCAATTTATGTTCTCGCACCACCTCAACCCATATATCAAAATTCATCTATGTTCACGTGCATTTAGGGACAATTCTTCATCTTCATTATTATGTCTCGTCGTCGTCCGCGTCGCGTCGTCGCCTCCACATGTCTGTACTGTACGTTACGTATGAACGTGATACATGTAAATATTTATTTGACCTCGAAATAACCAAAGACACCACAAAATTCTGTCCCGATCGATATATTCACATCCTGCCCAGAAATAAATACCAAACATATAAAAATGGGTGGGTTGCGAAATAACCGTGATTTTGTGTTTATTGGCAAACAAAATACACACTCTCACTTCATTCCCATAAAATAAGAATAAAACAATCTTTATATCTTGTCGAAGAATTTCATTTTAAAAAAGTAAAAATAAAATAAATATTTATCATGTATTTTATTTGTGTTTTTTTCTTTTTTCAGAATCATGATGACAAAGAAAAGGCTAATTCTCCGTTTGATACAAATGGCTTAAAGAAGGACGACCAAGTTACCACGACAAATGGTGTTGTTGTCAATGGAATCGATGATGACAAAGGATTCAAGTGAGTTTTTCAAATTTAGTTCTAACATTTTTTTCCGCTCAATTATAAATTTTGTGCTTTGGCTTTATTGTTTGCCAGAAAAATGTGTATAGGTTTTTTTAAAAAAAGGAAAAGACGTGACAACAGCTCAAAAAAAGAGCAAAACCTCCGGATTGCAGCTCCGTGCCCTAGTTTTGAAAAAAAAAAAATGATTATTTTGAAAAACATACAATATTTGTGTATGAAAATTTAAAAATTTAACAAAGAGCATCAGTGGCGTCAGTATCAGTATTAAACTTCTCTTGCATTTAGGGTGATTTCTTCAATTTCTGCTTTTCTCTTTTACTACATCAATGGTTCCAAAAGTATGAAAATAATCTGCACGATAGCTTTTGGTGAATTTTACTCGAGTCTTTCAAGAAATTCTTCTTCACAATTGTTGTTAAATAATACATGTTACGATTTAAAATTCTCCCTAGCTAGCTGTCTTCAGTTTCGCACGCCAAGTTGGTTGCGCCACCTGAATCGCGGTCTTCCTCTACTGCGCCGTCCCTTAGGATTAGATTCGAAGACTTTCCGGGCTGGAGCGTTGATGTCCATTCGCTATACATGACCCAGCCATCCAAGTCGTTGGACTTTAATTCTGTTAACTAGGTCAGTGTCGTTGTACAGCCCGTACAGTTCGTCGTTATATCTTCTCCATTCTCCATCTATGCATACGGGACCAAAAATCACTCGAAGAATTTTTCTCTCGAAGCATCCTAAGACGCTCTCATCTTTCTTTGACAGGGTTCAGGCCTCAGCGCCATAAATGAGAACCGGGATGATGGTGATTTTAGATGCTCGAGAGAGGACTTTACTACTCATTATTATAGCTGTCCATTGTGACGTTTTGTCCAAGACGTCGTTGTTCAATGTTCTTTTTTGATGAAAGCATACTCGTATACTTGGTCTTGCCCTTATTGACCACTATCACTATCATGACATCACGCTTTGATCTTCCAGTTATGTCAATATCATCTGCGTATCCGAGTAATTGGATGGACCTTTGGCAGTTTGTGCCTCTAGTGTTGATGGTTGAGTTTTGCACAATTCTTTCCAGAACGATGTTGAAGAAGTCGCATGACAGTGCGCCTTGTCTAAAACCTTTTTTGACATCAAATGCATGGGTAAGATCTTTTCCGACTTTGATAAAGCAGCGTGCATTCTCCATCGTCATTCTGCACAAACGGATAAGTTTGACAGGGATGCAAAATCTAGACATTGCTCTGTAGAGCTCTTCCCTATAGATGCTGTCATACGCGGCTTTAAAGTCGATAAAGAGATGGTGGGCATCGATTTGAAGTTCCTGGGTTTTCTCCAAGATCTGCCGTAGTGTGAATATTTGGTCGATGGTGGACTTTCTGGGTCTGAAGCCACACTGATAATGATAAGGAACTATCAGGTTGTTGACGAACGGCTTCAGACATTCACATAATATAGCAGAGAGGATCTTATATGCAATGTTAAGGAGACTGATGCTTCTGTAGTTGGCGCAATTTAGAGGATCTCCTTTCTTATGTATTGGGCAAACTATGCTGAGATTCCACTTATCGGGCTTGCTTTCTTGCAACCATATTTTGCAGTTGAGTTGGTGCATGCTCCCTACCAAGTCATCGCCTGCTGCTTTGAATAGTTCGGCAGCGATGCCGTCAGCTTCTGCAGCTTTGTTTGACTTCAGTTTAGATATAGCTATTTTCACTTCGTCTAGGTCGGGTAGGCGGAATTGTTGATCTGCATCGCCTAAGTTGAGTGGTTCTATCTCCCTTACAGCGGGATTCGGTTCGTCATCGCCGTTATATAATTTGGAGAAGTGGTCTTTCCATATTCTCAACATAGACTGCGGTTCTACTACGATGTTCCCCTAATCGTCCTTACAGGCTTCGGTTCGTGGCTAGTACCCTTGGGACGTTTTTTTTTACCTTTTGGTAAAATTTACGAACCTCATTCCTGTTGTGGCATCCCTCTATCTCCTCGATCGCGCGCTTTCATGCTCTCTTTTTTCCATCTAAGAAGCCGGTGTTTCTCTCTCCTCTTCTGTTCGTAGAGCTCGCGAGCAGGTCTGTTCCTTCTGTGCAGCGCCGTTTTGTATGCCTGTTGCTTAGCTGCGTGCGCTTGCCGGCATTCGTCCTCAAACCAGGGGTTTCGCTGTGGTGGCCGTATGAAACCTAGCACTTCATAGGCGGCATCTCTGATGGCTGCAAGGCAATGTTGCCACTGGTTTTCAATGCTTAATGCAGGCAGCATAGGACTTCTTAAGAGGTTATTAGAGACTCGATCGGAAAAGGACATGGCAGTCTCTTGCGATTGTAGCCGTCTAACGTCGAATCTTCTCACAGTACTTCCTTGTTTTTGCTTGGATCGGAATATCCGTAGCCGTACTTTGGCTATAACGAGGTAGTGGTCCGAGTCAATGTTGGCCCCTCGGAATGTTCGGACACCCTGTATACTGGAGAAGTGTAGTGCTTCGATCGCAATGTGGTCAATCTGGTTGACAGTTGATTGATCAGGAGATTTCCATGTCCCCTTGTGGATATCAAGATGTGTGAACTGCGTACCTAAGACAATTTTAATATCACAGCCAGGGCACTGCTCATATGGCTTGATAATTGCGGTGGTTAATTTTCATAACGCCAATAAATGGAGCTTAAAGACTTAAGTTGAGGAAAAGAAGAATTTGTCTTTAAGTTTCTTTCTCTTCATCTTAAAAATGTCTAGAGTCTGTGTTCCACCAGCATCTTGACAATTTTGTATTTCCCATTATATGTAACTCAATGCGTTGTAGCCTTTTTTTTCTTGGTTGTTTAAGTCCCTTTGCCAACAGCTCTTTTACGATTCAGCCAAGTCACACTTTAAAGAAGAAAAAAAAGTGCCCGAATTTTTGGCAGTTAATAACATTTGGACAATTTATACTTTTTCTTTCTTAACTTTTGCCTTGACAGTGTTTACAATGCCAAAGGCAAATATGTAAGTGACAATTATTACTATGACTTACAGTTCTTCCCCTTTTTTAAATTCATTACGAAATTACACCTCTCGCCATAGGACTATTCCCTAACATGAATTTCACTTTTAAAGTTGCTAACTGTTGGACCTATGTATGTATACCTATCTACTTATATGGATCTCTTCTTAATTTTTAGTTTCAAGAAGAAGAAGATTATTTTGTTGCCAAAAATTGAAATCTTCAACTTGCTGAATTGTGGTGGCACGTTTGTAACAGTGTTTTTTAAATGGAGGGTATTATGTAATGTACATTTCATTTATGAATTGAACTTACATCTTACGTCATTTTAAAATGTTCATGACTTAACAGGGGAATAAACGGAAAAAAAGCAGACATTTAGGATGTAAAAAAAATTTAAAATATTAAATATAATAGTGTTTTAGTGTGTGTACCGTACCTACTTAACTTTGTAACAAGATACTATAATGTAATCGATGCTGGGGTCTCGAGAGTCAGGAGTCGGGAGTTGAAGTTTTAGTTTACTTTGCCGCTTTTGTCCAATGTAAGCTCCTATATTCTTAGGGATTGCATGTAAGTTGTTTTTTTTTTCGTTTTGTCTGTATCTTGTACACGTCGCGTTGGCTGTTCGTAGGTTGGCGCCATAGGTATTATGCCTATAAGAATATATTTATACCTGTTTTTAAGCGGGTTCTATATCATATTCTCGTTTTGTTAATAGTTTTTTGTTTAACAAAAGATTATTTTTTAACAACATTTATACACATACAAATATTCTTTTGTTGACATCTAAGTGTACCTACTTATGAAAACAATTTTGTAGACACTGAAACTGATTTGTATTGAATGAGATTTGTATTGTTTAAATTAGGCCACAAGCACAACCTAGACTTAAAAAACTCAACAAAATAGAGACAAAAGATGCACAGAGTAATTCTTCAGAACATAATAATGATAATAATAATGAATGTCATTTTCAGAATTGAATTGACAGCGCATATGCAATAAAATTTAAGATACGAAAACAAAACAATACATATACAACATATACAAATACATTATGCAGATTAAGTAGGTTATCCAATTTCTTTCAAAAAGAAGAGATTTCAAAAATATCTAAATTTAAAAAAAATTATATCATAGAGAAGGAAAAAATTAAGTGATTAATGGTGATTTAGAAGTTCTCCAAAAGTCTTTCTCATTTTATGATGAATTCCTCGGTTATTGAATCCAAGCTTATCATGTTTAAAATTGAAAGTGTGAAACTGTCTGAGAAGCAAATGTCTTAGTAAGAGTACGATCGACTATCATTTTAAAAGTTCTCTTTTCAATTCTATCCAAAAGACTTAAGTACGTTGTAAGGGCAAATTTCCAAATATGAAAATTATACTCAAGTTTCGCGCTAATAAAAGCTTTGTAAATTATAGTCAGATCCGGAAAATTAAGAAGCTTCTGGCATCGTTGGAGAAAACCTATAAGCACTTAACACTAGTTAGTTCAGTCACCTTGATGCAAATACCACCCATGAATAGTAGAATTCGAGGATGGTTACACTTTTGAGACAGTAGACAGCATGGGGTTTTTGAAGCATTATATTATATACAGTTTTTCATTCCCCAGTGGACAATGCTGTCAATATCAGAATTTCATATAATTATCATACGTTGCCTGTCGTTGGTAGTCCATTTGGGAAGGACAAGGATGAGAATCTAGAAACGAATATGAAAAGCAATTTAGTGAATAAGAAGTTTCAGACAAAAGATTGTTTATAAAAATAAGGAAGAGTGTAGGAGACAAAACGGAGCTTTGGGGCATACCAGCGTATTCTTTGTGGATTTCAGATTTGGGTAATTTATAACCCAACAAAGAACTTACTTACTTCACCTACGTTCTCAGACCTGTTAAGTCCGTTGGGAACCCCTTAAGGGGCATATGGCCTCTACTACACCTACGCGCTATCGTGCGCGGTTTCTGGAGATATGTATCAGCTCGCTCCAACTCTCGGCTAGTGACGCTGATTCCTCCTCGACTGTCCTGCCCATCTGCTTCTCGGTCGTTCAGCTCTTCTACAGAAGCACAGATTCGACATTTGTGCGAAACAGCCGTAGCTTTGTTCTTAAGCTGATAGAGTTATTTCTCCAAATTTTCGACAGCATACCGCGCGCCGCTTTTGCTTTGCCGATGCGGCAGATAAATTCTTGTTGAGCTCCGTCTTCGATGGAGACGATACTTCCAAGGTATTAAGAGCTCTCCACTTTTTCCACCGGTTGTTGTGAGGAAATATTTATTTGAGAGCAAAAACAATATTGGCGACAGAATACAGCCCTATCTGACTGCGCTACAAATTTCAAAATTCTCTGACAACCTACCATCGTGTAGAACGTGATACTTGGATCCATCATTATGTTGCTTTCGTAATAGCAATTAGTTTTTCTGGGATGCCTCTCCTCCGCAAAGCTAAGGAAGTCGATGAATAGCTTTTGTAGTGGTGCTCGATATTTACCGCACTGCTCAATATTCACCGCACTGCTCAATAAAGATCCGCAGGGTGTTGATGTGATCAATACAGGAGGATCCAGTGCGGATTCTGCTTGTTCGGCATCGAGTGTGGCGGGTGGCTTCTAGGTGTTCTCTGATGCGCTCCAATATGATTTTTGCTACTATTTTGGCAACGGCAGGTAGAACGCAAATCACTCTCCAGTTTTCGCACTTTGTAAGATCTCCTTTTTTTGGGAGCTTGACGAATAAAACCTGCACCACCGAAAGCTTCCACTCATCGAGGAAGCTTTCGGTGGTGCAGGCTTCATTCGGATGAAGCAGTTCGCTTGTTGACGTTGACGCCGTTTATAAAAGCTCTGCGGGAATTCCATCGAGTCCTTCCGCTTTGTTGTTCTTAAGTGCTTTAATTGCGGCTACGATCTCATCTTTACTGGGAGGTAGGGTGCGGATTCGGGGATTGGTTTGTTCGGGCGAGAATGGCTACAAATGCCATTAAGAATCTTTCGTTTTTCAAGATATTTCTTAAGCTGAAAATTTATCAGCGTTTTCATGATCTTGAAAAAAGGAATGTAAGTGCAATTGGACGATAGTTAGAGGAATAAGAGGATTCGCCTTTTTTAGGGACAGACTGCACAAATGCTGTTTTCCATCCATTCGGAAAGAGACATGTAGAATAGGACAGATGGAAAAGCTTACGCAGTGGTTTTGCCAGCGTTGAATAACACCTTTTTAGAACAAAAGGAGGAATACTATCCGGGTACGCATATCTGAGTCTATCAAGGTATTTCAGGACTGTTGCCACTGCACAAGTGCGACGTCATGGTAGGTTTAGAGCAAACTGTGTTGCAAGCAAATTGGATTTAGCAATCGAGCTTACAAAAGGATTGTCATTGGAAAGGAACGTAGGAACCAAAGATAAGGTAGTGTTACGCTCACTTTTTATAAATTGCCAAACATTTTTACTATCTTTGGGACATCTTTGGGGCATCTTTGGGACATTTTTACCATAATTTCTGATCATGCAAATATCAACTCGTCGAATATGTCCGTTACAAGTCTTTCTAGCTTGTTTAAACTAATTTCGGTTTTCCTCAGTGGAGTTTGCTTTTGTACAGCTCGAATGAAACCATGAGTTTTCTTTGGTTTTTATAGATCTTACCCTACTCGGAATCCATGTCACTATCGAGGAAGCATAGTGACCAGTTAAAGCTTCTGAAGAAGTCATTGAGATCGTCCTAGTTGACTTTCTCATATTGCCAAGCGGTTTTCTTTGGGGTTTTTCGGCATGAAAAATTTGCAGATATGACACAATGGTCTGATGTGCCTAAAAGCGATCATACACTGACGCATATTTATTAGGATCAGATGTATGAAAGAAGTCTACATTGTTGGAGGATTGGTTTTACGATTGCTCTTTTAAAAAGGCCAGGAGGTTAAAAGTCCAACGTCTAAACGCTTGGGAACCAACGTTTCGCCCCTTAAAGTCTTCAAATCCGTCTTTAGAATACAGTGCAGGAGATATATGTACATAGAGTGATGAGGTGACACACACGCTAGTGAAAAGTCACCTAACCTTACTTAGTAGGACTTGTTCCTCGCAAGAGGTCCCTCAGGTGAAAACGGTTAAGGCGAAAGTTGATTATAGGAATTCGTTAATATAGTCGTTTTGACTGTTGCTGATGTCTACATTTCTCTAGAAATATTATAGAAACGGCTATTGTAAAACGACTATAATTGGAAGACACAGATCTATGTCATTACACATCTAAGTGCTAACCAAACGATCAAAACAGCACCGACAGTTCGATTGCATTTAACACTGCAGCTTTTCAAAAATGTACAATATTTTGTTGTTAAAAATAACACGTAAACTATTTAAGTCAATTATTTCGTTATTTTGTTTTTAACATGACACATATTTTTCTTAAAGCTCTATATTTTTAAAAACTTATATGTTATTTAGCCCTATCGATGTATTCGTTGGGAGAATTCCGCAACAAATGTGAATTCCGATCGGAACTCTGTTAACTTTCGAAGTATTCGTATCGCGTTCGTTTGAAACATCGTCAGCTGTTTAATTTCAGAAGTGCGAAATTTTTGGGAAAAATCTAAAACAGTTTTTAATTTTTTTTTACAAGCAAATGAAAAGTGTAGCTTTACTTCTGGAAACTACAAAGCCTTTAATGAAAGGACAAAGTAGAAACAAATATAGTTTTTAAGATCGCTGTTGGGTTCTTGTTGCTTTGTCTGGGACTCGTTTTCTTTATCACACTTCACTATATCATCTGTTTTGGCACTTTCCGTCCAATTAACCAAGCTCCAATACCGTCTATCTTATCTTTCAAGTTTCTTATTGAAATGATAGTTTCTTCCACTGTTATGAAGCTTTGTTTTATTGAACGGTCTACCACCAGTTCATCCGGCTTTTTTCTTATTCTCGGACAGCTTCTTTTTTTTAACTTCCCATAGGAAGTTATTGTAATCGGTCCGATTTGTCGAATTGAAAATTTTGACATTCCTCGACGTTTTAAGTTGGTCCCTAGAGTCGAAATAAAAGATTTTTAGAGAGATGTGTGTGCGTGCGTGTCAGTATACGTCCGTACGTTCGCAACGTTTTTTCGTCGTCCATAGCTCAAGAACCAGTAGAGATATCGACTTCAAATAAATTTTGTTGTATATATAATGCAGAAAATTGAGTGGGTGTTTTTTTTTACCATAGCAGTTTGAAAAAAAGGTGAACATTTTGGTTAACCCTAAATATCTCACGAACCAATAACGCTAGAGACTTGAATTAAATTGTATATTATATATTGTAACGTGATACCAAACAAATTTATTTTTGGAAAACATTCCAACTATCGGTTTCTTTTTATAAATCAAAAAACCGACAAAAAAAATTTGTCACCTAGAAAAACAAAAAAAAAAATTAACAAAAGCTGGTAAAAATTGATTTTCGACTCAAATATCTTTTCAAAAACTAAAAATATTGGCTTCAAACTAATTTTATCTCACAGAAAATATTGTTTTCGACATTCAGTATTTTTTTTATAAGAGTCAGTACAAAAAATAGTACTCAAATTTGGTAAAAATTGATGTTCGGTTCTCGATATCTCTCAAATTAATTTCATTCATCCAAATTGTATTTGTTTATATAAGAAATACAATTTTTTAAGAAATGCTACTAAAATTGGTAAAAATTGGTTTTCGACTAAAAATCTCGTTGACAAAAATAGATTTCGAAATCAAAATATTTCATTATATGCAAAATATTTTTGGTAATTTTGAAATTTTTAAAAATAATTCAACTGAAAACTTTTTTTAACACAACACGAAAACCTACAAACTTTTAAGCAAGACAATTTTTTTTACATAAGATTTGAAAAGTTCTGAGAAAAATGTTCCTCCAAACGTATACATCTATAGAGTTGATTATTATGATATAAGTTGATATAGAATCCATAATGTCTCTCTAACCTCCATAATAATCATAATCACAACCATATATCCTCTCCTCATAGTCAGAGTTCAGAGAGTTATTGCGTCACAAGCTCATTATTCTTTAATTTCAATTATAAAGGGTGTCCCAAAATTAACGCAAGATTTGAATTAAATAGAAAACGCCGTTTTTAGTCTTTTGATAGTTATATTTTTACTGACTCGTAAAGTACATAGGATAGGGTTATGTATGGAATAACACATCGGACAAATGGCCTCCACGGCTTTGCATGCACATGCGCACTCTTTTGTTGAAATTTTCCATGACCATTCTGTATAAATGTGGCTGAATTTCGTTGATGCAGCGTTGAATCTCCTCCTTTAATGCACGGGTGGTTGTGGGCTTGTTGACATAGACTTGTGATTTCAAATAACCCCATAAAAAGAAGTCTAATGGCGTTAAATCACACGATCTAGGAGGCCAATTTTGATCACCGAAACGAGAGAGTACACGACCTGGAAATGTCTCATGCAGTAATTGAATTGTTTCACGGGCTGTATGACATGTGGCACCGTCTTGTTGAAACCACATATTGGACACATCAATATCATCCAATTTTGGCAGAAAGAACTGTGTAATCATGTCGCGATATCGAGCACCAGTAACAGTCACTGCTTGACCAGCATCATTTTCAAAAAAATATGGCCCAATTATGCCTCCAGCCCAAAATCCACACCATACAGTCACGCGTTGTGGATGCATTTGTTTTTCGACAATCACATATGGGTTCTCCGAACCCCAAATGCGGCAATTTTGGCGATTGACAAAGCCATCAAGATGAAAATGTGCTTCATCGCTTAGGATGATTTTGCTCGAAAAATCAGGGTCCATTTGTGGATGTTCAATAATCCATTCAACGAACTCTCTTCTCTGTCCATGGTCATTAGGCTTCAATTGTGTTAATTGAATTTTGTAAGCATGAAGACACAGATCTTTGGTGAGTATACGCTGTACGTCTCCAACGGATCCAGTCTCCATGAATTTTTCAATTAATCTCTTCACAGTTGACGAAGTTAAAACACTATTCCGACCATATTTTGTATGAAATTTTCGAACTGCAGCCGCCAAGCTTTCACTATTTTTGAAATATTCTTTAATAATGAAGACACGTTGTTCTCTCGTGTAACGCTCCATTTTTAATAACCCTATACTGTTAGCTGTCAAATTGCTTTTTTTTTCAGGGTTGCCAACACTTCACTGCACAAATGGCGGCAAATTCAAATCTTGCGTTAATTTTGGGACACCCTTTACATACATAGATTTGTGCTCTTTAAATATTTTTTACCTTCGCTAACACTGCCAATAAAATGTGTAGGCAGATAAACCTATTCGATTATATGTAACACTACAACCAACCTTGACCTTGACTATAACTTGTGTAACATTAAAAGATACCTTATGATGAGATTCCTTTCACACCATAATCGACCAATATATGTAGTTGTCAAGCTCTGTTCTCTTAGGCTAAATTTTTAAAATTTATTTGTATCACACTAAATTCTATGCAATTACACCAATGATGCCAAATATAACAAAAATCGACTTAGACCCTCTTAAAGACTCTTAATACCAATCCATTACAAGGTTTTTTTTAATGTATTAACATTATTTCGCCAGTAGTAAACCCTAAAAATAATAAAACAATAAAGAAAACAAAATAAATTCAAGCTAAGTACAAAGTCTATCCTTATAAACAAACTATCATTTGGCTCGAAATAATTGGCAACACTAGTAACACAAAAATATACTTTTTATTCCAATTGGTTGTGTATATATAGATGTTTCGTCTTGTGAGTGAGTGGAAAAGTGAAACAGATAGAAAGAGAGAGAACAGTTTATCTTTTTTTTTTGTATTATAAAATAGCTAACGTGCGCCTAACTTAAGAGGTGTCTCCTCCATTGTGTAACTCTGGTTCTTCTGTGGTCCGGTGGAGGCTGCGGAGGGTACCTAATATGCCTGCTTTTCTCAATCCTCTGACGTCTTTGTATACTCGTTTTCGTTGTTTCATCGTATTTGTGGTCGTCGTCGTCGTCTTACTTCGTAGTCATCGTATTCGTCGTCTACCATAACCAGCCCCAACTAAACCCGTCTTCACCATGTTGGGTCAAAACTCGAATAAAATAATAAAACAAAAACATGAATACATGACTGTGAGTAGAGGATGGAGTGTATCTATGTATAGTGTATCTATATGTGAAATGTATCTATGTAAATAGAGTGTATCTCTACTGCACTTGACTCATAGATACACAACTACAAACGGTTTTTGTTATCTCATACCCTCTTTGGTGTATAGCTAGCTTTTGTGGCTTTGATGGATTTTAGTTAAGAGGAACGCAGAGCGGTGGGACGAAGCAAAAAGCACGTTGTTGTTTGATTGAAGTAGTAGCAGCAGCAGCAGAAGCATGTTTTCAGTCTCGGTCTCGACTCGGCTCGGAGAAGGCGGGCGGCGGCAACGGGCGGTTCTACACATAATATATCTCCTCTCTTTCTCTATCTTTCTGTCAGCCTCCAATCCACCACTTCTCTGTTTTCCATTGCGCTTTTTTCTTTCTTTTGGCCAGATATTCGCATGGCATTGACATTAGAATAGCTTAACTGGTTTCTTCAAGGTTCTCGGTGACCGTCAACCGTAGCAGCCGTAGCCGTAAACTGCCAGCCAGCCAGCCAGCCATTTAGACAGCCAGCCAGCCAACCGTCCGTTCCTCCAGTCCCACCTAACCTCTGAGACGACAAACTTAACGTAATATTAAACGTAGTACTTATACCTATAGGAGAGTTATACGCATGTATGGTGTCGGTGTTATATCCTATACATAGGTTTGAGCTGATTGAATTGAATTATTTGCGTAATGAGAACTCGGCTTCATATTGCAATTGCATTAACATTTGTAGTCTTCTTCTTGCCATCGCATGGACCTGAGACAATCATCCATTCTCCCAACAGAGAAGGCCAAGATACCCAAGTAGACCAGGCTTATAAAGTTTTGTTTAACCACATGGCTTTGCAATGTGCATGTGTAGTGCAATGCAGTGCAGTGTATGCTGGAGCTAGCTGGGTTATGAGAATCAACTTTAGGTGTAGGCATAGGTAGGTAGGTAGGTTGGTAGGTATGCACTTGTTGGATTTTTGCTTGGCCAAATCTAGTCACGGATTCGTGTTTTCTTGCGGAATTGGTGTTGTTGTTGTTTCTGGTGTTGTTATATCAGAAATTCCTTCCTCATGGATGCGTGTGGAATTCGAGCCGCATCAGCTCAGCAGTGGAAGCATTATCATCAGCACCATCCCCATCACCATCACCATCAACATAACCATCAGCATGCAACTGTGATAATTTCTCGTGTGCACGCTTCTTATTTTCCTGACTGCTGTGGTCAGAATTGAAGATAAAGTATCTCTTTAGACAGAGACTTAAATTCAACGAAGTAAAAACAAATAAAATAAAAAGAATGCAGAAAACAGGAATAATGCTCCCATTAGTCTTTGTTAAACACAATTGAGATGAATAGAGAGCGACTTGGAAAGGGTTGACGTCGCTCGTCGTCGACGAGCGTCGGTCATAGTAGAGAACAAAACAGGAAGGCAGTGCGGAACCAATGAATAAGCATCAAGGAACTACTGACTGAAAGGTCGGTTGTGAGGCTTTTGTGGGGATTTAGAGAGCGACCTGGAAAAAGATACTACCTTATATTTTTATTTGTTTAAACATTTCTTTTTTGTTATTACTTTTTTTTGTTACTATTTGTTGACTGCATTTAAAACATGCAATGCATCAATCTGTAATTAGCGTGATGTTAGATTCAAAAGTAATGTATGTTAAGTGAATATATTATTGTTTTCTAAAGAGGAAGAAGCGGAAAGTAGGTACTCTAAATGATTATATTTAGTTTTTTAAGGGTCGATGGTATGGGCAGGCAAAAAAAGAAATAACCATAAAATTTAGTACAATTTTAAGGTAGATCCTATCTGTATTATAATCAGTTTCAAATGAAAAAATGTGTTTATAATTTTCCAAAAAAACTTACCTTTCTGAACATCGACA
This sequence comes from Eupeodes latifasciatus, assembly GCA_920104205.1. NCBI lineage: Eukaryota > Metazoa > Arthropoda > Insecta > Diptera > Syrphidae > Eupeodes > Eupeodes latifasciatus. The sequence goes on from OV049924.1 coordinate 186,209,728, forward strand.
ATGTCAACAATTACAATTTAAACAATTAAAATAAGATTGTGTCATTTGCAGTCAAAAAGCTTAAAAAAATCCATATTTCAAAATCTTGTATGATATATTAAGTTTTCATTGAAAATGGTTTTCAGAAATTCAAGTCTACAACTACCAACTTTGTCGAATTTATGTGCTTTACGCTTCAAAGGGAAACTAGGTTTAAGCAATCTCCACTGACATTAGCAAATCATTTGACAAAATATTCCGCAGACTAATACTCTTTAAGCTTTCTAATCACGACTTTGAAGCAATGTATTTTTGCTTACCAAGAAAGCCGTGTATACAATATTCTCTTCTATCCTATTCTTGTTGTCTAAATATGGTCCATATACCTCAGCGATGCACAGTGCGGTATTTTGGTCGAAAACCTGGCCAAAAATATTTGGGCACATTTTTCATATCAAATAGGTACCAAATGACTAAAAAGTTATTTGGAAGGATACATTTTCATTTTTTAGGTACAGTAAAACCCACTTAAATGCCCATCCCGATTAGCCCAAAGAAAAAAAATTATTAAAAATCAAAAAAAGCACGTACAACATTGCGTTATAATTTTTTTTAAAGCTAATATTTTATTCTTTGTTTTGTTTTTTGATTTAAGTTGTTTAATTAAATAGTTTTTGAGAAATTAAGTTTTAAAATTGAAATTTAGGAAAACAAAATTTGTTTCGGTTTTTAATTTATTTATTTTTAAAAATGTGTTTATCAAGGACATTTTTTGTGTCAATATTCAATGACCAGATATATTTTTAGTCAAATACAAAAAACCTCATTCCGATAAATGTCATAGTTTATAAGAAATTAGAAAAAAACTGAAAGATACTGATAGATTCCTAGAAAATCCCTTTTTTCCTTTTTTTATGAGTGAAGTTTTCTTAATCCGGGTGTTCAACTTTCATTCCAAAATTGTATGTCCCAGTATACAGGTAACCAAGTCTAAAATACCTGCGACCCTCTGAATCCAAAATACGAAGAATTCGAGATGTGGATTAGTTGTATATTGTATGAGTACAGGTCAATTATTGAATAAACAGATTAATCCTTTTTTGTTTTTCCTTCCGCAACTTAGCAAGTAATAAAAAATGACCAGGATTAATTTAATTTTATAGTTTGTATTTTATTATTTATTGTTTATCTTTCATCATTAACATCTTCATCATTGGTATTTACAATCAAAAATTCGAGAGCCTCCTTTGAAAACGATTGTTTTTTTGTCTTGCTTGTCCTTAAACTACTGATATAAGGGTCTGACGTCAATAAAAGCCGGTTAAGCACATCCTCGTTGCATGCAGTCCTGGAGAATTTTCGTGAAAAGTTTTCCCTGTATTGGCGGAAATGCTTATTTCTAGCTTCAGCAGCTTCTTCGGACAACTGGCCGATTGGCAACAATGCATGGGATATGACACTGGTAGAGTGGATTGAAATCTTATGCACTGTTGGAGACATAGGCTGCCATGGATACAAGTTAACGTAATATTTAGCAGTATCTATCGTAAATTTTGCGAATTTTTGAAGATCTATCTCATAACCAGAGGATATCACCTCTAATATAATTTTGAATTTTTGTATCAATGATAAATCCACGCTTGTAATGGAAGCTGCTTCTTCTTGGCTATTAAAAAATCTGCGCGAGGTGTTGCCATCATTAGTGTTGCCATACCCAGCCTTTGGAATGTCCACCAGTAAGCCCATTTTATCGTGAAACTCGTATTGACAGAAGTTAAATTAGCTTCGACGAATATCCTCAAAGCGTTTTCAGGAGTGTGTTTCTCAGTTTTCGGGGTTTTACTGCCAATCGCAGCTGCTTTCCGGAGCTTCATAGCCCTGGTTGGAGTTTGGGTCGCAACCTCCATCACTTTTGCGACATCAATATTTCCCGCTGCTCGTTGACTCATCTGTGCTGCGTATGTCAATTCATCAAAAGACACACTCTTTCGAAGTTCCTCTGTTTTTCGACGTTTTGTTCGGTCACTTGATTCCCCGAACTCTTTGCTTGGGCGACCTTTAGACTTTCCGGGAAGTATGCCAACAGGTAGCGTTACTTCTTCGCTAAGCCACTCTTCATTCTTATCCAAGAAACGCTTTTCTGTGCAGTTGCAGAGTTGCCATCTCCGTTTATAGTTTGCTTTGAACGCCTTGATAATTTTTGTAAGTTCATCTATTTTCTCTGGGGGACAGTTTGTGATATCCATACATTTTTTATCCAAATCTTTAAGCTTACCGTCAAGGAGTCTTTTTGAGCTTCCTCTTACCAACTCATGGAGCTGTTTCCTGGTCAGAGACAAGGTGGAATTAGAGTCATCTGGAATAATATAAAAAATGTTTAGTTATGGTCGCTTGAAAGGAGTTTTTTTCAAATGCTTTGTTTTTTCTTAGGTGAAAACTTGTGAATGGTTCTGAAATGCAGGATTGTTCTACATATCCAGAAGTTAAATAATATATATGACAAACTTTGTTGCGGGGTGTTGCCAATATTCAAAAACACTAATGTTTGGTAAAAACAACGGAAAAAGTGCAAATTTTGTAAGTACATTCTTTAACTCATCGATATGAAGAACTTAAGTTGAATATATAAAAATTTCTTTGCTTAAAATATTGTACATACCTTGATTTACGATATCCATATCAAATTTTTTCACAAAAGTCACTTTTAAGATTAAAAAAAAAACACTTAGAAAATACACTTTTTTTTAAAAAATCGCAAACAAACTCGTGCTTATTCAAAAAGTGCAAGTTGCAACTGATGGTGTCGCGAACGGGGGTGACGAATTTATAGATAGACTTCACTAATAAGTAGCCTGGATATATACCTGTTATGGGACACATGCTTAAGGGTGAAAGTTGACAAAATTGATTTATGGCCACGTTTCAGGTCAAAATACCACACTGTGCGATGGAGAGAAGTAAAGGTAGTTTTCATTCCCAAGGCGGGCAAATGTTCGCATGTCAACCCTAAAGATCTAAGACCTATTAGCCTATCATCATTCATTCTCAAAACTCTGGAACGTTTGATTGATATCCATGTACGTAACAGCATTGATAAGAGACTATCGATGTCTCAGCATGCTTACTGCAAAGGGAAATCGGTAGAAACAGCCTTGCACACCTTGGTAAGAACTATCGAATACTCCCTAGAACAAAAACAATATACTATGGTGGCTTTCCTGGATATTGAAGGCGCTTTCAACAACGTTGACACATCCGCTATCACTTCTGCTATGATGACCCTAAACGTCGAATACTCACTCTGTGAATTGATAAATCTAATGCTAAAAAGCAGGATCATCAACTCTAAGATGGGGGATTTTTGTACGAAAAGGTCTGTCAGTAGAGGCACTCCGTAAGGTGGTGTTCTGTCCCCTCTCCTGTGGAACATAGTGGTTAATGATCTACTAATATCCCTTGAGAGAGGAGGCTACAGAGTGGTTGCGTATGCCGATGATGTTGCTATCGCCGTCATAGGAGAACATCCTAATACACTGAGATACCTCTTCCAAAACGCACTCAATATGCTCACTAGATGGGCAGATCACTGCGGACTCAGTATTAATCCGCAAAAAACAGACCTCGTCCTTTTTACACGGAAATACAAGATCCCAGAAATTGTACCTCCCTCAATAAAAGGTGTACCACTAATTTTTACCAATGGGGCCAAATATCTTGGTCTGATATTGGACAAAAAATTAAGTTGGAAACCTAATATTCAGGAAAGAGTTAAAAAAGCTACAGCAGCTCTTTTCCTTTGCAAGAAAGCCATAGGAAACAAATGGGGTTTTCAACCTCGCATAACTTATTGGCTATACACATCGGTCATCCGACCAATACTTATGTACGGGGTTGCAGTGTGGTGGACTGCACTGTAGAAAGTCACATACTACGACAAACTCAGCAGAGTCCAACGCACTGCATGTCTCTGCATTAGCGGGGCTTTGAGAACCACACCCTCAGCAGCGTTGGACATTCTCCTCCATCTGACACCGCTCGACATTTTCAGCAAACAAGTGGCAGCGAGTACAGCCATAAGACTCAACGCCTCATCTCAGTGAACCAACAACAAAGTTTTTGGCACTCCATCATTCTGAACCTCTTTGGTTCTATACCAAAGTACATAGACTACACTATCCCAAAACCCCAATTTGGTAAAAACTTCCAGGTATCCATTCCATCCAGGGATGAATGGGAAGACAAAAAACTCCTAGATGACAAAATCATCCATTTTTACACAGATGGATCCAAGACAAATGAGGGAGTTGGTAGTGGTGTGTACTCAGAAAAGCTTAATCTAAGCATCTCATTCCGCCTCCTTAATCATAGTAGCGTCTTCCAAGCGGAAATTTTAGCGATCAAAGAGGTTCTCTCCTGGCTAAGAGAAAACGTGATATCAACTTCTGATATACGCATCTTCTCTGACAGTCAGGCTGCTATCAAGTCTCTTGACGGCGCACAGTGGCCCGTTTATGCAAAACTGCTTGCAATATTCATTTTTCGAGTGGGTCTATAATGCAAAACTTTTTAGTTCACTGGACTCACAAATATTTGGAGCTTGAGTAATCGAAAAAAATATTCAATTTGGGTTATTGGTGTGCCTTATAGAGCAGGCCAAAGTTGAACATTTTTTATGATGATCATTTTTTTTTTATTTTTTTATTTTTTTTCTTAACTTTGAATGAAAAAACTAGAAAAAGGGCTTCCAAACGCTTTTCGTTTTTGTTTTTATGATATGCTTTGCCATTATTTAGATCGGTAGTTAAAACAAAAAAAAACAAAAAAATTTTTTTAATTGTTTAATTTAATTTTTTTGGAAACACTACTTTTTGCACACTTTTTCGACTTCAAATTGGATAGAAAAAAAAAGTTCAACGAGTGGTGCGAAGATCTCAACTGATTCAGAATCCTTATATATTCCTTTACATAAATCCAAAAGATCAACTGCGTCATTTTGCATCGAACTGAGCTAGGGAGATTTGAAGTGATGAAGTCAGTCATTTTTTTCCCCTCTTTTTTTATGGAAATTTTTTTTTATGGTTTTCTTTGTTTTGTGTGTGGTGGATTTACAAAAGATGATTTTATTTTAAAAAGGTAAATCATTTTTATTTTTTGTTTATTACATAAGATTTTCAAGAGTTTTAGAACTAATTTTTTTAATCCTGTTATAAAATTTTAAATAAAGCATTTGTTTTCGGGTACGATTGAATTTTGATCAGGTACTTTTATTGATAAGGATTAAGATTAAGAATTTATTGATAAGATTTAAGGATAAAACGATTTTGGAATATGTTAGTACACAGGTAGACAGACAGGTAGTTTTATTGGGGTGTCTTTAAATATAATTAATATAAGGATTAAAGCGACTTGAGTGCAGGTATTTACTCTAAGGTATAAAAAGATGAAACATTTGACTAAAATAATCATTTAGAATTCAAACGAGCGTTCGAGCAGTTGCTTTTATTTTTCAAAACAATTTAAAATGGATATTCGGAATAAGGATTTGTTTGAACTTTTTGTCAATGTTACCACTTGCAATGAGTTTATATCTGCCGTGGAAATTGAATACCAACTACCAGATGCAAATGCAATCAAACAGATATTAAAACATTTCTATTACAACCTAGATAGAAAATGGATAGCAGCCAAAAGATCGAGAAATAACTTTAAAAAGAATGCAGAATGGCTTTCCTTATCTCTGCATATCAATACCGGACAAACAGAAGAAGCGGGTGATCTCCCAACTACATCGAGAGGAAGACCAAGAAAGACAGTCAATGAGTGCGCAACATTTACTAAAAAAATAATCAAAGCTACAAAGGAGATATGTACAGAACATCTCTCTGAAGCTTTGAGTATAAGATACAATAAGGCCCATGAAAAGGGGAAGAGTGATATAATTCAGGCAATATCTTCTGCAAGTCCACTTCGTGTCAAAAGAGTCAAGGAAAGCATTCACACTCCCCAACACAATCCCATAAAATACACCAATGAGAACGCATTAGCTTTGTTTATGGATTTGGGACTCTCAAAAGAAAAATATAAAATCCTGAGAACTTCGTTAAGACATCACAACATAGATGTCTTGCCATCCTACAATATGATTACAGTTGCGAAAAAAGAAGCAGTTCCCGACAACAAGGACACAAAAGAATTTCAATAAAGATGAATCAATTGAGGACGAACATAATTACGAATATGGAATCTCTCCACTGCACGCTAGAATCAGATGCATGGAATTTATTTTGAAGCTTGCGTATACTCTTCGACAAGAAGGAGAAGGTACTGATGAATCGGTTGGGACCAAGGAGGCGGAAAAAAGAAGAAAACAAGAGATCCAAAGGCGTTTTCGCGATGAGCTTGGCCTTGATGTGTCAGATGCAACCGCTCGAATAACTGGAGTCAATGGAGAAATTATAATGAGGCTCAAAGTAATATTGAACGTTTTAAATTGCAGAGAAGTAGTGAATGCAGTTAAATTTGGGGAGTATACAAAAAAAACTGCAGAGCTTTTAAAACAAAAGTATCCTGAAAAATTACTCACACCTACACTACACAAAATATTGGTTCATAGTCAAAATATCATTGAATATCAATCACTACCACTTGGAGAACTGTCAGAAGAAGCCCAGGAATGCAAAAATAAAGACTACAAGAAATATCGATATCAGAATACGTGTAAAGTTTCAAGGATTCGGCAGAATGAGGACCTATTTAACATGCTTGCAACCTCTTCGGATCCACTTATTTCTTCATTAAGGCATGTGAGAAGCCAAAAAGATTTGAAAGAACGATACTCTCCAGAAATGATGAGTTTATTACACATTTCCCCGGACTTAGATGACAGTTTTCAAGAAATTTAGTGTTTATACCTATATTAATTTGTTTTGTCTTTATTTCTTTTTACACTGACTTTTGATATATGTATAACCAAAATACATTATGTACTCTTGAATACTGGAAAATAAAAAAAAATGCCTTAAAATTAAAAAAAAAATACTTTTTTCCCCACTGTTTCACTCGAATTGGTTCTTTTTCTCTTTGCTCCACTGTTTCAATTCACTAAATTACTTAAAAAATTGATTTTGATGATTGCATATTAAAATACCGCTACGTTTATCACCTTTGTTAAAACTTTTAATTTTAACACAAATTTCTGAAACACCCTGTAAACAGTTTTTTTTGCTCTACTGTTTCAATTCACTCATATTACTTAAAAAAATGATTTTGACGATTGCATATTAAAATAACGCTATGTTTATGACCTTTGTTAAAATTTCTTATTTTAACACAAATTTCTGAAACACCCTGTAAACAGTTTTTTTTTTTGCTCTACTGTTTCAATTCACTCAGATTACTTAAAAAAAATGATTTTGACGATTGCATATTAAAATACCGCTATGTTTATGACCTTTGCTAAAACTTCTTATTTTAACACAAATTTCTGAAACACCCTGTGAACAGTTTTTTTTGAAAGTCACAATTTTTATAGCCTTAGAAATTTCCTTCAAGATAAAAAAAAATTAAAGCAATATCTTTATTCGTTTAGGAGATATGATTTTTGCAACCAAAAAAGTCAAAACGGGCCACTGTGCGGCGTCTCAACCAAATCTCTAACGGCCCTCAATTGTCGATCGTCTCTTATGGAGATGGCGCAGCAATTTAACATTCACCTATGCTGGGTGCCGGGCCACAGAGACATCGCAGGAAATTGTAGAGCCGATGAACTCGCTAAAAATGGAACCGTCATACCTATTTCACCTGAAAGGGAGAAGATAGGTATACCGATAGCTACATGTAAACTTCTGCTAAAAGAAAAAGCTTTCGAGATAGCCAACTCTAGGTGGTACAATTTACCAACATGCGCAGCCACAAAACTAATATGGCCTTCATTGGACCTAAAGTGCTCTAAAGACTTGTTATCTCAAAGCAGACTTCATATTAGCTCCCTAATAGGTGTCCTTACGGGACACCGTCTTATATGCAGACACGCATTACGACTTTGTGTAGCCTCAAATGACTTCTGCAGGAGCTGTATGGACGAGGAAGAAGAAGAAACAATCTCTCACCTCCTCTGCACCTGCCCTGCTCTTTCACTGAGAAGCAAACTTCATCTGGGAGATTACTCTTTTGATGATCCCAGCGAACTAGCTAAAAAGGATATCAGATATCTCCTTCGCTTTATAAAAAGCTCAAAATGGTTCGACTAGTGGGAAGTAATTCTATAGATTCATGTGGTATCACAATGAGCCTTTTCTTCTGGCCTAAGTGTGTGGTTTTTGTATCCGCAGCCACTTTAACCTAACCTAACCTAACCCTATTCTTGCTACATTTCTGGCGTACCGCAATGTTGCCACTTAGGTCCTCTTATTTTTTTCCTTAAGATTAATGATAATAAGGAGTTGATTTCAAAATATGTAGTATGTATTCCCATTTCTCACTTTAGGCTGATGACACAAAATTTGTCAGTGTGGTGTAAAAAGAACTGCTTTGATCTAAATATGAACAAAAGTCAGTCAAATACTTTTTCACGAAACGAAAGCGAGTACAAATTTAACACCGTCAATACTTAAAAACCTTCATAACCAATCCAATCCTCTGTTAAGTTTATTAGCCATCTTGGACTCTGACGAAAAGAAAAAGAATTTTCTTGCTTATACAGGGTGCGGCAGAGCCGACTGACGAGTTTTGATGGGCTATAAATAACGAACAGTAAAACTTAGAGAAAACATTTTTTTTTATTTAAATCAGTATTCAATCCTATTTTTAAAAATTATTTTTTGAAACTTATATCTCCAAGATGGCGGCCGTCAGCATTGATACACAAGCTTTCACATGATTTTCGGCACATTTCGACTGGTATGGCCTCGATTTCCGCGGTGATTTTATGTTTAATTTCTTGGACAAGCATTAATTTATAGGGATGGAATGATAAATCTTCGTGAAGAATTCTCCTTAAGGAACGGTCTGAGATTTCCAAAGCTACCGCGTGTTTCCGGGCTGAGCGTCTTGGTGACTGCTCAATTGAATCTATAACCAACTGCACATTTTGGGGGTTCTTACCGTTCTGGGTGCTCCGTGCACAAGTCTACTTAGGGTACTTCCAGTTTCTTCCAAATTCCGTATCCACAATTTGATAGTGTTTGCAGAAGGAACAGATTCAGCACGTGGAATGCCGAAGTATATACGAAAATCCCTTTGTGTAGTGATCACAGAATGATTATTTTCGTAATATGCACGCACGACGAAACCACGATGTACACCTGTCCAGACCATGATTACGAATAAAAACGGCATTACCGTACAATTCAAAATATACCACCTACTCTTATCTTATCACAGGCTAATGACCTCATTAAACTCGTCAGTCGGCTCTGCCGCACCCTGTATATGCAGATTATATAATACTCAAAACCAACTTGTCACTCGGCTTTGTAAAACATTGGTCAAAGGAACTTTCGAACCAAATTTTGGAAGGAACTTCTCGAACCCCATTTTAAATACGCCTCTCATGATTGGTCCCTTACCAGGTTATACATAATTTAAGAATTGAAAGTTTTCACAGACGTTTCTTTCGATTTGCCCTTCCTTAAGAGCCTACTTTGGCATGAACCCTTGATTCCTTTTTTTGTATCCAGACAGTCTTAAATTAATTAATCTCAAGACTATAGAAGAACCATAAACAGACATCTAACATCTTGTTTTCCATTGTCTGCTTTCTGGCTCTATAATCTGTCCTAATTTTTTAAATGACTATGACCTAAAATGTATGATGAAATAAATATAAATGTGTATAAATTTTCACTCATAAGGAGTGACATACACCCATTTTTCTTCTGTTGTGATATTTTTTGATGAACCATTTTTGATTCGTTTTGAAATTATAAACTGGAAAATTGTAGATCCATCTTTTACTTATTTTTTGAGGGATTGAATTTATATGAATTTACTTGGTCGTATGTACATTGTACATAGTAAGGGTTACTAAAGAGATTTAAGCAAGACGCGGCCGAACGTCATGAACGATAAAGGTAGAAAATAGCAAATATATTAAAATGAATTGAATTCTTTCCATAAACGAATAAATATGTCATTTCTGTTATGTATATTTAAATTAAACGACCTAATAACCTTATAAAAAGTCAAATCAAAAAGACCGACTCTTTAATATAATAAAACGTAACTACCCGATTGGTGCACTGAGGCGTATACGTATTTTTTTGTTTGTATTTTGTGTATTTTCTAATTTTTCAATATCAACTTTTGTATGTTTTAATGTTGTTAAAATTTCCGAATGTTGTTTAAGTGTAAATCACTAGGTGTCCCACCATGTACGTTCGACAATCCACAGTTACTCCCAAAATTGAGCGTACACTCATATGAAAATAAGTAATTCGTTACTTTTAATGTATTCAAAATGTGACGTTTTTGTGGTGAATTCGTATTACTCAGGCAATGTTTTCAGAAACGTCTTTGCTTACCTTACCATTTGAAAGTGGCCTCCAAAATCCTACGTTAAACTTTTTTTCGTTTGGTTATGTAGAGTCGCCTGTATACGCAGATAAGCTCGAGACGTCTAACAAAAAAAACACCCTTTACATACATTATAAAAAGTATTGCACTTTTGAATTCCTGTAGGTATGATGCCTATTAAATTTTAAGTCAAAGAAAAAATGATCATGACACACTGCACCATGATGAGGAAAAATCAAAATTTCAATTATGAATCCATTCAAAATCTCCGTAAAGCGGTATGCTTTCTTATAAACACGTGTGTACATATGTACATATACAAAGATGCATATTGGTGAATATTATTTTATATTTAGTACAGTTGCGGTCAAAAAATAAAAAAATAAAATTGTAACTCAAAACATTTTTCGACATTTTAGGACTCGCTGTCCCCAATTTTGAAACATTCTATATTGGTGCTCCGTTTGTAATAGTCTCAGCGTGATATCATATAACCTTTAGCCTTCCTCAATAAATGGGCTATCTATGAATTTTTCAAATCGGACCCGTAGTTTCAGATATTAGCACAAACAAAGAAACAAACAAACAAACAAACAAACAAACAAACAAACAATAAAACAAACAAACAAACAAACAAACAAACAAACAAACAAACAAACAAACATACAAACAAACAAACAAACAAACAAACAAACAAACTAACAATCAAACAAACAAACAAACAAACTAACATGTCATGTCATGTCTTGTCTAAAGGCTTTTTTGACATCTAAAACATAATAAAACATCACTATACACGATGAAATCGAAAGGTTCGATTATGTTGTTTCCAACCTCTGTGGAGCACGAATTTACCTTGCACAAACGGCCGAGTTTGGCTGGGATACTGAAACTAGACATGGCTCTATACAGTTCGTCCATCTATAGGTGCTATCATATGCGGCCTTGAAATCGATGAAGAGATGATGGTGGTCGATTTGATGTTCTTAAGGTTTTTTTCCAGGATTTGTCGTAATGTGATCATTTAATCGACTGTGGACTTTCTTGGCCTAAAACCACACTGGCAAGGACCTATCAGGTTGTTGACGATGTGCCTTAGACGTTCACATATAACGACAAAGAAGATATTGTAAGCGATATTAAAGACTCTGATTCCTCGATCTTTTTTTCAGTATAGGGCAAACAATACAGAGTTTTTTTTTCTTGAGACCATATTTTATATATTATATATTTTATAAATTATATATTTTATAAATAAGTTGGTACATGCTCCTAACTAAATTATTTCCATCAGCTGCTTTAAAAAGGTTGGCATTTAAGCTTTCTGCTCCAGGGGCTTTCCTAAACTCAGCTTAGATATGGCAATCTTCAGTTTGTCTAAGTCGGGAAGACGGGATTTTTAGCTTTCGTCGTCTATTGAATAAATCATCCTGCCTAACAGCGGAATTCGGTTCGTCGTCACCGTTATACAGTCTGTAGAAGTAGTCCTTAAATATCCTCAGCATTGACTGTGGTTCTACTATGATGTTCTCACTTTTTTCATTGCAGCCTTCGATACGTAGTTTACACACTTGTGAATTTCTTTTCACCTGCTCATAAAACTTTTAAACATCATTTGAACTTCTGAACCTCTCAACATCCTCGACCGCACGCTTCTTATGCACTCTATTTTTTCTTTTGAGAAGTCGGTATTCCTCTTTCCTCTTCTGCTCATAGAGCTCGTAAGCAACTTTCGTTATTTTGTGTTACTAAATACTCAATAATATTTCAAAAAGATATAATTTTCATGCCAAAATATTAAAAAATGCTTTGAAATGTTGGCATATTTCAAGAAATGGATTGAATTTTTTTACCAGATGGTTGCATAAATTCTTTGAAGGATTAAAAGCTAGTTGAGTTTTCAATGAAATGCAATTTTATTTGAAATACGAAGTACACTTCATAATGATGTTCTGTAGTGCTATTTTTTTTTGACTGCAACTGTAGGTATTATTAGCATTCAAAACGTGACCTAATTTGTATATGCGGTATATGCTCCTTTCATTTATTAGCCAATAAAAGGAGTTTCATAATATGTGTTCCCATTCCCATCATCTTCATATCTGTGTTGAAGCTTCATATCAATATGGCATAAAGTCTGGGTCTATAGGAACATGTTGTTTGGCCGGATTCTACATTTGACCTGAATTGTTTATTTAATTCAATTAATTTTAGTTTTTGCCTTAATTTATATATGTACATACATATGTATAATAGTTTATGAGCAATATGACATTGAGCTACATGTACATCCTTGCAACAAAAGGTTAGATGTAAACATATCTTCACGAAGAAAAGGATGAAGACGGCAACGACGACGATGATAATGACGACAACGCGTCGGTTACGAAGAGCAACAAAGCTATAAAGACGGCGGGACGCACTTGTACCTATATAAAAAAAAATATCGTTCTTGACTGATGCATAGGTATAAAGGTACAACCGCCAACTTGAAGACGCATCTTAGACTGGCGCGATGTGAAATTCTTTCGAGTTCTTTCTCGTAATTTTATGCACTGAATACCTCTGCTAATTACCCCCAGGAATCCTCCAAACCATGATAATGTTGATGATCATGATGATGATGAATAAACAATGCAAAATAAATGTATGCGACTTACCTGAGGACGACAACGCGAACATCGTCTTCGACTCCCTAAGCCGAGTTTGCATTTTAAAGGCTTTTCTTTTGGACAAGTTTTATATGTTTTTGTTCTTTATTTTTGTGTAATGCGTTGCCGAGAGATGATATCCATTGTTTATGCAGTCAAGGTGCATGTTGCACAACGTTAATTTCAGTCATCATCGTGGTTCTGTTTTTGGTGCTGCCTCCTGATTGTTGGGCCCCTTCTTCTTCTTTTTGTTGTTGTTGTTGTTTTTTTTTTGTTTTTTGTGGGCTCCTTTTATTGTGCATGTGCAATAAATGTTGTACCCATTTTGCAACATAATATACCTTCAATTATTCACTTTGCACATTTAGTATTCTTCTTATATTGGAACACCTTATATGCTTACAATTCTATCAACTTTCATACTGCGATGGTGGTTTGTGATGTCCTCGAATATTGGTATGGCTCAATTAGGTATGGAACAAAATATCTGCCAAATGGCCAACGGGACCTTGGCGGCTCTATGCCGTTAATGTGCCGAATTATCTCATTCTTTTACTCTAGATTTGTGTGGCAAGTGGCACCGTCCTGTTGAAATCACAAATCGTTCACATCCATATCTTCAAATTCGGGCCATAAACAGTTCGTTATCATCGCACTTGCAATTGTTGGGCACGACACGACCAAGAGTTGAGGTGGACGGCTCTTTAGCCACACTATCGCGAACAGCGGCAATATTTTCTGCAGAACGAGCTGTACGATCATGCTCTGGTGTTTTCAGATCCGGTTTGCTCAAATTTGTTGACGATTTTTCCGATTGTAAGCACATTAGGACGCTTAAATTGAAAAAAAAAAAAAAAAAAAAAAAAAACACGAAGTGCACGGTATGCATTTTGATTTTAGAGCCCATTTTCATAACAAGCCTGAATAACTTTAACGCGTTGCTCGATTGTGTATCTTTCCATGGTTCAAATTGAATTAGTCTGAAATTGAGAAATGTCAAATAAAATGAAGACTTGACGTTGAGGTGTGGTTCACATTCAATATTGGCCCTTCAAATTTAATCACCCTTTTTATACTTTGTAAATGATGTTCTTTAGACATGTGGTTTTCAAGAAGAATTAAGCTGCCGCGGCTGGTTTGATTAAATTCCAGCAAGAAACCCAATTTTCAACCACTTTTTGCAGAAATTGGCGTCGTATCTCAGTAATAACACGCCGAATATTCTCTTCCAATGCATCAATCTTCTCAGACTTATCTGTTTAGACAAGCGACTGTTGTCTTTTTCGAACCAACGGTCGTCCACATTAACACCCTGCAATTCAGCCACGAAAACAGTTATTAATCATGGCTCTATAGCCTTCTCCATTAAATAATTCCTTCACACATCTCTTAAAGTGTATCAATATGGCCCGATTAATTTTTACAAAAATATTGACCAATGATTAACTCTGTTCACACTAAACAGTGACTTTTTGAGGATGGAACGGCGGCGGCACGGCTCAACAATAGCTTGTGGATTATGATCACTCAAAATACGATAATTGCCCTTGTTAACGTGCTGGTATTGGACAAAAGACAGAACCATTATTCTCATAATGAATGTTCCCGATTTGCAAACGTTGTTTAGGACAAAGTCTATTAATTATTAAATGACAAACCAAACTAAGTAGAAATCAAGTGACAACTGTCAAAACGACAACTCAAAAAAAAGTATTGCCAGATTAAAAACCACATATCAAAAAAAAAAAAAAAAAAAAAAAACACCCCTTATAAGAAGATAATGAGCGATTAGTTAGTTTCTCATTGACTTACGAAATATAATCAAAGGAATGTGGCCCTGAATTCAATGTCTGAAAGAGTTGTCAAAAAACAAAAAATATGGTGAATATTTGGACAGAAAAAGTGAAAAAGTAAATTTAAAAAAAAAAAACAAACACTTTCATTTAAAACTTGAACTTAAAGCAAACAAAATATGACAACAAAACAATAAGATCACGTTAAGACGATGCACATCGCGTCCTCGCCGTCGTCGTCGTTGTCTTGAGATGCTGATACTATATGGTGTCATTTTGATTGTACAGAAATGTTAATGACCTGACTTTGTTGAGATATTTTTTAAGTGAATCATCATTCTTGGTGGTTATTATATTGTTTAATTGATTTGTGAACTTTATATTATTGTGCTTGTTGGAGATCGATATTAAATCTTAGAGCAAAATAAGTCGGAAATGGAAAATGTCTATAGATCAACATTTTATAGGTGCTCCTATTGCTTAGGTCCCCTCCATTACTCGCTCACAGGGATGGTTGAGAGTTGCCCTGGTTCTCTACGATACGCGCTAAAGTTAAGCTTCGATGTGAAATTTAAAGTTTTGTTTTTTTTTTTTAATATGTGGCTTCATTTATTTCGTTTCAAGTTGGTAGCGCTGACATTTGACACCTGTCAAACTCATGTCATTTGAAGTGTCATAATATTAGTTGAATGTTTGCTATTTGCGATAGTAGGTCGATTTACAATCTAATAAAGCTTTTAAATTGATTGATGGGGCAACAAACCCCACAACACTATCAATTATGGCTTTGTTGCGGGAAAAGTTTTCTGAAGGGAGGAGAAATATCACGGTTTGGCGACGCAAGTTCAGTCATCAATACCTGGCGATTTATTAAGCTTAACTTTTGAAACCATGGTCCTGATTCTTAAAAAAATTTCTTTCATTAAATTTAAATGAAGACATACTCGTATGAGACAAGACAAACACAACAAAATTTTATTTCAAAACATGAGCAGAAGCAAAATTAGTAAAGGATCCTCAAAGTTTCTGATACACTTCCTGAAAATTTTGTTTTGAATTCTTCAAATATCTTGTTAACTTTTCGAGAAATTTTCATGTACATGTATTCAAAATATACAAAACCCTTAAATATTGTATAAAAATATATTGATAGCCTTAATACACATCCGCCAAATCAAGTCAAAGCTTGTCTCTTGCTGTCGCGAAGAGCTAAAGGTTCTTGGCACACAGCATAACGTAAGACTCTGCTGGGTTCCTGGCCACAGTGATGTACCAGGCAACGAAAAGGCGGATGAACTTGCTAGGGAGGGCTCCACACTGGAACCCTCTCTGATAGACCATCATATAGGGATACCGTTATGTGAATTGAAACATAACGTCAGTAAAACCATCACTCAAAAATCCAATGACAGATGGAATCTCCTAGAAACCTGTGTTAACACCAGGAAGATATGGCCTAGATACGATAAGAAAAGATCCGACTGGATCTTAACTCTTAATAAACCCTCCCTAAGATCCCTTATCGGCATTATTACAGGTCATAACCTACTCGGCTACCATAAGAAGAAGATGGGGCTCAGTACTGATGACCTTTGTAGAGGCTGTGGTGATGAAAACGAGCATGAAGACACTGCTCACTTCCTCTGCTATGTCCTTCGCTCTGTCTTGCTAGGAAGAAAACTCTAGGCAACTTCTTCTTTAATGAACTAGAGGAACTATCAGAACTGCCAGGCAAAAGCTTACTAAACTTTGTCAATACCTCTAAATGGTTAAACGAACCACATGATTCATAGGTTATTATATCTTTTCAGGAAGTAACAACACTTCGGGGTACCACAATGGATCTACATTGATCTAAGTGTGATGGTAACAACATCAACTGTCAGCCCGTTCAACTTAACCTAACCTAATACACATCCGACTTCAAAATTACTCTATCGTGGACAAGTGTACAAGGCTATTTGAGGCTATCTAAATTCATGCAGTAGCTATCTTTCGATAAAATTCGTGATGTTTTTTCAAATCTGTATTTCTAAAATATTCAACAAAAATCTTTACAAGTTTTTAAATTTCACATGTCTCAAAAAAATTATATTGAAAACGGGTATTTTCAAAACTTGAGGGGATAGTTCTGATTTAATCAGCACTAAAAATTAACTTCAAAAGTTTTTTTTTTTTTTTCAAAACTATGAAACTATTAAGTTCAAGGTTTGCTCCAAACTTCATATAGAGTCAAATAAAGACTCATAACTAATGGGAATTTCCAGAAACTAAGTAGGATACTCAAATGATTTAAACTGTATTTAGAAGGCAAACATTTTTACTTTGCAATATCATAATACAATTTATTATTAAGTGGCCTTAAAAACTCCGTTTTTGGTTGTCTTTAGCATTTTTAAAGGTCACATTTTAAAAACCTGATGTGATAGAAAAATTTAAAGGCATATGAATTCAGAACATCTTAATCTTTTTTTTGTTTTGGAAAAAAAGTTGTATTTAGTTTGTGCAACTGGAAAAACTCTTATTTGTTTAGAGCTCAGACATTGAATTTTTTTTTTTAATTACACTCAGATTCAAAATGTTGCTATGGCAAATGACAATATGTACTTAAATATGTGTATATTGTTTATATTTTTGTGTTTTTTTTTCACATAAAGACAAACCACATTATTGTGGTCGGTCACTTTTTATTGTATGAATATCTATGTAGGTGAATAAAATATCGGTTCACATTCGAAATATAACAAAAAATAAATGTTCTTATGTATACCACAAATATTAATATCTGTATGAATTAATAAAACCAACAAAAATATTTAAAAATAAAATAGAACAAATCAACTTAATAAGAATCATAATAAAAAAAAAGTTATGGTTTTGCGTGTTTCATATTTTCTACTATTTTTTTATTTTCAATTTCAAATTTGTGGTCATCGTTAAGATATAAAGTTTTATGTTTCGTTGCATTGTTTTTCTTTTCTTTGTCAAGTAAACATTTCTATTTTATAACCTTAATTGTGTGTAAGCATTTCGGTCTGACCTCTTTAATTCGATTTCAATTACAATAAGATTTGAATTTTTGTTTTGCTTTTTGTTAAAGATAAATATGAAAGTCCAAGAATTTCTAGATTAAATTGATCTAAAAGTGGTCAAAGTAACTTTTATCGGAAATACATTTTGTGAAAATTAAATTAATTATGTTGGGATTACCTTTGCCCTATGCCCTATGTATTGAAACTGTAATCTCTTAACCACAGAAGGAAAAATAACTTCTGTAGCATTGTTTGGTATTGTTTTATTTCTTTAAAATTGACACTAAAAGCTAGACTTTGTTTATGTCACTTGGCGTAATATTAAAATCCTAACCACTTAACTCCCCCTGTAATTTTCAAAGCCTCCAAAACTTGAATATAACTGGGATATTTTTGAGCAGGTGTTCAAAAACAAGTTTCAGTCTTTTGGAAAGAACACAAACATCATTTTTTTTCTTGCTTTCTTGTTGTTTTACCGATATTTTTTTTTTTTACAAACAATGTTCTCTTGAATTATCCCCCCCCCCCCCTTCACACAATTTAGCCGTAATACTCGCACTTCTAGGAATGCTCAACAGATTACTCAATTTCAGATTCAGACGTACTGTCAATTATAGAAATTTCATTTTTAACCGTACGTCGAGAATGTGAATTGCTTTACCCAACTACATATGTTGTTCCCTCTTATTTTGATATTCAAAACCTTAAGACGTATATGGACCGGTATCTCCACTTAAATCCCTCCCTATTTTTCCTAAGCTCGCACTATGTTCAAACTTTAAACATGTTAATCGTCTACAGATTTCGGACCCCATAAATATGGTTCATACACTAAGCCGACTTCTTTCCGACGATGATGGAGTTGGGTTTAGTGTGATTTTGAATCATAAATACGGACAAAATTATCCACGTGGATTTTTTAAAGCTGTGTTTTTTGTAAATCTTTTTATTATTTTATCTATATCAGATTCGATCGGCTTAGAAAGATTCTTACAACATCCGTTGCGCTGATAGATTTGATGATTCATATACATAATCTAAAAAACTTCAATATAAGAGACCAAAAAGTATAAATCCTCCGTCACTAGCTTATCACATATTTGGTGAAATTTAAGTTAATTCGAAAGAGGTAATACTTTCGTATGCTAAGAACAATATGTCACTTAAATGACATTTTCACCAAGATACCGATCCAAGCACTCTTAAAAAATTGGTGAGTGCTTGGCTTCAAGATAATTGAATCTTTGTGTTACCTTGTTTATCTTGGTCCCCCAAACTCAACCCGATTGAAAATTTGTGAGCGGATCTTACAAGGTTTCTAACAGTAAATACCAACTATATCTAATCTTGATTATACTTGATATTGATGGTATACCATCTACTATTTTTAAAAACCTGTGTAATTCATCTGTCGTTTTCTTTGTTCATGCTTTAAAAGTTCCTTTATAATCTCTTAACATAAAAAAATTAAAAGGATGAAATACAAAATTTTCTAGATTATCTGTTATTCCCAAACTCTTTATTTGTAAATCACTATGTTTTTATGTTACATCTATGATCGTTACAAATCAGCATGGTTTTACTAAGAAGCGTTTTACTATCACTTTTAAATAGAACTAGCTGAAAACTGTATTGACTCATTTTAAAAAAAAAAAAAAAAAAAAAAAAAAAAAAAAAAAAAAAAAAACAATTAGACTGTATTTTTACTGACTTCAGTAAGACGCTTGACAAACTCTCACATCGAGTTTTGTACAAATTTCAAAGTCAATTTTGGAATTCCACAAGGTAGTCCTTTAGGCCATTACTCTTTTTTTTTTTATTTAGAAACGATTTACCGTCTGTGTCGAAATACTCTAAGTGCATCATTTATGCTTACAATGTTACAGTTTCCAAAACTGTTTCAAGTTCTCGTGATTGTGAAGAATTGAAATGTGATCGCAACTCGTTTTTTGATTAGTGTTTTCGTAACTGTTCACTTCTTAACGTTGATAAATAATTCCTACTATCTTCCACCATATCTGTTCAGACTAAAACTTATTGATAGGCCGAGTCTTGAGAGCAGACGTTCTTATTTATGTTTTACGTCTATAGGTAAATTAATAATTTGACATATTGACTCTTTGCACCTTATGTATCGTTTCAACTTAAATATTACCCAAAGAAACCTGAGGAATTTAACATAAAATTAATATGTAAAATAAAAAAACTAATCCATTTTCATATGTTTTTGTTCATAGTAGTGTCGACACTCATTATGTTACTTGAACTCCCACAAGCTTAATATAAGCTTATATAAGGTAATGGACTCAAAAGAGAAGATACAATTTCTTTGACTTGTCATTTTTGTAATTTATCATTATGAGATAAATTTTAAATCAAAATGAAAAACCAAATAAACAGCGATTTGATTCAACATCAAATGCTATTTGACTTTTTAGAACTCTGCATAAGTTACTATAAAATATTTATTGTATTTTATAGCATTGGTAGAAAGTCTAAAATAGGTCTAAATATTCTTTTTGGTTTGTGTATTTGATATGTTGTCCTAAAATAAAGTTCTAAAATAAACGGTTCTCATCTTGGTTTTCTTCTTTTTTGAATACACAAACCAATTACTAAAATATTCTTTTTTCTGTGCAAAAACCATAATCCAAAGCACAAAATCCATGGTTTCTCAAACTATTTGAAGATTGACGAAAATAAATGGTTTGAATCCATGACTTAGATTTAGTACTTATTCCAACAGAACATCTCAAACCACTTCCTCAGTTATAATAATCATTTAAATTACTATTACAGTCGCACTCCCGGCTCACGTCAACCATCTCCAGCCGAAGAATCTCTACCAAGACCACCAACATTACTTGATCCTTCACAGCATGGCTTTCCTCCACATCCCCTACATCATATGCTTGGTTCAATGGACCATCAACAAGGTCCTGGACCTCAAATGAATTCTTATCCACATCATCAAATGCCACCGATGAGTCAATTACAACCTCCAGTTATGAACGGAGTTGGTGGTATTCAAATGGCACAGGTATGTTAATATATATGTATATATTTTTTAAATAAATAAAATGAGTAATATTATTGAATCATGTTTTCATTTTAGAGTCCAATGATGAATCATCAAGGTCAACGTCCAAATCAAATTGAATCTCCAGCAAATTTACTTCAACAGCAGCCTCCAAACTTCGATGTACAGGTAAGTCCTTTTAAAATATAAGTTTTAAACTCGTATAAGGCATACATAGACTTAGACTTAGCTATGTAAAATAAGGAATCCATTTCGGGTCGGATTTAAATGCCATTGCCTTGAAAATTGATTACCTCTAGAGAGGAAAACAAAAAGGGGGTTAACTGTGAGAAAATTGCTATAAAAGTCATTGCTTACATGATTCTATCTGCGTATAGGAAATTTATTGAAAAGGTTGATGTTTGCTTTTGCAAAATCCTTGCTAGGGTATTCGCTACTACTGTTCTCTTTGGTATAAAAGGGCAAACGAATGAATTTGGAATCGTTCAAAAGTATGGTGTTGGTTCCTAGTATAAAGCTGCTGCTGCTAAAAAAAAAGGAAAAAAAGGAAAACACAATTTCTCTAAGAAGGATTGTTTAGTTTCAGGATGTGCCAGTAGAAATTGTACGTTGTATTGTCGTAGTCGTCGTCATTATCGTCGTTGAAGTATTAGTATTATGAAGCCCAATGCAATTGGAATTATTGGAATATACAAATGTTTAACTTCAATAAAGTTCCTTACCTAACTATTCACCGCACACAAAACAATGATTCTGTGTTATATCCGTTTTCCGATATCATCCAATAAGCTTCTTTGATGATAATAATTGGGTAAAATTTTGTAAATACAAGAGAAGTTTTAATTGTGTTTCATCATTGTTTTTAGTTATCCTTATCCCTTCTCTTATACTCCTATATACATACGAATACATAGATTGACTACTTTTGAAATGGGCTTTTGGAATTTTGAACAGAATAATGTGGATTTGAATTTATTTTAGAGGTAAATTTTGAGAAGGAAAAATAAGTAAACAAAAAAAAGGAGAGTATTTATATTTTGGAAATTTTCTTAGGAAAGTGGGTTAGTAAGATTAAAAAGAAAAAGGAGTTACGTAGGGTAGAATCTTATCAGATTTTCCACTATAAGTTACTTAAAAAAAATAATCAATTAAATTTAAGTACAAATTTCTCTAGAAAGATTATAGCTTTACAATAATTTATAAAGTTCTATTCTTAGAATGGGGAAGTTCAATGTAATTTACTAGCTTTAAGGTCAAGCTAAAAAGTATTGATACATAGTATAATCTTGTATCAAGTGAGGGTGATTTTTTCTGCGAAGATTACTTTTGTTTAAGGAATGCAAACTAGACTATATATTTTTTGAAAATGTATCACATAGTTCAAGAACCCTAGAGAATTATGATTTTTGATGACTGTGTAGATGGAGGAGTGAAAGAAATTTGATAATTTTCATTTTTTCAGAGAAAGCTCTTCTAAGAATATTGCTACGAGCAACTCAGTTAATCAATCAGCAAAGTTTTGACACTAAAAATAGTTTGGTTTTCGGAAAGTGGGAGTTTAATAGAAATCTTCTTTAATTCTTTTTTGTAGAAAAATGCTTTAATTGTTGTATCGGGAACAAGAATTTTGGCCACAGGATCTGCAAAGAGAAGGGAGAAACTTAGATGCGTTCGTTTTAGATTGAGTTTTTATATTCCTACGAACATACAAAGAGATCATACACTATGATAAAGATATACTCGGATTTTTATCAGGAACCAAGAGAAAGGATCAGACTCATTCAATCGAAATAAATACCTATGTATAACAATTTTTGATTCAATTTTTTGTTTAGAAACCTTTCAAGATTATTTTGAGACACGTGAAATCGTACATAACAATTTATGAAGATTTGTTTCAACTGAATGTCGAGGAAAGGGATTATAGATTTGGATTTATTGAATGATTATTATATTATTATATTATTATGATTCATGAATTTAGATAGCCTCAAACAGCCTTGTACGAGTATATGTGTTTTTTTCTTTTTTTTTTTTTTAATTTTAAAGGGATATATTTCAAAAACCCTCCGTGATTGAATAATTTCGAAGTAGGATTTGTATATTTAGGCTATCAAAACCAATTGGAAAAGTGCATTTGATTGCCAAAAACAAAACTTTATCGATGAGTGTAATTTTGAGCTTGTCTTAAATAAAGTGAAAGCAACGGGAGGAACAATAAAGTTCTCTATTTTTAAGCACACAATTCAAATCCTTAAAGAATATTCGAAAATAATTGTTTTCCACTGGGTAGCCGTCAAAGCCTTCAAAAGGCTCTGTGACGCTCTGTGGAATTCTCACTCACTAAAACCACCTACTCCACTAATTTTCGATACTAAAATTAGAAAGTTTCCTATTTAATTCTTCGCATTTTTTAACGCGTCAAAAGCCATTCTCAGATATATCTTTTAATTGTCTTGTACGTAAATTAGACTTAGACTAATTAAAGTTCGTTAAGAGCTCTATGCCACGTCAAAATGTTAGTTTCCATGTCCTATAACAGCAAATTCTGATCATTAGATATTCTCTTAAATTTGTATAGAATCCTTTAGGTTAGGTAAAAGTGGCTGTCCGTGATGGAAACACTTAGGCCAGTTTAATGGCCCATTGTGATACCACATGAATCTTGAGGCTTTCTTCTAACCTCAATAAAATCAGTTTGAGTTCTTACGAGACGTGAACGACTGATTATGTTAATAAAATTGAGACGAATTCTCCTATTAGTCTTGCGTTTTTGAGCTAGAGCAGATCATGTACAGAGGAGGTGAAAAACTGTTTCCTCCTGTTCCTCATTCATTCAGCTTCTGCAAAAGTCATTTGAGAATATGCCTAGCCGCGTGACATGCCTTCCTATTACACAGTGGCCAGTTATAACACCGATTATCGAGCTCAAATGCGGTATGCTTAGAGATAGCAAGCACCTTGAGGGCTTTAAATCTAGTGTAAGCCAGATATTTTTCGTGACTTGACACGTGGTGATGTTATTTCCAACTGATGTTTGCCTCCTTCATAGCGTTTTGCATTATAGTATACATAGTTTACATGTAGCGATTGGTATGCCAGCATTAGCCAAATGTGTTAGAATGGGATGTACCATTTCTAGTGAGTTCATCTCCCATACAATTTCCTGGAAAGTCTTTGTGGCCTGGCACCCAGCAAACGTGAATATTAAACTGTTGCTCCATCTCCACTAGAGATGATCGGCAGTTATAGACTGTTTGTAGAGACAGAGTCCAGAGATTTGATAGCGCCCTGACTCTCTGAGAAAATACGGATATTAGGTGTTGATATCACGTTTTCCTTAAGCCAGGACAAGACTTCTTTTATAGCCAAAAGTTTCGCCTGGAACACGCTACATTGATTCGGAAGGAGGAATAAGAGACTTCGTTCAATCGGCAACGTCATCCGCATAGGAAATCACTCTGAAACCCTCCGCATCCAGACCAGTTAGGATTTCATTAGATAGGCAGGACTTTCTTGAACAAATTTATTTGTTTTCAAAGAGCTTTCTCAATTACATCGATTATTCTGTGCATTTATTCAATCGTCAAGTGTTTGCTTCATCAGGATCGAAACTATTTTTCGAATGAATAAGAAACGATTGAATATTAAACCATAACAAAACTACCAATAACTTTTAAATTGTATCCACCAAATTACAAAAAAAAAAATAAAAATAAAAATAAAAATATAATATTATTAATTGTGTCCTTCCGCTACAATTCCCAATGCAATTTCATAAGATCTTTTTTTCTTTTTTTTTTTTTTAATAAAAATTAAAACAAAAATGCAAAGAAAAATGCTCGACGACATACACTTTACAGCAATGTACAGAGATCGTTGCTGCCATCTGTATCATCAATATATCCACCACCCACCATCACTATCACAATTATCGCCAACACCACCACCACTGCCAAACCGCCTACCCTGTTGCTCATTGCTATTGTTGCTTCCCGTTGAACTTCCGCCCGACTGATGATATGATATGATTATTTAAAATTGTGTCCTTTAGTACATTGCCTGTTGTTGGTTGTTGGTTGTTTTTGTTTTAATTTAATCATACATATGATGAAATAATATAAAAGCCTTTCGCACAACAAAACACAAAAAAAAAGGACAAAAAGTATGAGGGCGTCATGACAGCACAATATAATGAGGTTGAGCGTATGGGGTATAAATGGGTTTGTGTGTCCCAGGAGCCCTTATTATTACGATATGAGTGGGTGGGTGGGTGTTATGGGATGGGATGGGATGGGATGGGATGTTGTAAGGGTGTATACAATGTCTCCGCATGTTGGTCGGTTGAAATAAGAACGACAACAACAAAATAGACAGAACGGAATAAAAAAAAAACAAAAATTGTATTTACATCGGACTTGTCCTTGTATGTCAAAGGAGGCGCGAATCCTTGTTTATTTTCTGTTTTTTGTGTATTATTATTTTTCGAGTATGGTGTTTCCTCTACTTGAACTCAAAATACGACGACGACGACAATGACAACGACTACGACTACGATGACGACTACGACGACGACGACGACGACGACGACGACGACGACGACGACGACGACGACGACGAAGAAGACGACGACGAACGAGACGACGACAACACTCCTTTTCAAATTCAATTGACATTCCATGGATACACTATAGACAGGCAAGCAAATAGGCAGGCAGGCAGACAGTCAGCAACAACAAACAAAGGACCTTCAGAGCCACACGTACATACATAACAGTGCTATGTCAGGGTGTAATTATTACTTGCTTTCACTCTGCCGCTTCCAATTCCAATTCCAACCCGTTTAACGCTGCTGACCACCACCCATATTCCTTTTAAATGGAATCGATATTCGCTGTGGAGTAGCTACGCTACGTATTTCCAAAAGTAGCTATAGGAGAGAAAAGGATACTTAATTTCAATTTGATGCTTTTGTAATAGTTTCCAGATGGTTAGTAGCAAACAAACAGACACATTTATATGATATAATGTATATATGAATGTATGTTCGTCTTTCTAAGTTCGATAAAATACTTTCCTTAAGAAAGAATACATAGACCTTTACATATCCTGATATAAGAGAATTTTCGTTAAGGTTCTCTACAAATGTTTGGATTTGAATCAAAATGGAATTTTCTTCAAATAAGTAGGTATGAACAGGATATATGTAGATAGATATGTATGTACATAAGTGTACTATATAATGTACATACATATGTCTGTATGAAAAAGTAAAATTGAGAAATTTCATCGAATTTGTCAAGTTCTTGGTTTTTAAGTTACTGTATTTTATATTTGTTCATGTTCGTATAGATGTGCCTCTTGCCTATTGCCTATTGCCTACTGCCTATTGTCTCTATGTATAGTTTGGGTGTTTTATTTAAGTGTCAGTATTTCCCAATGACAAATCACTTATCGTACCCTTAGATATGTACATAGGTTTAGAGTAGGGTAGGCCTTAGAGTCTTTTCTACTTAATAAATACAAAAATGACATGCAAAGCATATTTGCGGTGGTGTTGATTTAGTTTTCGATTTAATTACATATTTGTTGATTACTCTTTTACCTATGTACTTGAAAGTGGTATAAGGTAACCTATCTTATATAAGATTTGTAAAGATTAGAACTATGACCATTTTATGTTGATTATTATTTTGATTTTTTTTTAAGAAAAAGAAAAACACCACAGATGTTAAATTATGTATGTATAAGGAATAATTATTATTTTTATAACAATTAATTGTTTTTGGATTGATATTTTGGAAATGAAGGTTAGGAAGTTGCTCCTTACATATTTAGATCTTCAAGTGGATTAAATGGGATTAGGATTTCTTTTTTTGTTCATGCAGTCTTCGGCAAAGATTTGAGGTAGTGAGACACTTTTAAATAATAATTGATAAATAATTAAACTTTTTTTTAATATTTTTTCAAAGGAAATTTTGGTGCTGAATTGGAATCTTACCTTGTAATTTGTGTATTAGGTTGGGTTTTTGAAATATAGCTCTTTTAAAATGTAAAATACCGAGTTTTTAAGAAATCTATGTATATCTTTGAAATAAAGTTTAAATCATTTTGGTATCTCAGTTAGATAACTAATCCCTTTTAATATAAATGTGGTTAAATTTTAAGGGCCGATGTTAATTTGGAATAAAACATAAATTATTGTCATTTATTTTTATTATGATAAAATTGGTATGGTTCCTCCAACATTGGTATGGTTCCAACCTCGGCGTAATTAAGCCTCTAAGCCGTTAATGCGCCGAATGATCTCATCCTTTAGCTCTTGAATTGTTGCTGGCTTATCGATGTTCACCTTTTCTTTCAAATAATCCCAAAGAAAGAAGTCCAACGTTGTCAACTCACATGATCTTGGCGGCCAATTAACATCGCTAACACTATGTGGCAAGTAGAACCGTCCTGTTGAAACCACGAATCGTTCAAATGCATATCTTCCAATTCGGGCCACAAAAAGTTTGTTATCATCTCACGATAGCGAACACCATTCACAGTAACTGCCTAACTGGCCTCATTTTGGAAATACGGCCTGATGATGCCGTGAGCCGAAAAATCGCACCCTTACAGTCACTCTTTCAATTCTGTTAATTGATGAATCCACTGAAGTGAAAATGTGCTTCATGGCTAAAGATGATTTTCTTCGAAAATTGACCATCCACTGTTCTATTTCCGGCCACCCATTTGACCATTGACGAAGGAAATGACAATGAAATGGTCAAGAGACTTTAGTTCTTGAGTCAAATGCACCTTGTAAGCGTGAAAATGCAAGTATTTATGCATAATGTTTATCAACGACGAGAGTGAGAGGTACAATTGGTGGGCACGATGACGAGTTGAGGTGGACGGCAGTATTTTCTGCAGTACGAGCATGCACTGGTGTTTTTCTCATCTACTAAAGATCCGATTTGCTCAAATTTTTGCACTATTTTTCCGATTGTACGCACATTTGGACGATTCAATTGACCGACAAAATCACAAAGTGCACGATATGCATTTTGATTTGAACGCCCATTTCCATAATAAGCTTGAATAACCCTAACGCGTTGCTCGATTGTTTATCTTTCCATGGTTCAAAATGAATTAGTCTAAATTTGACAAATGTCAAATGAAATGCAGAAAAAAACTTTGACGTTTAGGTTTGCTTCATATTCATAATCAGCCCTTAAAATTTAACCACCTTTTCAAAATTACTTAAAATGTAAAAAATACGCTTGCATAAGTCATTGAAATAATTGTTAAAATTCACAAAAAATGACGTGATCGTTTTTTTTTTTTTCTTGAATAGGTTATCGCAACTGGCTACCGAAATTTTGTGATTAAACACCTTTAGATCATTTCTTTTGGATTCTAAATGGCATACCTTCCTCTTTACATGACACAAACATGTATTGATGTCTTATGTAAGAATACTAGTTTTTTGAAATATGAAAATGAAACCATTTAATGGAAACCCCTCTATGAGGGTACAAAGATTTTTAAAGTAGTAGCAATGCTACTATAGTTGTACTTACGGCAACACTGCTGCCAATTGTCAAATTTACTGTCACTTTAATAAGTTCAAAAAACACCTTCAATTCGATGAAGATGCCCACTACCAAGCCCACTTTTCTTACTTAGCGTTTTTTAAACATAGAACTAAATACTTATTTCGTAGTCGAAGAATTCTTTACTGGGTAAAACTCTTTACTGCAAAAAAAAAAAACAACACAGTCGACTCTCCCTAAGTCGAATTCTTAGGGGAAACCAGAAATTGTTCTGGCCATTCATTGAATTTGTGTCTTTGGTTTTGAGTTAAAAGAAACAAGAAAAAAAATACAGGGTATTCGCTTTAGAGAAAGATTGACTAAGGGAATGCCTTTTGTATGGAAAAGTGAAGAAGACAAATTTTCTAGTTAAGGAGAGTTTTCACTTAGGGAAGGTCCGACTTAGAGAGAGACCGCTGTATTTAATTTTGTCAAAATTGAAATTAAAATTTTAAGTTATCGTACCACGGAAGTAAAAGTATTAAAAACTCTTTTTATATCGAAAAATTCGCCTACTGCCACGCCCTCTTTTCTTATATTATTACTTTTCTACTTATTAAATGTCCTTAAACAAAAGTAAACAATTTTTTTAATAAACATTTCTTAAACGTTCTTTGCATAGTTTGTAACCATTCCTGGAAACTTCCCACCCATTCGACAAATAACCTTTTATTTTTATATTAAGTCTTAAAATGTTGTTCCAAACAACGCAGAAATTTACAAAGTCGAGCAGTATCTCCAAGATCAGTTGCAGGTCACAATGATTTTTATTAAAAAAAAGTGTTACACAGGCTTTAAAAATACGGGATTAACCTCAGCCCGTTTGGAAAGATAAAGTTTATTATTGGCTCTTTTGTCAGATTTCATGAACACAATTTCTAGGCGGGCATACACCAAACGAAAAAAACTTATGACATGTTGTTAACTAACTAACTTCCACCTTTAATAAATTACCCAACAACTCTTAAAGCTACTTGCTTTTGGTTCGAGTTAACCAAATCGCCAAGCGATGGAAAATTTTGTTAACATGTAAATCTACTCCACCTATCTAAACCCCTCTATACTATACCTTTATCCCCCGCGGGGCCATTTGTTTGCTTCACCGGAAAATATGTATATCCGCTTGCTTCTTCATCCGATTTGATGATATAGTAAAGTCGTCGTCGTCGATGTGAACAGCACTCATACATATCAATGGAGGGAAACACAAGAACCACAAGGACAATTGTAGTTTTTTTTGTCGGTCTTTTTTCAAACATCCTTTTCTAGTTTACAAAATGACATCGCTACCGGAAATAGTTTTATTTTTCCATTGTATCTAGGGCTGCTCCGAGGTTGCATCCCCGGATCCACAATATTCTAACCATAGAGTTTCTATTTCGACAGAAGTGGTGGTAAAAGCTCCGCATGTTGCTCTTGCACCTTTGATTTATTTCCAATTAGAAAAGTTTTTGTCGTTGAAAATTCGTTTTTTTTTTTTGACGCGGATAATGTATGAGTTTTAAGGATGCAATACTCTTACCACATAAAACAATACAACATAACAATTTTCTATTTTTATCTGTGCCAAAAAATAGTGATAGAGACTTAACCTTAGGGGTTGACACTGTGACTGCCATAAAAGACAATGGACTTAGTGAGAATAAAAAAACTACAAGGACAAAATGAGAAATTGCTTAAAAATATTCTCAAACGGACGACAAGTTACCATCAATCAAATGGACTTAATTCAGAAGGAGATCTACTTTTTCCTTCTGACCTTCCTTCCTTCCTTTCGTCATTTCAGCATTGGTTCTTTTAAAAAGTTCGATATGTTTGTTCACCCTCTTTCTGCACTCACAAAACACACACAAAGTTTATGTACATACCTTACTTCTTTTTTCTGTCAATTATTTCCGCTTGATAAATTATGCATTACAACCAAAATAAAAATAAAATAAAAAAAGTATAAAATAGAAAACTGAGGACACAATAATCAAAAGAAGAAAATAAAGTCATCGAACAGGTCGCACGAACTTGGAATACTCATACTCTGCTGTATTGCTGCTGTATGTTTGGGGTTCTTGAAAGGAAGAAAAAACTAAAAAAATCTTTAAAATATCAAGAAATAAAAAATCTAAGGTATTTGAAATTTAAATAACGACTTGTTGACATGAAACTTTAGTTGAATACAGGTCCTTTTTGATTTTGGTTCACAGGACTAAAACAAGCAAATAAAGGGTGTCCCAAAATTAACGCAAGATTTGAATTTGCCGCCATTTGTGCAGTGAAGTGTTGGCAACCCTGAAAAAAAGCAATTTGACAGCTAACAGTATAGGGTTATTAAAAATGGAGCGTTACATGATAGAACAACGTGTCTTCATTATTAAAGAATATTTCAAAAATAGTGAAAGCTTGGCGGCTGATTTTTCGAGCAAAATCATCCTAGCGATGAAGCACATTTTCATCTTGATGGCTTTGTCAATCGCCAAAATTGCCGCATTTGGGGTTCGGAGAACCCACATGTGATTGTCGAAAAACAAATGCATCCACAACGCGTGACTGTATGGTGTGGATTTTGGGCTGGAGGCATAATTGGGCCATATTTTTTTGAAAATGATGCTGGTCAAGCAGTGACTGTTACTGGTGCTCGATATCGCGACATGATTACACAGTTCTTTCTGCCAAAATTGGATGATATTGATGTGTCCAATATGTGGTTTCAACAAGACGGTGCCACATGTCATACAGCCCGTGAAACAATTCAATTACTGCACGAGACATTTCCAGGTCGTGTACTTTCTCGTTTCGGTGATCAAAATTGGCCTCCTAGATCGTGTGATTTAACACCATTAGACTTCTTTTTATGGGGTTATTTGAAATCACAAGTCTATGTCAACAAGCCCACAACCACCCGTGCATTAAAGGAGGAGATTCAACGCTGCATCAACGAAATTCAGCCACATTTATGCAGAATGGTCATGGAAAATTTCAACAAAAGAGTGCGCATGTGCATGCAAAGCCGTGGAGGCCATTTGTCCGATGTGTTATTCCATACATAACCCTATCCTATGTACTTTACGAGTCAATAAAAATATAACTATCAAAAGACTAAAAACGGCGTTTTCTATTTAATTCAAATCTTGCGTTAATTTTGGGACACCCTTTAGAATAAGTTATTACATATTTGTTTTTCTATTAAGCTAAGAAAAAGTGTTAAAATGCTTTTGAATATTGTGTTTAACTTACATATACTTACATTTGGGCCAAGGCCAATCTTGAAGTAACTGGTTACATTCAGTGGTAATTTTGACCTTGATGTTCTTAACGTTGGAATTATAGTGAACGAATGGGAAAATAAAGAAATGTTAGAAGACGGGCGAAAAGGTGCTATATGTGTCTCATAAACAACAAAGGATATGTCTATGAAGGTATCACATTATTGAATACCGCCTATAAGATACTCCCGTCTATCCTACAAGATCGGATAGTCTCATATGCTAAAACTATCATCGCACAATATCAGAGTGTTTTCATACATGCCATGAGAGAATTAGGTCGACCATGACCAAAATAACAAGCCAAGTATTATAACTTGGCTTGTTATTTTGGTATTGGAGCCGGATTGCTATCCAGACCAATTAACACCTACAATGGACTCCAACAAAGAAAAGGTTTGACCTGCCTCTTCTTCAACCTAGTGTTATCGATAGAAATTCGTGACTCTGGCAAGCCAACAAGAGGTACCACTTCACCAGGTCCACACTCGGGAGAACTGAACAAGCTGTTAACGATTCCGCCATTAAGATCAATCAGTTGGCACAATATCTGGGGTTGCACATTAATGAAGGAATGAAGTAATGCAATCCTTGAAATACCTTGGGTGAATAGTAGCAGTCGATAACAATATAGAAAAAGAAATACGCTGGCGGTTGCTTAAAGCCAACAGTGGCTTCTGCTGTCGGTGAAAGCTTTTTAAATCCTGAAACTTTACTAAAACTTCTAAGCTGCTGTGGTACAGAACGATGTTTTTGCCAGTACTCACATAAAGATCCGAGACCTGGGTGCTTAGCAAAAAGCACTTCGACCTCTTAGGCGCGTTCCATAGAAAAGGTCCTACGGAGAATTGTTGGCCCCTAATGTCAGGAAGGATGATTCCGGAGAAGCTACAATCATGAACTGTGTGCAATTTACCTCGAAGCTGATATTGCGACTAGACACCGAACTCGTATCAGGGAAGAGGAACCAGCTCGGAAAGTCTTTGTAGTACATTTTGCTTCATCTATCAAGAAATGGGAAATTTTTCAAGTCTTATGTCTAGTTGATGTTGTATTTAGTTTGGCGAATATCAACTAAAAATTTGAGTGTTTTAATAATATTTATCGATACTTCCAAATTAAACCAACTTTTCATATGAAACGCTGCTAAGCGCGGCATTCAAAAAGGCCATAATTTGTATGGTGATTAGGAAGACGGAAGAATATCAAGGAAGACCGCGGAGTGAAAATTGAAGAAATCTGCGTTGTACAGATTCAATTATTTGAAACTGAGATAGGGAGACCAGGTTTAACTAACGTATTCAAGCAGAGGTCTAACTCTTTAGACCAACGTTTGATGAAGCCAAGGGATGAGTTGGCCTTGTTAATAATGTAATCAAAATGGGCTCGAAAATTTAACTGAGTGTCGCAAATAACTCATAAGTCACAAATAGACCAGACAGTAACATTGTGCAGACTGTAAGTTCGGTAGGAAAAATGTGATCGCTTATGGGTGAATGTTTTCTGAATTGGCATTTAGCAACATTGAGTTCTAAGAAATTTTTATCACACCAAGTCAATATCATTTTGGATTAACACAGAATGAGATGAAGTAGAAATAACCTTTGTTATTTTCTTGACATCAGTGTAAATATAGATAGTTGAATTATTACCAATGACAATACTCGTAATAACGTCGTTAATAGTTAAGACAAATAACAAAGGACCAAGGTGGCTCCCTTGAGGGACTCCGAAGTTTGCATAAATGGGATCGGAGATTGAGAACCTAAAAACAACTCTATATGGGCAGTTCTCAAGGTACGAAATTTGAAAATCAAAAGCTTTAAGATTAGATAAATAATTTGGTCACTAATTTTATCAAAGGCTTTACTAATTTCTGTAGTGATAACGTCCACTGCATTCTATTTATCTAATTCGTTTAGAGTTTTGTATACAAATTCAGTAAGATTGGTTGTAGTTGATCTGCCTTCTTATGAATCCATGTTGTTGGAAAGAAAAGGTAGGTCTACAATAAAAATAGAGAGAGTCGTAGACAATGCTTTCAAAAAACTTGGGAATTGAAGATAGCTTGGCTATCGATGGACCTGTAGTTCATAACATAATTTTTTGCTCCTTTTTAATACAGAACAAGAAAATAAAGGAATCTTTCCAAAGCTTTGGAAACAGCTATACGTTTTTTTTTTTATATTGTCAGAAATTATTTCAAAACATATGTAGTTTCATGAAATTTTTTTTTTTTAAATTGCTGCAAAAGGTCTACAAAGAGCAAATTCTATCGAGAAATTGAGATTATGAGTGATAAAAATTGTTCAAAAGCATTTAATGACCATCAACATCAACTGTTCTCAACTTGGAGCATCAATGACTTGATACGATTGAATACGATTTGAGCCTCAGAAAAAGTGTATTAGCCACCGAAGCACCTTATCACGAAGGCTTAACAACTTAGAGATCGTTTCGTAGAGATCATCGTTTTAAAGCGATAGAAGAATAAAATAGAAACTAAGAAGGATTATTGAAGCCTATACCGAAAGAGGGCAAACTTTCATCACTTACTCCTCGGATAACTTCAGATCGAGTTTATTGCTTTAAGATTGCCTTGTTTTTGCATTAATATGAACCTCATGAACTTAAATGAATGCCTTGAAAAATATTTCTTTCTTTGTATCGTTACCAATTAACATTAGAAATATTGCGTTGTCTGTCTTCTCTATCGAACAAAAATTGTTTAATCTTAAAAGAAAATTTTTGAGAAGTAAATAAAAATATATCAATGTTAAGAAGATTAAAAAAAAAAAAAAAAACTTATCAAAATTCTGATTTGGCAATACCATACACTTTTGACAATAAAATCCACATTTTGAGGTTTGGATGTCAGCTTTTTTGTTTACATGAATTACTCGCTTCTTATCCGATCATCTCGACGTCTATTAGAACACTTTTCTGGTTAAAAATAGTTTATTAAAATAATTCACATTAGTAAAATAAATTATAAAAAAATATTAAGAGTTAATCTTTAATTTGTCCGACGACAAATTTATTTGTGTTATATAAACTGAAAATCATGTTTTATCTTTTTTATAGTCTTAGAATTTTTGATATTCAATCCTGAATGACTGTTACAAAACTAGATGTTAATGATTTATTTGACATTTTTATACTTTGAAGTTCTGAAACCGATTATTTATTTGATGAATGCATAACTAGCCCTTATATCAAAAAAATAAAAAAAACCTAAGTACCATGAAGTACATACTATCCCCATACACAAAG
The DNA here is from genome assembly GCA_920104205.1 of Eupeodes latifasciatus. Classification (NCBI taxonomy): domain Eukaryota; kingdom Metazoa; phylum Arthropoda; class Insecta; order Diptera; family Syrphidae; genus Eupeodes; species Eupeodes latifasciatus. The sequence goes on from OV049924.1 coordinate 186,244,842, forward strand.
ATAAATATCAGAAACACACAAAACTGGTCAACTGATATATACATATTTTATATACGTAGGTCATATATGTATAAACCTAAATAGATTCGAATGACGACGTCTTCGAAAGCATGTAGGTATTCAAACGGAATAAAAGATGTATCTTTTTCTTATACTTTATCGATGTCCAAGCGCCCAAGGTGGCGTTGCTTTAGTGTGATGTATCGGAATTCTTCTATCCATCGGAACTGAAATAGAAGAAGTTAAAGGACACTTTTCTATTTTCTATTTAGAATTTTTTTTTACTTTTATTTGTTTTCATTTTACCGAGAAAATTGCTCAGAAAACTCAGGGTGTAGTATAGGTACATTATATATCTTTCACACAGATAGAAAATAACAAGATAACTTTGAAAGAAGCCAATAGATACGGGTGAAATGAAAGCAACACAAATTCGTCCTTTTTCTATATATTTTTTTGTTGATACTCTCTCTCTCTATTCAATGAGTGATAGAATGTAAAAGGCGAGAACTTGTAAGAATGTGTGTGTAAGGATATGGACGAAGAAGTCGACGAATCGTCATCATTCATCAATTCAAAGTTTAATAGCATAAGAAACTTCATCTGATATACTCGTATATCTACCTAACTGTTTTTTTTTTTTTGAATTCTACAATATTCCATAAAAGTGTCAGAAAAGGAACGATGACGAAGGAATTTCCTTTTCCTCTTCCTCCTCATTCTTCGTTCCTCGTTTTCTTTGAAAGGGTAAAATTTCAAATTATTTTGATAGGTAAGTAGCTTTTGGATAAAGCTGCGAAACAGTCTTTATCGACTTGAGAATAGACTTCTAAAGTACCTATACAACAACAAAAAAAGCAAGATTTTTATTTTGAATTTTATGGATAATTTAAGAAAAAAATACAAAGATACAAAGTAGGTAAGTTGAGGTGTTTAGGAAGAGAAGGACTCTTTTAAAGGATTTTGAATAACTTCAACGATTTCGATGAAGTAATAAAAAAACAACAACAATGTTTTAACTTAATTTATTGTTTTGTTATTGTGCTAACAAAATAAGTTTAAAGTGATGATTCGATTTATTTAATTTTCCTAAAGTTGTCGCAGGGAATATTTTTGCATGAATGATAGATATGTATAGACTAGGATAGGTTTGAAAGGAACCTTTAACCAGTCTTTGGATGATTCAGAAGGGAATTGGGTAGGAAAGTTATAATTTTGATCGTGACTAATTACTCTTAATGATTTTTTGATGTATAATTTGTGATTGGGATAGAATAAGTGGGACCTACAGTTTTATGTTTGTTGACGAAACAGAGCGTGAAACATCAAGATACAGGAGTTATCAACAATCAACAAATTCTATCTTCTTGTTATGACAGAAATAGAGGAAACCTAAAAATGTATCGCTTGCTTCAGAAGCACTTTAAAGAGTGAAGAGTTTTTTGATAGTCGTGTTGACCATCAAATTACGGTCAATATCAATACATTAATATAACTTCCTCCAATATTTTCTTCAAGGGTCGCTTGATACGAGCACATATCTCTTTAATAGTGAAAAGCCGAAACAATCGAATACATATTCTTAACAATGAATTAAGACAAACATTTAATTTCTGAGGGTTTGATTTTAGGACTATAGTTTTGTAGTTCTTGAAATCAAGCTGTCAAAACACTTCCCCACGATAATCTCGTTCATCATGACTTATTAATCTATCCAAAGAAAATCTCCAAAAGACACAAAATAAGAATCGGTACCCAATAGTGCGGTAGTCTTAGCGTACAAGAACGGCCGATTTATCAGGACCAATCTTTAAAAGATCCAGCAATGATTTTGCTTTCTTAATTTATAATTCAATCAAGGCAAAGTTTGTAGTTGTGATACTTTCTTATAGCTTTTAGACCTTCATCTCTTCAGGCATGGTTCTTCTTAATCTCCAAACATTGTCTCGTACATTAAGACGGTCTCCATTTCTGAGTTGGAATGACTTTACAGTCGCTGATCATGTGATACAGCACGTTACTTATATATCAAGGGAAATTATTCCACGATATTAATCCCTCGAAGGACTTTGTTTAGAATTGAGGTTCAGCATTTGTTCTCTTTGTACAGTCCTATAGTTGGATGCCATATGTCTAAACGGTTTTTAGTACTTGCTTATATAACATGAGTTTGTTCTGAATAGAAAGATCACAGTTCTTTCCTATTAACCAGTACATTCTTCTGTAGTTCAAGTTTAGACGTACTCTTTTCTTTTTGATGTGCTCTTTCCATATTTCCAAATATTTGTTATTCAAATTCATTTCAAGGTATTCGGTAATCTTAGCCTTTGCAACGTCTTTATCTGGTACCAATATTGCAGAGTAATCAGCAAAGGTAGCCATGATAGATACAAAGTAGGGCTTAGGTCACTTTGTTGCGGTACACCGCCTTCTATTTTCTTTAGTTTTGAGTAATTTTTTCGGTTCGTATCATAAGATTTCAATATTTCTTAGTACTGCTTGAGAAGTTCCTTGTTTATTTTGTACTTAAGTCCAAAGTCTAAGAATACAGCCGGGCATAATTATTTTTCTTCAAGAGCCTTCTCCACCACTTCTGTAATTCGATGTACTTGATCTATTGTGGAAGATTAATTTTGAAATCCAAACTGATGTTTCGGAATAGGTCTTCTTTCTTCTTTCATTTTGCTGAGCATTTTTAGTAACAATTTTCCGAAAACTTTTGCCATTATTGGCAAAAGTGATATTGGTCTGGAAGTTGTTACTTCTGTTGGTGGCTTACCTTGTTTAAGTAAAGGGTGTCCCAAAATTAACGCAAAATTTGAATTAAATAGAAAACGCCGTTTTTAGTCTTTTGATAGTTATATTTTTATTGACTCGTAAAGTACATAGGATAGGGTTATGCATGGAATAACACATCGGACAAATGGCCTCCACGGCTTTGCATGCACATGCGCACTCTTTTGTTGAAATTTTCCATGACCATTCTGAATAAATGTGGCTGAATTTCGTTGATGCAGCGTTGAATCTCGTCCTTTAATGCACGGGTGGTTGTGGGCTTGTTGACATAGACTTGTGATTTCAAATAACCCCATAAAAAGAAGTCTAATGGTGTTAAATCACACGATCTAAGAGGCCAATTTTGATCACCGAAACGAGAGAGTACTCGACTTGGAAATGTCTCATGCAGTAATTGAATTGTTTCACGGGCTGTATGACATGTGGCACCGTCTTGTCATCAATATCATCCAATTTTGGCAGAAAGAACTGTGTAATCATGTCGCGATATCGAACACCAGTAACAGTCACTGCTTGACCAGCATCATTTTCAAAAAATATGGCCCAATTATGCCTCCAGCCCAAAATCCACACCATACAGTCACGCGTTGTGGATGCATTTGTTTTTCGACAATCACATGTGGGTTCTCCGAACCCCAAATGCGGCAATTTTGGCGATTGACAAAGCCATCAAGATGAAAATGTGCTTCATCGCTTAGGATGATTTTGCTCGAAAAATCAGCCGCCAAGCTTTCACTATTTTTGAAATATTCTTTAATAATGAAGACACGTTGTTCTATCGTGTAACGCTCCATTTTTAATAACCCTATACTGTTAGCTGTCAAATTGCTTTTTTTTCAGGGTTGCCAACACTTCACTGCACAAATGGCGGCAAATTCAAATCTTGCGTTAATTTTGGGACACCCTTTATAACAATGTTTTCGGAAATGTTCCAATAATTTGGTACAAATCTTAGTTTAAGTCATGCGTTGATTATAAATTTGAGTTTTAAGAGGGCTATTTAGGGCATTTTTTTAAAACCTGAGTAGTGATAAAAGCGTGATCTGGTGATTTTTTATTAGATAACTTATGGTGACACAAGTATTTAACAAAATTAGTTCCAAATTCATCGTTCCTATCAAAAACTTGTAAGGGATCAGGTTTTTGTTTCCGATTTCTGATCAATTTGCCATCTCGAGAGGTCAAAGTTAAATATATGATAAAAAGCTATCCGAATGCATTACTTCAGCTTAAAGAAAATGAAAAGACAGTGGGTTCTTTTGAACGAACAGATACCAATGCTTCTGTACGGAAAATCTTTTAAGCTAGCACCAAGCAACCAACGCGGGGTAGTTGAGGAAATTTGCGACTTAAGTAGAGTATTCAAAGACCGTGACTAAATTAACGTGTACATTTGCTAAAAGTTATTTAAAAAAAAAACAAAAGTGCCAGTTGTCTGAAAAACTTTGATTTTTGAGTTCCCTGGTAAGCTAAGCCCCGCCCGCCATTGGGTATATTAAATTAAATCTTAATTAACTTTTCATATGTTATAATGGCTACTGAACAACTATATGTACTTCAAAAAACTAAACAATACAGTCAAGAAGTTATAACAACCTCATTTCAATCACTCCACAAAGTTAATTCAATTATTTCAGCTTCAGAAGTGATGGGTTCGGGTAATTTAGTTTTTCTTTTATTTTCTAAGGTTAAAACTCGAGGAAGAGTTTTTGTTGTTTTTTGTTGACTACTTTTTCTTTTTGACGTTCGTAAATTCTTTGGAGAGAGTTGTAAAGAATGATAAAAGGGCAAAATCAATCCTTGTATTTCTGCTTTGTTGGCATACCCCGTTTCTAATTGTCAATTTCAAATTCTCTTTTATATAAGAAATACTTCTACACGTGTTGCAACATATACAGTGGAGGTCAAAATAATAGCACAATATTTTTAACAATACAAATGTTTGTGGTATAAATGTTTTTGGGGACAGAGGAAAGCAAAATTGTTAGAAGCTCTCCAAATTCCGAACTTAACACCAAATACACATACAAAATTATGAAGTTTTTCATATTCCGGTGAAGGTGCTCAAATACTCAAGAATTGTATGCATACCCGCGGCGTGATGGTAAGTGTGTAAGACTGTCATGCTAGATGTCTTGGGTTCAATCCCTAAATGTGCCACTTAAAGTCTTTTTCATGGGTACTGCTTCTTGCGAGGAATTGTCAAATCCTCCAAGAGTAATTTTTGTCTTGAAAAGTGCTTTTTCAAATTTGCCGTTTGGATTCGGGCTAAAAACTGTAGGTCCCCTCCATCCCTGAAATGACTCTCACACAGGAATAGTTGATATTTGCACATAAGTCACTAATTAATTTAATTTATTTCACTTGAGACTTTTCCTTATGTATCTTATCTAAGATATGCCGTTAAAGTGAGTCTTGAAAAATGTAAACGACATGAAGTCTTCTAGCGAACTAGCCAAGAAATGTATCAGGACAACAATGGTGATGAATGGTCTGCACAGTTGTCCGACTTAAACCCAATTAAAAATCCTTGGGTTGACGTAAAGACGGATGTGTTCCGGTGCAAGCCAAGTAACGCGTAAAAACTCGGGTCTGGAATTGATTCTGGCTGTTAGAAGTCAGCTGTGACTTGTAAACTTTATACGATTGTAATTTTTTGATGGCCAAAATTTATAAAATTTCTTGGAAATTTGACATGTCCTGTTTGTTTGTAGTTATTTCAAGGCGGCTTTAAAGCCAATTGATTTAACAACTGAACTCAATTATATTCGAAAGACCAAATCAGTTCTATTACTTCATAAAGTCGATGATGTTTTTTTGGTGCTATTTTTTTGACCGCACCTGTAAGTACCTACATACAACATTTGAACTTGTCTATAAGTATCTTTTCACAACAAACTATTAATACAATAACAAAAAAAAAAAACATCAAGTCGTAGTAACAGGATTCTAAAAGTATAAGAACGTTATTAATTGAAATTGCAAACTTATGACAGGATCTGGAAATAATAATATAGTTTCTTCCCACAATGATGATGAGGGGTATAAGTTTTCTATAGACACAGTGAGTGTGTGGCAATCAATAATGATAGTTGTGGGAGGGGGTGAAGGTAGTTGATAGTGTGTACTGTACATCAAAGTTCATATAACAAAACGAAAGTGGGCGTGTGTAAAACCCAAACACAACCACACAAACAAACAAAAAAACCCACTCTAACCAATTTAACTTTACTCATGGTCAAAGAAATCTTTCGAAATTGAATCATCTCTTCCTTTTAAGGATTCTCTGCATCCTTCTTCATTTTGCGTTGTTGGTTGTTTGCACCATCACCCACCCACCCTCACGCCCACTTCTGTAAATCACCCGGTGACTATGCCACTTACAATGACTTGAGTATTTCCTTTTATGAAAAAGCGAAACATTCGTAAACTAATTATTATGAAGGTTTTGGGAAGGGGTAGTGATGGTGATGTGATGTGGAAAGTGAAATCGAAGAGGGACTCAAGACAACGAAGGACCTAACAACGAACTATACGAACGTTTTCAAGGAGAAGAGAAACTCAAACCATAAGTAAATAGAAAGAAATACATTAAATGTAGAATGGGCAGAAGAAGACGTGGGATGTTGGGGGTAGGTTGAGAGTAGTAACGATGAACGATACAAAAATAAGTTTGAAAAAATAAAAAAAAAATCCTAGAAAACATGGGTTCACCTTTCTCATCGAAACTGATTCCTTCTACTCCAATCCTTTCCCTTCCTTCCCTTCATCAAACCGTCTCCAACAAGCAGAACCACTACCTTTTCATATAAAGCCCCAGGTGGTTCAAGATCTGGTAGACTGGAAATTATAAATTGATTATGAACACTGACATTTAGCCAAAAGCACCCAACAGCAGGAAAAGCAACAGTAACAGTAATAGCATAGCAAAAGCAACAGCAGGTGGAGTTCAAGCTAAAGAGTAACTCTATACAGATGATGGGGCAAAGGTTACACTACCTTGAGTATACCTATAACACGCTATAGCAACAAAGTTATCCCTTCGAAAGTTAACATTGAAGGGATGAAGAAGAAATACAAATACAAAAAATAAGTAAACGAAACAATTCTATGATGATTTCGTTCATATTTTTCAATTCTCTTTTATTTATTTATTTATTTTCTGTTTTTTTTTTCTGTTTCTGTTTTATTTTTTAAATTTTGTTTTATTTTTGCTTTCGAAAGTATAGAGATGAATATTTCATTAGACTGTATACTGTTCCTCAACTTGAAGCGAACAAAATTGTATTTTGATGTTGGTAACAACCTTTTGGATGGTTCGAAATAATTTTAAAGAGTTTTTTTTTTTGGTTTGACTTTAATTTTAGTTAAGTTTTTTAACTATTGATGACAGAATTATTGAATTTGTATTAGTATTTAAGGGCTTGACTCACTTGATTGGTAAATTGGTCTTAATTTAATTCGACCACTTGTGTTTTTGGTCAGCTTAGGAGTCGAAACTAGGTTGAGCAAATTATACTTCTGTAGATAAATTAATGATACAATTTTAAAAGAACCAAGGCCTAGTGACTCACAACTCTCTCTTGCAACACTGTGTGAGAGTCATGTCAGGGATGGAGGGAACCTACAGTTTTTATGCCGAATGCGAACGGCTAATTTAAAAAAGTACTTTTCATGACAATAATTAACTTTTGGAGGACTTTTCAATTCCCCGCAAAAGGCAGTTCCCGTGAAAAAAAACTTAAAGGGATTGGACCCAAAACCTCGGGCATGACAGTTTTACGCAAACATTGCGAATGCATTGTATTTTTGAATTGTTTATAATTTAATCGGTGGACATATTCAAAAGCCACCAGTTTTCTGTTCAATGCTAACTTTTTATACCAGATTGTTCAGCGTGTTCGATGTCACTTTTTTTCTTTGGATGTATCCGTCCATTCCTTTGCGCAAACCCTATTTGTCTCAGCATTCTTTTGCTTTCAACTTTAAAAGTTTTAAAATTCCATTGCAACGTTCTATACAAAACTTGGCTGTAATAGGCGTTCTTTTCCGATAATGCTTGGTCTTTAAATTTTTCACATGAGCCCTTTATCTTTAAAGACAGCTGATGTATGATGATGCACTGCTCTAAAACTCACTGATTTTAAGGGATTTACTTAAAGTCACTTCCAGAAGCTCTGCCAAAATAGACCAATATATAAATTCATCAAGGCAACGGCCTAGGGCCTAGTCACTGATAAAGCATCGGTTCCCATCGATCACCGAAATCAAGCATCAGTGAGCGTGGTTAGTACTCAGATGGAGGACCGTCTCGAAACCTACCGCGTGCTGTTGTCATGTGTTCTTTCTTTCTGTTGTTCTTTCTCTTCTGTCCTTCTGTCTTGTATTAATGTCTTGTGTTGTTATCACCTTATATAGTCTAGTCGCTCAAGGTGCTGTGTTCTCTACTCTGTACATTTATGTGCTGAGTAGTGTGTAATGTAATGTAATGTAATAAATTCATCAAAGCAGCTTCTTGCAACCTTATTCAGATGAGGTGAGAAAGCCAAAAAGTATGACATTAAAAAAACTTGGATTAAACGTTTTAGGGCCAATAAACGTATTTATTTAAACAATATCCAAACAGAGGAAAACAATCAATCATTTTATCAATTAAGAACAAAAATCTTTAATTTACATTAAAGAAATAACAATTATGATAGTGGACTGTATAAATGCTCAAGCTCAAACTGCACTGCTGGACTGCTCCAAGGTTAATAATCGACTGCTCAAAGGTTCACAATCAACTGCTTGCTCTAAAAGCTGAAAAGCGACTGCTTAAAACGCAACATCATCTCGTCCTCGATGCTGCTGCTGGCTTCTTAGTTCTTTTTGGTCGTAAGTACAGCTCATCAATGCACTTTGACAGGATTGTTTATTGAGCAGCTGCGCACAGATTTGGTTTTTATCGACATCGTTGCGTGAACGATGATATTGCTTCTGTGTAATTGTTGTTGCGGTCACTCCCAAAACCATCATAATCTTCCTTATCGTTGCTCATATCGCTCGTTAGCACTTGTTAGGGTGCCTCGAGTGTCTTAAGCGACCCATAGAAACCACACCTGTGCAGCATTCCGCCACACACGACACACCAAATCGTACATCAGAATGAGTGACGATGAAGGTTGAAGCTTTTATTGAAACAACTTGTAACGCACCGCACTCAACAACGATTCAGATGCAACTGAATAGTAAATGTGCTCGCACTGATCGAGACACCGAAACAGAAAAATCAAAAACTTTTGATTTTACTCGCTCCTTGTCTGACACCAAAAATCTGTGTCTGCTCCAGCCTACACACAGCACACATTTCTGCACACAGAGACAAGTGTAAACACAAGTGTGGTGTCTATGGGCCGCTTTATGTTCTAGCTCTTGTGCAAGTTGCTTGCCGTTGCTCTTCTTACATTTCTCTAATAGTATTGTTGATTTTTCAGGAAAAAAACTTCCATGACTTATTGGAATCACCGCAGTGAGTTTTAAAAACATCGTCTTTTATTTCAAGAAAGGTCAATAATTGAGACCTTTACGAACTCCGCTTTGAATTTTTATAGCTTCTCACAGCTTATCTTTGCACGTAACTTTGATAAGAGTGATGTCAGAAATACCAAGTTCACTGCGTAATTACTACGATGGCCCTTTGCACGATCAAAATTAGAAGAAATTACTTACAAATCCATTTGTCCAGCTTCTAAGTTCTAGCTCATCTTAATTAGTTCCAATACCCTGTGTGCAAGTAAACAGATTCCATCCTCTTTGTCAAGATGTTCGAGGGAAGATACCATGTCTTAAGTGAGTCCTACTTTTACATCTGAAAGTACTTCGATGACAAAGTTCAACCCTGATGTACTCCACTTAAGACTTCTAAAACTTTCGATCGCTTACCTTTGGTCGTAGCGTTAGAAAGGGCAAATATTTTTGTAAGCATACCCCTCTGAGATCGTCATATAAGCATCCGGCTTTATTTGTAAGCTTCTTCTCGTCCTCGTTAAACACTGAGTCTAAAAAAGTAAATCAGCTCTGTTAATGACTTCTGTAAAAAAAATCAGATACTTTGAGAGTAATTAAGGACATTAACACTTCAAAACGTGTACCCTCTTCGAGAAAAATCTAGAATAACAGTAGCGTTAAGTATTTTGAGTGGAATTTTAAAACCTGGAGCAGAGGTTACCCAATAGTCTAATCCAACACCACTTACACTTAAAATTGGGTCATTTAGAGATGAAGCTTTTCCATTTGGAAAACCTTCCATTAGAATCTAATTATACAAGCTTTACAGAAACAAGTTAACAAATAAACTTACACTTTCTAATGTCCAACAATGATGGTCGACGAGACCTTATACGTGCTCATCTAAAAGTAAACTCTCTCCTAGTACATATACATAGTATCCCTTTCCTATTGTTTTCAAAAAGATTTTAAGCAAACAAAACATCACACATGATGATGAAAATGAAATAGTACATGTACCGTGCCTTCAGTTCCTTAATGTGTCCTGTGGTGTTCACAACACATCCTTTAAAAACCAGATGGTTTCGTTTTTATTTATAATCACCACACTAACCAATGTATGCTTTGCACATCATCACAATCTGTTAAAAGGTTGCTCTTGCTATGAGTATCTCTGTGATTTTGTGTTTTTGGAGATCCTTGAGACTAATTTTTGTGCTTAGGGATTTTAGAAGAAACTTAAGGTTTTAAAAGGACAAACTTTTTTAAAAACTTTTGAAACTCTTTAAAACCATTTAAGTAAGAAAATAAAAAAAAAATACTGTCAGGCATGCCAACAGCGATCGCACATCGTGCAAAGTTACATAATTTCTTTATTGAAAACTTTTGGCGATTAACTTTAGTGGCTTACCCCATTATATTTTACACTCAATATACTTGGTAACCGGAAATCCAGTCGCCGAGCCATGATGTCGTTATATTCGTTATTTTTTTTTTTGAACAAAATACTGACACAAATTAAAAATTATCATCACAGACAGAATGTTAAGAAGGTAGAGAGAGGGTGCTATTAAGAGCACAGGGTGCTGCTGGTGTGCACAAGAAATGCAAAACATGCAATTCCTTTTTAGCTTCTTTTTTTATCCTATTTTCTAAAGAGATGGTGGTCACCATTCTCGTTCTCAGTCTCTGCCAGGCTACGCTGAACTGCCTGTAAAAGAATATCACTTACAAAACCCAGTACCTATACCAACTCCACTATGTTTCTAGAATCCAAATCCTGGCATCATAGCGATTTTTAACAATAGCTGCCGCTAAAAGGGAAGAACTAATAAACGACAGTTATACGAAGGATATTGCTGTGCCAAGGCATTTGGTTCTTCTGTGGGGAATTCTTTTCTTGTTTCTTATTTTGTTTGTTGCATTTTGTGATTCTTGCTTTTTTGCTTTTTGCAACTATTGTCACTTACTACATCTTGACAAAAGTCGCTTTAGGGGGGATGGGGGGTTGTAGGATGTTGCATGAAGGAGGAGGAAAGGAGAATTTCCACGCTTTTATTTTCATTTGCATTTGCTGTAATTGTAGTTTGGGGCAACAATAGAATTGTAAAGCAAAAGACGGAGAAATGCGATATTTTATTTTAGACACAGTAGGCATTATTGGGTGAAAATTTGGAATAAAGTCTATTATCGCAAAATGTTTAAATAATTTTTGTTTTCTTTCGCGAAAAGAATTGAGTAACTGTATGAATGAATAAACGCGAATGTCTATAAAATTGGTCACTGTAATTGAATTAGTATATAACTATCAATATTGCAACAATGTTAGTCTGTAACAGCTCCAACCTGCAAGAATATCAGTCCAATCACGGCAGAATCAATCTGTAATGAGCGTCTATCTGTAATGAGTGTCCTTTTGTAATGAGCTTCCATCTTAGTGTCCATCCGTAATGAGTGTCCAACTGTATTAAGTGTCCATCTGTAATGAGTGCCCATCTGTAATGATTGTTCGTCTGTAATGAGTGTGTCCACCTGTAATGAGTGCTTATTTGTATTGATAGTACTTAATCTGTAAAATCCTTAAACTGAACACTGTTAGCTGTAACAATGTTAATCTGTAACAGAGTTAATGTCTAACGATAAAAATGTATAACAATATCAATCTGTAACAATGTTTATCTACAACAGTCACTATCTGTAAAGGTTTTTTGTATGTCTAAAAGAAGTCAAAATTAAAAGTTATGTAACAAAGTCACATTACACTGCTAGCTGCAACAATGTTGATATGTAATAGAGTTAATTTGTGACGATATTAATTAATAACATTATCGATCTGTAACAATGTTTATCTGCAACAATTATAATTGTAAAATTTTCGTCAATCTTTAAAAAGTCACAGTAACAAAAAACCCCATAAAACAGATATGTATGTTGATGTGAACCTATAATAATGGTTTTCTCTAAAAGTGTTAATCTGTAACGCACAGTTACAGTGTTAAATTATAACAGAGTTAATTTCTAACGACAAAATTTATTACAATATCAATCTGTAAGAATGTCTATCTGCAACAGTCACAAACTGTAAAAGTTTTTTTTTAATCTGAAAGAAGTCAAAATTTACAGTAATGTTACAAAGTTCCAGTAACACAAAACCCATCAAGAAATAGAAGAAGCACTGTGAAATTAAACGCAATCACAATGTAAAGAATTCATACTGTATCATAATCCCATGACTTTTCTAGTTCTTTGCATTAGGAAGTTACAATGTAAAAAATTAATACTGTAATATAAACATAAATAGTCATAGTCACAGTTTTTTCGTGACATTACTCACCAAGGAAATGGTTTACAGTTGTGAGTAACTAAAACCTGGTCTTCTGCAAGCTAAAGGAACGCCTAATTAATTAATTTATTAAGTCTTACTCTGGAAACTGTCGCCGTACAAATTTTGCTCGGTCAAACCAAAGCAAATACAGATTTGAAGGAAATCAGAGTGAGTAATCCTTTTGTCAATGTATTTTAAAATAAATAAAATATCCTTTCACATACAGCTCGGTTCCCGAAATCAAGTGAAATGAAATCAAGATTTATGTTTTAATGGTCATATCCTTCGAACGATTTTTGAACTTTGAATAGGTTTCGAAATCTCTTCAAGTGAAATTATTGCAGCTGACATATGTTTATCACATCAGTCAATAAACAATTTGGTAGTTTGTCATAATTTGTTGAATGTCATAAACAATTTCCTCTTGGCCAATTCAAATCTCACAGAAAGTTAAATGTAGAAAATAACTGACAGTGTTGTCTTAAATTAATAAAACTTTTCACTGTCCGAATACCGTTTCTAAAACTGTATACTGCATTGTTATGACGCACACTGTAACGTGCCAGAAACGTTTTCAAATGAAAGTATAATGCAGAGACTAGCTGAAAGGGTTGTTTTAAATTAACAAAAACTTGTATTGTCAGTCTGTTACACTGTGCTGGGGGCTGTTTCTAAATTGCAACACTGTAAATTTCATCGTTGTGACACTGTAACATACCAGAAACTATTTCAAGTGAGGGCAAATTGTAGAAACTAACTGAAAGTGTTGCCTTTAATTAACGAATTCACTGTCAGTTTGTTACACTTTACCAGTGGAATACCGTTTCTAAATTAAAACACTGTAAATTGCAAAACCGTAGAAACTAGCTGATAGGGTTGTCTTAAATTAACAAAAACTTGTATTGTTACACTGTGCCAGTGGCTGTGACACTATAACATGCCAGAAACTATTTCAAGTGAAAGTAAAATTAGAAACTAGCTGAAAATGGTACTTAAAATTAACGAAAACTTTCACTGTCAGTTTGTTACATTGTATCAGTAAAATACTGTTTCTTAATTGCAATACTGTAAACTGCACCGTTTTGAATCTTTAACATGCCAGAAACTATTTTAAGTGCAGGTAAATTGTAGAAGCTAGCTAAACTTCATAGTGTACACTGTAACTTGTTACAAAGTATCATATTAGAAGCATGTTAGCTTAAGTTTTAAATTTAATTGAATATATATTTTCACAAGTGTAATAACTTCTAAAATCAGTTTTGTGAAAATTCTACTTCTTCTTGATAAACTGTAGTAATTTTTATGAGTATACGCTACAAACACAAACGGTTTTCATGATTCACTTAAAAACCCGAGAAAAAATTCATATCCACTTATCTCGAAATTGATGAGGACTTTTCTTGTAAATTTTTTTTCCAAAGCACTTTAAGTGAATTTAAATAATTAAAAAAACTTAAGTAATTTTTAAATTTTTTAAATATGATTTTAATTTTCAACAAATTAATCCCATAGTGTGTATGTAAAATTGATATTCTTCCCCCTAGAACATGTTTTTTTTTTTAACGACGAAGAAGGATTTCAAAACGCGACGACGTCTTTATTATTCTTTATAGCAATGCATTTTTCTTCTTGTTTTTGTTCTTTTTTTCTCTTCTCTTATATTTACAAATCTTCTATAGTTCTCTTACTGTGAATAGCTGCGAGGACAAGACAAGAATATTGTAATATCTATTCATTATTTCTTATCTAGTTTTGTGGTTTTTCAGCATAAGGATGTGTTTGGGTTTGAAAATAACAACTTAAAGGCGATTAGGGCTGTAAAAATATGAAAAGATTTTTATATGAAACAACTTTTTCATTTTTTTAAGTTTGAGTAAAATTTCAAATAAATTAAAAATTATACAAAACATATTTTTAAACATTTTCAGACTTTTCTTATCCTTCAATTTATTAAAACTTAGAATATAATTTAGTAAAATGACAAGATCTAGAACTTACAACTTCTTCGTGCCTCTTATTTCTTATTAATCACACATGTTTTCTTTAAATTAATAACAAGTGAAGATGCGAGTGTATTAAGTTCACAGTGCACTTCTAAGATATTTAAAAAGGATATTTTTAGTTTGCGTTAGAGAGTAAATAAAGATTTTACTATCACTGTGTTTCTGTCTTTATTGTTTAGGTTATTAATATGTAATATAGTTTAATGAACATTTTATATTAAAAACAAATCAAAAATCTCTCTCTAAAGAAAAATGATATTGCTAGCAGCGATTAAATCCTTTCTGGTTGTATATCTTTTAATATAAAATAAAAGAGTGAGAAAAAAAATATTTGCATCAATAAAAAGCTCAAAGGATTATTGCAATCCTTTTGCGGCATAGTTTTAACATATATTTGTTTTTTTTTGTTTGTCAAAGGACAATGTATACATTTTTAAAATATCGTTCAAGGTTTTTTTATGTAAAATATTCATTTTTTAAGTTTCTGTTTTTATTTAATTCAGTATCATAAATTAATGTTTTATAGAACGTTTATAAGTAATTGCTTAAAATTTACTTATTAAATTTTAAATTAGAAAATATCAGTCATGTCACTCTGTCGTGTTTTGAGCCAAATTTTGATTAAAGTTAAACATTAATTATACTTCTCAAGTTTTCTGTAGTTATTCTCAGTTTTTCTTGCCTTTTATTAAGTTGACAGAACCGTTTTAAATTTAATTTAATACCGCTCATAACGTAAGAAAGAACTCATCCCAAATAATATTGATACTAAAAAATGTCTATGCTTTTTTCGTTGATTTGAAAGCTTTCAGTTTCAGTCGGTTTATCAACCGACTTTATATCGTTCTACGAAAAGAAGCTTTGAGGACACTAGTGCAGCTGTTCATGGCGGTACAATCGAAAAAAAATTCAATGCCAAACCAGAGTTCCTCAAGGTTGTGTCTTAAGTCCTTTGCCTTTTTTCTCTGTTTAAAAATGATGTTGAAAATCACATCACAGGGAATGTTAGCATCGGTGTTAAAACTATCGAAATTCTCCTTTACGCTGACGATTTAGTTATCTTGTCTGATAACCCACTAACTCTATAGCTACAAATTAACAAGCTTCAACAATATTGTCATATGTGGGACGACCTACAAATTATCAGCTTAAAAATTTTGGTTTTAAAAATAGGTTCATGGTATTAAAGTTTTTGACGAATTCAAAGAAATGGCTTTCAACAGCTTGTAGTCTAATTTTTTCAATAACAATTCCGTTGATCAAGTTTCAAAATTTAAAGTATTTAACGCTACGGTAAATAGTTGCTATAACTATGAAGTACTTATATGGATACTAGAAATTGAAAAAACTGGAAAGTATTCAGAAGAATTTTTAGATTGCCAAATACATATATATGCCATCCACGTGAAAATTGGCCTTCCTCAAATACTTTTGAAAAAGCTGAAAGCAAATGCCAAGGTAAAGTGTTGGCCTGATCAAAACCTCCAAAAACGTGTCCTCAAAATCTGTTTTGACAAGAGCTGCAGCACTTATCAAAAACTGGTATGATCTAGCGGATAATTCGGAAGAATTATGCATAGCCTGCATAGATGAAGCGTTATTTCAGCAATGTTTAGCACGATGCTCCGAATCATAGTCTAGAAGTATTTATTGACAACTATCTTTTAATTCGGGGAAGAAAAGCTTTTTTAGAAATGAGCTCTTAGTTCGTGAAATGAGACTTATTTTCAAAGTAAGAACTGTAGTATTACCTCATAGATCTAATATAAATCAAATCTGCTCGCTTTACAATCTTGGCCAGAACGAAAATATTAAAATATTGTACACTTTATAGCACTATATCCGATCTTACAGGAATTCCGAAGACTCTAGTTTCCTATGATTAGAAGAATTTATTACTATTTTGAATGGTAGCCAAGGTTGAGAGTCTCTTTTATAGGATATGTGTCTCATGCGAAAAAATATCGAGACCAGTATTTGAAGTTTAAACATGTTTTGAATCAAGAAATTCTGCACCCCACACTTTAAATGCTTGATTTTGAAAACATTAAAAAAGTAAGATTATTTGCGTTTTTTAACAAGTTATATAAATAAAATAACTTCAAATTTATTTATCAAATTAAAAAATATGAAATACCGGGAAACAAACAAGTTGAAGAAAATGGTTTGTGCATTTGATAAGTTCGTTCAAATACACAAACCACTTTTGTTTAATGTATTATTTTCCCATTATCATTGTTTCCCTTTTTTGTATTACTGACTGATACTCAGTTCTTGAGATTTTTTTAGTCGCTGATAGAATGGAGCTTAAGGCAAGGCGTAGTTTTAACAGCTTTTCCCATGATATTCTTGTTCTGCCTTGTAACCATTTTAAATTTTTGCATATTTTTGTGGATCAGCAAGATAAATGTTTACAACTGTCTTGCTTCTGTTTACTGCTTTATTCTGTATTACGTCCTTAGAGTCCTAAATCCTTGAAATTATCTAATTTTGCTCTTTATATAGCTGTCAAAGTCTTTTTGGAACCAACATGTATTTGAAATTTAATAAAAATCCGTTGTTTTCAACATTCTTGAATATTCTACCAAGTCTAGTCATAAATACTGAGTCAACGAAAAATGAATGCCAAATTATAATACGTTGATATTTTTAAAAACTTATTTGTATTATTTATTAGGGATTTCATTAGCTACATTTCATAGAAGACATTAATCAAAATGACCGCCATTTGCCTTATTGCACAACCTGAGACGCCACGGCCAATCGTCGATCGCAGCACGCACATCATTGATTGGAAACTTGTTCACTGTACGAACAAGGGATCGCTTTAACGACTCAATATTTGAGTGTCGAGTAGACCAGGCTATTCCCTTTAAAATGGACCACAGTTTGTAATCCAAAGGATTATGGTCTGGACTTCCAGCTGGCCAAAC
This sequence comes from Eupeodes latifasciatus, assembly GCA_920104205.1. NCBI lineage: Eukaryota > Metazoa > Arthropoda > Insecta > Diptera > Syrphidae > Eupeodes > Eupeodes latifasciatus. The sequence goes on from OV049924.1 coordinate 186,262,388, forward strand.
TTCCGGTGATATGAAGTCCGGTATATTTTTTTTAAGTCACTCTTGAGTGTTTTTAGCCTTTTGAGCAGGAGCAAAACTGTTGTTTGATAAACTTTTGCCGAAGTTTTCACTCCCTTTTAACAAAAATTAAGGTCGGTAACTCCATGATAGCTCACCCCCACCATACCATTACATTTGCGGGATAGTTGCGTCTTTCAACCCTTTGGAATGAGTTCAGATGCTGCTCTTGATGTCCGAGCATAAACTCGATCATTCTGTTGTTTTGAACAGAATCTATCAGTGAGTATTCTTTGCGTACCGCCTGAGCAGAGCTTTTGATTTTTGTTTACGTTTCTGCTTTAATACAACTGTAAGTAAGCAGGTGTCCAGTGTGTCTTCTGAGTCCCAGGTCTTCTTTAATGATGCGAAACATGGATTTCTGAGAGACACTCATTTTTCGCGACAAGATTTTCTGTTTTACTTAATGGTTTTCTTTTGACTTGACTAGGTATACAAAAGTTTTTAAAAGATTGCACATGTAAAAAAAGATTCGCAATGGCATCATCCAGTGAAGCACCTTTTTAAACTTTTTTTATTGGTTCATTATTTGGTTTTGGGAAATTCCTACGCTTGTTTTTATTTTCCCTTTAATTCTTTTTTCACAAGAAGCAAACGTTTCCGGTTAGGTACTTAAAAGCGGCAGTGTTTATGATGATGATTTTATCTTAACAAGAAACCAACTTTTTCTAAATGAGCTCCAATTTCTATTTCCAACAAACAAAACTTTTCCAATGATTTTTCTACAAAAAAAAAAAAAACTTTCAATTGATTACGAATCCTTGTTTTCATGCGGTTTTCAAAATTAAATCAATCAATGTATTTCTTTAGATATAAACTTAACCCATACTTAAACTAATCCCACGAAGCTATCTTGAAAAATAATTGACCAGACATCTTGTATCATATTGAGGACTCGATTAAGAAAAAAAGGTGTTCTTGTAGACAAAAACAGCATTTTTAGTCAGCATAGATAATATCGAAATGTTTCAATAATAAGGTCACAATAAAACAAAAATGTGTAGTGCAGGTACAAAGTATGTTCCCATAGTATATAAAACCATTTATGCAAACTAATTTAAATACCCCCATAGTCTATCAGAGAGATAATAATTGAAACTTATGCAGTACAGCATCAAGAAAATTGTACCGCACCACTTTCAAAATATAAATAATAATAATAAAAAGAAAATATCTAAACGAAAACCGTACTAGTTGTAAGACAGACAGCAAAAGAGAGAGATGGAAAGAAATCCTTGAAGATTCCTTATCGGTATCATATACCTACCTACCTAATAAAACCTCTTTCTTCTTCAACGTCTTCTTTTTCGTTTTCTTCATCTTCTATGATGATGCACTGAAATTTCAAAAACTTCTATACACAAATGAAATCTCATTTAAAGTTAGCATTATTATTAATATTATGCACATCATAACAAAGCAAACACAGTTCAACGGGGCAAGGACAAGGACTTTTTCTATATGTATATGTGTGTGTGAGAAAGAGACGACAAAAAAAGACTTATTTTCTATACCAACACCATTATCATCTTCATCAGGATCATCATCATCACATAGTGATGGAAGAAGAAGAAGCAGTGCGTTGTGCTGCACTGCTATGCTGGAATTTCTTCTTTTTAAGGAGGTAACTTTTCTGCGGTATTTCTATAACGAAAAATGAAACTTTTAAATAGGTAACAGCGTTCGTATAGTGGATATATATACAGATACATATAGAAAGCCTCGCTAGTAGACGTCTTCCTCGCAGGATAATGCACCAGAATCCACAGAAAAAAATAAAAAGAACGAACAAAGATTTTCTTAATAAAACTTAATTTGTGTTGAAGAACTATCAAGACGAAATCGTTTGAAAGCCCAAACAACCAAACTTAGATAGACGATTCAAAAACAAAAAAAAAAATTATATAACAAACATAGATACTTGAAAAGAAAAATAGTCCTACAAAAATCAAGGACCGATGCGATGGGAACTCTCTCATCTCATCTTAAAGTTATGACATATTTTGGAGATTGGAGATGGTTCAAAATTAAATAGCAAATAAACGCTTACCGCTTTTATGGGATTTGGAGATCCTTACATAGTTTTATGTCGGAATAAAAATCTTCTTATTAATAAAACTTAAATGTGTTATGTTTCATGCGAAAAAATGAAAACCCCATCTTCTGTCATAATTTTTACTTTTATTGTTCAAATGTTTGTTATATATAAAATTTGAAATGTTTTGAAAGTATTTAATGTATTCGTTACACGCTTGATTAGCTTAATTAAGACTTTGGTTCAAGACTTCTTATAAGCCAAATCCAAAGCCTAATCTGACAAACAAGATCTACATTTTAATGTGGTGTAAAAGGCAAACAAAGTCTCTTCCACAAGACTTATCACAAATTGTATAAAACTCTCATCTTAAAACTCATTTTTCCAAAGAACACTCTTCGTTTTCCGTCTTTAGTTTCAAAATAACTTAAAAATTAGTTCAATGGCATCCTATATGACTTATGCAAAATGTCCGTTAAAATCTTTGTTCAAAAAAAATAATAATATTTAAGCTATTTTCTTATGGTATTAATATTCCTATGATATAAAATGTCGATTGGTTCACTTAGGCGGATACTTACTTTTTATTTTATTTTGAAATAAATTGTCATCCATTCTTTTTCGTTGCAATTGATATGAAAAAATTGATTAACGTTATTTGTTTGAATACGATCTAATTGAAGACTGAAAAAAAAACTTTAATTTACCGTTTTACAAGCTCGAAAAATCGTTTCAAACATTGAGTTGGACAATTTATGTTGAATATGTAAGAAATTTAGCTTAAAATCGTTTTGGACTTTTTTTTCTTATTTTTTTTTATTAATAAGAGATAAAACTGACTGAGATGTTATATCCATTTTCTTATGACCAAACAATAGAAAATTTAGCTTAGTACACTTAGGCGTATACTTACTTTTTTTATTTGTATAAATAAATTATTGTCGTCCATTTTCGTTACAATTGATATGAACGAATTAATTTTTGAAGGCCAAACAAAAACTTCAAATTGCACTTTACAAGCTCGAAAAATCCTTTCAAACATTTTATTAGACAAGTCATATTGAATAATATGTTAGCAATTTTTGATTAGATTTAACGCACACAATGTTTTGGTGGCGAAGACAACAGTTTTTTCCACAAACATCACATGCGATTGTGATCAATATTGGATTTTGCATATTAAAATAACTGTTTAGGAGCAAGCCTCTCGTCAACTACTCTTAAAACTGATAGATTTCTTCCCATAATACAAAGGGCATCCAAGCTAGATAAGTTAAGTTACGTCCAGTGTGGAAATGTCTTGGCATCAAAGACATCGCATCGGTCGTATCCACGTCCAAGTCCAAGACTTTCATCACAACTGCCAATGTATATAGTGTACAATTCATCACTCCTCGAAGAATAGGATGTCCCTTGATAGCATTTCATAGTAAACGTACACGACAGTGACCATTTCTTAATGCTCCAATGTACAACAAAACTCCAAAATATGCCTGGAGTTGGTTCATTGTCAAAGGATTCCAGATGCGGTGCGATTGTCGATTCGCATTCAATTTGGTTTATACATTATTGGTCTTTTCGTGTGCGTTTGATGATCTCTTATTTAATTTTACTGTTGGAAATTCGATTGAAAACAGCTAGAAGAGATGCATTTATCATATTTCCATCACGACACAAAACTGCTTCCTCCGGCTCTTTCATCCGTTTTCGACCACTGGTGATAAAAAAATCTCTTCATTCGTCGCTGAAGCCGACTTCGACGATTCTTGGTCATGCTCATGAGATTCACCATTTCCAATAAGTGGTTCAAGCAAATATATGTATGTAGGTCCTAATGCCTCCGCTACAGCTTCAACAATGTCTTCATAATCCGCTAAGAAATAAAATAATATTATAATAATTACATAGTTTTTAGTGTAAAATAAATCCGATTTTCGTCAAATGCGTCATTTTCCACATAATCTGGATTAAGTAAGTAAGTAAGTAAGTAAGTAAGTAAGTAATTCATTTATTAACAGTTTTTTAAAATAAATACATAAACATTTGTTTTGAATTTTAAAGCTTTGGCTTTGCCGTCAGCTCGACTAGCAACTTAAATTTTTTCTTACATTGGTTTTCTTTCTTTTAAATTTTGGTTTTAATTATATATTGATTTTTACATACATACATATATACATCTACTAGTTTAATCATATTCACTCATAATCAGTTTTCTAAATCTGCAAATTTCCTTCAGATAGTTGACAAGATTTTTCCAATCTGGTCCATTCAATATTAGGATTGTCTCTTGTAGAGTGAGAGAGAATTTATTAAAATATGAGAATCTCTTGTATTTGAAAATTGGACATACGCTTATAAAGTGGAAGCAGTCTTCTTTGGATTTATTATTGCAGAGCGTACAGAACTGGTTGAAACTCCCATTGTATGGTCTACCGTTGAGACATAAGACTTCGCATCTAGCTTTGAAAATTAAAGAAATATCTTTGTAGCTTAAAGATTCATTGAAGTAGTTATTGTTGCTTAGATTAAATTGTAACTGGCTATATAATATTCGACTCTCTGATTCAATAGCTGTTTTTATAAATTGATTCCGAACCGAGTCTTCATTAAGCTGAATAATTTTATACATTTTTTCCTTAAGATCAAGAATGTTGCTTGTATTAATTTGCATATCTTCACCAAATGAAGTGGCAATTCGTTGCCATTTGTCATACCACCAGTCTTTGTTCCTTATTTCGTAAAGCAGCATCATTTTGCTCAGTCGCTCATCTGGAAAACCTAAGACTTTAATAATATAATCCGCTTGTAGTTTCAAAGTGCTTGTAAATAACTTTGGTAAGCCAGTTTCTAAGTAGATCGCATAGTTCGGGGTGTTGATTGGTAGGTTAAAGATTTTTTTGATGAAACTCCTCTGAAATTTCTCAATTTCCTCGTACTCTTCCATTCCCCAAACTTGAGCTGCATAACATAAAGTGGACTTCACAACTGAATTAAAAATTAGGTATTTGGTAGACAAATATACAAGGTTGTTCGAGAAAATCTTTCTCCATGTTAAGTTTATTAGACTTTGTGATGTTTTGGCTTTAATGTCAAGGTGCTTACTAAAATTCAGTCGTGGGTTGAGGTTCACTCCAAGATATCTATATTCGTTTGTCACTTCCAAACTTCTTCCGTTGTACTTCCAATTACTTCCAGCTTCAGTCCGATTGGATCGCGAAAAGATCATTATTTTTGATTTATCAGTATTGATAATCTGGATTATTCAAGGCGTCATCACCACCAACATTAAATAGAACACTCTCCCCCTCGTCATCAGATTACATGTCATGAACATTGCTCTTAATGCAATTGCTCTTTCTTATTCATCATCATTATGTTTCGTGCCGTAAATTAGTGTTAACCTAAAATCGTTTTGGACTTTTTTTTGCTTAATTATATTTATAAGAGCTAAACTGACTATGTTTAAAAAATAGAAATCAGTATAAGAACTACACATTTTATATTTCTACCTACCCAAATCCTTTCTAATTTTATATGAATACAATATGTAATATTTTCAATTCAAAAATTTGTAATCATTGACTGCGACTATTAACTTCACTTAAAAATCAAAAAATACAAACAGAAATCCATATAAAATGCCAAAGAATTAAAAAAAATGCGCAAATTTTCAAAAGATTGCAATCAATTGATTCAGTTCCCAATTGATTTGACTCAAAAGAATGAATTTTCATTGCATTCTGCATAAGGCTCTTAAAGGACTCATTATGTTATAATGAAAATATATTTCTTTAAAAATGCACATGATCTTATTTTAAAAACTTCCAATCTTCTCATCTTCATAAGAAATATTTATTCATTACCTCAATGATTTTTCGAAAGAAAAAAATAAAATAAAAAGATATTAAAATGATAATGTATTTTTAACCTTAAATGCCTTTAAAACGTGTTCTCATCTTCGTTTGGAATTGACTACCTATGTATCCTTCGTCGTCCTCATCGTCCTGTCATATTGATTTCAGTTTCAGCTGTATACATGTTCCAATTACCATATTTCCAATTTGTTTACCCCGGAAAAATACGTGACCGAATTCGATACAGATTATCCTTTTATATACCAAACCAATACCTACATATAACTAATATGAAAGCCTTTATCCAAAAAAAAAAAAAAAAATAACTACATACATATATATTTATTTGAATATACATACATACATATGTACTGTGAATGATAAAGCCTGACAGAATGTTTTATTAAAAATTATTGATTCCGTGACATAGTTCATAAAATCAAAGACAGGCTCAACAACTATATATGCAAAAACAACCAACACATATCAATTTCAAATCAATACATAAAACTTATATTGTATGAATATTGTACGTGTGGTACATTATAAATATAGATACGTATGTACGGTACATTTATATTTTTGTCCTTTAAAAAAGCTATTTTATAAAAGGTCGATCCTCTGACGAAGTCTAAGTCGCGTCGTTGTTGTCGTCGTACCGCGTGCCTATATGATGATGATTATAACGTTCCTCACTCTTCTCTCCTCTCCTGTCCTGGGTCCTTACACAAAACAACATCCTTTCCTATCTTTCTATCTCCATATGAACATATATAGAATTTGTATTCCGTGCAATTCAGTATACGCGTGCTTGATTCTATTGTTGAAAATTCCCAAAGCCCTAAATACTGCAGAAGCTCAACGTAGACTATACTCGTATCCTCAAAACATATCCGATGGGGAATATAATATTAAATGGCATAGTGACATAGCATTGAAAGAAGAAATAATATTATCATGGAGCACTCTTTTCCTATGAAGCGCGCCTTCCACTAAAATTGCAAAATAAGGATTTGGGAGTTTAGGTCTTAGCCCGCCGTGCCGGTAGATGGGATAAAGGGTTAATGGTATCTATAGAAATAGTAATAACTAAAAACTCAAAAAAAAAAAAAAAAAAAAAAAAAAAAAAAACTAAGTGCAATGAATGTATCCTTACAAACAGTCAGTGAGACTAAAAGGACGAACGAAAAAGAATATGATGAATATTCAATAGTCGAATAGAAAAGAAATAGACAACACGACCGACACGTGATGGCAAAAGCACTTCTAAGTGAAGTTTTGCAAAGATCCATGAACAAATCAGTTGTGACACACAGAGTGACACAGCACAACACACTACCATACAGCAGTATCAGAAGTGGGAAAAAGAAGAGAAGTTGAAAGCGGTGGCAGGAAGAAAAACTGATGGGAATTTAGTTTTAGTAGTCGTCGAGGAGCGAAAAATCGCGCTTAAGGATCTCGTGTCAGCCAACACTTAGCATCAGTTTCCACTGAGAGCGTCAGTTTTCATGTTGCACGCTATAGTAGTTTTCTTTTTTTTTTTCTTCATCATTTTTATTATTATTTAAGCTTCGATGACAAAGAACTTGCATGTATGTGTTTCATCTAAAGGATATGGGTACCTTCTGCATTATACACAGACAACGCAGACAGACAGATAGATAGACAGGTGCAATTTTTTGGTTCTATTGAAAAGATGCAATTTTGTTTTTGAATCTGGATATTAAAAATCATCAATATTGTGAGAGTGATTTTGGAATACCTTACGACGATTTGTCGAAAATTAAATGAAAAAAGAAGTCTAACAAAACTTTAAGCGAAAAATCAATCTATTGAAGTTTATTTAAATCTATAAAATGGAAGTATTAATTTAAAAAACATATCATTAGTCATGAAATTTGTAGGTCACGAAAAGCAAATTGGTATTTGTTATATCTAAAAATAATAGGAATAACAATAACTCTGTAAAACCTAAAGAATTGATGTAAGCTTTCCTCAAAAATATACGGCAAAAATCGGTAGTGAGTAGTGTGGGGCTCTTACTGCACTAAAACCACTGGTCAATCAGGACTAATCAATATTAATTTCATCAAAATATATTCATATCAGCTGATTACAAAAATTTAACGATATACGTACATATATAAAAAGTAAATTATATTACAATGCGTTTTCAAACCAATAAGATCACATCTAGAAGGGTAGTCAGACAATTCTCCTGACCAGTAAAGTTTTCTTTAAGTAAAAAGCGTAAATCTTGTTTGGTATCCTTTCAATTCTCAAGTTACTGTTCTCATATGAAGGCAACCAAACTACTCTATAATAGTCTAAAAAGAGCAAAACCAAAGACATAGATAATATCGGGTGATTTCTTAAGAGCTTGAGAACTTTTTAAAAAAAAAAAACGCATAAAATTTGCAAAATCTCATCGATTCTTTATTTGAAACGTTAGATTGGTCCATGACATTTACTTTTTGAAGATAATTTCATTTAAATATTGACCGCGGCTGCGTCTTAGGTGGTCCATTCGGAAAGTCCAATTTTGGGTAACTTTTTCGAGCATTTCGGCCGGAATAGCCCGAATTTCTTCGGAAATGTTGTCTTCCAAAGCTGGAATAGTTGCTGGCTTATTTGTGTAGACTTTAGACTTGACGTAGCCCCACAAAAAATAGTCTAAAGGCGTCAAATCGCATGATCTTGGTGGCCAACTTACCGGTCCATTCCTTGAGATGAATTGTTCTCCGAAGTTTTCCCTCAAAATGGCCATAGAATCGCGAGCTGTGTGGCATGTAGCGCCATCTTGTTGAAACCACATGTCAACCAAGTTCAGTTCTTCCATTTTTGGCAACAAAAAGTTTGTTAGCATTGAACGATAGCGATCGCCATTCACCGTAACGTTGCGTCCAACAGCATCTTTGAAAAAATACGGTCCAATGATTCCACCAGCGTACAAACCACACCAAACAGTGCATTTTTCGGGATGCATGGGCAGTTCTTGAACGGCTATTGGTTGCTCTTCACTCCAAATGCGGCAATTTTGCTTATTTACGTAGCCATTCAACCAGAAATGAGCCTCATCGCTGAACAAAATTTGTCGATAAAAAAGCGCGAAACACATTTCGAACCGAACACTGATTTTGGTAATAAAATTCAATGATTTGCAAGCGTTGCTCGGTAGTAAGTATATTCATGATGAAATGTCAAAGCATACTGAGCATCTTTCTCTTTGACACCATGTCTGAAATCCCGCGTGATCTGTCAAATACTAATGCATGAAAATCCTAACCTCAAAAAAATCACCCATTAGTTCGCTTTAAAAAAAAAACTAGCATTAAACTACCTAAGGCGACAACAAAATCAATATGATCTTTAAAATCGAGTTTCGTATTGAAAATAAATCCAAGATCTTTGGTAATTTCAACTCTGAGAAGTAATTTTCAAAAAATTACAAATAATTTTTTTTGAAAATTACTTCTCAGAGTTTGATTGACTTTTATACAGTGATTATTTTACATTTCGCTTCGAATATTCTGCTGCAGGATGCATCAATTTAATAATAATAATATTTTGAACGGGAAGGTATCTAAAGATCACTCCTTTTCTGATCATAGATACATCCAATTTAACTTTATAAATGAACCACCTTGCCAACCGAACTTTCGAAAAGAACAAATTGGCCAAAATACAAGAGAACGTTAAATAGTTTAGTAAAACCTGAACTCTTTAATACCCCCTCCAACACTGAAGATCTTGACGACAAAGTCAATAATCTAACATTAGCCCTAAACAAAGCTCTAGATACTGCATGTCCTCTTATACAAGTAAGAGGTAAAAAGAAACCACACTGGTGGAACTCAGGGCTAGATCCACTTAGAAAAGAATGCAGAAAACTCTTTAACAGAGCGAAAGCTTCTAGAGACATGTCTGACTGGGATTCATATAAAGAATCACTGAATGGGCTATAAACAGCTTTAAGCCATATAAATCTGCAGGTCCGGATGGTATAATTCCACTTGAACTGCAAGAAAATGCTAGTTTTCTAATACCCAAAACTTTTGAACGTTTGATCGATATCCACTTAAGGGCAAGTATTGATAAGTCCCTCCTTTCAAAGGCTCAACACGCCTACAACAAAGGGAAATCAGTTGAAACGGCTCTACACAGTATAGTACGTACAATCGAATATTCCCTCCATCATAAAGAGTACACCTTAGTTGCCTTCTTAGACATAGAAGGTGCATTTAACAATGTCGACACATCTGCAATTGCACGTGTATTGACATCTCTGAAGGTAGATAAGTCGATCAGCGAATTGATTAATCAGATGCTGATAAGCAGGATTATCAATTCAAAACTGGGCGATTTTACTGCACAAAGGGGTGTCAGCAGAGGTACGCCACAAGATGGTGTCCTATCCCCTCTCCTCTTGAACTTATTAATAAATGAATTACTAATTACTCTAGAAAGAGAGGGATACAGAGTGTTTGCTTATGCGGACGATGTTGCTATTGCAGTAATGGGTAAACATCCCAATATACTAAAAGAACTCCTACAAAACGCTTTAAATAAGCTCACCAGATGGGCAAATCGGTGTGGACTAGGCGTTAACCCACAAAAAACCGACCTTGTCCTCTTCACAAGGAAATACAAAGTCCCACACATTGACCCTCCCCTCATAAACGGTGTACCACTTAATTTCTCTTAACAAGCAAAATACTTGGGTCTCATTTTGGATAAGAAATTAAGTTGGAAACCTAACATTCAAGAGAGAATAAACAAGGCCACAGTAGCCCTGTTCTCCTGTAAAAAGGCCATTGGTAATAAATGGAGCCTACATCCCCGAATTACACACTGGCTATATATCTCGGTCATAAGGCCGATCCTTACTTATGGAGTAGCGGTATGGTGGACGGCGCTGGATATAGCGACCAATCGCGATAAACTCAGCAAAGTCCAACGAACTTACTTACTAACTTAAGGTGGCGCTACAGTCCGGGGCGGACCTGGGCCTCAACCAACATGCGTCTCCAGCCAGCTCGGTCCCTAGCTAGCTGTCTCCAGTTTCGCACGCCAAGTTGGTTGAGGTCCTCACCCACCTGAGTGCGCCACCTGAGTCGCGGTCTTCCTCTACTGCGCCGTCCCTCGGGATTGAATTCGAAGACCTTCCGGGCTGGAGCGTTGACGTCCATTCGCTCTACATGACCCAGCCATCTAAGCCGTTGGACTTTTATTCTGCTAACTAGGTCAGTGTCGCTGTACAGCCCGTACAGTTCGTCGTTATATCTTCTCCTCCATTCTCCATCTATACGTACGGGACCAAAAATCACCCGAAGAATTTTTCTCTCGAAGCATCCTAAGACGTTCTCATCTTTCTTTGACAGGGTCCAGGCCTCAGCGCCATAAATGAGAACCGGGATGATGAGTGTCTTATAGATGGTGATTTTAGATGCTCGAGAGAGGACTTTACTTCTCAATTGCCTTCTAAGTCCAAAGAAGCAGCGATTTGCAAGAGTTATTCTTCGTTTGATTTCAGCGCTGGTGTCGTTGCCTGTGTTTATAGCGGTGCCTAGGTAGACAAAGTCCTTAACTACCTCGAAGTTATAGCTGTCCATGGTGACGTTTTGTCCAAGACGTCGTTGTTCAATGTCCTTTTTTGATGACAGCATATACTTGGTCTTGCCCTCATTGACCACTAAACCCATCTTCTTCGCTTCCGTCGCAATGCTCAAAAACGCTCCACTGACATCACGCTTTGATCTTCCAATTATGTCAATATCATCTGCGTATCCGAGTAATTGGATGGACCTTTGGAAGATTGTGCCTCTAGTGTTGACGGTTGAGTTTTGCACAATTCTTTCCAGAACGATGTTGAAGAAGTCGCATGACAGTGCATCGCCTTGTCTAAAACCTTTTTTGACATCAAATGCATCGGTGAGATCTTTTCCGACCTTGATGGAGCAGCGTGCATTCTCCATCGTCATTCTGCACAAACGGATAAGTTTGACAGGGATGCCAAAACTAGACATTGCTCTGTAGAGCTCTTCCCTATGGATGCTGTCATACGCGGCTTTAAAATCGATAAAGAGATGGTGGGTATCGATTTGAAGCTCCTGGGTTTTTTCCAAGATCTGCCGTAATGTGAATATTTGGTCGATAGTGGACTTTCCTGGTCTGAAGCCACACTGATAAGGACCTATCAGGTTGTTGACGAACGGCTTCAGACGTTCACATAGTACGGCAGAAAGGATCTTATATGCAATGTTAAGGAGACTGATCCCTCTGTAGTTGGCGCAATTTAAAGGGTCTCCTTTTTTATGTATCGGACAAACTATGCTGAGATTCCACTCATCGGGCATATTTTGCAGATGAGTTGGTGCATGCTCCCTACCAAGTCCAACGAACAGACGGATCAAAAACGGAGGATGGGGTTGGTGGAGGCGTATACTCAGATAGACTAAACTTAAATCTCTCCTTTCGTCTACCCGATCACTGTAGCGCCTAACATTTGCAACTTTCGCAAAAGCAAACCTTGGTGAACACGATCAAAAGCCTTCAAAACATCAGTACACAAAACTTCAATTTTCCTAACTTGTTCAATTTTTTTGTATGCAAAAATTAGTAAAAATACAAAGATTTGTAATAGTTGAGCGACCTTTGACAAATTCAAGTTGTGTGGGAGATTTTTTACAGGTAAATAAAGTTGCCCATGATGATGATGATTGGTTATTTTTTCAAATAGATGGATATGATGCAATCCCTACATTACGGTAAAATTCTGAGTCTTTTCTAAGCGAAAAAGAAATTTATTCACGGAAATTTTCATTAGTCAATTTCTCTGAATTGATTTTTCTTTGATTTGTAAGTTCTTACTTCATTTAACCTAAATTCGTTTGCCTGATTTCATTGACTGAAAAAAGTATTTACTTATCAATATAAACTTACTCAATTTTTCAGTTTCAATTACATATTAAATTAATTCGTTTAAAATGTAACGAGATATCTTCAAGTTTTCAAACTTTAATATTTGTAGTTTCAAAATCTACATATGACCAAATCGGTCAAGGATAAGTCTGACCTAATATATGGTATGTGTCCATAATGTCTTTTTAAGAAAATTCCATTGGCATCCCAAACTTTATATCACATAGTTGCCAAAACAACACAATACTCTCAAAAACAAAATAGAACTTCCTCCATTTGCAAATGAACTTTGACTAACTTAAAAATTCTTTTTATTTCTTCAAAATGTTAAAATTTCTTACGCATGAGACAAGAGAACAAAACGATATCAAAACTTTTTCTTAAAAAAACTCATTGAACGGAAGGCGTTATAAAGCTATTAAAAAATATTACCAATAAATCAAACCCAATTGGGTTTACCATACATATACTTTTACATATACACACTAACTCGAAGCCTTCTCTGCCAAAACTATGCATTTTTATTCTGTTTTCAATTCTTTTTTGGCAAAAATTCATTGGAAATGAACATTGGAACCGTATTTTCTTTCTTATGTCATTCTGCATCCCTTCACATGCATTTATGAAAATTATATTTGTTCATTTTATTTTTGTATAAATTAATTGAAAGATAGAAATAGTCGTGGCGGCAGGGATTATTATTGTAATACATAGTTGAGCATCAAAAGACTAATAAGTCACTTTTTTTTTAAAATATAAGCTGGGCAGTGAATAATGGATGAAGGAGGAGGAGCGATTCATAACAAGTAAACCAAAATCACTCCTACGACAAAGCTTAATTTTATTGCAACGATAATTTAGGCAAACAACCGTAATACTGTTGACGGAGGGCCTGTCGAGATGGTTTATGTGAGACCATACAATGAGGTTGATAAAAATAAAAATAGTACCGACAATACTTAATACTATATTCGATGTTTAAAATTCTCACTATAATCAATTAGTGTTCTGTCTTTCGTTTATTTTGTTATTCGTTTGTTTCGGTATTCGTTTGTTTTGGTATTCGTCTATTTCGTTATTCGTTTGTTTTGTAATTTGTTTATTTCGCTATTCGATTATTTTGTTGTTTCTCGTTTGTTTGGCAATTCTTTTGTTTCTTGCTTGTTTTGATATTCGATTGTTTTAATATACGTTTTTGATATGTTTTATTTTTTATTCGTTTATTTGATTTTGTGTGTTTTTTTTAATTCGTTTATTTGATGTTGTTTCTTATTTGTATTGTTATTCGTTTGTTATGTAATTCTTTTGTTTTGTAAAAGGTGGTTACATTTTAAGAGCCCATGTTGATTTTGAATAAAACCCAAATTATTAAGGAAATTACTGCAATTTATTTGTGTTATGAAAATATTGGTATGATTCAATTAAGTATGGAACAAAATATCGTCCAAATGGCTGCCACGACCTCGGCGGCACACCTTCATTTGATGCATTCGATTACACTGAGGCATAAATGAGGTTATATGCCGTTAATATGCCGAATTATCTCATCCTTTAGCTCTTGAATTGATGCTGGCTTATCAACGTACACCGTTTCTTTCAAATAACCCCAAAGAATGAAGTCCAATTGTGTTAAATGCCTTTGAATTTGTCGCAAAAAAGATCCATTGTTTCGTTAGCTATTTGGCAAGTGGCACCGTCCTGTTGAAACCATATATCGTCCACATCCATATCTTCCGATTCGTCCCATAAAAAGTTCGTTATCATCTCAAGATAGCGAACACCATTCACATTAACTGCTTGACCGGACAGGCCTTATTTTGGAAAATATACGGCCCGACGATGCCGCCAGGCCATAAACAGCACCAAACAGTAGAACAGTCACTCTCTGTGGATGCATTGGTTTTTCGACAATCACTCTTGGATTATCATTCGGCCAAATGGGACAATTCTGCTTATTGGCAAATCCACTGAAGTGAAAGGTGAAAATGTGCCTCATCACTTAAGATAAAAATTGATAATCCAGTGTTGCCATTTCTTGACACTATTATGGCCATTCTAACCATTGACGAAATGGTAAAGAGGCTTTAGTTCATGAGTCAATCGCATATTTTAAAGCGTGTAAATATGTAAGTCTTTATACATAACGTTCATCAAAGACGAGCGTGAGAGGTATAGTTGTTGGACACGGCGCAGATGAGTTGAGGTAGACGGCTCTTCAGACACACTATCGCGAACAGCAGCAATACTTTCTGCAGTATTTTCTGTACGAATATGCACTGATGTTTTCACATTTCCTACAGACGCGATTTGCACGATTTTTCCGATTGTAGGCACATTTAAACGATTAAATTGGCCAATAACGACCATTTTCATAATAAGTCAGAATAACTTTAACACGTTGCTCGGTTGTTTATCTTTCCATGTTTTAAATTGAGTTAGTCAGAAATTAAAAAATGTCAAATGAAATGCAGAAATAAACTTCACGTTTAAGTGTGTTTCACATTTAACATCGGCCCTTAAAATGTAACCACCCTTTTTATTCTGTGAAAAATTCTCACATTAATTAATAAATGGTTGGTTTTTGGTTTATGTGTTTGTTTTGTTATTCATTTGGTTTTGTTAGTCGTTTGGTTTTCTATTCTTTGTTTTGTTGATTGTTTGTTTCGTTATTCGTTTGTTTATTTATTCGTTTATTTTGGCATTAGTTTTTAAATTTCTGGAAAATAATATTGCACAGTACTGTTTTTTTCATCTGCATAAATAAAGAGCCCCGATTTTGAATTTCAAAAAGAAAATGTCTGAGCAAAAATTATTTTGAAAAATGAACAAGAAAGCGTAGTGAATAAATCACAGAGCCACTGAATGTGGGTGGTTTGATGTGTTTTTTTGATGGGATTTCTTGTTGGAATTAAAATATGTTGGACAATTCAGATGCAATTATTATTGTTCTCAAATCTGATGCCGACGAAAAAAGCTTTATTTAGATTTATTTAAGTTTTTGTTTTTGTCTTGGGTGTTGGTTTTTGTTAGCGTTTTGTCCAATTGTTTCAGTAAACTGCAGGATTTGCATTTGTAATAGTTTTTGTTGTTTATTTTAGTGAATCATAAGGATTTCGCATTTAAGTTTGCCAAATAAATAAAAAAAAAATACGAAACGTTGGCGATTTTTGACGTTATGATTTAAAAATGGAAGAAATAGAAAAATTTAATGAAAAGGCTCATTTTAAGAATGAAAAAAGATAGTTGAAAAAAGAATGATGTCCTTTGGATTGGTCACTTTTAATTTTAAATTTTAATTTTTTTTTAGAAGATATAGCAAAAAGCAAGTCTCATGATCAGGATTCACATGCACTATACAGGAGTGTACAACATCATTTTAAATTGAAATGAAAAATCTTAATGAATGTTTCATTATCAATTTCCTAATTGCTAAAATAAAATAAAATTCAAATAATACAAAATAAAAACTGAAGTTATAATTAATATTACCTCAAACTCATTCAAAATACCATCACGAGTTTTGATTGTCTCTCTATGGAATTGTGAATTAGTATTTGTTGTTTTAAAATCCTTTGGGTTCACCATATCAAACATTCAATGTTTAATTTTTTTTAATTTATTTTTATTTAAAACTTTTCGTTTCTCATAAGAGCTTTAGTTTAAGAGCACAGGGTGCACTAGATACCTTGGAACATGGAAGTAAACATTATTTCAATAGTTTTTCAGTTTTTTAATTTTAAATAGATTTATGAAGTACCTCAGGGTACCACATCAATCTTGTTTTATTTAGACAATAGGTCTTGTGAGTAAAAAAGTTTAAAGCTATTTTTGGATCAAGATAAAGCTATCTAGTCAAAGCTATTACAAGTAGCTAAAGCGATACAGTTCTAGCTTTAGCTTTGTTTCGTGCTAATCAAAATAAAAGATTACACTATATTACTACATAACTAAAAAATGCAAGCTTAATCTTAATATTTCCAGCTTTCATTTGTTTATAAACATTTTTTGGCATTGAAACTAAGGCTTATTATGAATTTCGTAACCGAAAAGCAAAAGCAATTGAATTTCGGATTTTTTGGTTTATCAAATCTGAGTACTTTGTGTTTTTCGTAAGTATTGTTGTTATGAAGAAGTGTGTACTCTGAACGACTGAAATTATGTCTCTCATTCCGCCTTCCCAATCATTGTATAGCTCGTTCCAGACGGAACTTTTGGCAATAAAAGAAGTTTTGTCATAGCTTAAAGAAAACGTGATATTAACATCTGATATTCGCATTTTCTGAGATAGTCTCTATCAAATCTCTGGACTCTGTTTCTAAAAACTCGATAACAATCCATAGCTGCCGATCATCTCTAATGGAGAAGTTACAACAGTGTAACATTAACCTTTGTTGTGTGCCAGGCCAAAGAGAAATTCCAGGAAGTTGTAAGGCAGATGAACTCGCCAGAAATGGTACCAATCGCTAATGCAAGACACTATGAAGAAGGCAAACATGCTTAAGGTGGTTGCTACCTGTAAGCAGATCACATATAAGCTCGATAATCGGTGTTATAACCGGGCACTGTCTAATAGAAAAGCACTCCACGTAGCTAGGCGTGTTCTTAAATGACTTGCAGAACCTGTATGGGTGAGGAAGAGGAGGAAACAGTTCTTCACCTCCTCTGCACATAAACTGCTCGAGCTCAAAAACGTAAGAATTACCTAGGAGAATTCTTCTATAATGATCTAAACGATCTCAATGATATTAACGTAATTAGTCTTGTTTCATGGAGCTTAGAAGAAAGCCTCAAGATTCATGTGGTATCACAATGGGCCATTAAACTGGCCTAAGTGTGCCCTACTCCATCACGGACAGCCACTTTAACCTAACTTAACAACGCGCTCGTGGCAGATTATTTCATTGAAAATTTTTCTGAATCTGTTTGAGAATATCTGTAAGGTGTTTATAGCCAAGGTGTAATATCCAGAATTTCTAAGAATAATATCATTTGTCTCCATATTCTATTTCATTAATATATTGATGATCTTTTCAAAAACTTAGTCTGGCCACAGGACTTTTACACTTGTGAATTCTGCAGCTGCATTGAATGTTTCCGTTAGATCAAGACTGAAGAAACCCTTCAATATTCAATAGGAAATTTTAAAGGTTTGGAGAAAGCAATATATATGTAGCAATCGATAGCTTCAAAACCTCCATGAACCGTGTATTTTTGCATAATATTGCTGATCACGTACTTAATGGTTTTGCACACACACTGTAGTGTGTTCAGCTCAAATTCCAAGTTGCCTCAGATATCTCAAAAATATCCACATCATCTGCTCAGAGGTCAGTGCATCTTCTATACACTCATTAGATTACTCTAAAAGGCTATTAGCAAGTTACAGCACATTTCCTTTTAAAATCTTCGGGTGTCGCTCGCTTAAAAACTCGGTCATATTTGCACTCCAACTGAAAAGAAATCTTAAAATAACATCAAGTCAAAGCTTTCTAGTCAAGGGAGTAACGAAATCTTTATATTTTTGTAGCTTTAACTATCAGATTCTAGCTTAAGCTATTATTAATGACACAATTTAGAACTTAAGCTGGAAAAACAACCTAAAGCCACATGAATCTAACTTAAGTTATTATAAAATAGCCATTACTGGTTCGTAGCAAAAGTTTCTTTTTAATCACACACAACTTAGCTTTGACTTAAAAACCAAAGTTTTCTCTAAGTTTTGTACTTAGAAAACTTCAGTCACTTTAATAGCATTCCGATACTACGATAACTAAAGACTGTTACTGTGAAGAAATCTGTTACCTTTATGACTTCTGTACAATAGATTTCTTCTGCTACTCAAATAAAACCTAGTATGTAGCTGACTTCGGTAATTGGAATAATTTCTTCTAATCAAATGACATAACTAAGGTGACTATTATTAATTGTAAAACTTTTATTACCAATAAGGTTTTTGTAACTTTAAATTTTTGTCAATTCGATAAGTTCGGTTAATTATGTGACTTCTTATCTAAAGACTTGCCTAACTGAAATAACTTTAGTAAGTAGGAATTTACTTCCTACGACGACTTTCTTTATTTGGAATAATTGGTATTTGTTATTTAGAATATTTCTTTAATTACTGAATCCACTAATTTTAACAACTTTATGCCTCATTTTGCCAATACAAAAAAAGCTGTTCAAGTAAATGAACTCATATTTTGTTAAATATCCTTTAAGTTTGAAGATTCAAATCATCTATACTTCTGAGCCACCCTGTAAAAATAGAAAAACCCTCAAATAATAAATTTTCCTCCTACTTAGTGTTTTTCCCTCTTTTAAAATACAAACATACATATATAAAATAAGCTTGTTAAAAAGTATAATAAAACAAAAGAAAGAAAAAAAAAACAAACTTTTATTCCATTACCTCATTTGGGGAAACTCACTTTTAATTGATATGTGGTGTACCACCGGAACTCTCTGTGGCCTGCATCCTGCCATGTTCAAAATGTATCTGTCTATCTTAATACTGGGTGCATATATAGAATAGTGAAGTAGTTTATGTACAAATGTATGTATATTTATTTGTTTGTGTGTTATAATAAGTATTGTTTGAGGAAGCCTCTTAACTTTATGATACATAAAGTTTTTTAGTGTTTTTATCGTCAGACGATATTATGATTGCAGTGGCTTTGGCTTTAGCTTTAGATTGTTCGTTCAAATAAATTGAAAATTTTAAACAAGGTACCATAGTTCAACTACTTCAACAAAATAAAACAATAAGAATTTATTTTTTTAAAGATTTCAGAGAGGTTAAGCAGAAAAAGTGATTTTTAGTTATATAATATAAATTTTGATATACGGATGGTTAATAAAGCAAGCAAGGTCGTCCACAACTATTTCTTCAACATCAATAAAAACAAATTTCGATAAACATGGCTTTGTAATGTCGTTTTCGAAGATAAATGTTCTAAAGATGTCAAACAATCTACAATCCCAAAATGTCACCTTCTTCGAATGCATTAGCTTCTAGACAATACCATACCGAGTTTTTCAAGTCCTGAAATTGTTAACGTCGAAATTCAAATGAATCTCGTCAGAAATAATAATCTTTGACCAATTCAAGCTAATCTAAGACTAATGCTGAATCAATTAAGCGGTATAATCTTATTGGCTGTTAAATTTGCGAGAGGGAAACACCTTAACGTTCTATAAAGGTTTTCCTTTTTATACAATTTTTGTTTAAGTTAAAGGAAAGTCTGTATATCTTTTTGAAATCACTTAAGTTACTTTGTTTTTGCTTTTTATTTTAAAAGTAAAAGTTCAAAATAACACCACTAGCTGAGAAGTAGTGCCCGTGGGCTGATAGTTAGTGCGTAAGACTAATATGCTAGAGGTCTTGGGTTCAATCCCATCCTGTTTCCCCTTAAGTTTTTTTCACGGGTACTTTACCTTGCGAGGAATTGAAAAATCCTCCAAGAGTAATTCTTGTCATAAAAAGTGCTTTCTCAAATTAGCCGTGGGGATTCGGCGTAAAAATTGTAGGTCTCTTTCATTACTGAAATGACTCGCACAGAGGAATAGTTGAGAGTGAGGTGGCGCAACTGCTCAGAAAATATTTAAAAGAAGAAAACGTTTCTAAAGGAAATGTAAAATGTTTTCCAATTAAGGCTTGACAATTTTGAAGTTCAATCAAAACATTTATGAATGGAACTAGACTTCGTTTTGTATGGCTACCGCGTGTACGTTTACAGAGGATCGAACCCAAGACCTCTGGCATGACCATCCAAAGCACTAACGATCACGCCACGGGTACTTCCCATACATAATTGAACCATACCAATATTACCATACAAAAAACAAAGAAATGGCAATAATTGCCTAAAAAATTTATGTTTTATTCAAAATCAACATCGGTCCTTAAAATTTAACCGCCTTTTATAATTATGAAGAATCTTAGAAATATCAATACATTTTCAATTGTTTGGCGTGTAAGCGAAAAACTTTAGAACACCTATCGTCCGGTTTTTGGGTAGTAATTATCAATACTTGCTATCAATCTTTGATATCACCACCTAATAAGGAAGCACCGGTTTTCTTGATATCTGTAACATGGGTCTCCATTAATAGTTTATCATGAAAAATTTCTTGACGAGTTTTCTTGGTGATTTAGATTTTTTTTCATTCGCAAAATAACTTCAAAATGACAAAAAATTGGAAAACGCACTTATCGCCTGGAATCCTTAAAACCTTTGTTATTTTGAGTTACTAGAAGTTATCAGGACTTTTATGTTTCTCAAAATGTTTTTCCTTGCAGTACTAAACGCTTTCGAAATTCTTTGTTCCAACCATTTCTGTGTGTTTCAAATACACACACACACAATCTTATGAATATGTTTGTAAATTTGAATGAATGGTTTTAATTAACCAACCAAATTCAAACCACCACATTGAACTATAGAAGAATAAAATCAATTAAGAATTCAAGCGAAAATATTCAGCATTCGTTTTTGGTTAAAATCTCTACCGGAAAATATCTGCAATCACTGCATACACTCTGCACAATACAGATACAGCACACATCTCTGCGATCTGATAATCCCAAGTTCACTCAATTGCAATTGGGAGCACGTTTAATTTTTATTTGTATTATATTTTTTCCCAAGTTTGTTGTTGTTGTTGTTTTTAAATTCTTCACGTGTTTTCCAGTAAATAAAAGTTTTTGTTTGTGTATAATTCTTTTGAATCTTTTTGTATCAACCACGTGAACATCCTCAGAACAAGAAAAGGATATAATTTAAGGAGCAAAAGAACTTCCTAGGAGTAGAGCGCGGATTCACTCTTGAATCCTGCTGCTTGTGTTCATCGGACATACATTTATGTGTTGACTGTGTTGTTGGGTGTTTCGTTGCTTTCATATTTGCGCTTTGCAATTTCCAGCTCTATTCAACTTCAGTCCATTTAGCACCAGGTTATCACATCTAAGGGTTCTCTCTCTCCGTCCGTCCGTTGGTATATTTACACCCTTTATTCGCGTAAAAATTAAGCCCGGCTAGGATAGGTAAGAGTACCTTTAGAGGGGGGGGGGGATAGAAGATCGGGTGGTACTATATGTATGTTAGGGGAGGTTTTGAGGTTCTTGTATCCTTTACTCAGATTG
Organism: Eupeodes latifasciatus; assembly: GCA_920104205.1. Lineage (NCBI taxonomy): Eukaryota > Metazoa > Arthropoda > Insecta > Diptera > Syrphidae > Eupeodes > Eupeodes latifasciatus. The sequence goes on from OV049924.1 coordinate 186,284,397, forward strand.
TTTGTTAACAAAAGTAAATTTAATCATAAAGTGCAGATGTGCGGATGCTACACTGACTGGCGCATACAGTTGTAGTGTGTAACGGTAGTCAAGTAGTATAGTATAGTGTAATGGATTTTAAACATTGCATTGGTGTAACTAGCTGCTTCATGATGGGTGTTTTTTTTGTGCTCTGTTCATGTTTGCTAGAATATTCGAGCTGTGATGTGTCTGCTTCTGCTTCTGCTGTTGCCTGCCTGCCTGAAATACATGAAGCGAGGATAATTCCTTTTCAGGATTCTCACTCAAATGGAAAACAGCACGTACTCGAGTGATGCCTCCTTCTCATATGTGTTGCCTCTACCTACTGTCTGTTATGTTGTATCCTTTGGAGAGAGTGCGTTCAGTGGCGGTATCGGAGCAGTGGTGGTGGATGTCTGTTGTCTGTTCAAACACAACTCGGGTGTAATTGCTATATTATTTCAGTTTGTTAATTTCACCCATCTTTCGATATATAAGTCCGCTCTCGATTCCTTGCAGAACATTGCCCCTTCGTCCTTCTTGATGATGTATCCCTTCTCTTTTGGTGCTTATTATACTATTATACTCCCTCCTAAATGCTCATGGTCAGTAACAGTTTATTAAAAACATATCTTTCTACCTTTCAATACCTTTCATACATATGTATGTATGTACATATAGGCGAGCATACTATCTACCCTTAAATAACAGAGTCTATTAGTTAGACTCTGTTATTTATTTTATATCTATGTATGTGCATGTTTATATGATTCTTTGAATGTAATCGTTTTTCTAGTGTTTATTTACAATTAACCCTTTTTTCTTTTTGATTCTGTTTAATTGCAGGTAAGACTTGAATTTTAAGTCTCTAATGCTTTTGTTACAAAGAACACTTTAAAAATTAGAAAAAATGTAAGTATTGTTAAATATATTGTACTAGCTGTTATACCCATGGCTTTGCCCGTGTGGTAAAATAAAATCAAAATATCTTATATAGACTTTCCAGAGGCAATCCAAAGAAAGAAAGAATTGATGAAGCACGGCTTGATCTCTTACCACCCAGCAGAGCAGGGTTTTTATAAAAAAATATAACTACCACCACAGACCTTGTAGAGTTCGTTTCATTCACTCTAAGAGTCTTAGAAAACGGGGATGAAGTTGATATGGTCTCCACTGACTTCAGCAATGTATTTGACAAAATTTCTCATAAGCTTTTAGTCTTCAAACTCTCGTTCTTAGGCTTTGAACCTCTTTTTCTGAAATGAATTACTTCTTACCTTGAAAATCGTGAATATTATGTCCGATTTAGATCCGCTTATTGAAATTCTATTCTAACTTAATTCTGGTGTTCCCCAAGGTAGTCATTTAGGCCCTCTTCTTTTTATCCTTGTAATAAATGACTTTAAAATGGTCATTAAACATTGTTAAATATCCCTTTACGCTGATGATATACATTTTTTGAATTGAATTGGTAAATCTTTAGAAATTATTGGGATTCGAGGAATAATTACATTTTCACCCTTTCGAACACCAGTTTCCGGTTAAGATTTTAGCACTTAAAATGTTTGGCCTAATTTGTGTGACCCGTCGGGTTACATAATCGAGGGGCATATAAATTTTGCATAAGCATGACTGGCATTCCTAATTTCAATTGGAGCTTATGTGAGAGCACACCGGACAGCTCGAGTGAATTACTCTGTACTAAATTTAAATTACAAAAATCTTCGGCTAGTGACACAAAGCCCTCAGCATCGTTTTTTAACCGCACATCTCCTATTTTTAATGGTGTTGCAGCACAGCAACGATTATTTGTCTGAAAGCTGGCAGCACCTAATTATATACTACTAATTAAAAGAATATATTGAATATCTAATAATAAGTGTTACCAGTGAATCTGTTTGAATGCGATATTTTATCGTGGTAAAAAGTAGCTTAGGACACTCTCCAGCCTCGTAACTACCGCCACACAGAAAATCATGTCATAATATTGCTCCTTTGCGACGTGAAGGAAGGACAAACAAACAAACAAACACACAAAACAAACAAACGCTGACTTGGCCGTTTTTTAATATTAGTATAGGACTTCCGCTTTAAACTTACTTTCTTGTACACTGTTATGATCGGAGACATTGTGGGCTAAAATCAGAATTATAAATGCGGAATATACAAAAACTAGTAAAAACTTTGTACAATCTGTGTTTAAGTTTAGTTTTTTGAAGTTACTTTCTTTAAGTTTTTTTTCCCACCTAACTATCTTATTCCTTGAAAGCTGTATAAACCTATACATGTATCTAAGTATGTATATGTAGGCATAAGTATTATTATTTTACAAGCCGAAAACCACGGGTAAAAAGGTTTTTGGAAAGGGAAACCTTCCATATGCTAAACCTCTTCTAATTATACTAAAAAGAAAAGAAAAAACACCTGATATCTGCATTTTACTTTTACACCTAAAATGTTGAATATATATGTATATACTTAAATGAAGTTCAAGGGAAAATACCACAATGACAAACTTCAAAATCCGTAGATAGAAAACGTTTTTTTTTGTGGTAGGTATAATACAGTAACAAAGTTGGCCACAGTTAAATAGATAGGTATGTACATATGTATATATAAATGTATATATAAAATAACTAGATTCTTACTACATCGCGCGTTCAAGTAGGCTTAAATTCGTCTACAAGTGAGATTTTGTAGCAATAATAAACCTTGCGGTAATAACTACACTGAAATAATAAAATGATGATAAAAAGATCCTTATAATGATAAAAAGATCCTTAAACCTGATTAAACTTCCTTACTTTTTATAATTTTATGTGTAAAATGCTTTCTTATGTTTTTTTTTTAAATGGTTTTATCTATTTATCTATTTATCTATCTATCTATCTATCTATCTATCTATCTATCTATCTATCTATCTATCTATCTATCTATCTATCTATCTATCTATCTATCTATCTATCTATCTATCTATCTATCTATCTATCTATCTATCTATCTATCTATCTATCTATCTATCTATCTATCTATCTATCTATCTATCTATCTATCTATCTATCTATCTACCTATCTATCTATCTATCTACCTATCTATCTATCTATCTATCTATCTATCTATCTATCTATCTATCTATCTATCTATCTATCTATCTATCTATCTATCTATCTATCTATCTATCTATCTATCTATCTATCTATCTATCTATCTATCTATCTATCTATCTATCTATCTATCTATCTATCTATCTATCTATCTATCTATCTATCTATCTATCTATCTATCTATCTATCTATCTATCTATCTATCTATCTATCTATCTATCTATCTATCTATCTATCTATCTATCTATCTATCTATCTATCTATCTATCTATCTATCTATCTATCTATCTATCTATCTATCTATCTATCTATCTATCTATCTATCTATCTATCTATCTATCTATCTATCTATCTATCTATCTATCTATCTATCTATCTATCTATCTATCTATCTATCTATCTATCTATCTATCTATCTATCTATCTATCTATCTATCTATCTATCTATCTATCTATCTATCTATCTATCTATCTATCTATCTATCTATCTATCTATCTATCTATCTATCTATCTATCTATCTATCTATCTATCTATCTATCTATCTATCTATCTATCTATCTATCTATCTATCTATCTATCTATCTATCTATCTATCTATCTATCTATCTATCTATCTATCTATCTATCTATCTATCTATCTATCTATCTATCTATCTATCTATCTATCTATCTATCTATCTATCTATCTATCTATCTATCTATCTATCTATCTATCTATCTATCTATCTATCTATCTATCTATCTATCTATCTATCTATCTATCTATCTATCTATCTATCTATCTATCTATCTATCTATCTATCTATCTATCTATCTATCTATCTATCTATCTATCTATCTATCTATCTATCTATCTATCTATCTATCTATCTATCTATCTATCTATCTATCTATCTATCTATCTATCTATCTATCTATCTATCTATCTATCTGTCTATTTATATATGTAGATTTGGACGATAATGTATTTTTGGAACAAGTATTTCCACCGCAGTCTTGCATTTGTTTTTTTTTAAGTGTACAAAGAAAACACAGAACTATCTTGCTTGAAATTTCTAAGCCGATTAAAGTTTCGTCCTTTTTGAATTCCATCTTATCGCTTTCAGTGTTTTTTCTCATTTTTTGTTTTGTTTTATATTTATATTTTCATCTACCTTAGTGGTGGTTGATATGATGGGGTGTGGTAAAGAATATTGTTTTACTGATGATGAATATCCACAAGAGTCATCGTCAAAACGGCGCCATATCCTTTTAGTTCCGTTTCTCATATTATTAACTATGATGATGATGTAATCCGAGTGTGCGTGTATGATAACCAATTATTATTAATCGAATAAAGAGGCGTTAGGAATGGTTTATTATACCTACTCAAATAACAATACAATTCCTTCCCTGTAGATACACAAAAGGATTAACTCGTCTGATTTCAAAATTAATTCTTATGTTCTTATGATTTTATAATTAAACTAATTTTCAAATTATAATTATTTCATAATAATTAGTTGCTCCTTAGAAATCAATAGAAAATTGAAGGGAAAGTTGTGTTTACTTGTTTACTTAGAAAACAGCAAAAGAGATAATTAAGAGCAAACGAGGGAGAGAATAAAACTAAATTGAGGTTCTACTCAATGTAACCTTTGAAGTGAAAGCGAAAATTAATAGAAAATTATTGCCATCATAGGAAAAAAGATTAGCTTTTCCACCTTTAAACCTTACTTTTTAGCTTCGCTCTCTTACTTTGTTTTAGTTGTCTTAGTTTTTGATAGAAAGAGAGACAAAATAAACACTAAGAGAAAAGGATAAAGTAGCGAACTGTTGAATATAAAATGCATCAACACAATAGAATTAAAAAATGTTTAGAATTGAGAGAGTTTAGATTTATACCTTTTTATCTGTTTTGTCTTGCAGATTTTTCCAGGATTTCCAATCTCTTTATTTTTGTTTATTTTTTATATCCTATTCAAATAGAAAATATAAGAGAAAGCTCGTTTTAAAGTCTCTTTGCAATTATGGTGAATTTATTGTAAAATATATTAAAGACAATTTAGATTTTTATGAACATGCGTGTTTCGGAAAAAGTTTGTGTTTTAAGAGTTCTGGAAAATAAAGTTTGTCTCATCCTATATGGGAATTGTCTGACGTAAGCAAAACTGATTTGTTGTTGTTTTGTGGAAATACAAATTGTTGCTTTACATAAAAGGGTATAGGGAAATTAAAATCGAATAATTTTGTCATCGAAACAAAAAATAGAAAGAAAAGAACTAAATCATTTACAACAAATAGAAGTTAATATTAAACAAAAATAGTCTACAATCGTGTCCTTACGAGCCGTTTCAATGTGAACCATTTTTAATAGAATTATGCTGCAGTAAAATAAAAGCATTAAATCATAATATTATATTTTAAATGAAGAATTAGAGAAACATAATTTATAGGGTGCGGCATTGAAAAGTATTTTACTTCTTCAATAGGAAAGAATTTGCTTCGTGCAGAAATGCCCGCTTTTAATTAAAAGGAAGGCTATGAAGACGCAGAAGTTGATTGGTTCGAAAAATTATTTTGGCGATTTGAAAATCTAATTGTTGTTATCAGTTTTTTTGTTACAAAAATACTTACACTTTTCTTTCAGATTTTTGTAAAACGGCTCATCTTACAACTTGAAGATCAATTTATGAAATACTATAAATATTTCAACTGAATATTGAGGAAAGAGAGTATAGATTTGGAAATGCACCACGAATTTTATTAAAAAAAAGCTTCTTCTATAGCCTCAAAAAGCCTCATACATAGTATATATGTAGTTTTTCGAAGTTTTAAAACGTAGTATCCAAATATCCTGACGTTATAGGGTAATTTTGATTAATTAATTTGAAAAGTTAATTTTTATTACCATTGCTAGTGACAAAACCTTATAGGCCAATTTATTTAATTTGAAAACTGAAAGAATTCAGTCACACTTTTTCTACTGCTTCCCAATTATGTCAGTAGAGTCGGTTCCTCCTTTCACATTTTTTGTAATTGGAAAAAACTTCATACTCCAACCGATTTCTAAATAGAGAAAAGCCACATTCTTAATAGACTACCCCACTTTGCAATAAGAAAATTGTTGATTTCCGTTTCTGGAAGTATAAATTTCCGAAATATAAAAAAGGCTATAGTGAACCAACTTTCAAAGATAGATATGTATAATGTATATGTACATACATATTTACATATGATGTCGCGGACTTGTTTTATAAAACTATTAAAAAGGAACAATTTTAACACACTTTATTTTAGCAAAACTTTAACTGTTTCCCCATTGCACTTAGTTTAAGCTGTTAAGATGTTATATAGCGTTAGGTCTTTCTCAATAAATGAGCTATCTAACACTGACAGAATTTTTCAAATCTGACCAGTAGTTCCTGCGATTAACGTGTTCAAACAAACAAACAAACAAACAAACAAACAAACAAACAAACAAACAAACAAACAAGCAAACAAACTCTTCAGCTTTATAATATTAGAATATAAATGTTTCATAGTTTTAAGATTTTTCAAATGTCTTTGAGTTTTTTTGTTGTTGTTTAATTGTTCCAATAAACAAATTAATTACAGTCAAATACCTCATATGTCATCGCACATCATCTGTCTGATGTTTTAATTAGATTTCTACGAGAGAAAAAAACATCATATTTGCATCACATTACGAATCTTCTGTTATATATGTATATTGTATGTATATAAAAATACCACAATAAAAAAAACACCCACCATAAATACCAATCGAACAAAATCCTTTTGTGTGTGTGTTGTTTGCCTTGCTTTTATCCCTTCAGTGAACACTTAAAAGAGGAAATTCAGGAATGGTGTTAGGGAAATTACTTTCACTTCCAAACAGCATCTATCCAATTCTGTCACTTTTTTCATTCAATAAAAGAAAACAAAAATTAGTAAAAAGAAAAACCACGCAATACCATCTAACCGTCGCGTCGTTGTTGCCTTTGCCGTCCTCATCGTCATAGTCAGTCGGCACCTCCGCCTCTTAAATACCATTTAAAGGCCGCTTTCAATTTGTATCAATTAAAGCGGAAAAAAACACTCAATGGATCATAATCGATTTCCATTTTCCATTAAAGTATCTTAGCAAAAAAATACAAATAAAAATATACATATCTACGTGGTTCGTAGGTAGGTATTTAGCCCCACATAGAGATGTATCTAACTTTTGCATTAAATTCATTCCGATTCCGACTTGGATAGAAAACTTTTACCTCGACCCTCCTAACTACCCCCTTTACACCCCACAACCCCCCCCCCCTCTTTTTTTCCAACGACAAATAGAGGAAGTATAAAAAACAAATTCTGTTTGTTTGTCACTCAAGTAAGCAACACACCCTTGCTATACCGCACCAAAGGATTGTTGAAAATCCTTTTTGTCTTCCTATATCTATATTGTTATATCCTTATTCCTATACCTTATAAAACAACCCTATAGAACTACTGTGTGTAAAGTGTATATGGAGTTAGTTTGTGTACTTTCCCTGATGGCAAACTATTTGGCAGGCAAACCATCAGAGTGAACTAAGTAAAGAGAGAATAAAACGGATAATCGAATCCTGACAAATAGAAGTAACGAACAAAACGACAAAATGGAGAGAAAAAAAAAATAAAATCAAAAAATAGAATAAAAAGAAACCAACAGGCAAAAATAGCAAAGAAAACAACCAAAACCCGGTATCAATCCGGAAAATCTACACGAACAATAGATATTCTCCATTATATTGCGGAAATCGTACCCCTTCAGCCTCATCTTCCGGCAATGGTCGTCCGTCGTTTTAGTTGTAGTCGTAGCCATAGTCGTCAACACTATTGTCGTCATCGTCGTCCTCGTCGTCGTCGATGAAAATTCAACAAAACTTACACACACTACCAACACCAACAGCAACACCCAACCAACTAGGTACCTTGAAGCTCAATTGTGGAAAGGCGGATGATCAGGATAAAACCACGCAGGCATGCAACTTCAAACTAAAAAAAATAGCGAATAAAAACCAACCCCCCCAAACTCTAATTTCAATCTGTAGAGTAGCGCACCGTTATTTCGCCGGAACGAGAACAGTTTTTACGCTATTTTTAGCCGGAAATTCAGAGTACTCAATCTTCCCTGCCCTCCTTTAACTATGCAATACTACCTATACCTTCCTAACCTACCTACCATCATCTACCCCCAATACTATTCTTTTATAGAGGAGAGTTGTTGGTAAGTCCTGGAAAGATAGACCTTATACACAAGTTGATGGCAGAGAGGAAGAGGGGTGTATTAGAGGAAGTTGTGTTTTTGTTATCTGTCCGGCGATGACACTTCAAAACCCAAAACAATAAAAAAAAATACTTCCCCTAGATATAGATAGTATAGTTCTCCCTTTAAGTCTTAGTGCTGTAGGGACCCTTATTGTAGTTTATTGTTTTGTTGCTAAAATAGACCAGTTTATGTAGTTGTTTTTGTTTGTTAACAGTAGTTATCAATTGAAGACTAAACTGTTATTTTCAGAAGTGGCTGTTAAGAAAAGTTCCGTGAACTAATGTAAGTGTTTTAGGGGCTTACAACCCTATCCTTCTAAACTAAAACGGATGAATCCATATAGGCCTACTATAAGAGTCGTTTTTCTAACTTTAGATTGTTTTTCAACTCGATTCAGCAGCGGTTCCTTGTATTTCTTTAACCATTAAACTTGTTCAAGCTTCTCGTTTTATATTCAGTGGCTATTTCCAGCTTGCTGGCTTCCTAAAAGCTTCTTTGACTTGGCAATCCTTTGGTCCTCAGAATTCTAAAGCCCGTGGGTAATCCCTAGCAGGACATAGACCTTTACATATTCTTGTGCGCCATGTGTTAGAGCTCCCTCCTGCTCGACGATCAATACTGGATTATTTTTCTCCACGTGCTTCTCGGTCTTCCGACCCTTCTCACTTCTTGAGTGAGTGGATTCGACTGCATTGCCTGTCCTAAAATGCTACAATCGCATGAGATCGCCAAATTCATCTCCGACCGAGTCACTAGTAACCTCTTTTGAAATTCTCTGCCATCAATACAATGTATCGAGAATCAGTGGAAATATTGCCAAGATGCATTCATAGAAGCCACCTCTGACAAGCTGGGTTTTAAACAGCCACCAACAAGAAACCCCTGGTTTGCTGAGTAATGTCGGAAGGCAATTGCAGTCAATCAACAGACAATCAAAGCGGCGCTGCATAGAAAGGCGAGAGCTGCTCGCGTGTTCTATGAGTAGAAGGGGAGAGAGGAGCACCGACTTCTCAGAAAGAAAAAAAAAGAGAACATAAGAAGCTTGCGGTCGAAGATGTTGAAAGATTCAAAAACATAAATGAAGTTCGAAAGTTTTATGAGTAGGTGAAACAAAATTCACAAGTACATAAACCTCGAACCAAAGGATACAAAGACGAAAGCGAAACATCATATTAGAACCGCAGTCAATGCTATGGATATAAAGGACCACTTCTGCAGACTGTATAACGACGAGGAAGAACCGAACTCCGCTATCAGACATGATGATCCATTCAATATAAATGACGAAAGCCAACAATCCCGTCTTCCCGACTTAGACGAAGTTGAGGTTGCCATAAATAAGCTGAAGTCTAAAAGGGCCGCTAGAGCAGATGGCTTGAATGCAGAGCTTTTCAAAGCAACTCGAGATAATTTGGTTAGGAGCATTTACTAACTTATCTGAAAGATGGTCGGAAGAAAGCATGCTCCATGAATGGAACCTCATTATTGCTTGCCCGATGCTGAATAAAGGAGACCCTCTAAACTGCAGCAACTATAGAGGAATCAGTCTCTTTAACATTGCTTACATAATTTTTATCTGCCATAAGATGTAAAGGTCTAAAGCCCATCGTCAACAACCTCATAGGTTCTTATCAGTGTAGTTTTAGATCAGGAAAGTCGACAGTCGATCAAATATTCACATTACGGCAGTTCCTGGAAAAAAAACCAAGAACATCAAATTGACACCCACCATCTTTTCATCGATTTCAAGGCCGCATATGACAGCATCTACAGAGACAAACTATAAAGAGCATCCCTGCCAAAGTTGTCCAGTTGCGCGGGATGTTTATGGCGAATAAAGGTTGGAAACAACTTAACAGAACCTTTCGATGTCAAAAAAAACTTTAGGCAAGGTGATGCGGTGTTATGCGATTTCTTTAACATCGTCCTTGAAAGAATAGTGCAGAGCTTCCACGTCACCTTTAGTGTTGAAGTGGGAGCTCTTTAAAAAGTCTGTGTAATTACTGGCAAACGCTGATGACTTTGACATAGTCGAAAGAACTCAGCGTGATGTCAATGGGGCTTTTGCGAGTATTGAGGCAGAGACGGCGGAAATGGGTTAAACGACCAAAGCGTCTCTATATAAGACCCTCATCATCAAAGTTCTGTTATACGTTGCAGAAACATGGACTATGACAAAGGCGAGTAGTAGCGCCTTTAGTGGTTTTGAGATAAAAGTTCTTCGCTTGATCTACGGTCCCGAACGCATAGAGGGTGAGTGGAGAAGAAGATGGAACGACGAGCTATACGGGCTGTACAGGCTGTACATCGACATAGACTTAGCCAGAAGGATACAAGTCCAAAGACTGAGATAGCTGGGTCAAGTAGAGCGCATGAAAAACAATGCTCCGGACTGGAAAGTCTTCGAATCCACGCCACAGGACAGCGCAGTAGAAGAAGACCGCCGCCGCGCCGATCAGGTAGAGAGCACAAGTGAAAAGTGACCTCACCTAACCTTGGTGCGACCGAGTTAGATGGAAAAAGTTTGTTGGTTGAGGCCCTATTTCACAGAGGACTGTATCGCCACCTTGAGTATGTACATAAGTTTGTATAATTATGTCAACAAAATCCATACCTACATAGTAGGGTTGTGATCCTTTTATATATATGGAACACACTTGAATACTTGTTAGAATATAGCAATTCTGCCCACAGGCAATTTTTAAACCGAAGATTGAAAGCATATTCTTTATAGCCCTAAACACTCTTCCTGCTTAGTTCTAGTATATAGAGACATTTTCAATTTTGTTCTATTTTCTGTGTGTGATATTATCTTCATTGTGGTGGCGGTAGCGGCGACGGCTTTGGCATTTTGGCAGCTCGGCAGTGGCATCGGCTTCAAGGTATCTTAAATTCCATCTTTTAGTTTTTTTTTTTTTTGTTGAAAATTCTTCTATAGTAGGTTTATAAAGTATCTTCTGTCCATGAAGCTAAAAATTCCTTACGTTCGTTCCTTCGTTTGAAACACAAAATGCCTTAAAATGTTATATATGCGAATAAATGGAATTTATTTTTCCATATATACATAAATGTACACTTCGTGTCACGTGAATAGTGACAAACTTTTTTCGTTTTTTATTTGACCATAATTTTTAAACCCCTAGGCTTTTTGGAAAAACCAAGTGTGGAATGTGGATTGAGGTACGTATTAAGTTTATATTGCAAACAAAATGTTTAAATTAAGTTGATAAATACAAGTTTTATGGCGGTTTTTCCGAAGATGGTCATGAAAAGTACCTGCTTTTTTGTGTCACATGAATAGAGGCAAAATCTAAATTTACCTGTCAGACCCTTTAAGGTAAAAAAACACCTTTAAGACAAGATTACAAAATATTCGTCCGTCGCCACAAGCTTTCAAACAAATCGATGAAATTACTGGAAGAAAATTTTTTGGTACAGATATCTCACAAGATGTTCTTACACAAAATGGGTTAGAGTTATCTGATACTCGATCAAAAATCAATGCTTTTCGAGATTTCTTTTTAGCAGTCTATACCGAAAAACAGCCTACTTACGATTTAGACCTAACCAACGACGTCCTTCTTAAAATTTCCGAATTTTCTTCACCTGAAAATAATTCAGAAATCATTACCTTTTCATCATCTAGGCCATCATATAACCCAGCCACTCCACCGTTCACAACACCCCAACATGTTCATATTTGCAGAATAGGTCTGAAAAATAAAAAATCCTCTGGAATTGATGGAATATCCAACTTTATCCTGCGAAAAAGCTCCCATTCACTCGATGAAATACTGGCATCTCTGTTTAATCATTGCATTAACAATGGCTACTTTCCTTTAGCTTGGAAAAGAGCAAAATTGTTACCAATACCTAAAACTAGATCTACAACAGAATTAAAAGACTTTCGACCTATTTCCTTGCTTTCCAACATTGGAAAGCTCTTCGAAAAAATAATAGTTGAACCAGTCAATATTCTCTGTGAGGATAAAAACATTATTCCTCAAACTCAATTTGGATTTAGAAAAGAACATTCAACTGAACATGCCACTCTCCTACTTTGCAATAAAATTACTCAAAACCTGAGATCTAAAAGATGCACGATTTCACTAAACATAGACATTGAAAAGGCATTTGATAATCTTTGGCACAAAGGAATGATCTATAAATTGTTAACACTTGATTTTCCGACATGGCTAGTGCGTATTATTCAAAGTTTTCTTGAAAACCGATTCTCATCAATATTTGTTAAAACTGAGCAGTCAGATCCTTTCCGAATATTATCAGGCATTCCGCAGGGATCAATATTGGGTCCCATTTTGTTTAATATATATTTATATGATTTTCCATTCGGTTATTCAAATGAAGAACCTAATGGAATCCTATTTGCAGACGATACGATCATATTAGCCAGTGACGTACGACCACATAAAGCTCTTTTTAAAATAGAACAACAATTACCCTTACTTTTAGGCTATTACAAAAAGTGGGGTTTAAATATAAATACGGGAAAATGTAGCTTAACATGCTTTCGAAACGCAAGTGGAAAAGGCCATCGTATGGCAGTTAAAGAAAGTAAAACTCTCTCCCTAAACATAAATAACGTAACTATTCCACTACGAACCGAAATGAATTACTTAGGTATTCACTTTCATAACAGATTCCTTTTGAATGAACACGCCCGAAAGACATTATGTAAGGCCAAATTTGTTACTGCGAGATTAAAGCCAGTACTGCACTCAAAAGGAATGCCCAAAAATACAAAACTTTTGGTATATAAAACATTGATTCGACCAATATTGGCATACGGATTTTGCTCCTGGTTTACTATTTCACCTACGATAGCTAAAGAGCTTGAACGATTTGAGAGAAAAATTTTGAGATTTTGCTGTGGAAAATTTAGAAGAGCGAATAAAAAATATTTCGCAAATAAGATAATTTATGAAGATTGCAAAATAATTCCGCTAATCCAATATTTAACAAACCTTGCAAAAATTAAATTAAAACGCACTGAACATCATCCAAATGCACTTATAAGATCCTTGTTTGATTCAAACCTTGCAGACAGCTTAGAAGACAACTACTATCTTTCTCCTTACAACATCCTTAATGAGAGATCATTACCATTAATAGAGCCTGACAATAACAGGGATTGCTTGATACCTTTTTACGAGAAAGCGTTATGCTCTAACTTAAGAGGATAAACAACTTAAAGTATTGTTTTTATTTGCTTGAAATGTAAAGACTCGAATTATATCTATTTAATCTTATTCAGTATTTATTGTATTTCATGAAGCGTAAATATTAAGTTGAGTGGCATGTTAGCCATCTTTTGTTTTGTCTATATTTTTGTGTTAGATATCTAGTCATATAGTATAGTTTAGGATATAAAATTTAAATACAAATATAACGTACGCCGGGAGCAAGCGTACTCCACAACTTGCTTTACACTTAAGTAACATTTAATTAATTGTTTAAATATTATATACAAAATATTTCTTTATTTGCTTTGTCTGGCATATTTACAAGCCGACTTCATAATTATTAATTCATTTATCTTATATATAAAAATGAATCGCAAAATGTGTTGGTAAGCGCATAACTCAACAACGCCTGGACCAATTTGGCCAATTCTTTTTTTTAAAATGTTCGTTGAAGTTCAAGGATGGTTTTTACGGCAAGAAAAATTCCAATAATTGCCGGAAAACCCATAAAAACAGCCCTTTTCTTTTTCCCATACAAATGTTTTCTTACTAAAACGTAGTCGGCTTTAAGAATTTGACTTCAAGTCATATCAAATTAAAAAAAAAAAGAAAAAAAAGAAGAAAAAAGTGTTGATGTCGATTTGCTGTTGTTTTTCTTAGATTTTCTGTTACGTTATCTACTGAGTTTGATTTTGTCAACTGATAAACGGCTGAAACAAATCCGTATATCGTGTATTGTGCAGAGTGTTAGTGTTAGTGTTTGTTTAGTTAGTGTTTAGTGACAAAATAATTTATATGTATTTGATATGCCTCTTATAAGACGAAGCAATTTAGGTAGAAAAACCCGAACTGCTACAAAACAAGCTAATTACCGATCTAATCGATCGTCCATGATGCTTTTAACCAAGAGTTGCATCGAGAAAAACTGTATGATCTCAACACTTTGAAAGAATTAATGCAAACAAATCTTCCACTGTTGAATGAACGACAGATGTATGTACATATGTATGTACTCTTATGAAAGTAACTAATGATGAAACTGGAGGGACTTACTTCTTAGATGCACCTGGTGGTACAGGAACAATTTTTTTGATTTCAATAATAATAGCAACAATTCGCACTCGCTTCGTCGGGAATCGCAGCAACTTTGCTTGAAGGTGGTCGAACAGCCCATTGAAAAATTTCGAAGAACTCTGCAATGGCAAAGGTTTTGCAGCAATGTAAATTGATTGTTTGGGATAAATGTACGGTGGCACATACAAAATCCTTGGAGGCTTTAGACAGAACCTTAAAAGATCTACGAAGCAATAATATCATATTTGGTGGTGCAATGATTTTATTAGCAGGAGATTTTCGTCAAACATTGCCAGTGATTCCACGATCAACGCCAGCTGATGAAATCAATGCATGTCTAAAGTCCTCCAATTTGTGGAAATATGTCAAAGTGCTTCATTTAATCAAGAATATGCGTGTCGAGTTACAAAATGACCAATCTGCAAACATATTCTCTAAACAACTCATTGATATTGGCAATGGCAAATTTCCTATAGACATGTGGCTGATTTTCTCAAAGTTTTTGTCATTTGATTTAACGCAATCAAAAGATAAACTTATTCAGAAACCAAACCATGATTGGTTGAGCGAACGAGCTACATACATGTATTGGCTGCAAAAAAACATTGATGTAAATGAATTGAATTTCAAAATTCAAGAACAAATTACAGGCGAATCGAGGATATATAAATTAGTTGCTTCGGCTACTAACCAAGATGAGTAGTCAATTATCCACCGGAATTTTTAAACTCGCTGGATTTGCCAGGATTGCCACATCACAATCTTCTTATGGTGTTGCGGAATATCAACCAACCACGTCTTTGCAACGGTACACGGTTAGCGATAAAAAAATTACTAAACAAGGTGATAGAAGCAACTATAATCAAAGGAAAGTATAAAGGAGAAGATGTTCTTATACCGCGCATCCCAATGATTCCGACTGACATGCCATTTGAGTTTAAACGACTACAGTTTCCAGTGCGGCTTGCTTTTGCTATGACCATAAACAAGTCCCAGGGACAATCATTAAGTGTTTGTGGTATTAATCTAGAACACCCACGTTTCTCATATGGTCAGTTGTATGTTGCCTGTTCCCGTGTTAGAAAACCATCACATTTGTTTGTCTATGCGCGAAGTAATCAAACAAAAAACATCGTATTTCACAAAGCACTACAATGATAAAAAACTGGTTTCTGTTACTAATTATGATTCACATGATTAGCAATAAAGCGATTACTTACTTTTAAATCCTCATATATGTTTCATTTAATTATTTTTTATTCACAACGCCCTATCACCAGGTTGACGCGACGCGACGGTTCTGTTCAGGAGAATGTTTATTGCTAAGCAACGACTATAAAATACGTAGGAAAAAAGACTGCCCCTTTACAAATCTTTATGACAGGACGAAGTCTGTCGGGTCCGCTAGTATGTTTATATACATAAGAGAAAATTGTGTTTCAAAAGCCTCAATAAAAGAATTGAATTGAAGTAAAAAAAATAACAAGAAATCTTATGGCTTATGTAAATACTGGTTTCATTGAATGGATTAAAATAATTTTTAGTAATGTGTGCTGCCTCCTGATTTTTGAATTACTTCAAGTAACCTTAGGTGTATGGATTCATAGAGTGCTGTCAGATAATTGAGCGAAATTTGGGACGAGGACCGTTTTATGTCTTCAATAATCCTTTCGGTTTTTTTTGGTATTGCCGTCCTCCTTAGTAGAATTTTCTCAAAAGCCATCCCTACACGTTTTCCATGATGATCTGGTCGGGAAAATATGGGGGCCATTGTAATAGGTTCACATTTTGCCCCTGAATCCAGGCTTTTGTTGTCTGTGCGGTATGTATTGGTGTATTATCTTGTTGGAAAGTCCATCGTTGTGCACAAAATAATTCATAAAACTGCGGAAAAGCTCATTCCAGAATCGATTTGTAAATGATTGCCGTAATTTTACAGCTTTGAAAATACCCTCCCCCTACCATTACACCGCCTCCTTTGCTGTGCCGTTTTTCAAGATAGATTTCTTCCTTTATTTAATCATGGAAATATCAGCTATATTCATCAGGTCCGTCCAACTTCAATATGTTTTCATCGGCAAACACGATGGTATGCCAAGCTTGATTTCACCTGATGTGATTTGTTGCAAAATTAAGGCGGAGGCTCTTAGTGACTTACAACTCTCAACCATTCCTGGTTGCGAGTACTGTTGTCGGGGATGGAGAAGACCTACAGTTTTAAGCCGAATCCGAACGGCTATTTTGAGAAAGCATTTTTCATGACAAGAATTACCCTTAGAGAATTTGTCAATTCCTCGCAAGAGGCAGTACCCGTGAAGAAAAACTTTAGAACAGGGATCGAACCCAAGACCTCTCGCATGACAGTCTAACGCACTAATCATCATGTCACGTGTACTACGCCTACAACATTTAATGGTGGTATTTTCTTAACTTGTTGGTGTCGTATGTGGTCTGCTTTCTGTATCGCCTGCGCAACAGTCGATCTGCTAGCATTTATCCCAGCTTCTGCCTTGAATTTACTAATGGAGAGCCTTGAATTTGAAGAAGCTATCAACTTAATCCAAAAATGTAAACTTAATGAGGGTTTTTAAATTGGCGCGGGTAGATTTTGGCTCCCCGTGGCGGCTATTTTGTTTTGGTGACATCTTTCAAATCTTTTGTTTATTTATCGTGGCAAGTTACACGATTGAACAGCACGTTGAAATGATAAAACTTTATTATCAAAATGAGTGTTCGTTAACGCAAACGTTAGACGTGGTGGCCCTTCACAGTCGACTCTTCAACGTTTGGTGGCCAAATTTTAGACGACCGGTTCAGTAAACAATCGGCCAACACTCGTACGCTCAAGGAACGCAAGATCGGTTGAGAACATCGCTGCGGTGCGTGAAAGTGTAAAGCAGAACCCGAGGCAGTCTATTCCTCGCCGTGCAAAAGAACTCGGCCTTTCGGAGACTTCAACTTGGCGAATTTTGGGTCGAGACTTGGGCCTTCACTCGTACAAGATCCAACTGACCCAGGAGATCAAAGATCATGACCATAGACAACGCCTTTTGTTCGCTGACTGGGCTTCCCAATTTCGGCCGAAAAATCATCATTAGTGACGAAGCGCAGTTTTGGATGAATGGCTGTGTTAACAAGCAAAATTTCCGAATATTGGACGACTCCAACCCACGCTAGGTTCACCAGGTGATAATGCATCCTCAAAAAGTTACCGTTTGGTGTGGATTGTGGGCGGCGGCGCGCGGTAGAGTAATTGGTCCGTACTTTTTTGAAAACGACGTTAGTGAGGCGGTCACCGTCAACAGCGAGCGCTACATAACGATGATAACTAATATCTTATGACCCAAATTGAACCACGTGGACCTAGACGACATGTGGTTCCTGCAGGACTGCCGGCTCTACGTGCAACACAGCAAACGCCACGATTGACATTGACAACATCTACCTGTCCTTATTGAAAAACCCTATATATACCTCATTCATTCGACATTAGGGTTTGAAAAATATCGTCAAGTTGAAAACGAAAAAAGCTTGTCCCTATTCATGTGACACGAAGTGTATATATATACATAAATAAATATGTTATATTAATTTTTTTTTTATAACTGAAAGAAAAAGAGGTATAATCATCAGTGTGATAGATTAAACAAATTCCTTTTCCTACAAAACTTGAGAAAGGTTTCGAGGGCAAAATTTCATAGATAAGATAGTTTTTGTCTACTTCTTCTTTTGTATCTTTTAGTTTTGTTGTTTGTACCTTAAGCAAAAGTATGCAATGGTCTTAGTTTTTTATTTTATAACTAACATGTTTTATAACATATGTTTTTAAAAAGGACATCTATTTCGACCAGACTATTATCCTCTTTAGCTAGTTTCTTGTGTGTGGTTGTAGCCTAGAGAAAGAAAAAAGAAAGACGTACCATTGACGTATCATATACGATTGGTATCCAATCAAAGTAATTTTTTCGTCTTTGAATGTACATGTGTATGAAATTTCTTTCAGGACTTCGTATTCATTTTTGAAAAAAAAAAAAAAAAAAAATTAAAATAAAAAATACTAAAGAATTGAAAATGTCTCCTCTTCTGTATCCTTATACCCTCAAAGATTTTTAATTTTTTTTTATTTATTTTTATTCTGTTTGTGTTTAATTTTCTATGGATGGCATTTATCCCCCGGTTTATATGTACTCGTCCTTATTTGTTTGTAAGGACTTTTTTTTGTGTATGTTGTTGTTTTTATATGGTTTCTCTTGTGAGAAAGCTTCAGTCACCCACAAAGTAAACATTTTCTTTTACTTGAAAACATCACTTCGAAAATAATAATAACAACAAAAGAAGCGTGACTAAAGTGACGAAAGAACATTTTAACTGATATAATTGCTTAACGTATCTATAAGTACGCGGCGATGATGGAACTGGGTATTGATTAAGCAAAAAAAAAAAATAAAAATAAAATTGAAAAGAAAACCTTAAAGTTGTGGTCTTGTGTTGATTTGTATCGTTTTTCTCCTTTTTTTTATGCGTAGGTACATATACTCGAATGTATGTTGTATAAATAGACTTATAAAATAAAACACGAGATAAAAAGGAAGCTTTATTCTAAAATCTTAAATTGTCTTTTTAAGGATTCGTTAGAAATCGTTATAGAGTAGTCAATAAAGTATATGTATATGTATACATATACATCCATTGTTAAATTTTGATTCGTGTCAAAAATGTGTATTTTTCACTAAAATTGAATAACCGAATAAACAGAATAATATCTTTCAAAATTTTGGCGTTGGGTGCCATTTTTTAAAGTTGATTATTTTTTCTTGTTATTGCAACTAATGTGATTTTTGACCAAAGTCTTAAAAGTCTTATTTTTTATAGCTTTGTTTGTTGCATATTTTAGGGTATGATTTGTATTTTAAGACTTATTTAGAGAAAAAATATGCAAGAACTAGAAAACTCGATTTTGATTTTATAGTGATAGTTTAGTTTAGTTTTTTTTAGTTTTATTGACTTCATAAATATATACAAATTTACATTTCAGTGTTTTGATATAACTAAGTCTTTTATGGTTTGGCCGAAGGCCGTCTACCAGAGTGACATTTTAATTTAATTTGTACATTTTCAAAAATAAAAAGCTTAAAACATTAGATTATTATTGTTATTTTTTTTTTATATATATAAATACATCTATCATTATTATTTAAAAATTTTCTTGCCTAATTTGGTTTCTGTAACGAAAAGCTTTCGTAATATACCCAACTAGAGGGTCCCAACCGCTCTCTCCATTCAAAATTTTGATTACTTCGTCTAGACCAAGAGACTCCACTGCAAAGAAACGTCTTCGAAATTCCTTGAGTATTGGACAGATTCCCACAAAGTGAAAAACATCTTCGCGCACTTTCAAATTGCATAGATCGCACAATAATGGTAGTTCTGGTCGATGCGGAATATAATTCAAACCAATGACTTCACCTCTTATTTTAAATAGCATACTGATCTGTTCTGTTGTGTTTTGTGCCAAGAAATACGTGTTTGTATTTAAAAAATGATTCAGCTTGCTGTAGTAGGTTCTGTATTGCGACGACTCTGCTTCCATAGTGAACTTATCATAAATCATATTTCCAACTTTTCTTAGCAAATCTTTGAATTTTAACTTCATGGCTTCATTATTATTGGTATTATACTGTAAAATCTGCTGAAGATTCGTTGGCCAATTTGTTCCACTCAGTAACGCAAGTTCCCCCAGAATGTATCAGCTGCATGAGAACCAGTCTTGGAATCCTTTCTTCTCCCATCGCCATTACTCTTTCACATAATCGAAATGTATTTTTAGCGTATCCAAAAATAGCGGTGCTATACCTGTTTCTAAGTATAACATATAATTTGGTGAACTACCAGGCAGCTTGAAAGTATTCCGTAGAAAAAAACGAAGAAATTTTTCCACAGCCTCATAGGAAATATATCCCCAAACTTGGGCTCCGTAGAAGAGAATTGCTAATGCAGCTGTACGAAAGATTTGATACTTTGCTGCATGTGATATGTTTTTCCTTTCAATACAACTTTTCCACACAGAATACATAGCTCTTTTAGCTTCAGATAGTTTGTATTGAAGATGCTTTTTTAGATTAGAAGCAATTAAGACTCCTAGGTACTTGTACTCTTTAACAATCTCTATTGGTTCCTCCTCAAACGTCCACTTTTCACTCCTCGAAAACCTGCCACCCCCCTTCTCATAATCATAATTTTCGACTTGGCAAGATTAACCGATAAATTCCAGGTTTTGCAGTAGCGTTCGAGTCGGTTTATCATTAACTGCATACCGTTTATAGTCTCCGATAGGAAGACTAAATCATCTGCAAACATTAGGCCAGGGATGTTTTTTCCACTCATAATAATTCCCCCTTTTACACTATCGATAATGTCGTTTATGTACAAAACAAAAAATAGAGTACTAAGAACACAACCTTGTTTAACGCCCATTGACGTTTTAAACTCGTCTGAGAGGAATTTACCATCCCATACCCTTGCAATATTTTCTTTGTAGATTGCTCTGATGACAGGTATCATTTTTGTAGAGATTCCGTATCCGTAGAGTTTGTAGTAAAGTGCTTCTCTGGGAATTGAGTCGAAAGCTGCCCGGAAATCTACGAAAAAGGCATACAGCTTTTTCCCTCTCTTTTTATATTGGTCTATCGTTGAATAGTTTTTCCTGAAACCCACTTGAAATTCATGCAAAATCTGCTTGCTTTCGACCCACTCGCTTAACCGGTTGTACAGTATTGCTCCAAATAACTTTGCCACTGTGTTGAGAAATGAAATGCCTCTGTAATTAGTCGGATCTTCAGGGTATCCTTTCTTGTGCAGTGGGAAAATGATTGCTCTTCGAAAACTTCGCGGAACATCACCTGTCTCAAAAATTCTGTTGTACTCCACGGTTAGAAAGTTTAAAAATTCGGGTGTTAGATTTTTAAAATATTCAAAGGGTATTCTATCCTCTCCCGGAGCTTTCCCATTTTTAGATTTCTCTATAAACAATTCTACCTCAGAGAGCGTGATAGGAGCATCTAAGAATTCCTCAAATATGTAAGGTGGCGCATACTGCAGCGGTGGTGATTTTTGTGCTGTGTTGAGAAGATTCATGAAATGAATTTTTAACTCTTCTATATTGATAACTGTGCAGGTCATGTTTTTTTTTCCACTTACAAGCCTAACTGCTTTCCAAAACTCCGCTGAAGATTTTGTTTTGTTTATTGTCTCAATATTTCTCCGATCCATTTCGCTTTTTTTTTGTTTACAGAGCATTTTGTAATATTTATTTGCCTGTGCATAAAGCAATTTGAAGTGGCAGTTGTTGGTCGTTCTCACTAGTTTCAAAAAAGCAAAAGACGCATTTCTAGCTCTCAAACATTCACTGTCGAACCATTTTTGCTTCTGTTCTAAAACTTTCCTTCTTGATGTTGTTTGTGGTATTGCTTTTTTGATTATATTAAATAGGGTTTCTACGTCAGGACTCCTTAAACTGCTGTCGGTTACCTGGTAATGAAGCTCTTTTTCTAGATTTCGCTGAAATATCGGTCGGAAGTCGTCTCTCCATATAAGTTTTGGAAGAAGCTCAGGCACAGGCACAGCAGCTTCACTTGAAGATGATCTTACTTTGAATGTTACCTCTAATGGCATATGATCTGAAAACCCTTTAACTGCTACTCTTAAATCGTTAAAACACGAGTACCAATCTCCAGAAATAAAACAATAATCTATTACTGAGCATGCTGAACCACGAATAAAAGTAAATTCTCCTCTACGATCACCTTCACAGCTTCCATTTAATACACCACAGTCAAAAGCATCTGTTAATTCAAGAATTTTTTCTCCCTTTGAATCACATACCTCATCCTTTGACTTTCGATGGTAAGCAATTTTTGATGTGCCGATTCCACTTTATAGTGATAGTATATTTGGAAGTTTAAGTCTATAAGTACTGAATTTTGTACCATAAACTGCTGTTCGTTTCGAAAAGCATGTGTTACATTTTAGGTAACTTTTTCTCCTCATGTAGTTGTATCGGGGTTTTCAATAAGAGCTCTACAAAAGTTTTTTTTTTTGAATAAAACAAAAATGGTTTTGGATATCAAAGAAATTCTTTATTCCTGTTAAAGTACGTTCGATGCCATTATGTATGGAACTCGATTTCTTTTGCATGGCCACCACGGGCACGCTTGCAGAAGTCCAGACGCTAAACCCCAATTTTCGACGGTTTTCAAGCATAAATCCGGCGATACTGCTGCGATTTCACGTTCGATATTCGTACGAAGTTCATCAATCGTCGCTGGCTTGTTGGCAAAGACCATATACTTGACGTAGCCCCACAGGAAATAGTCTAACGGCGTTCAATCGCACCATCGAAGCGGCCAAGTGACTGGACCATTTCGTGAGATAACACGTTCTCCAAACTTGGTTTCCAATAAATTGATTGTGACATTCGCTATGTGGCTTGTGGCGCCGGTCGCCGTCCTGTTGGAACCACATGTCCTCCAAGTCCATATCATCTAATTGGAGCCACAAATATTCGGTTATCATTGAACAGTAGCAATCCGCATTCACAGTAACGTGCCGCTCTTGATCATCATGGAAAGGAGTACGGCCTAATGAAGCCGCCGCGCCGCCGCCGCCGGCCCATAAACCACACCAAACCGTATTTTTTTCGGGATGCAGTGATGACTCATGGAGTACGTGTGGATTGCTCCCTGACCAATACCGCATATTTTGTTTATTGACGAATCCATTCAGCTAGAAATGAGCCTCATCGCTGAAGATGATTTTTCGATGAAAATCCGAATCATTGTCAAGTTGTTGCTCAGCCCAATTGTCGTGTCAATTTAATCTTGTAAGGGTGTAGGCCAATTTCTTTTCGCAAAATTCGCCACAACGACGTTACAGAGATGCCCAACGCTTGAGAACGTTGTGTGAGAGACACATTTGGGCTTTCTGCAACTGAAGCCTCAGCGGCAGCAATATTTTCGACACTACGGGCACTTCTTTGTCTCACTGGTACGGGAACATTTTGTACTGTGCTTGTGGATTCGAATTTTTCCACTAGACGCTCAATTGTTGATCTGCTTGGACGATTATGACGACCATAAATTGGACGTAGCGCTCTTAACGTTGAGGCCACTAACTCCGAATTTCGGTAGTAAATTTTAAAAATTTCGACTCGTTGGCTCGTACAACTTTCCATCATGAAATGGCAAACCTTACTGAAGAGAAATGTCAAAAGTGCGGCAAGAAATATGGTGTCGTTTGCTGTCAATGTCGCTGTACTTTTGTAGCGTCTCTTTGAAAAACCCTGTATTTTAAACTTAAGGTGGTGCTAATGTCCTGGACGGATCTGGAGCTCAAGCAACTTGCGTCTCCAGCCAGACCCCTGAACACCCTAGCTAGCTGTCTCCAGTTTTGCACGCCAAGTTGATTGAAGTCATCTTTCACCTGCGTGCGCCGGCCGTCCTCCGGAGTATATTTAAAGGCTTTCCGGGCTGAATTGTTGATGTCCATTCGCGCTACATGACCCAGCCATCTATTTCGTTGGACATTTGTACAGCCTGTACAGTTCCTTCGCTCTCCACCCTAAGATGTTCTTGATGTGATAAGGTAAAAGTCTTAGCGCCATAAATGAAAACGGGTGTGATGAGTGTCTTATATAGAGGGTGGCTTTAACTGCTCAAGAGATGACTTTAACTACTCAATTGCCTTCTAAGTCCAAAAAAGAATAAAATAAATAAATTAGGTGGCGAAACAGTCCGTTGAGAATTAGGGCCTAGTGACTTACAACTCTCAACCAATTATTGGAGGGGACCTACAATTTTAATCGGAATCCGAACGGCTAATTCGAGAAAGCACTTTTCATGGAATTACTCTTGGAATATTTGTCAATTGTCCAACGCACTAACCATCATGTCACGGGTCCAAAGAAGAAGCGATTTTCTATTTTAAAACAGTTTCTTTATAAAAACCGCAAATATCGAAATGTAGAACGCAGAAATTCACTTAATACTAAATTCGTAGAATTTTAGAACTATTCACTTATTTTTATCTTGAACGGATTTGAAGTTTTTTAAGAATAAAATCGAAATGTAGAATCTAGTTGAAAGATTTGAAACTTGGACAAGGGTTTGAACTATCACCAAGCTGTAACCTAAAAGCGACTATTCATTTAATGCATGATAAATAATATAGGTAAAGGGTTTTTCATTAAATGCAGGTCGATTTTCAATTTGAATAAAATAAGTTATTTGATAGTTATGTTTGAAATATAACATCGTTTAAATGGCCACCACGGCTTCATTTGGCATTCGAAAAAGTCCAGTTTTCCAGGACCTTGTCGCATAAATAAAGCTGAACGTGAACCATGTCTTTGAGGGCCGGAATCATTTGCGGCTTATTCGTATAGACCTGCGACGTAAAAAGTCTTACAAGAAAAAGTCTAAAAGGGTCAAATCTTACAATTTTAGTGGTTAATTCACATATTCTGTGTCCATATCATCAAATTTAGTCTACAAGAAGTTGATGATCATCGACCTATAGCGATCCGCGGTGACGGTGATACTCTATGGTCAGCACCATTTTCGAAGAAGTTCGGACTGATGACACCTCCAGCCCAAAATCCACACCAAACATTACCTTTATTTGGATGCATTTGCAACGCGTAAATCATGCGTGAATTGGTTTCCTCCCAAGTCCGGCAATTTTGTCTACTCACGTGCCCATTCATCCAAAAATGGGCCTCATCGTTAAAGATGATTTTTCAACCAAAATTGATATCAACTTTTAACTGCTTTAAAATCCAATTATCGAACACATGCTACGCTTCGTATGTTTGCTTGTTTTTAGCTCGAGTTGAATTTTGTATGTGTGCAGGCTTAAATCACAACGCAAAACTCGCTATGTTATGGTCAGCGGCAGACCAAGTTGTTGTGAGCGACGCCGACACAAAATTGACAGCCTCGGTTTCTGCTGTACTCTTTGATAAACAGCGGCTATGTTTTTTGACAGATCTTGCGTTTCGTTGACGTTGACGGGTATTGCCAGATTACCCGTGTTTTGTTCGACAATCTATCCATAGTATAGTAGGATTTTACACGAATAACAAAAGCAATATCCATAGTATGAATAACACCGATTAAAGTTAGAATAGAATCTTACTACAGATGGGTTTTTGACATTTATACGAGTCTCAAATGGATCTTATGTGATTTCGTTCTCAAATGTTGGTACAATTGATATTGCATTTGTATTTGTATCTCGATGGCTGTGTTCGTTGAGTAGTTGTGCATTTTGAATCATGTGTGTTTTCCATTTGGGAAAAAACCAATCTATTACTGTTGATATTGTTTAGTTTTGTTAGTGAAAATGGACTAACTGGGCTTATTTTGCAAGAGAAAACAATAGAAAAGATAATTAAGTTTTACTATGTTTTCACCAAAGGTTTATCTCAGTTTAGATTAGATAAATCTCTTTAGTGTTTCCACGGCACAAGAAGATTTAAAAATGATTAAGTTTGACAGCACTTTCTGAAATGCAAATGGTGTTTCGATGTTTCTTATGAAGTGCAAGTGAGATAGTTTGATTCGTGGTAAACAATGAAAAACTGAATAGTAGAGCACCATATAAGAATATGCTACCTACTCCATGTGCAATTTTTTTTTTAATTTGATGAAAACAAAACTATATTTTTTGTACACAAACATGCAAATAAACAGAGCATAACGCATTAAAACCAACTCCTCCACACAGGTTTTTCTTCACAAATTATGACTCGACTCCGAACCCCGACCGGAATCGAGGCGAATTAAGCTCATTTCAACTCGATTCAGGTATGTATATAAAGAGTTTAGGCGAGCTTCAAGCTCGCTTCAACACCCCATGTTAATGTAGTAGTCTACGAACAAACCCCCTCCTTGAAGCAATTGTTAAATGAACTTTTTTTTATAGAATCTCAATTTCCAGATGTTTTCTTACCATTTCTTCTTAAAAATTGTCCATTTTATTAGTTTTAGATAGTTTTTTTGCTAAGTAATTTTTACAATTGATTTTCACAAAACTTTCTTCTATTTGTGTTTTTTTTTTATTAGTATTCTGACAGATCTTCTTTCAGTTGTACCAATTTTTAAATACAAAAATCTGGCTACTGCGGATCGTATTGTTGGCAATTTCTTACTGTACTATATATGGAATACCAAAAAAACGCACTTATTGTTCACTTAAACGTTAGACTCAAATTTGGTCACCAAAGGTAGAATAGTCGAAAAAAGAGCGCAGCACAGCTTTGCTATTAGAGAACACCTTTAACGACGCTATAACTTACCATGATTTGCCTTAGTGACTGATTAAAAAAAGAATTTTTGATAGAAAGTAAAATAAACAATATGACCGCCAGGACCTGTCAAAATCAATCCGTTTCTGTATTGGAAAACCCATAAAACGTCGTTCCTATATTGGAAAACCCATAAAACGTCAAATGTGAAGAACAGCTACACATTAACTAAATTGATTATTTACCAACCGCGCCGCTTACTTCCTTGAAATTTTGTTCTTTGGTCTAAGTAGGTATAAATGTCTAATACCATGTTTGTTATCTACAGAATTCGAATCTATGGCAATTTATCGCTACTCAATTATTGACTGGTGACAGCCATAAATTCAACATGCAAACTTTTTGGAAATATTGATTTTATGTGAATATCCATTTAGTCAACCGTTTATCTTAAATCGCAAAAGTTCAAGACACTTAACGAAACCACTTATATTCTTGCTCATTACTCACCAAAAAAAAAAGAACAGAAAAAGCGTTTCGAAGAAGAAAAAAAAAAGTAATTATCTTTCTCTTCTTTTTTTTCTTCTATATATTTAATTTTATAAAGGTTGAAAGTTGGCAAGTGCAAAAGCATAAGATTTTATATTCATGTCGCTTAATTGTTAACCTCAAAATACGCCACAGGACTAACAATACAAGACTAACGAGCAACATTCCTTAAGGTTAAGTCAAGGAGTTTTGTACATTTGTATTTTTTAGATTTCATTTTATTTTGTTTATTTTCCCTGCAATAAGTCACAACCAACCCCCTTTCTCAACCCCTTCCTCCCCATCCCCTTCGCCATTTGACTCTCTTAAAGTGTCTCATAGCAAGTGAACAAAAGTGTTATAAGAACTGCTGATGAATTCTTCTACACCCCCACCCCCTCTTCCCAAAATCCACCTTAATATAGCTGGATTCAAATGAAATGAAATGTTCAGTGCAACAACAGAACAGAAAAACATCAGCAGCAGTTTCAAGACCCCATTTTTTTTTGTTATGTACTCTAGGTGGTAATTGCATCCTTTGCCGTGTACCTACAAAACGCTTGAATAGCTTCAAATGGAATGGAGGACACTCTATAGACATCAAGTAGATAATGACGGGTACTCTCGTATTTTATGAATACAAGTGCTCACACAGGTCCTTTCATTAATTTCACAGGTCAATTTCGTCATGAAGCACGAGATAAGCATCATTCTCAGCTCCTCCTGTACTCCTGTACTGATGCTGCTGATTCTGCTGTTGCTGCTGAAAAATTGAAAACTGAAAACTGAAAACCGAAACGAATCGTTTTTATCTTTTACTCTGAAATTGACAACCCTATAGTATAGGTGAATGAGTAAGTGAGTAAATGAGTGAGTCTTCTATATATATGTATACATATACATATATGTATGTACTGTACCTATATCCAGACATCCTGTATAAAATAGGAACACCTAGATATATACATAAACCTATGTCTATAGAAGTTTGTATGTTGGTAAGGTGGCTTGCCTTTGATAAATTGGACTTCTCTCAATATCGGTAAAATAATTGAATTGGCAAATAGCTTTGCAGTGATTTTGACATATGATGATGTATTCATTGGCTTCACTCTTCACTAAATGCATCTATACCTTCTATAGCTATAGACTGAACCAATGATGACGATGACTCCGCCGCCAAGCTGAGCTGAGCTGATCTGAGCGATGACAGCGACACCACCACCAAACGACCCAACTACAAACGACCAACGACCAACGACCGACGACTATCACTAAAGTAGATGAAAGTGGGGATTGCAAATTTTTGGCATTGAATTAAAATTGAATTTTCAAGTGAATTTAATTACAACAACTCATCAATCGATTTTGAATATTGTCGAGATTTAATTTTTTCTTATTTTTTTTTTTTAAATTTAATTTTGAGAAATAAAAGCTTTTTATTTATTAGTGACAATGATATGTTAATGGATCTAGATGGATAAGTATATATAAATAGTATACCTACTTACAACTTACAGTGTTGGACAGAAAATTAGCACAAAATGAAATATAAATTTCAAATAAAATAGATTAGGTACTATTTTTGAATGTTTTTGAAACATAAATTATTGAAAAATTCTTTTTATTTATTTTAATATTCAAGCAAAACAGCAACTGACGAAGAAATTTCGAACTTCTACAATCTATTGGACAAAGTATATAATGAAACAAAAACGGAGATAATGTATGTTATAGGAGATTTCAACGCCAAGTTAGGGAAACAGATTGACAATGATGAAGAAGTAATGGGACCATTTGGATACGGACGAAGAAACAAAAGAGGAGACCTACTTATAAAGTGGCTGGAAGAGACGAATCTCAGATTTGCAAATTCTTTCTTCAAAAAGAGAGAAACACGAAAATGGACCTGGATTCACCCGAATGGGATAACAAAGAACGAAATTGACTTAGTTCTAACAAATAAATTGAAAACTATTAATGACATCTCCGTATTGAATAATTTTAACTTTGATAGTGACCATAGGCTAGTAAGAGCAAAAATAAAAGTGGACCATAATACGTTGAAAAGAAACAAACAAACACTCAGTATTCCTAGAATGATACCAACCGAAAATATTGAAAAATATAATGACATGCTTAAGAAAGAAATAAGACTTAATATAACTACAAATAGAATAAACGAAAACTTTCAAAATACATATGATTCATTAGAACAGATAATAAAGAACTCGGCGAAAGTTTCAATCATGACTGCTGTTACTCCAAAACCTGATAAATTAACCGATGACACTAAAGCGCTGATAACCAGAAGAGATAATCTACGAAACAAGGACAACTTATCAGACCATGAAAAAAATGAACTAGATACCTTCGGAAAACCATAAAAGAAGATGCGAAAAATGATATCCAAACATATAACGAAACAATGATAAAAGATATATTAAGCAACACAAAATCTATTAAAAAGACAAAATCATTTCTTGACGACGGAAAAGAGTGGATAACATCAATTAAGAACAAAAATAACAACGCTATTAATAGGAGAGATATAAATGAGTCTGCTACCAAGTTTTTCGAAGAACTCTTCAAATCGTCAAAAGAAATAAAAGATAATAATATATCGATGGCGGACAGTTACTCCAACTTAAATACTATTACACTTTTTACAAAAACAGATATTGAACAAGCCATTGACGATCTAAAGACAGATAAGTGTACAGGAAATGACGGTATTGTAACAGAAATGCTCAAATATGGAAAACAACCAATTTCTACAGTCTTGACCACGATTTTTAATGATGTACTTATAACACAGCAGATTCCAAGACAATGGAAACAAGCTACAATTACGCTTATCCACAAAAAAGGAAATAAAGATAACATAAATAACTACAGACCAATAAGCAACATTTCTATGATATATAAACTGTTCTCCAAAGTAATGTATACAAAAATTAAGGACACATTAAACAGAAATCAGCCAAGAGAACAAGCAGGATTCCGAGAAGGTTTTTCAACAACAGACCATCTGCAAACAATGAACCAACTCATTGAAAAAAACTAACGAATTTGAAAAACCTTTGTATCTTTTATATATTGACTTCAGTAAAGCATTTGACTCAGTAGAACATGACGAAATATGGACAGCGCTGACAAACCAAGGAATTCATCCTATCTTTATAAGGACGATGAAAAATATATATACAGACAGCGTGGCGAAAATAAAAACCGAAAAAATAGGAAGAGAAATAAAAATAAAGAGAGGCGTAAGACAGGGGGATCCAATGTCACCACCATTATTCTCTGCGGTACTGGAAGAAATATTCAAGAAACTAAACTGGGACAATAGATATGGAATAAATATTTGGGGACAATATTTGAGCAACCTTAGATTCGCTGATGACATAGTTCTCATCTCATCAACTTCCGGACAAATACAAAATATGCTCATAGAATTGACAAATGAATGCAAGAAAGTTGGACTTCATATCAATAAGTCAAAAACTAAGATAATGACTAACCATATTAAAGATGACATAATGCTGGATAACGAACACATAGAATATGTAGAAGACTATACTTATCTAGGACAGACTAAGTCATTCATTAACCAAGAGAAAAAAGAAGTTTCTAGACGCATTACCATTAGTTGGAAACAATTTTGGAGTCTAAAACAAATATTACAATCAAATCTAAGGGACGAAACACGAAAATATATACTAGACTCTGCTATTCTTCCTGTTATGACGTATGGGTTACAGACTATATCCTTGACTTCAAGTTTACTTGACAAAATAAGAATATGCCAAACCAAGATGGAAAGAAAACTACTTAACCTACGAATAAGCCAGAGAGTGAGAAATAGAGAAATAAGACGAAGAACTGGTTTAACGGACGTGGTTGAACGAGCAAAACTCCTTAAATGGAATTGGGCAGGACATATATCTAGAATACAGGACCAAAGATGGACAAAAATCATTACAAAATGGACACCACCAGAAAGCAGAAGACCAATTGGACGACCGAAGAAAAGATGGGCAGACGATTTGCTTAAAGAAAGACAAAGTTGGTACAATGACGCAAAAGATAGAGATCTCTGGGCAACATTGGGGGAGGCTTATGCCAGATCATAGAATTGTGACACGCATCCATTTATTTATTCAAACTTTGCTTACATATTCAAGTTGATTAAAAAAAAAAAAAGAAAAAAAAATTATGTCAATTTTATATATGTAGTAATTAATTCAAAAGAAACAGAAAATGTAAACAAAAATGTAAATAAATATTGTACAAAAAATCAAAAATGGCAAATAAAAGCTTATAATAATAATAATAATATTCAAGAAAATAGCAGAACAAAACAAATCCATGCATAAAGTTGGTTAGTGCAACAAGTGGTGGTTACAGAATTAGCACAGTTTATAAATTAAATACTTTTTTTTTTAATAAAGCTCCTTACTAACTTTTGACTAATTACAGCTTGTAACCTCTGAGGAATACTCTCTACTAGGCGTTGACACCGATAATTATTAATGCTGGCTGTTCCAGCCTCCTTTAATAGCTTCCCAAAGTTCTTGTAAATTTTTTTTTTATTTCCTCAATCCAACCTGTTATTCTACATCGTTCCATAGATAGGCCAAGGCAATAGATTGATTTGGTGGTCACTAATCTACTGCTTTACTAGCCGCGAAATGTGCTTTGGATCGTTGTCATGCATAAATATAGACGATAATGGCAAATTATCGTCAGCATAAGGCACCATATGGTTTTCTATCATGCTCTAATAATGATGCTGGGGTGGAATCGGCTAAGGTGATTGTTGATAAATAGCAATCAAAATAATCGAATTTGGTCTGTGTAAGGTGATAGTCAATTTGATACCTAAAAAGCTGTCACAACAAAAATGTGATAGTCGTTTTCAAACAAATATGTTTATTCCGAAAAGAGCTATCAGACGCTTACACAAACTAGTGGAACATTTTCTTAGTTAGCATTTTTTCATTAAAAAAAAAAACACACTCTTGTGACCGACTAAGCTTACGACATTCGAAAAAAAACAAGAAGAGTAAGAATTTTATTCAAAAACAGCCAATTTGATACTTTAATTTAAATATTTTATAGGAATCAATTTAAAATATCACCATGGCAACAATGGATTTTGACAATTCTAATCTGAAATTGTTCAATCGAATTGAATTGAGTTGAATCATCTTCCATAGACGGAATGAAAATGATAGTCAAATTTGACTATCAAAAATATAATAGTCAATTATCACCTTAGCCGATTCCACTCTGGTCTATTTTAGCAATTGGCTACACCGAGCCATGAAAACGCAGCCCACAGCATGATTTACCCACCACGATGCTTCACAGTTTTTATGGTTTAACTTGGACTCACCGCTTCCAAAAACATTCTTCCAAAATAATAGGGATTTTTGTCCGTATTCTCTAGCGAACATTAAGCGGCCCATAGAAACCACACTTGTGTGCACACTGGTGTACTGACACCCAGTGTGGCATTCCGCCACACACCATACACAAAATCGCACACACTTTAGTTCAAAAATAGTGAACCAATGTACCTTTTTGTCTTGAAAAAAGCATGTTCAACATCAGTTTATTATAATTAATTCACATTTACAGTAATCACTACGAAATTCTTTAAATTTCATAATTAACCTTGAATTATTGTATCAAAGTTGCGTTCGAAGAACCATCAAGTTAAGGGTGCGAGCGCAATTTTTTTTATTGAATTCTAATAAATTTTCGTTAATGAACGGCCCAAATATTTTTTTTGCAAGTAATTAAAATCTGTATAAATTTAACCAATCCAAGTATATTTATAGTTTGTTTTTAATAATTTAAGCTTGCAACTATTTTTCAATTCCATTTAAATTAATAAATATTAAATTTAAAAAAAGAGTTATAATCTAAAAATACCTTATCCATAACATTCTTGATTGATGGAAACATACATGTATTTGCTATCAAAAAAAAACTATGCATCAAAGGAACACCAATGTTTTAAAAAAGTAATCAGGACGATTATAGCGAATCTGTTGAATAAATGCAGAGCAAATAAAATGAAAATTTTGACATGTATCACAAAATGAAAACGTTTTAAAATCGTTCTGAATTCATGCACAACTCATTTAATAGATCAAGAGTAATCGACATTAATGTTTATTGTTTAAGTACAGAAGTTTTTTTTAGTGAATTCCCACAGTTTAACGCAAAATATAATTTTCATTCATTCCTTAAAAATGTTTAGTTACCAAAGTTCAAGTTTACTTATTATTGTTTGAAGGGTATGTTTAGTAAAAGTGCTGCTAAAAATGAAACAAATGAATGAGTTTTACGTACATGTTTTTCTTAATATAGTAAATACTTCCATAGATTACATTTCATAAATGCAGAACATGGAAGAAAATATACATAAACAATAGTTTCAGGTATAAAGCAGAGGTTAGTGTAGAAAAATATTTTTGAGAAAGCCAATAATATTTTAGGTATGTTCATTAAAGAAATTTCCGCTTCGGCTAACCTTCATCAACTTTTTAGAAAAAAAATTAGCATTAATAGCAGCCACTTATTTCATAGCATAATTAATTTTTCAGATTGTAAAATGTCTAGAAATTTTCATACGCTACAAAATTCGTAATTTTATGCGTAAACATAGAAGATAACATTATTTAGTCAAGAAGTATGGATTTTGGCGCGTTCACCGATTTTTTTTTCTATTGGGTGTTCGGTTTCCCCATATTGGAATAAAAAAAGTTACTTAAATCTATCTAAATATTGCCTATTTCTATTCCTTAAAGATGCTTTACACAAAGCAACTCATTTTTAAAACATGGTTCCCTCCAATTTGTATTCCAAAACCTAACTACAAAAAAAATTCTTACACATAGTCCCTCAAAAAGAAATTTTCAGGAATATTTCTGCAACAAACAAAACTAAACTTTGGTCTTGCAACTACCGAACTGCTTAAATGATGAAAATACTAATCTAAGTATGCTTCTCGTAGCATTGTCTATACAAAAAAAAAAATACGGAGGCACCCGCCTATTGTTTCCACCTGAACTTCTTACGTCGCCAAAAAAAATGCTCTAAGCAAACTACAGCTGAAAAAATTGTCTGTTTTGTTGTTTTACAAAGTAGTGATTTACACTTTTGTCCATTTGCAATAATTATACTTAACCAGTTGCAGCGCATGTTGCGTTCGCAAATAATTTAAGTAAACAAAATAAATAATAATAAACTAATAAATCATTAAATAATATGTATTTGGTTAATTTTATTTTATTTAATATACATTTACAACATTTATTTGGATTGAAATTAAAAAGCTATACAAATCTTCCAATTTAAGACCATGTCAGCACTTCAGATTCTGTTGGTTAGGATTGTTTAGTTTTTGAACGAGGCCATGAAACATTCAAAATAAAGCATTTAGATGGGGCTGATTACTATAATGAAGCATTTTGATGGGCCGAAACACTAAATGTGAGAATGTGTTTTGTTTTTTGCATAATTTCACGCACACTTTCTCACAATTAGTGCTTAGTTAGCTTGTAGGCAAACCGAAATGTCAGTCCGAGATTCCGGTCTTGGTAATGGAGTGTTTTTGCTTTAGTTGTGA
Source organism: Eupeodes latifasciatus (assembly GCA_920104205.1). Classification (NCBI taxonomy): domain Eukaryota; kingdom Metazoa; phylum Arthropoda; class Insecta; order Diptera; family Syrphidae; genus Eupeodes; species Eupeodes latifasciatus. Next base: position 186,319,540 of record OV049924.1, read on the forward strand.
CAGAGATCCCAAAGAGGAAAGATCAGAATGAGTGACGTTGAAGCTTAAAGCTTTTATTGAAACAACTTGCGACGCACCGCACTCAACAGTGATTCAGATGCAACTGAATACGAATAGTAAATGTGCACGCGCTTTCCCATACACATTGATCGAGACACTGACACATACAAATTAAAAACTTTTGATTTTACTCGCTCCGTGTCTGACCTGGAAAATCTGCTCCAGCCCTAAGACAAGTGTGGTGTCTATGAGCTTCTTTTTTGTCTAGCAATTTTTTTTTTTAGACCTCTAGAAAAACTTACTTTAATTTTTGATTACTTTTTAATTAAAGTATGAGCAATATAATTGTTATTTTACACACAATTGAGCCGTTTATTTTGAAAGTGGCATAAGTCACTTTTTCAAAAAAATCGAGTTAATGGCAACACTAAATACAATTGAACGGTATCTTTTCATTTAAAAAAAAATTGCACTCAATAAGTTGAGAACTATTGAGATTTCTTCGAGAGAAGTATTGGTAATTAACGGTATAACAAATATCTTAAATATCTCGACTTAAAAAAAAAAGTGACTTATGCCACTTTCAAAATAAACGGCTCAATTTGTGCTAATTTATTGACCACATTAACTTTAGTAATGACGATCTTATCTTCTAGAATAATACATAAATATTTAAAAAGATCACAGGGTGATCCAACATATTTTTATGATAGTGTAGAATTTTTTAAAGTAATTCTTATGACAAGTGGTAAACGGATTTTTTTATTAAGACAAAGTATAATGTGCTTATTCTCTGTCCAACACTGTACCTATGTTTAATGTAGGAAAAAAAAGAAGATTGAATTCTGAAATTTATTCAAATCCATATGGTCGCTAAGTTTAATACGGGTGAACGATTTATTGATTTAATTTATTGTTTTTAGAATTTATACCCTGGGGAAAATATTTTTTTTTTTTTTAAATTTGTTTGTTCGCACATTATATCTAATTTTTATTATTAAGTTAGTATTTAAGCTGCGGCATGCATTTGTGTTCAGCGAATGACACTTAAAATATTCTTACTATAGTTGTTGAATTTTTAAAAAATTAATTAAGTTAAAATTGATTTCAAAAACATTTGTTTGATCTCTTCTGAATTTTAAAATGTTGTTGTTTAGTGAAAAAATTTCAGACAAATCAATTCGAATCTTAAAAAAAAAATATACATACGTTGAAGTTTAAGGAGTTTTCTGTGGCGATATTTAGGACATTAAATCAATTAAGTAGTATTTTCAACAGAGTTGGGAAATAATGATTACTTTTCGTAATATTAATTTTAAACTTTCATTTAATTACAAGTGATTAGTTGTTGACTTTTTAACATATCTATACATTTTAATTAATTTTAATTGTAATTGAAAAAAATTGTATTTTAATTACTGTAATTGCATTAAAAAAAAAAAAACCGCATTACTAATTTCATGTAATTTAAAATTGTAAACGGTTTATTCAAGTTTCTAAATGAAGATCATTAAAATTAAATTTAAAGTAATTGATTAAATATGTAGTCAATCAATCAAAGCAACATATACTCGTATATAAAATAAATAAGCCTTTCAGGAAAATAATATTTAGTTTCATTTTTATGTAATGATTAATGGGAAAGCAATAATTCCTGCTTTTTTGATTACATTTATGTAACTTTCAAGTAATTGACGCTTTTAAATAATATGTAGTTGGTTGTTAGCTTACTAAAAGAATGATAGATAGATATTCTTTATTTTCGTATTAACAGTTATATTTGGTAACCTACCGCACAGTTTATATACAGAGATTTGATATTTTTCTTTGATATCTTTCTGCTGATAAAGTATATTAATTTGTATATAGAATTTAGATGATAATAGTTTAAGTAATAATTTTGAAGGAAAATACAAACAAAACCTTCAACGCAAATTGAAAAGGGCAGGTACATTTTGACTGAATAAAAATTAAGATTTCTAAACTTTTATTTAGAAGTATGTTAGTAAAAAAGGTTAGTATAAATAATAATTGATAAATATATTTTATAATATTAGTAATTTGTTAATAAGAATTAACAATTTGTTAAATAAATACATATAAATAAATAAATAAATAAATAAATTAGTTTATAAATAAATTAAAATAAATAAATAAAATAAATAAATAATTAAATAAATAAATAAATAAATAAATAAATAAATAAATAAATCAATAAATAAATAAATAAATAAATAAATAAATAAATAAATACGTAAATTAATAAATAGATAAGTATAGACAAACAATACATTAATAATGCACATATAGAAAATAAATTAATAAATTAACAATTTAACGAGTAATATTTAAACAAAGGTACGAATAATTCAAACTAACAAAAACATATCGGAAAGATGGTTAACGAATCAATTGATTTATAAGCGGATTTTCAGAGATTTCACAATTTAGCAAGAAGGTGTTAGTCAGTTTATTGATTCTTAAAGCAATCAATTCAACATTTGCTTTCTCATGTAAGTCTAAGGTGGAATGATGTCTTAAGAAGCTTGTTTTGTGATATTTGTAGTTTTTTAAGATGACATTTTGCACATTTCCCCCAAACCTGGCATCCATACAGAAGTATTGCTTGGGATACTACTTTTTGAATTATCATTTTATTGTCGTTGCTAAGACAGGACTTTCTATTTATAAAAGGATATAAAATTTTTATAGCAATGCTAACTTTTTGCAGAGTTCTGGAAATATGTTCTCTGAAAGTCAGTTTTTGGTCTAAGTAAAAACCAAGATATTTCACACTTGGTTCCCATTTGACATTTACACCATTAACGGTAAGGTGATTGCTTGGTAGGTAACAAGATTTTCTTTTTCTACTGAAAAAGATGGTTTATAGTTTGTCAGCATTCAGTTTTATTTTTCATTTAGTGTAGTATTTAGTCATCAATTCTATCGCATTTTTCAAATTTGTCTCAATGGTAAGACTAAATTCATGCGATGAAAAGATGCCTGTATCATCCGCAAAAATGGCTGTCTGACAACCTGGTAATTTAGGAATATCAGAAGTATAAATATTATACAGTATAGGACCTAGTACTGATCCTTGCGGGACACCATAGTTGACTTGGTAACAGTTAGACGAACAGTTGTTGACGAAAACACTAAAGTAACGATTGGACAAAAAAACTTTGGATAATTTTTACAAGATACGAAGGAAACCTGAAAAAATACCATCTTGTGCACAACTTCATCGTGCCAAACTGAGTCAAATGCTTTTTCTATATCAAGTAGAATAAGCCCAGCCGATTTGCCAAGGGATCGGTTTTTCTTAATATGATCACAAACTCTAAATACCTGTTGAGTAGTACTATGATGCGTTCTGAATCCAAATTGTTCATTCGGAAATATCTTAAGCTCATCAACGATGCGTAATATTTTACATTTCAACATTTTTTCGAAAACTTTGCTTATACAACTAAGAAAACTTATTGGTCGATAGCTTATTGGGAGTTTTGACGGTTTTCCAGGTTTAGGAATCAGTATTACCTTTGCATATTTCCAATTCAATGGAAAATATTGCATTTTTAGACACGCGTTTATCAAAAATGTAAAAAATTCGAGCCCTGCTTTTGGTAGTTTTTTAAGATATATGTTTTTTATGTTGTCTAGACCATCAGATTTTTTGACTTTTAAGTTTGAAACGAAGTATTTGACATCCTCCCTGGATATAAACTGATCCCTAGGAGTTTCAGTGATTTGTGAGTGAACTGTATTTGCTGTTTCACTCACTAGCATTTTAGTTGGATCATCACTAAGGTGTTGAGATACACAATGATTTTTTAGAAAGGTTGTTGCAAAGACATTGGTTTTATCTGAGTTTTGATACACAACTTCATCATTATTTCAAGGTTAGGTATGCATTTGTCTGGTTTTATTTTTCATAATTTTTGCTATGTTCCAGAAAGGTTTATCATTATTTTCCAACTTACTAAGCTTCTCATTCCAATTTTTGTTTCTAAATTTGCTTATTTCCTCCGCAATCTTTTTGTTATAAAATTTAACTTCATTGCGGTACTCTTCTAAGCTATAACGTTGCCATTGTCTTTTAAAAGAATTCCTTATACGAATGTAAGCTAAAATATAATCCGGCATTTTAATGACAAATGGTTTCTTGATTTTTTTTTTGGTACACATGTCTGCGCTGCTTCCAAAACTTGGTTTGAGAAAAAATCGACATGAAAATCAACATCTTCTTTTGAAGATACTCTATTCAAATCAGTTGGAAATGGTCTAAACTTGGACCTAATTTCTGATTTGAAACGACTCCAATTAGTATTTTTAAGGTCCAGAAAGTATTGCTCTCTGGTTTTTACTGTTTTGTTCATTTTACAAAAAACAGGAATATGAACAGAACTTAAATCATTTATAGTTTGGGGCTGAGTAAAAAATGAAGGTACATTTGTTATAAACAGATCAAGGACGGAAGGTGAACCTCTTGTCCCAGACGGAAAATAAGTTGGACTAAACGGAAACAATATGGAAAACGGATACAAACAAGATATATTAGCAAGAACATTACCCCAAGAGTTCTTTGATTAAATTTAAAAGAAATTAAACAAGTGTACAGAGATTTCAATTGAAAGTAATTGTAAAGGGTTTTTTAATAAGGGTGAGTACCTAGATGTTGAAATGGAATAAAACAAGCAAAATAATTTTTTTAGTTTAAAAGCGCATGTATGCCATTAATTGTGAAATGTGACATATGACAAGTAGTATTGGATGGGTTCAAGTCTGAAAACCTCAAAATAAATGCTGGTGTGCCCCAGGGCTGTGTTCTATCTCCAACACTCTTTCTCATTTTTATTAATGATCTCCGGTCTGCAACTTCTTATCCAATACATTGTTTCGCTGACGATAGTACTCTTAGCTTTTCACATTCGTTTTCAGACTCAAATCCCTCTTCTTGAGATGTGGAACTGCAACGACAAAATATGATAAGCTTATTAAATTCCGACCTAAACAGCATTGTACAATGGGGATTAAAAACCGCGTGGAATTTAATGCTTCGAAAACCCAATGCTGTCTTGTATCGTTAAAGCGAGATATGTATACCCCCTTGCCATTATCCATGGATGGCACTTGCATCAATGAGACTGAACATCTCGATATTCTCGGTATGTGTGTCACCAACCACCTTTTGTGCAACGATCACATATGCGATCGTTTCTAATCTGGCTGTTATCTATAAGACTTACATATATACGTCCAAAGCTTGAGTATAACTTCCATCTCTAGACTGGTACCCCAGCAACTTACTTAAGCCTCTTGAATAGTATTGAACGTAGAGCATTTAATTTGATAGATGATAATATCACAATAAATTCATTTACTTCACTTGAACATCGTCGTAAGGTTTCTTGTCTGGCCCTTTTTTACCGTTATTTTAATGGTTTATGCTTTATTGAAATACCCAGTTGCATTCCTCCCCCTAAAAACAGTTCAACCGTAATACTCGCGCTTCTAAGAATGCTCATCAGTATACCCTCGAGCCCAACTTCGGTCGTGCTGTCAAGTACAGTGATTCGTTCCTTAGCCGTACTACGCGAATGTGGAATGGCTTACCACGCTCTGTTTTTCTTAGTCATTACAATATTCAGGAGTTCAAAACCAATGTGCACCGACATCTACTTTCAAACCCTCTCTCCTCTTCCTAGTGCTCACACTATGTTCTTGCATAATAAGGGTAGTAATATACCCTTGAGTGTGTGCTTATCATTAAAAAAAAGTGTTTAATAATTATGAAAAATTAAGTTTTATTTTTTGATATACATACATACATTATGTAGCAATGATCTCATCCTAATTATTTATAATATCTTTTTTTTTATGAATCAATGGATTTTATGAGCTCTTCATATTGAAGAAAGTACCTCCTCCATTAATAAGATTATCATAAAAATGTTATTATTATTTCTTCAGCAACAGAGTGCTCATAAAAAAATGACCTAATACTCACATTCCAATAAATCTTTGTTCACCTCAATTTGACCTTTTCACAATAAAAATCATTGCAATTTATTACAAGATTTCTTGTCTTGAGGCATAATCGCGGTACCATATCGCATCGACACCAACAACCACTGACATTTCAGCATCCATTTGTATGAATTTCAAATCCAAGATTTTATTTGTGTTTTATTTCTCATGTTATATTGCTCAGATTAAGATAAAAAAATAAAATAATTGTATGAAACCACTTAACTGATGCATAGAATTTAGATTCCAGTTTCATATACATACACAAATGACCTCGTACTATGCCTCATTGACTACTTGACGCGTTCACACCTTCAAAAACCTGAACTTCTTAAGTATTATATCTTAAAGCGCAGCATCTTAAAAGATTTACATTTTCGATGAGAAAAATTCCATCAAATGTGTGAAACTTAAAGTTAAACAAAAATATTTAAATTCTCTTTAATTTAAAATTTTGTTTCTCTTAATTAATTTCGATTTTATTTAATGTAAAAATCTATAACACAAAAAAAGCATCTCACAAATTATAATCACTTGAATAATGATCTATAAATTACGATGAAAATTTAAAAATAGATTCCCATTTCAAAACCAGCTGAAAAGACGTAATATGACAAAAACAACTCACTTAAGAGTTATTCAGGTAAAATGTTTATTTTAAAAAAGACGAGATTGTGTATGGTGGATGCATAAATGTATTTAAATATTTTCAAAAATGAAACTCAAAAATATTCAACAAATTTAGTTTATAGGCAGAAGAAGATACTTTTTTTTTTCTAAATTTTTAATGACGAATACTTATTTTTATAGAGACCACCTTTATGTGCCATAAGTTTGTATCAATATTTGTTACATATGTTTGTATGTCTATTTTGTATCTAGTATATAATTTTGTATCAGACTGCTAATTATTATTGTGTGAACCGGGTCAGCTTTTATACTACAAGTTGATGATACATTTAGATACCTAGATAGGGGTCTTAGTCTTAAGTGGGGAAGAAGACGATGTATTTTGAGTGTTTTTCAGGTTGATTGCTTTCAGCTTGTTATTTTATTTATATACATATTTATAAGTCTTAGCCATATATTAAATGGAAAACAATTTAATGAATTTGTGTATCTTTCCGTGTTGTTTTTGGTTTTTGAAAACGTACCTACCATAAATGTTTGTTGGCTAGGAGTATAATAATTTGAAAATTTGTATAAATTGTAAAACATTGTAATTTTAATTGCAATATTACCAATTAGCAATTTTTTTTTATATAGAGGCTCGATGTTTTTAAGTAGAATCAACAAAATATCTATTTAATAAAAAAATAAGGTATTTAAAATTAAAATTGGTTTATATTAGTTTATTCCTCATTTAATGGTTTAAAATAAATTTTGTTATATAATTAAATTGGCTGAAAAATGGACAGTTTTTTATGTTATCGAAATTTGTGAGCAAGTTTTTATTTTTTAATATTAATGTCAATCCCAAAACCACTATGTTTGGAAATAATCTACATATACTAATATTATAAACGAGAAAATCAGTTTGTTTGTTTGTCTGTTTGTACGCGCTTCACGTTTGAATGGAATAATATTTTTACATGATTTTTTGTGTGAATGTGGTTACGAGACTGGAGATTGTTTTAAACTACTTTTTACCATGGTTAAAGATCTCATTCCTAGCTTATTCGAGCAGATCTCATAATTAGATAGGTATAGATATGTAAGAACCCTAGTTATTAGCTTATCATTAGGTGCTTTCTGCTTTTGGATATATAATTTTCGCCTATCATTAGGTGTTTCTTATAATACCATTAACACACGAACATATCCTGAAACACTATTAAAAATAGTAGATGAGCCGTTAGAAACCGATGCCGAAGGCTATGTTACACCAACAGAAGAATTTTGTTCTTTACTACATAGCAAGTCTTAAATTATTGGAAGTGTTTACCTTGGTATACAAAATAACACATGACGAACAATTTCTGTCTAGAAATTGCATTAGGAAAGGAAGTTGTTTTGAAAATAAACTCAAACATATTGGATGGGGCAGGGTCGAACTTGGAAAAGCCGAGCTTCTTCCATGGTTAGCTATATCTTGCTTATTTGCGGGTGTCCAACACCCAGAATATGTTCATTTTTTCACCTTATAAAAAACATTTAACATATGGTACAAGACCATACAATAAGTTAACGTCTATAATATTTATCACTTCAACTATAGACATTGTTATTTTTGGTTCCGCTTAGTTTCTTTTGATTGGAAAGCTTACCAACAAACTCAGTTACCTATACTTGCCCCTGTAATGTTTATGTGCTATTTTTAATTTCTTTTACCACGCTGGCAAAGCGGCGGGTAATAGCTAGTGCTGCCATCTGTAACTCCCATACTTGGTTAAACTATAGAATAGTTATTCCTTAAATTCAAGAACCTTAAAGAGCAATTACGAGTTTTGGCATTTTTGTCAATCTTGTCTACGATGTCACTCTTATGCATCTTCTTGAACATCGTTTTTTTAAAGAATTGTGCAAAACTCAACCGTCAACACTAAAGACACAACCTTCCAAAGGTCCATCCAATTACTCGAATACGCTGCCTATGATATTAAAATAATACGAAGATCAAAGCGTAATGTCAGTGGGGGCGTTTTTGAGCATTGTGACGGAAGCAGAAAAGATGGATTAAGTGTTTAATGAGTGCAAGGCTAAGTATCTATATACTGTCATCAAAAAAATACATTGAACGACGATGTCTTGGACAAAACGTCACTTTGGACAGCTATAACTTTGAGATCCTTAAGGATTTTATCTGCCTAGGGACCAGCGAATCGCTGCTTCTCTAGATCTAGAAGGCAATTAAGTAATAAAATCCTTTTTTGATCAAACGAAATTCAACCTCTATAAGAAACTCATAACATATGTAGATTCTCCTTTATGACGCTGAGGCTTGGACCTTGCCAAGGAAATATAAGAATTTCTTAGGATATGCTTTGACTTTCAAAACTAATTCAATTCCGACTTAATTAATTATCATAATTCGTCAAGTGGGAGTTAGCTCTTTTGGGACTTATTTCGTATATGTATATGTCCCATTAAATAAAATGAAAATACAAATCTTATCTTTCCAACTGAACATTTTTTCTCTCTTTTAAAATTAATACATATCTTTCTTTAAACTATGTTTCGTAATTGTAAGCCAATATTATCATGTCAAGGCGGACTGCATCCCTTCCACACATAAAAAACGCATGTTCCAGGATGCTGCAGCTTAAAATATCGTTAATTTTATATATAAAGTTACTTTTATGAGTCCCAATCTATCTAAAGGACCCGAAACAATATCTTTTATATATTTCCCTTAATTTTTAAGAACCTGTAATAACTCAATTCACCTTCTCGAGCCCCTTCCCTTTTTCTGCTCTACCAAAAATGTAAAACCGATCACGAAAAGTTGTGCAATCCAAATAAATTTACTATACCTACCTAACTTCTGGATTAAAACTTTTTCCGTTATTCAATGTGATACCACCTCAATGCAACAAAACATCCCCTCTTCCAAAGTCTCTCTTAAATCACAGAACTTTAAGCAATTACTAACTTTAATTCTACATTTAAAGCACTTTTAGTTGTGTCATTAAATTTGTCAACCAACAACTACTTCTATACGATGACGTTCCTCGATGTCGAGGACGACGACGACGACGCACGGCAACGACGATACAATTTGCATCAATCAACGACGAGTGACGCTCTGTTCGTTTTCGCAAATGACACAACCGATGTTGATGTGTTTTTCTTTTTTCTTTATGGGGGAGTTGTGCAAAACGAAAAAAGAAAAATAGAAAACACAAAAATACTACACCGAAGGAAATGGATGTTGGGCATGACCGAGGACAACGACGACGAGCGACGTTCCATTACGAAGCACTAAGCAATTAGGAAAATTAAATAAATAACCACCTGGACTCTCAAAGCTACTCTACCTAACCTACCTACATACATAGCTTTAGTATCCACGACGACGAGCTACAAGCGACGATTTAGGTATGTTCCCTTCAGGACGGTATAGAAATTGCACCTTACCTCGAAGAAGTATTCTTCAGCTGGGGAATTTCTTTATATCTAAGTACTATAGCGGGCAAAGTTGTGTCATAAAAATGCTCCCATGGCACATAGACCTGGCGGCAATATCTTACCTATCCTAGCAACAACTCCTCACAACTCGTACTCAAGGTCCTAGTGCACCCAATTATATGTATGTCCGAATAGCCAGCAACTAGTTTTTCGACGTCTCCTAGGTGCGGCGGCGGCCGGCGCGCGCGGCGTTGTTGGCTTTGGAATGCACATTTAGGTTTCTAATGATGTCACGACTTTATAGTTTGTTGATCCTTAATAACGAAATAAATTCACACGCTAGAAAATGTCATTCCAATTCATCCAATCGCGACCAGCAGTCAGTATACATACATACATATCTAGAAATATGGTATTGAGGTTCTTTTTTCTTATTCTATTCCTATTTTTCAAGTGGAAATTGGAATAAGGTCCAGCATACTTGTGTTTGCCTTATCCATAATAAAATTGTGCATTTAAATTTTTTTGAAAAATGATGTATGCAATGTATACTCGTATATAAATCGACTTGTAAGAGGTTCTTGAGTGGGGTAGTTTTCTTTCGAAATAAAACTAAATCATTTTGTCAAGAGCTCTAGAATGACCTTATGTCAATAGCACTTAAGTTTATGATTGTTTCGAATACATGTATGTTGAAAAATCTTTTTCTTTTTTTTTCTGCTGCAAAGGCAAAACGAACACGACCGACGCGGCTTTTATTCTAGAATTGGATCTAACTCTTTAATATGGTATAAGGGCGCTGATTGTTTTGATTCAAATACTTATTTCAAACATTTTAAAGAATGTGTTTTAAATCCAAAGAAATAAAAGGGCTTAAGCCTTACGGCTTGAATTCAATTCAATGACGAAAAATGTGTATTTAGTTATTATAATTTGTGAGTTAAAAAGTTGGTAAATTTATCACCTTTCGAAAGTATTGGAGGGTTTCAAATCTGATATCTACAAAATAAACGCTGGCATGCCCCAGGGATGCGTTTTGTGTCCGATACTTTTAGTTTTTTTGTTTTTATAAATGAGCTTTTACCTGAAACTTCTAACCCACTTAATTTTTTGGCTGATTACAGGACCTTGTCGTTTGGTTGTGGGCTTACAACAGCAACGTACAAAAAGCTCATTTAATTCTTATTTTGGCAGCATTAATGGGGAATCAAAAATTTTGTAGAATTTATGGGTTCCAACACTCAATGCTATATCTACTTTCGTAAAAGCGTAACCCTTCCCCAAGGCCACTTTCCATGGGTATTACTTGTATCGAGGAGACTGAACAGCTTGTAGTTCTAGGTATGTGCATCGCAAACCATCTCTTGTGGAGTGACCACATATTTGACATGGTGCTAAGTGCTTCAGTTTTCCCCGACGATGCAAGAATTGAACTGGCTTTATAATAAAAAGCCTTTATTTGTCCGAAGCTCGAGTATAATTCTTATATTTCGGCTAGTGCCCCTAATATCGTACTTGAGGCTTTTGGATAGAATTGAAAAGACAGCTTTAAAAATAATAGGTTTAAGGCAGAGCTGCAGTAGTCGTTGTCTGTAGCAAAAATATCCGTTAGAATAAGTTCGTTAGTGTTGCCATGCCCATAAGGTCCGGAAAACCAACAGTTTGATTCTTTAAGCCCTAGGGCACGATATTAAATATTTAATGTGTAAGTCTACTGGTAGGAGGTGTAGAATAATATTTAACGCATCTGTTGGGCAGGATCGAAGGGACACTAGCTATTCTTTGAACCTTCCCTAGTTTCTCGATATTCTCTTTCTTGTTAAGCACACTCCACAATGCAATCGATCCATATGCCAAAATAGGACGTACAGTTGTACAACGGTTGTGTACTTCCACAAAATCATCTTCGATTAAAGGTCCCACTTTTTATCGAAAGTTTTTCTACAGGCGTAAAAGGCAGGCAATGCAGGCCTTCTTAACCCGTTCTACAATGTTTACTATCCAGTTTAGTTTGGGATCTAAAATAACTCTTAGATATTTCGCTCTTTAGGATAAAGACATGATTTGACCGTTCAGTAGGGGTAGATTGAAGGCAGGTGTTTTAGCCCTTTCAACCCGGAATGCTGTTATTAAACTAACATGAAATATTTTTTGTTGAACCGATCAAAAGATTCAATCTTAGTATATTTCCAACAAAAAAGTTCAAAAAAATACCATAGGGGGCGCTGTGTGGGCTGGGACACAAATATCCCACGAGGCTTTTTGAGTGGGACATATTTCTCCCACTTAGTATATTTCCAACAAAAAAGTTCAAAAAACTACCATAGGGCTCGCTGGGTGGGCTCATATATCCCACGAGGTTTTTTGAGTGGGACATATTTGTCCCATTAGGTTATTAGATTCAGAAGAATTATTTTCTAAGTAATGTTTTGTATTAGTTAATTTTGTTTATAAATGGCGGAAAACGTGAAATGAACTTGGAAACATTTCCAAAACTGCACCACCAGTATGAAAAAACCTGTGAAATAATAAATCTACGAACTGGGACATATTTCACACAAATCAGAAGTGTATTTTAAATTTCAGAGCAGTTTGAACTTTCGCTGGGACATATGTGGCCCAACAGGGTCGAAAGGGTTAGTTTTGGTCGTAAAGACTCTATCAGTTCAATTTTGCTCTGATTAACACCTAGTCTATTGCTCGTGGCCCAGCTGCTAACTTTCTTTAGAGCCATCTCCGTGATTTCGCTAATTACGGTGACGAACTTTACCGACAACAGTAAAACTAAATCATCAGTATAAGCCTTTGTCGGCCTCTGATCCCTGGCTTTGTAGGGTTTTTACTTTGACATTGCTGATGTCAAAACTAATCCTCAGAAGGTGAAATGATTGGTCCTCTCCTCTCTGAATACCACGGATCAGCTCTTGTCCGCTAGTCTTATTGCCCATGTGGGGCAACCAATTGGGAGCCTTAGGCTGTCTAGGGATGCCCTTAGCTGAGATGAGCTTGAACTTCAATCATTGCTAACCTAAGTAATGCTTTCTTTAAAGAATTCCCTGAAAAACTCGTCTGCGCTCTTGATTACCCTGTATCCCCCAAGCATTAAAGTCTAAAAGAATCCACGAAAAATTCGTCTTGACGTTAGCTGATCCCCATCTTGCCAAGTGTCAAGACAGCAGTATTGATCATTACCACCTGACACCCACAAGGATGGTTTGATACGAATATTTTTGCCGAGCACGTATTGTTAAGTACATGGATTCTTTCTTAAGCCGCACTACACGAATGTGAAATGCTTTATCAAGCCAAATAAAGCAAAAAAAATGATTATATTTTTATACGGTGGTAAATCAATGTAAAATTATTCACGTCGCACTCGTCGCGTTTTGGCTTAGTTAAGGATAAAACTTTGGGTGATCGTAAGAAGATTTCTACCAAATTTCTTAAACGAATCTTTTTAAGCTTTGGCCAAATAATTTTAAGTGATGTCTTTTTCATTTTGGTATGCATTACATAATTATGTCTCGTTGTCTGCTTCAAATTTAATTTAATTCCCTACTGGTCTATTTTTCAGCCATACATAAAGTCTTATATCAGCTGCAGCTTATATATCTATACTATCTATAACAAGCGAAATACTTACACATCTTTTACAACGAATAAGAACTAAAATTTAATACCCAACCCATTTCATGTAACTGAATGCCTTTGAGACTGATTCTTCGTTATCCGTCGTCGTTGTTTTCGTCGTCGTCTGTCTTTTCACAAGGACTAACGTACGGATAGATATTTTTTTTGTTGTTGTTTAAAAATTCTCCTATTTCCTTGTAATTCTTTTATGCTGTCTTAGAAGTTCTGCAAAATTGATTTGACTATATTATAAGGTTTCCTCAGAAAAATAGGAGAAGAAGGAATAGGAGAAAAACGAAAAAATAAATATGTAAATTAAATGGTTTCTGTTTTAGTAAAAAATATATGTATGTATATATCAATTAGGTGGAAAAAAGTTAAACAAATATACGGAAATCAAGTCTCGGTGACTGAAAGAAAGATTTAAATTTGCCAAACCTTAATTTTTTTGACTAAGGAAAAACTAACATTAGATGTTTTTTTTTAAAGATAAGGGGTGGTTAAATTTTAAGGGCTTATGTTCATTTTGAACAAAACACAAATTATTTTGGAAATTATTGTCATTTATTTTAATTATGATAATATTGGTACGGTTCAATTATGTATGTAAAAAAACGTCGCCCAAATGGTCACTGCGACCTCGGCGGCACACCTATGTATGTACAATTGTACATCCGATATGGTCCAAATTCTCGATGACACTGAGGCATAATTGAGGTTCTATGCCATTAATGTGCCTAATTATCTTATCCTTAAGCTCTTGCTTTCGAATACGAATCACGAACCAATCATATTGTATTTATATTAATCTTATATTACGCAATATTAACTATTTTTAATTTAAATTAATTTTTGTATTTTTCTTCTCTTTTTTCAGGTAAGTGCAATAATCTTGAACGCATGAGGCGGAAATTGTAGGTATTAAAATTAAAAAAAAGTCTATCTTAAAACCCATCCTAGAGAAGATAATCAAATTCCGAATTCAAAAAAAAAAAAAAATATTAACCTACCTAACGATTAACATTTTTAATTTAATATTTTGATATACCTTAAATACAGAAGTTGGAATGACAAGTAAACTTTTTCCACATTATATGGTATTTACTGATATTGCAATTCCACAAAATTTCTATTAGTTCTTCAGATTTCGAGTGAATTAAAAAATTCAAATTACAAACAAAATATTGAATGTGAAACAGTCCAATGAGGTAGTGGGCAGTGATTTTTGAAAAAAAATCTTCGTGATGAGATTTAAGGACACGCTCGCCATAGCATTTAAGGAAATTTCTAAATGGAAATAAAATCAATTTTATGTTTCAACTTAAGAACTATCGATGTCTTATATCGGGTTTTTCAATAAGAGCGCTACAAAAGTTTTTTTTTTTAAATAAAACAAAAACGGTTTTCGATATCAATGGAATTCTTTATTCCTGTGAAAGTACGTTCGATGCCATTATGTATGGAACTCGATATATTGCCACCACGGGCACGCTTGCAGAAGTCCAGACGCTGAACCCACCTTTCGACGGTTTTCAAGCATAAATCGGCCGATACTGCTGCAATTTCATTTTCACGTTCGATATTCGTACGAAGTTCATCAATCGTCGCTGGCTTGTTGGCAAAGAACATAGACTTGACGTAGCCCCACAGGAAATAGTTTAACGACTGGATCATTTCGTGAGATGACACGTTCTCCAAACTTGGTTTCCAATGAATTGATTGTGACATTCACTGTGTGGCTTGTGGAGCCGTCCTGTTGGAACCACATGTCTCCGAAGTCCATCCAATTGGGGTCAAAAATATTCGGTTGTCATTGAACGGTAGCAATCCCTATTCACAGTAACGTGCCGGTCTTGATCATCACGGAAGAAGTACGGCCGAATGATGACGCCGGCCGGCCCATACATTTCACAGTTGGGCTTTCAGCAACTGAAGCCTCAGCGGCAGCAATATTCTCGACACTACGGGCACTTCTTTGTCTCAGTGGCACGGGAACATTTTGTACTGTGCCAGTGGATTCAAATTTTTGCACTAGACGCCCAATTGTTGATCTGCTAAGACGGTTATGACAACCATAAATTGGACGTAGTGCTCTTAACGTTGACGCCACTGACTCCGAATTTCGGTAGTAAATTTTATTAATTTCGGCTCGTTGTTGGCTCATATATCATATCATATATCATGAAATGGCAAACCTTACTGAAGAGAAATGTCAAAAGAGATTGTCAAGAAATATGGCGTCGTTTGCTGTCCCTGTTGCTCTACTTTTGTAGCGGTCCTGTTGAAAAACCCTGTAGTTCCAAAATTTCGAAGTTATTTATAGTCGATAATGCAGTTCGTTTGAAAAATTCTACAGCTGTTGTAAACACGAATGTGACTAACCTTAGAATCGGTTAACTCGTTGGAAATAATATAGGCTCCGCCATCTAACGTTTTTTTAAATTAAATTAAAAAAAATAAATTGGGTGGCGCAACAGTCCGTTGAGAACTAGGACCTAGTGACTTTCAACTCTCAATCATTCCTGTGTGCGAGCACTGTTGTCAGGGATGGAGGGGACCTACAATTTTAAGCCGAATCCGAACGGTAAATTTGAGAAAGCACTTCATGACAAGAATTACTCTTGGAGAATTTGTCAATTCCTCGCAAGAGGCAGTACCCGTGAAAACAACTTTAGATGGCATAGGCAGGGATCGAACCCAAGACCTCTGGCATGACAGTCCAACGCACTAACCATCGTGCCACGGATACTACGTTTTTTTTTTTCAACTAGTGCTTATTTCGTGAATGGTAACATTTAGCTCATGTCTGATTTGACAGATAATTAGTTTTACCCTTCTGCTGAACGAATATGGTTGTGTATAGCCTTGAACAACGCTGAGAACAACGCTTAGAGAAGGTGCCGATTTTTCCAAAAAAAAAAAAAAAAAAACATCTTTTTGGGTAGAAGCTCATTTTGATCTTGGCGGGTATGTAAGCAAGCAAAATTGTCGCATTTGGGGAACAGAAAACCCGCACGCGTACATTGAAAAGCCGATACACCCAAAAGGAGTCACTTTTTGGTGCGGATTTTGGTCCAGAGGCAGAGGCAAGGAGTGGCCGTTACAGTCAATGGCAATCGTTATCGGGCCATGTTGAACGAATTTTTGTTCACAAAACGAGGAGGAGGATATTGGCAACATTTGGTTTCAACAGGACGGCGCACAGTGGTGCGAGAGCGGAAAAAAGTCTTTTTAAAAAGTCATATTTATCCTTTTAAACTTTATGTTTAAGTACTCTTAGATAACCCGAGCGTATGATTCAAAAGTATTTTTTAACATATATATTGTATGTTCTGATTTACAAGCCCTCAAAGTTGAAAAATAATTTTACTCAAATCGCGAACAAATTTTGAGATGTTTTTTTCCGAAGTTCCTTTAAATAAATTCTCTAGCTTCTTAAATAATTGAATTGGTCTATTTTCGATTATCTAAAAAAAAATTTGATTATTTATAAAAGATACCTTCTATCGGGTGATTTTTTTGAGGTTAGGATTTTCATGCATTAGTATTTGACAGATCACGCGGGATTTCAGACATGGTGTCAAAGAGAAAGATGCTCAGTATGCTTTGACATTTCATCATGAATAGACTTACTAACGAGCAACGCTTGCAAATCATTGAATTTTATTACCAAAATCAGTGTTCGGTTTGAAATGTGTTTCGCGCTTTACGCAAATTTTATGCGTTTTTTTAAAAAAAAAGTTCTCAAGCTCTTAAAAAATCACCCATTATGTATTTATTGTCCTCCATTAAAAAGAGGACATTGTTTAATATAATGGGTGATTTTTTAAGAGCTTGAGAACTTTTTTTAAAAAAAAAACGCATAAAATTTGCGTAAATCGCGAAACACATTTCGAACGGAACACTGATTTTGGTAATAAAATTCAATGATTTGCAAGCGTTGCTCGTTAGTAAGTCTATTCATGATGAAATGTCAAAGCATACTGAGCATCTTTCTCTTTGACACCATGTCTGAAATCCCGCGTGATCTGTCAAATACTAATGCATGAAAATCCTAACCTCAAAAAAATCACCCGATATAACTAGTCTGAAGCTTTAGTACTAGGAAAAAATGCGTTTTTTTTAACTTTTTAATTTTTAAAAAAAGCTCCAAAAGATACCAAAAAAGTAAGTATGCCAGCATATGCTCCATACATTCATGTTAAAGCACAGAAAAAATCAGCTGCAGATACTTGCAGATGTGGAAGTTATGATCAAAAATGTTTCACTGAATCGGATTTCAAAAATCTGCGTTTTGACGGTGGTGTTTACCAAAAAGTTTGATTTCTTCGTTATTAATTGTCAGAATGAACTGGTTAAGCCCATTATTTTAAGAAAAAATGTCAAACTTTATATTAAAAATAAAACAAAATTAATACATTGACACAGGTCTGAGAATTTCGATTTTTGCGAAACCATTTATTTCTGTCCGGAAAATTTGTTCAACTTTGAACTCAATTTTCTTGGAAACAACACACTAAAAGCAATATAGTTTTATGATATTTTAAATTATATGATAGAGCTTAATAAAAAATAAAGAAGGGGATTAGGGATAATCCTTTATTTTTTTTATTTTTTGCTAAAAGTAGGGCAGGTAGAAATAAAAAAGATGTTATTTTTAAAGTTTTATTGCTTTGTTTTTGTTGTGTATTGCGTAATTTTTTATTACCTGAGTTATTAGAATAAAATCTCTTACTTAAATCTATATATATAAAGGATTAATTAAAAAAGTCAGTATTGAGTTATTGAGCATTAGTGCAAGGTTTTTAAGAAGAAAATACTTCCAATCAGCGCAGACGCTAAAAACCTCATTTTAGCGTTATAAAATTACTACTTCATTGTTTTTTTTTAATTTATTTTTTGTATGTATTTATCTATTTATTTATTTAATTTTATAATATACATAGTTAGTAATACTATTTTGTTCAAAATAAAAACTTAAGATTTTAATAAAAAAACTTTTATTTAAATATAACATCAAAAGCCTCAAATTTTAGAAAAATGTCAATAACAATGACCAAGCGTGTATAAGACTAATTTTAACATGAGTTTCAAATATCATTAAAATTCGTTTTATAGTTCAGATTTTACAGACTTTTTTCTGCTCTCCAATACAAAAATCAAAAACCCTCAAATTTTAGAAAAACGTCAATAACTTTTTTTATAATTTTTTTTTCAACCAAATTTTGACCAAATATGTAAAAGACTAATCTAAACATGTTTGCCAAATTTCATTTTAATCCGTTGAACCGTTCATATTTTGCAGACTTTTTTCCGCTCTCCCATACAAACCGAACCACTGTGCGACGGCGGCGCTACTTGCCACACAGCCGAAGTTACACTCGATGTTTTTATAGCATTTAAAAAAAAAGAAGTTATTTAGCGGACTGAATTCATTAATCGGCGTGATTTTTCCAACTTTAAAGTTTAAATAAATAAAGTAGCTGCAATTTACACAACTGTTCAAAATAATAGGGAAAGCAACAAGCTGGCTAATTTTTATTTGTTTTTGTTTTACCTGTCGTTTTGATATTAAAAAAGATAATTTTATTAAATATGATTCCAAATCATGAAAAATATAAACCAGCAAGTGTTCATATATGCGTTTCGCCCCGATGCAATGGTTGGGCTCATCAGAAGATGACCATTACACCTTGTCTTGACGCATATTTTCCCAAATCAATCGAGACTCCATATAATCCGAGCTACATAGAGAAACTGCGACTTTTTCAAAAAAAAGTCCTATAGCACGGAAATAAAAATAGCTACAGTTTGTCTTCTCTGAAGACTTGTAGCAACTATATAATTCGCAGTTGCTCTATGTAGCTCGGATTATATGGAGTTTCGATTGATTCGGGAAAATATGCGTCAAGACAAGGTGTAATGGTCATCTTCTGATGAGCCCAGCCATTGCATCGGGCGAAACGCTTATATGAACACTTGCTGGTTTATATTTTTCATGATTTTGAATCATATTTATTAAGATAAACAGTGTTCAGGAAAGGGCAATTCGACTGTTAACAGTCAAATGCTTCTTTTTCGACAATTTTATGACAATAATTTTATATTGACAAAATTAGCTACACTAGAGCCCTTCTGAAGCTTTACATTCTAGAATTGGCTAGAGCAGGAAATTTACAGAGAAAATGAATCACAATTCCCCTTTCATGTTGGTCTCCCCAGCTACGGTAGTGAGTATTTTGAGGGATACTCTATCTCTCTCTCCTATCGGCCAAAGTTATATAATGCCTGGGTCTGCATAGAAGTTCGATAGCACGGTTTTGTTAAAGGTAGACCCTATCTTCCTTTATATGGCCCGTTAGACTGTTCCACCTGCGCTTATATTCTGTCAGAAAACCAACCTTCATGGCTCCAAAAGAAATATTTGCCCATTTCGGAAGTGAGCTATGAGGCGCCGATTCCTGCCGTGCCAACTAATCAGCCCGATCATTTCCATTAATGTCACTATGACCAGGAACCCAAATAAGTGTGACACGGAGGTTGATGTTTATAGAGGATGTTGTGACCGAATTGATGGCCATTACAGCCGCCTAGCTGTCACTGCAGATAGCCTTGTTTCTGTTTGGGTTTTGAGTTTCATATGAGTATTTGGCATGCTTCTCTGATTGCTAGTATTTCCGCTTAATTTACGCACTGGCAAAATCAGGGAGCCTAAAAGACTTTTAAAGACATTTAAAACTCGGAGAAGATTCCCGACCTAACTCCAGACTCCATCCTTGATCCGTCAGTAAAGATAGTGATATCTTAGTGTTTCGTAACCACACCATTCTCCCAATCTTTTCTTGCAGGAAAGTCAACTTTAAAATCTTAACTGAGGTTCAATGCAGGGGTGTAGTCGAAATCAGTTCATTAGTGTTGCCATGCCTATAGGGTCCAAAAAAACCAACTAAGAAAAAATAGGACGAAAATGGCTATGTACGTCTACAAAATCATCAATCAAGATTCTGCTGGCCTTCTTAACAGGTTCTTCAATGTTTACTTCCCAGTTTAATTTTTGATCTAGAATGACTCCTAGATATTTCCGTCTGAAAAATAAAGATAGGATTTGGCTGTTTAGTCGGAGTACGGTGAAGATAGGTATTTTAGTTCTGGTCGTAATATTGAAAGCACCTTCTACGTCTAAGAAGGTAAATTAGCCCTCTCAGTAGACTTGCCTTTGAGATATGCGTGCTGAGAATCTTCAAGCGGACATTCGTCGAGAATTTCCCTGATAAATGTTATCTTGGATGTGTTCCAGTGTTTTAATCGCAAAAGAGGTCAAAAGCTTATTGGTCTAAAATCCTTTACGTATTCATTACTGCTATGTCTTGCAGTTTTTGTAGCATAACTAGGATTATGCCATCAATGGGAGAGAAAGTATTAATAACCCAGGAAATGTTTTCCTTTGTAATAAAAAAATAATTTATTCTACATGAACTAGATTGATGTTTTGAGTTTCAATCATTTCGTGATTGGACATCTCACAGCCCCGAAAATGTATCTTCATCAGTACAACCAACGACTTAGCTGGAGAGGCTGTCCACAATCCATTAGATTTCTTCAAAAAAGAGATGGATTGCAAGTTAAGACTTACTTATCAGATGTCATTTTTTGTTAAGGTTTACGACCTCTTATTCCACTTTTTTAAACTTGGGGTAACGTGTGGCCGCTGAGGTTTAAAATCAAACTTGTCGACTCCATATTGAAAAACCATTAAAACTAAGTCTAATTGGGTCTGGTTTTAGTCTTTCTATAGATTTGAATAAGCGTATAGTAATCAAAAAATTACGAGGCTGTTTATGGAATGTTTAGTTTTCAAAAACAAAGAATGTGCTTTTAAAAACAATCCATTGTTTTGCATTGTGGTTTTGTTTGTTTGTACTTAAGTTACTTTCTAAAAATTTTTCAAAAACCAAAACCAATAAATAATGATTTTCCACAGTGATTTGAAAATCCAGTAGATTTTTAATTCATATTCATATAGGTAGTTAAGTTTTAAAGGGGTTTTCAAATTTCAACTTTTTTTTTTTTAGAAGTTTGTTTTCATTAAAAAAAAAAAAAAAACTTAAAAAAACTATGTAGCCTAACAAAACAGACAACATTCATAAATGTTCCTTATTTTTGGTATAGGTACGTTCCTATTATTATTTAGAGCTCTCTGGCAAGTTGAAAGATACGTTCCTTTCTATTTTTGTTCTTTTAACCAAACTTATGTATGTAAAAAAAAAATAAACAAATCTCATTTTTCCATAGTTTAACTTGTTAATGATTCATCTTTAGCTTAAAATTTTTTGAAAGCATAATATTCCTATAGCCAAGCAGCCAACAAGCTTGGGTATGTGATACTTTCGTGTAAGTTTAACCCTTCAATCAAAAAATATCACAGCAGTAGGAAATACAGTATAGAACTGTTCAGTACAGTAGGACCTATATTTTTACCCGTCATAACCTACACCTACATATATCGTCGTCGTCTTTCGTCATCATCGCCACCACCCATTGAGTTAGTTTATTAAAAAACTTTTTAGACAACATACACCAAGACCTGCAACCATCATTATCATCATCAACATCATCATTATCATCATCATCATCATCATCATCATCATCATCATCATCATCATCATCATCATCATCATCATCATCATCATCATCATCATCATCATCATCATCATCATCATCATCATCATCATCATCATCATCATCATCATCATCATCATCATCATCATCATCATCATCATCATCATCATCATCATCATCATCATCATCATCATCATCATCATCATCATCATCATCATCATCATCATCATCATCATCATCATCATCATCATCATCATCATCATCATCATCATCATCATCATCATCATCATCATCATCATCATCATCATCATCATCATCATCATCATCATCATCATCATCATCATCATCATCATCATCATCATCATCATCATCATCATCATCATCATCATCATCATCATCATCATCATCATCATCATCATCATCATCATCATCATCATCATCATCATAATCAGGATCATCATGGCGATGGCAAAGGCGGCATCAAGTAGATATAGAAAAGATATGGATATCGCACCAGGATATGTGTGGAAGAGTATGTGTACTTCCACAGGATATACGAGAATTTAAGTAGAAACACATCCACTGTGCAGATGATTGCCGTTGATGATGAGAACTGGGAAATGGAATAACATCATAGTTTGTAGCCCAGGAACAAATAAACCAAACAGCAAACAGAACATCATTATGATGTGCCATGTTACACCCCGAATCAGAGAGAAGACGGTTTCATATTATGAGCATCATTCCATCCCGAGCCACCCGAGCCGGCCTGGCCGAAGCGGATTGAGAAAAAGGGTTCAGTCGTCCTGCTGCCTTGCCTCTGATGATGGAATGAAAATCATGTCCTATGTATTTTAATGTTTAAAAAAGTTGGAAATGGGAATAGGAATAGGATTCTGTTGGTGGTTCTTCTTTTGGTGCCGAGTACACTCGTGTTAGGAAACGGAGATGTCTTCTTCCTCCTGCCCAATGGGTGGGATGCGATGTGATGTGGTATGGAGCGGTAGTTTCCTATTCCATTCGCAGTTTTTTTTTCTTTTGACTTTTTGATTTGATGTTTGTGAAATGGTGTAGCTGCTCCATCTAACTGTTTCTGTACTTATAGTTTCATCATTGCCAGGATCTCGACATACATCGCTACAAGAACTCACACACTTACATATTGCATTTACACGTTGCTTTGTAAAGTGACGTTTCAGTGATCCTGATGGTAGAGCGCCTAGCGCCGAGCGCCAAACACCGCTGCTGGTGGAGAGGTGTTGCAA
The DNA here is from genome assembly GCA_920104205.1 of Eupeodes latifasciatus. Lineage (NCBI taxonomy): Eukaryota > Metazoa > Arthropoda > Insecta > Diptera > Syrphidae > Eupeodes > Eupeodes latifasciatus. The sequence goes on from OV049924.1 coordinate 186,343,152, forward strand.
GATTGAACCGGCAAGGAAGAAAATTTTGTTCGTGCTACTATTTTTTTATTTTCACATCAGTCTTTCATTTCCGTCCTCTTGACTTTTGTCTGCGAAGAGCTCCTTTTGTGTGTATATCGGATTTATGTAGTGCCCTGATGAAGGAATACATCGCCAAATATGTGCTATGTTGAGAAAGTTGTTTTAACATTAGATTTGTGTTCTATTTCAGAGTGAAAGGATCTTATAGCCTTGGTTCGTGTTGTTTTTGATTTTTACTACTTTTTTTTGAACATTTTGGTGTTCCGTTTAGTTCAGTTCAAGGAAGAAGGGTTTTGAACTTGTTTAAAGGATATTTTTCTTGAGAAAGAAAGAAAACTAGGATGTATACAAAAAAAAAAAAAAAAAAAAAAAAAAAAAAAAAACAGTTAGGTACCTAATATTCTTGTTTTATGTAAACATCAGTATAGACAAAACTTTTATTTAATCATTGTTTGTCGGGAAGTTTTTCTTTTTTTGAAGAACAAAGTCAAATAAAGTAGAAATATTTTGAATAAAAAGGTGTTGAAAAACACGTATACCATAACATTGCATCGTTTTGGAAAAGAAGAAGAAGAAGAATCATCGTCTGTGAACTTGAGAAGTTTTTCATAAATTCCTTTCAAAGAAAACAACAAAAAAGGAGATAAAAATCAAAACTGAAGCAATAATATTGAAAAGTGAACGGAATTACTTTCGTTACTGTATAAAAAAAATTCTGAATTTTAGAAATTTAAACATTCCTTTGAATAATCATTGGTGTGAGGAAATATTCAAAATATGTTTCCTTTCAGTTCAAATATGACACAAAGTAAATTTGATTGGTGAATAACACAACACCTCTGGAAACAAAATTTGTATCTCTACTTCCATTTATACGTACAATTTAATTAAAATTTTCAAATGCTGGGAGCGATTGGAAGTACTTTTCGTAACTGTTTAAACATTCTGTGAAAGAAGTTTCATACCGAATTCTTTTATAGGAGAACTACAAAATTCTTCCTTTCTAAAGTCCCTAAAAGTGCTCCGAAATATTTATGATCTATCAGCTAATCATGTTTGACAATCCTTCAAGCAGTCAGTCATTCAGCCATTCAGTCAATAAGGCAATCAATCAGTCTGTCAGTCAGCTAGTAAGTCAGTGAGTCATTCATTACACCAGGAGGTCAGGTATTTATTCAGTCAAGGAGTCACGAAGGTAGTCAGTCAATCATGTAGAGAGATATTCAGTCATTCAGATAGGCAGTCGTGTAGACAGTCATTTAATCATTCAGTCAGTTCAGTCAGTTAGTTAGGCAGTCCATCATTCATTCATTCAGGAGGAACAGTCAGACATTCAGTCAGTCATTCGGGCAATCAGTCAGTCAGTTAGTTAAAAATTCCGTCTATCAGTCAGGCAATCAGTCAGTCAGTTAGTTAGTCAGTCAGTCAGTCAGTCAGTCAGTCAAAGAGTGATTCAGTTAGACAGTCAAGAAGGTAATCAGTCAGTCAACCAGTAAGACAGTCAATTAGTCAATCAGTTAGTTAGTGTTTTATAGACCCACGTGTCTAAACATAGCTTTTCTCTTTGGCAAAACATACACTTTATGTCGACGTTTAGAGAACTCTAAAATCTAAATGAAAGTTTTGAGAGGAATGTACGAGTAAGTATGTGCGTGTGCATTGATCTACGTTTGAACGTTCGGGAACCTCTTTTTTTGAGTTCAAATAATTTTTGTTTTATAAAAAATAGCACCAAAAGATATAGAAAGAACATTTAGAAAAATGTAGTGGGTTTTTTTACTATATAATTTCAAACAAAAAAAAAGTGAACAATTTGGTGGACCCCAAATATCTCTCAAAACAATAACGCTAGCGACTTCAATTAAATTTTTGTATTATTCAATGTTACGTGATATGAAATTTGTAAAAGTTCAAAAAAGAAACCATTTAACGGTTTGTTTATAAATCAAAAAAAACGGAAGTTTTTCACAACCAAAAAAGAACCAAAAGTAACGCTACCTATTGCTAAAGTGCTAAAGCATGAATTTTCTTAGTTCACCCCGCTACTTTTAGGGTTTAAACTTGCGGCTTGTTAATTGTCATAGCGAAGCTTAATTTAATGAGGAATTAAAGCCTTTTGACTTAAAATAGTAAAACTGTAGAAACCATTGAGATTCGAAGAATAATTACATTTTCACCCTTTCAAACGCCGCCACCGTTTAAGATATTAACACTAATAATGTTTCGCCTAAGTAGTGTGAAACGAAGTCTTGTACCGTTACATAATCGAGGGGCATCTTAAATTCTCAAAAGCATTACTGGTAAGCCTAATTTAAATTGCAGCTTATGTGACGTCAAACCGTACAGCTCAAATGATTTAAGTGTTCTGTTCTGAGTTAATGACATTGTCTGTTGACGAATTCTCCCTCATATCTCGCCTACTACTTCATCCAATATGTTTGAATTTATTTTCAGAACAATGTCGTTTCTTGGTGCTGAAATCGCTATTTGACAGAGAAATAGATTGTCATGTATGTTATTTCTTAAATCAGGTTAAACACTTGCAGCTTAAAACACTCTCCAGTTTCGTTACCACTTTCACACAAAAAATCATGTCATAATATTTCTCCGTTGGGACGTGAAGCACGGACAAACAAACAAATAAACATACAAATAAACATACAAACATGCAAACATACAAACATACAAACAAACAAACATACAAACATACAAACATACAAACATACAAACATACAAACATACAAACATACAAACGTACACACATACAAACATACAAACATACAAACATACAAACATACAAACATACAAACATACAAACATACAAACATACAAACATACAAACATACAAACATACAAACATACAAACATACAAACAGAGAAACATACAAACATACAAACATACAAACATACAAACATACAAACATACAAACATACAAACATACAAACATACAAACAGAGAAACATACAAACATACAAACATACAAACATACAAACATACAAACATACAAACATACAAACATACAAACATACAAACATACAAACATACAAACATACAAACATACAAACATACAAACATACAAACATACAAACATACAAACATACAAACATACAAACATACAAACATACAAACATACAAACAAAGAAACAAACTGACTTTCTTTAATTGACAATTGTTACAAAAACGAAAACTTACAAAAACAAGTACAAACTTATAAGTAATGTGTTTTGACTTAAGTATCTTGCGAATTAGAAAAGATATTGACTTAAAACTGTTTTTATCTGAAACAAAATGTTTTAATTAATATTTTGCTTAGATTTAAGAAAATTCGACAGACTAACGTATTTTAAAAATTAAATTAAACTATGATGTTAATTGTTTTTGTTTAGTTTCAATATTTTTCAAATTATTCTTTTCCATGTTTTTTTACTTTTGACAGATGAACAAAATCTCTACTCTTTCACAAAATTCAAATTCGTCCACCTCTTTCAGAGTTCTTGCATCGCACTGATGCATATCAAAAATGACAGGACAATAAAAATGTCAACAAGATTGTTAAAATCAATGTCATCAGCAACTTAATAATAGCCAACCATCAAAGTCAGCTTTCTACAATAACAATATCGCCTTCATTACTATAGCCACAGCCATAGCCATAGCCATAGTATAGACCAAATTCTCTAAGCATCCTACAACTACTGTGTAGTAGAGTAGTAGTAGTATGTATGTATAAATGTTGTGTGACATGTTTGCGCGAACAAAATTAAACCCAAAATGCCAAATAAACGTCAAAGCAAATTCAAATAAACGTCAAAACATTTTATTATAAAACAAATCTTCTTTCGTGTATGTTGGCGATGACGACGACGACGACGACGCACAGCGGCGGCGGTGGCAACAACAATGACAACGAAGCGCAGTGACAGTAGCGGGAGTCATCGTTACTCTCAACATTAAAATTGTAAAAGCTTAAAACACAACACACAGCAAAACACAGTACAATGGATTTCGAATGGGATACAAGTTGAATAGGTTAAGGGTGTACCTACAGGGTGTTGCATTCAAATGTTTTTCAATTCGAAAGGTCTGACATTTTTGTGTTATCACTAAAATACTCAAAACTGTAACTGTCAAATTTAAGCTTAATCGTTAGGGTAAAATTGCTTATTGGGTAAAACCGTTTGCAGGGCTTGATTTTAATTTTTTCGTTCACCTCTTCGTTAAGTGTTTGTTCCGAAGTTTTCCAATCAAAAAAACGCCCTGTGTTTGTCGTTATTTTCCAAGCTGATTTCGAGTAAAATCATCAAGCACTTGCTAGATCCTTCGCATAAAGAATCGACAGAGTACAGAGGAGGCAGAGAGGGGAGAAAATCCCATCAGCTTGCCGTTGCACTCGCATACAGAAACGCAACCAACTCATCCCCTAAAATTATATAGCACCGCCATTTTGACTTAAAAATAAATTAAAAAAAAAAAAACAACGAATGAGGTTGTACAGAAAACGAGCGTCACAAAAGTTCACTGCCAAGCTAAAACTCTCTCCAGAGAGGTGACATTCTGAAGCCGCCATCATCATACATTTCGAATGATGCATACACAAAACACACAAACTTAACACAAATTTCCGGTAGTGTTGGGTTTCGGGTTTGGGTTAGGGGTTTGAGTTTAGGATTGGGGTGGAATTGGGTTGAGTTGGGTTGGTTTGGATTTGGGGTTTGGGTTTTTGTGATTGCAAGCCTAGTGTCTGCATGACGTCGTTCTGTTTATATATACATATAAAAAGCGTTATAGAGTATAGATATATGTATGTATGTATATGTATAAATAGGGGATGCAATGCGGATGTGATATGGAGCAGGAAACATTTGCTGACGCAATGTATCCGCTGTTTCGAAACCAAAGATTGTTGTTGTATTTCTATTACGAGGTTGGTTGGAACTAGAACACTCTTGGTGTAACTACCTTCTACTAAATACGTATATTTGTATGTACATTCTATATGTAAAGCTGTTGGATACACTTGTTATCAGTAAGTTCTCACAATGTGCAATGTGTGCTTTTGTTTAGTTTGTTGGTTCATGGTGACTACGAGTATATGCAGAAGACTGGTCTGGAAAACTATGTAGAAAAGGGTTGAACATTTTTTAGCATCAGCTTCAGCAGTCCTGATAGAGCAGGTGATCTTAAGCTGCATCACGCGACCTAAAAAAAAAACAAAAAAAAAAAACATAATGCACCAACTTAAAGTTTTGAAATTTAAGTTTTGAGAGAATTATCTTTTGTGAAGCAAACAAAGTGAGGTTATGTTTTGAAGATTTGTTTCGGTTAAACTTTGTATGATTTGTAAACGATGTAAAAAAGATTTAAATTGAAAGCTATAAGAAATTATATTATTTCTGCAGCACCATACAAACGTTAGACAAAGAGCTTAGAGGAGATTTATCTTAGGTTAGAAGTTTAAAAAAGAGATTTAATTCAGAATTTATAAGTAAAAAAGCATGCTCTCTTTGAAACCTAAGAGAAACAAAGCTAAGTGCAATATTTGTGTAAATGTAACACATCTTCTTGCTTGTTGCTATTCCTTGTTGTGGTTTTTGTTGTTGTTTTTTTTTTAAGCCTAAATAGGGGTTTTATGGTGAACACATCATATTTGTTGGCAGTTGTCCCTTTTGAAGCTGTCATCATTTGACATTAGACAGCAGCCGTATTGCCATTAGGGTTTTAAAGGGTGATTTCTTGGAGTTTTGGTTTTCAAGAAAAAAGAAAAGGGTTTACCATTTACAACAGTGATAAATCGCACAGTGATAAATCGCACGATCTTGGAGTCCACGCCACGGGCACATGACGACGCCAAAAGATTCCTTCAATAAATTGATTGTTTCGTTGGCTGTATTGCTGGCAGTATGTAGATTTGCAGCGCCGCCACCGTGCCGTCTTGTTGGAACCACTGGTCGTCCACATCAACATCCTTAAATTTAGGCACGAACAAATCATTAATCATATAGCTTTCCCCATTGACTCTAACATTTATGGCCACGCCATTTTTGAAGAAATATGGAGCTGTGATTTCTTATGCTCATAGAGCACACCGAACTGAAACTTTTGCTTTGTGAATTACGAACACAACTATTTTCTTTATTCACCCCTACAACCAAATATGAGCTTCATCACTGATAAAAATTTCCTCGGGATCGGTGGTCATCTGGTGTTGGGTCTATTTATCTAACCTGCGACGATCCTGATGGTCAATTCTTGGGCGAGTTGGATTTTGTATGGTCGTAAACCAAGATCCTTCCTTAAAACTTCTTATAAAGTAATTGAAAACAGTTGCAATTGTTGCGCGCGATGGCTGATAAAATGCTTCGAAACAAGAGAAACAAGACTTGGAACTTGGACTAACTCTTATAATGTTCAAATGACGTTAGACTTAATGATGATTATTTCTCTAGTCCAGATGGAAATCCTCCAAATGTCTTAAAATCGTAAGTCACTAGGGAAATCTCCCTTTCTTCGCATATTTGTACTATCTCTTAGCTCAGGTAAATTCCCAACCATATTGAAGAAGGCATTTATTACACCAGTCTTTAAAAGGGGTAACAAGTATGTATTCCCAATTTCTTTGAACAAGTTGTTTGTGATAGTTTAAATTTTAATTGCAAGAATGCAATCAACAACATAGTTTTATGTTAAAACGTGTGACAACTACGAATCTACTTGCATAATTGCTCAAATACCTTAGAACTCGGCCAAGAGCTCAACTGTAATTAGACTGATTATTATAAAACCCTTGACCAACTTTTTCATGATGTCATTACATTTAAGCTGTAGGTGATGGGGTTTCCTTCTCAGTTTATTACATGGATTTCATCTTATCTTCAAATTCAGGTCTTATCATGTTAAATTCAGAAGTTCTTTCTCTAACCCTTGTCAAATCAGGAGTTCCCCAGGGTAGTCATTTAGGACCTCTATTCTTTATCTTAGATATCAATGATGTACCCCTTTTTGTACGATACAGTAACATATTTATCTATGCGGATGATATGAAAATATTTAAAAGCATAAAATCTATAAACGATTGATTACAACTCCAAGAGGATATCAACAGAATGGGCTTTACCTTACCCCAATTAAATGTCATGCAGTAACTTTCTCTAAAAACGCACTTCTAGTTTGATTTATTATAAAGTATCGCAGCACTATATTCTTCGTGTTCATAGTTCTAAAAGATCTTGGAGTTATTTTTAATTTTATTCTCGATTTCACGGAGCATATTAAATCGACCGTTAGTAAAGCCAACTTTATTTATTTCTATTCGCAGAGAGCAACGAATTGAATTAGCCTTTTCTCCATATTTTCCTCAGCCATTATCTTTCACACAAAACCAAAACAAGAGTGGTATAGTTTTGAGGTTAAGTTGCGCACGAACAATTTATTCGTTGCAGTGTGGATGGTATGTGGAACGCGAATAGAGTTTGACAGTTCGTAGCAACCACAGTGTAATTCGTTACTACCACACTGTTTTTACAAAATTTTCTTGTTTTAGAGAACAAAATGCAAATTGTATTATCCTAACATTAGTGTCAATTGGTTTCTTATAATTTAAATGTGTTTTTGTTTGAAATTGACTTTTTGAAATGTGTAAAATCACGTTTGTTCGTCCATTCGTTCATTCGTTCATTCGTTGTTCGCTCTCATGTGCAAGGCCTTTTACTCTATATAACACTTTGGCCCTCCGCCACCATCTTGAGTACGCATCCCAGGTTTGGACTCCTTTTTACGAGATTCACAAGAATAGGATACAATGTGTTAAACGTTACTTCATACGTTTCGCCTTGAGATGGCTATCGTGATATCTGATCCTTATAGCCTCCCTCCTTATAAACATTGGATAGAGCTTCTTCAAATGCAGCCTCTATCGCAAAGGAAGGTAAATAATAATATTGTGTTATTGATCAAGATATAGCTTGTATTAACTTTTTTTTATATCTGATAGTGTAAAAAAAAGAACAATAAACTAATCATAAATCAAATGACAGCTGTCAAAAAACAAAAAAAAAACAAACAACTCCGAAAAAAAGTATTGCCAGATAGAAAACCATACGTCTAAAAAACTCCCGTTATAAAACCATTTCGTGCCTAAAAAAGTATAACTGCTGCAACCAAAAAAACTTAGGTACCAATTATAGCTATTATTGGTTTTCATTATTGAAAATTTTGTTTTGATATTTAAAAGTGATTAAGAGAAATCAAGTTTGTTGTATTTGGTATCAAAATGAAGGTAATGAGTTGTAGATTTTATTTACGAAAAAATTAATGCTAAATTTTTAATCAAGTTCATTTTTAATGATTCAATTTTAAAATCGTTTTCTATGAACGCCTGATTTTTGATTTCATAAACAAATTTGCACTTCCACCTGTCAATTTTCCTTTCAATGATCTTATCTAAACACAAATGCTTGTTTCCAAGCAGGAAATTTGTGTCCAATGACAAAAATTTTCAATGAAAGCTATAAACCAACCTGCCAAAAAATTCCAATAATTGGTTTCAATGATGAAAATCAATGATAGCTATAACTGTCCCCTTACATGATCCACTGTCCTTGCGTCATTCCTCGTATAATATAGACCCTGAAGAAACCCTATCGCACAATATTTATATATGTATAGGTAATGTTTCTGTATATGGTCACTTATTTTGATGCGGAACGTGCTGCTTCAATCCTCAAACTAAATTATCCTTAATATTTTAGCCAATTTGTTAAAATTAACAGAGAACAAAAATACAAATCACAACTCACAACTCACTATAACCAAAGCTTCATAGATAGTATATTCCTAAATGTAGTCAATTTAAAAACCCTATCCTGCATACATAGTATATCTACCTACAATCCTGTACCTATCATAAGCTCTCGGCAATTCACGAAGCTATAAACAAAATAAATTCAATTACGAATTGAACAAGCAATTTAGTATAAGTTGAACTTATTCCACACATTCTATAAACGTATATATCAGTTAGAGATACATACATATGTTTTATATGAATATTTCCTCCTTCGCATTTAAAACCATTAGATACTTCTGTTTCATTATGCAGAATACCGCACTACATACCTTCCTGCCAACCAGGCATTCCTGATATAAGGTTTTTTTTTCTCGGTATAGTAATACCTTCGAAATAATGTGAATAAAGTTTGATTTAGTAGACTCTTATGGCAAAATGTAATCGCTTGGAATGTAAAATTGGCCCTTCTTCTTCTAGTATTGTAAGTCCTTCCTTATTCTATAGACTTTCGTTCATCGTGGTTTGTCTTTTTGTCGCTGTTGTTGTTACTCTAATAAAGGAAAAAGGACAAGATACGAGTAGGATCCTTTCCAAGAGGGTAACTCTAATCCAAAAAAACACACACACCCATACCTTTAACCATATCAGCTGCAAAAGATGCTTCTGTGATTATTTATATATATTTGTGTAGATCCTTACATACGAGTATTATACATATGAAAATAATGTATAAGCAATTAATAATTATTCTGAATATTGTGCAAATTTTAAGGATCAAATAATATAGTATAGGGGTATCCAGATGCTTAACAAAATTAAATTGTACATTTTCTCATTCTTCTGCAGTTTGTAGTTTGTGTTTGTTTTTGGTGTATAAATTGTTATTTGCAACAACCCCCATATGAGAGAGCTGATAAATCGCCTTAAGACATTATCAGGAAAGGGTTCCAGATATGGTTCTGTTCTGTCTGTTGTATACCTTACCTATAAAGGTTAGGTGTAACTCTTAAGGTTTTCCGTAAATTACAAATAATACCTTTAGGCAGTCAGACAAGCAAGTACCTTCAATACAACAGAGAGGAAAGATATTTTAGTAAAACTATTTTATAAAATTTATGCAGATAAAGGTTGCACTAAATTTCATTAAAATTAAAATCAGTATCTAAAACCATACTATAGATAAGATAAGATATAAGATGTGTGTGTTGTTTATAGGTATGCATAATTCAGGTCAATAAATTAAATTAACTCAAAGAAATTTATTTTATTATTAGTTATTGCTTCAACTTCAACTTTAACCTTTTCCTCCTTTGCAAATCTTTGTCTCAAGAAATTTTCAAAATGCCTTTTAAGACGATTGAACGGTAAGTGCTTATAAACTTCAATATCCCGTATAATTATGTTCCTGTAGGTTTTTGATCTTCTTTTAAAAATAAATATGAACTTGATATTTCCATCTTTGCCTTCAAGAACATTTCTTCAAGTTTGTGCATGTAGAAAGTTGACTTGAGTCAATAAGGATTTTTCGTCATCTTAAAAGAGGTTATATTGTCGAAATGTAAAATTTCTTAATTATCTCAATGGTTTTGATAGACCATTGAAAGGTTTTTATAGATGATAACTCATTGTCTAAGAGAAAGGGTTAAAGCTATAAACTTGTCAGTCTCTTCCCAGGCATTTGTTGTGGAAACTGCCTTCAGTTACTTCTTGTATATTCACCAATAGTTAGAAGATTATGTCTCCTTTTTTCCTCAAAGTTTCCCCCAAAACTTTCCCGAATGTTTATAATAACTACAACTCTTTTGAAAATGTCTCCATTTTGTTGTGGATTTAATTCTCCATTATTCTTTATGTGACAAGTTTGCTTTTATTCTCTGCTCTTTTTGTTCGCTATGCTGTTTCTCAACGCATTCGAGAATATGTTTGTTCGTTTTTCTGTTTATAGAAACGTTCAAAAACATTCTTTCTACTTTTTGGTAGCCTGTGTAAACGGGGGCTTATGGTTTGTGGCTTAGAAGAACTTAAACAATACAGTCTAATAATACACCATAATCTACAAAATTTAAACCCCCACAACACAAATCCTGAAACCCCCAACTAGTCACATGTGTGTGGTTGACGGTATTGTAGTGTAGATGTCTTATCACTCTAATAGAGGAATACTGCCATTATTTTAGAATCTAAAGTCTCCTTAACCAAATGTAATAATAGTAAAACTGCTGAAATTTCTAAAATCAACAAATTCAAAACTACAAGGACGTTTTACAATTCACTCAGCCTTTATTCTTATCTGTTGAACAGGTTTTGATAGCAGATTTCAGTTTGCATTTTTTTTAATTTCAGATTTATTTTGTTCGGATTTTATTTTTACCTCCAAGATTTTAGTTTTTCGATTTGTAATATTTATTTGGCAACATTGGCCTTGGGACTAGAATACCCTGCTGAATACAGTGTCTGTAAACATTCAATACATACAAATGGGAGACTGCAGACTTATGGTTAGATATTTTCATTTTATAAATTCTGTTTCAGAATTTTTCGAAATTAAAATATTGTAAAACTTGCTTTTAAAAAATGAGTTTTGGTGAAAGTGTGACCTTGGAAATGTTATATTTCCTTTTTTATACGAACAACCCAAATAAGATATTAAGAGCTTTTGAAAGTGGAAGACCTAAAATGTATGTTCTGAATAACTGCTGACGATCTGTCTGGATAAATTGACCTTTTAAATAGTGGTTACTTTTTGAATATTCCACGAATGAAAAGCACTTTAACATTGCTCGAAGCTTTTCGCTGACTGAAAAATCATGAAATGGTTCGTTTTCCATATAATTGTTTTTCGAATATCCCATATAGAAGTTGGTATATTTATTAAAATACATTAAACGTTGATATGAAATAGACTGGCCAGATTTTTAATAGTAGGCTTTGAGAATTCTAATTGGAAACTGGCAAAGTCTGCTAAGTTAAACTGTCGCAGAATCCTTTTTGGTTAGCGCAGTTCAGAGCCTCGAGTACACAATGCACCAGTTCAATTTATAGGGCATACGAGTATATTTTTGTTGGAGAATATTTTGGAATATCCCATGGTGAAGCATCCTAGTCCAATTCGGCCTATTGACTTCACGCAGATTGTACCTTTCTATATTGCTCTTTCATGGAACACTTTTCCTAAGTTGTTACTGATTCCTTGTTGATTATTTTTGTTTTATATAAAGTGTTGTTTAGTTACCAAGCCTTTTCAACCTTCATCAACTAGTACCAGACAAACTACTTAGGGTTCTCATTCTATACAGACTCTTCGAATATAACACTGGTCGACAAAATCTTGTTACTGACCATAAAATTACACTTTTTGATTTGGTTTCGATGACGTTAATTTAAATCCCACCTCAAAACTCGATTTCATGTAAGGTTTTTGAGATATCACCTTTTAAATTCGAAAAAAAAACACACATATAAGGCCTTTTTTAATTCATGAACAAGTTTTTTTTTTAACATTTAGTTGAAAAAATGTAAAGTATTTCATTAAATTTTCGATAGATCTTCATAAGTTGTTAGGTTTCACCTTCCTTAAAAAATCTACAAGTAACGCTAAACCATTTAAGGTAAAACGGTTTTCAACAGAAAAAGGTAAAACCGTTTGCGAGAAGGTTTAGATTTTGTAACGGATCCGTCATCTTAACCATTCCAGTGCATCAAGTTTTTGAATATTTTAAAAAATATAAACAATTTATCTTGAAAACGGATATTTTCAAAATCTGAGCAGATAGCTAAAATAGAAATTCGGTTTCGCAATCAGCACCAAAAACTAACTCCAAAACTTATTTTTCAAACTATATGTACTGAGCAATTACTTCTTAGCCTTGAAAACCTGCTTTTTGGTTATGTTTAACATTTTTAAAGGGAGATATTTAAAAAACCCGATGTTATACAAAAATATTAAGGCAAGATTCGAGTTTAGGAAAAGGAATTTGCACTACAGAAAAAAACGTTATTTTGTCGATCAGTGTAAACGTCGACCGTTGATCCTTTCAAAATTATTGATAGTTCATTCTCCGTCACTTTTCTAGTTAAAGCATTAATCAAACTAAAGAGTTCGTTTTATCATTAAAAGTGGTCTCAGATAAGACAAGCTCCATCACCGAAACGACGTTTTTTGATTACTTTACAAGTTTTGAGGGTCAGAGTTTCTCATCTTCCTCCAAATATAAGGGTACAATGTATTTGACTTAATTTTCCCACAGTTTTTCTAATATACTTCCGTTTATTTAAATCAAATTTAAATAAATCACCCCACAGTATTTTCTGTAATAAATTGACAAAATAAATAATAATAATATTTTATTCTCATTTCGTATGTTCAAGCACAGAAAATATCTTTTCAGTTTGCCTATACACTTGGTCGTCTTACTGCGGCAGACATCCGGGCTTCCGGCTTAGTTGTTTTTTTTTTTTTGTTTTGCATTCCCGCTTCGTTCATTCAATTAATTTATTGCCATTAAAAAATACAAAGAATGCGTAAATACTGCACCACTCTCACCAAGACCAACATCATCATCCCCCTCCCCTCAAAGAAACTTGAAAATTGTATAGAAAGACAAATGCAACAAAATAAAAAAAAAACGAATTCAAATTGAAACAAATTGGAACAATGACGTGTAATTAAGAACTTCATTCACGTTCCACGGCCAACGACAACAATGACGGACGAACGAACGAATGGACGGACTGTTATCGATGTTTAAATGTGTGTTTGTTTGTAACAACTTGCCTCGAAAACGTTGAAAGTTCAACATAAACGGGGAGTGCCTGCGAGTATAGGTATAATCCAGCGCGCACTCAATTGCGTACGTCGCGTTCACGAGAAAGATAATAATGGTGGCCAAACAACATGCATTTCTGAATGGATTTACTGTGACTGACGTTTCGACGCCAACGCCAACGCCAACCACGACGGACAAACAGACAGAGAACGACCGACTTCAAAAATTCAGAATGCTACTTGGTGGGGAACATAATATTGGACCTCGCCTAAGCTAAGCATCCTCGAAGGACGACGCACGAACAGACGATCGAAAACTTAATTTTGTAGTCGCCTCTGGGCTTCTCTCACTCAGCAGTCGTGGTGGTTTATTATTCCAAATGCATTCTCAGTTTGGATAAGAGAAGGGGCTATGGGGAACTGTCATCGAGAAAACAACTGACAATTGTGACTGGAGCTGCATAGTGCATATGGATGGCTGTGGTGTGAGTTGAGATAATTCAAACACTTAATAATATACTCGTAGTTTGAATGGCACATTTTGACAAAAACACAAAAAAAAAAAACAAATCAGATGCATAGTTCAAAACATACTCGTAGAAGTGACAAGAATGTTTGATTATGTTGACCCATTTATCCATGGATTTTTCTATTTAATACTATACCATCCCCATCAGGGCACAATACGTCGTTCGTCGTTGGTAAAAAGTAGGTGAAAAATTATGTGTAAAAATACGTAATTTCTCACATTCATTGACGTAGTTGGTAGCTTTTGGCAGTGTTGCTAGGTGTGTGCAGAATTCATTGGTTCGGAAATATTCACCACACACGAAATTCTACCACATTGAAAATAACAAGTATCATAAATGCAACTATGAAAATTCAACGAACATTTGCCATGGAAAAACAAAATTGATTTAGAGTTGTTTAGGCGTATGACAAATTACAAAGGTTACTTAAAAATATTCACCACTATGTCATCAATTACTCTGTTAAAGACAAATCAGTGTATATTCAGCCAAAAATACTTTTGGGAAATTGATAAAATTTAACTGTGACGACAAAGTATTATGTATAATGATAAATCGCCATGCCCAAGACGTAGTGAAACAAATTTAAAACATAAATTCACTGCGATATATCAAGTGACAGCTGTCAAAAAACGCGGAATGTTTGATTTTGTTAATACATTTCTCTAATAACTACTATGTCATCCCCATCGCATTGGTGAGAAGTAGGCGAAAAATGATACGTAATTTCTCACATTAATTAATGGAGATGGTTGCTCTTAGCAGTGTTGCTAGGTACGCTTTACGCACATTCATTGGTTCAGAAATATTCACCACACTTGAAAATTTACCACGTTGAAAAAAACACTTCTCAAAAATCTAACTAAATGCAGTGAAGGTTTTTTTTCATGGAAAAACAAAATACTTCTGAGTTGCTCAAGTGTAAGACAAATTACAAAATTAAGTCAAAATAATTCACCACTACGTCATCAGTTCATCTATTAATTGACAAGTCAGTGTATAAAAAAAGTATATTGAAAAATCACCACGCCCAAGACAAAGTAGAACAAATTTAAAACATAAATTCATCACTATATATCGAGTGACAGCTTTCAAAAAGACGAACTCCGAAAAAAATTATTGCCTGATTGACAACTACACGTCTAAAAAAACACCTCGTATTGTCATTTGATCTATTCATGGAAATTATGTGGAGATTCAATGAACTGCTCCTTCAAATCCTTGAGACTATGGTTTCACTACCTCACGGTCTTAATGAAGTAAATAGATTAAAAACGAACAAAATTCAACATATTCAATAACCACCAAGTGAACAATCGGGTAAATATCGATATCTGCAGGAAACCGTTTAAACTTTCTTTTGGCAAGACCATTACTGAGACCAGGGTTTCTAACTTCTTCTCCGAAGTACAAAGTTTGGTCAAACCAAAAACTCACCACAGTGAAATCAGGATTTGTTTATAACGAATAAATTAAAATTCTGTAAATTTGGACAAAATGCCCACCAAATTAACAATCGGACAAAAATCGCTGCAGGAAACCAAACTTTCTTTTGACAAGACCATTACTGAGACCAGAGTTTCTCACGTCTCCTCCGAAGTACAAAGGTGGGTTAAAACAAAAACTCACCACAGTGTAATCAGGATATTTTTTTTAAACGACTAAATGAAAATTCAGTAAAGAACTGCTCTAGAAAACCGTTTAAACTTTGGATGAAGTTTAATCCATTCAAAGAAAATATTGCTTTGGTAACCCTAGTACTGATTTTCCCCTCCTCCTTCTTCTCCTTTGTCTCTCCGAGTCTAACTACTTCACTCACACTTTACACGTATTATTTTTCGAATGCGCGCAATGCAATGTGTCAAAAAAAGTATCAACGATATCAATCACACTGCATAACATGATTGTGTCAGTGTCATGAGCTCTCTTACTTTTGGGGCAGCTTTGGGGGTAATTTCAAACTTCAAAGACACAAATGCAGTATAGAGTGGGAGGGGGGGTTTCATATCTACCTAGTAGATTATTATTATTATTACTTTTTTGTTTTGTGTTCGTTTTTATTATTTTGGCGTAATTCCAATGAAATGTACTCCAACAAGCAAGCTGAATGAATATGTAATTTTCAAGTGGCCTCTTCTAGAAATGACGTGCATTGTGTTGAGTGGACCTTCTTTTTTTTTTCTTTCAATCTTTTTCCATATACCACACCACTTACATATACATACCTAGCACAGCGCAGAGCGGTTGAAAGATTTGATTAAAGGCCCTGAAGCTGAAAAAAGTGGCTATATAGCCTTATAACTATGTGAACAATTTTGTTTGGAGAAATTAGAAGAAAAGAAATGAATTCTAAAGTGACATTGTAATGGTTTGAATTTTTTTTTTTTTTTTTGAAAGTAAACAAAATTTCTTTGTTCATTCCATTTTTTCTCTTGAAAGTAATCAAAAATTGAACAAATTTAATTCAAGAAATTGTTTCATGAACTTTGTTTTTTGTTTAGCTTAAAGATTAAATAATACAAATTTATCTGAATTGTATTGCAGTTCTGTTTGTGTTCAAGACTGGACTTGGTTATCTTGAAATTATAATTTCCTCTTGTTAGCATTTGTATTGATAAAATAAAATACGCAACTGAAAAATCTATGACCTTGCACTTAAAATAAAGGGTGTTTAAATTTTAAGGTCCGATTTTGATTTTGAATTAAACACAAATTATTTAAGAAGTTATTGTAATTTCGTTTTATTATGTTAGTATTGGTATGGTTCAATTATGCATGGTACTAAATATCGGCCAAATGGCCGCCACGACCTCCATCCGACGACGGTTTCGAAACACATTATCTTGGCGGTCAATTGACATCGCTACGACGGACGCCTTGTGAGATAACACGGCCATTTAATTTGTTCCATAAAAGAGTTATTGATTCGTTAGTTGTGTGGCAAGTGGCACCGTCCTGTTGAAACCACATATAGTACGTATCCATATCTTCCAATTCGGAAGTTAAAAAGCTCGTTATCATCTCACGATACACGATACACGAACACCATTCACAGTTACTGCGTGACCGTTCTCATTTTGGAAAAAATACTGCCCGATGATGCCTTCAACCCATTGACTATCCATTGTTGTCATTTCTTGCCACTATTCTGACCATTGACGACGTTAAAGCTTGAAGAGGCTTTAGTTTTTGAGTTAATTTAACTATCGTGAACAGCAGCAATATTTTCTGCAGTACGAGCTGTACGAGCATTCATTTGTGTTTTAACATTTCCTTAAGACCATGTTTGCTCAGTTTGTTGCCCATTTTCACAACAAGCCTGAATAACTATAACGCGGTGCTCGATTGTGTATCTTTCCATGAACCAAATTGAAATAGTCTCAAATTGACCACCTTTTTGATTGTTTCATTATTCTTCAAAAATGAAGATGGCCATAATCATCTTCATTTTTGAAGAAATATGGACCAATAATTCCCCTGCTCATAGAGTATACCAAACAGGTATTGATGGTGATGGATGATTATGTAACGGCGGCGCGGCGGCGTCTTAACAATATCTTGAGGATTATGATCACTCCAAATACAACCATTTTGCTTATTAACGTGCCCTTTTAACTAAAATGTTTTCTTGTGAAAATCGGGATCGGTGCCAACCTGCGAAGCGCTTGATGTTGCACAAGTTGGATTTTGTAAGTCCAGATACTAAGATCCTTAATCTTCCAAGAACTCAATTAACACAGCTTAATTTTTTCGCTGATGGACTCAGAGTTTCTATTGCTCGAATAACCGACTTTGTTGGTCGATTATATCAATCAGATGCAGAACCAAACCAGCTTAATTTCAAAACATGCTATGAAATTGTCACTTTGAAGTATTGCAGGTTTTGTTCTTCGATCAGTGGCAAGCTTCTTCCAGTCATTCGGAACTGCGGGGTTTTTTTAAATTCTTGTTTCCATTATCATTAGAAATGTTTTGCGAATTTACTTGTTAATCCAAATCAAAATCTATGTATCTATTTAAACAAAAATTGTCAATAAATTTGCTTTGAATACAAGCTTGGTCAATGACCAACAGTCTCCAGTTCCAATAGACAATCTTGTCGATGTCCTCGTATTCCTTATGGATTCGAAGATCTTTTGAGCTGGAAGAATAGGTAAGTGTTAGATCGTTGTAAAAATTTAAGCCATTACAATAGCTTCTTTTAAATTTTATATAGGGTTTTCCAACAAGTTGTTTTATATTAAATAGACCGCTAGTCTATAACTTTAAACTGTGAACTTTTAATATTTGAAAAGTTAAAACTTCGCTATAAGGCAAAATCAATTGACGCTTAATCAACCTATTAAAATTCTTTAAAAAGATAATTAAAATTCTCTTACAAGAAAGTTTTAGTCACCGTGTTATTTCTTAAAGAGGTAATCACAATTTTGGACACCAAGATCTTATGATTTGACACATTTTGACTTTTTTTTTCTTTGCTGTCACGTGAAGGATAAGTTCTATGCCAATACCTACACACAATCGATTCAAGGCTTTAAAGAATGATTTAATGCAGTTATCTAGAGGACATTCTAATTTATATGTTGACTTTGTAAAACAAGAATTAAATGTCATTTTAATTGTATACCTACAAAAAATACCGAATCGCTAATCTCTAACAAATTATCACGCTATATACTTCATCAAAGTTTTCAGTCATTGCAAATGAAAAAAAACATCCACTCTTGAAAACACACAACTAAATGACATTTAAGTCCTTATAATGATTGTATGTCTCGACAAAACGTGTCCTTTTTCGAAAACAACAACAAAAAAACTCAAACTTTAGCCGCCCTTAATCTGGAAAAAAGTCAGTCATATATCTTGTTGATATGTGGACAAAAGGACTCGCGTTGACATAAACGATTTCTACACAATTCCAGTCGGGATCACAAGTTTGTTTTTGTTCAAAGGTAGTAGACTAGGTTTGTACTCCCCCAGGTATTGTAGCAAATAAATGCTTTTATACGCCCCACAAAAAACTAAATGTTCATTAGATTCAAAGGTTCCGTTCTTCGCCGCCGCGCCGCGCCGAGCGCCGCAGCCCATGCCGTCTCTAGTCCTCGTCGTTGTCAGTTTTAATCATTTCAATTAATTTCAATATAAATTGACTGCGGGTTGTGTCCTTCTCCTGAGAGATTAGGAAAAAACAAATGTCATCCTTGGGCTTGTCTCTTTAGCATAATATTTTTGTTGTTGTTGGTGTTTTATTTTAGATGATGACAATATATACGTTTCAATTGTTATTTGTAATGCACCATGCATCCACTGGGGAGAGATACAAATTACTTTTGGGGAGTATGAGGTCTAGAGGAGGTGTAAAACCACTTAGCCTTATTAAAACAAGGACGGGTTTTATACTACCTATAAGGTAAACGGTCGGTTTCACCCTGATGATGTTACCTACATACATATATACCTACCTAAACACCTTTATCTGTACGCTAAATGAGTCTTTTAAAAAGAGTCAGCCGATCCCGGTCCCTAATCACCCTTGGTTTGCTGGCTTGACTTTATTTTTCGAATGAGCAATTGCTAGTGTCCCGGAGAATATATTAATTTTAAGCTTCATGTGTCATCGTTGAACAAAGTACACGGGAAAATAAATAAAAGAAAAAAAAAAAACAAAACAAAAATGTTTGCCAAAAATTTTGTATTCATATTTTTTTTTGTTTTGTAAAAGAGATGAAAAATCAAAACATTTAAGGACAAGCGGAGAGGTCGCACTTAATTACTTATATATTTAAGTTTTAAGGTCATCATTTAAAAATATCAACGAACGATTATTTGTTACTGATGGCAACGTTTTCGTCTAGAATAAATATTTGAAATTATATTGTTTGGGCCACTTGGCCACACACATGTTGTAAGCTGATCAGACCACTACCACCTCTCGCAAGAACAATTGTAAGCTATGATGGATGAAAAACCATGTACTCCGTGAGTCGGACTAAATCTATGTCTCTCATTTCGTCTTCCCAATCACATTCACTATAGCATGTTCCAAAGGCATAACTTCTGGCCAACAAAGAAGCTATCTCGTGGATCAGAGAAAATGTGATATCGACTACCGATGCATGCATCTTTTCAGATAGTCAAGCTGCCATAAAATCATTGGACTTTGTTTTAATAAACTCAAAGTCATAAGAGACATTCCAGGAATCTGCAAGCTGACGAACTTGCAACAAATTTAACTGTTTTACATTTGTTTGGCAACAAATCCAACATCGGTATAACCCTAGCTACTTTCATGCTAAAGTATGATATACATACGATATAGAAATCAAACCACAGATATTTTAATACAGCCACTTGTTGGTCAACTGAGATAATTTGGCCAATGCTTAAAGCTAAACGCCCTAAGCAACTCAATTTGGTTGGAAGCTGCACATTAACTCAGTTATAGGAGTCCTTACAGAGCACTGCTTAATATGTAGAAATAATGCTTTTTGACTAGCTCATGCAAACGATTTTTGCAGAAGCTGTATTGATGAAGAAGAAGAGGAGACAGTGTCTCACTTTCTGTGTTCATGGCCTGCCCTGTCACAAAGACGAAGATTACACCTTGGGGACCTTTACTACAATCCTAGTGATCTAAGAAATTCCGACATCCATTTCCTCAAACGCTTTATAGCTAGCTATAATGTAACTGGTTCAACGTGTAATGTAGATCTTAAGAGAGGAGGGGGGGGGGGGTGTAGTGCATTTTAGTTTTAAGTTCTTGAAAATTTAAATGACATGGAAATTTAGAGCAGAGCAAGGCAAGGCATTCCAAATTCGCGTAGTATGGCTAAAAGCCGAACCTCTGTACTCAAAGTACGCCCAAAGTTGGCCCGAAGGGTAAACTGATAGGCATTCCCCGCGAAAATTATTGTTGAACTCTTTACAGAGTTAAAATATCGGTAAAAAAAAGAGTGAAACAAAAATTTTACAACGATTTTCAAGTGACGTAATTGAGTTAATGATATAATTGTCGCTTATCATATTAAAATCTTCTCGTTAAATACTGTCCAAGAGGCTAAAGTAA
The DNA here is from genome assembly GCA_920104205.1 of Eupeodes latifasciatus. Taxonomy (NCBI): domain Eukaryota; kingdom Metazoa; phylum Arthropoda; class Insecta; order Diptera; family Syrphidae; genus Eupeodes; species Eupeodes latifasciatus. Next base: position 186,364,320 of record OV049924.1, read on the forward strand.
GTTTCTGGAGCACAATCCCAGAGGTTGGTGTTATACCTACTCAATTTTTGGACCTACATACATATGGGTTCTGTAAATTGTAGCATCGTCTCAAAAAAAACCGACAATATTAAGATGCTGAATTCCCCATCGGTGCAAGTGCTACCCATGGATAATGGCCCATGGTATGTAACGCGCTTTAACAATACCAGAGAGCATTTGTGTTTCGAAGCATTACATGCTTATAATGTATTTTGTCGTTGCAGTTTACTTTTCGAAAACTCATCAAATTCATGGTAGGTTTTTGACCTTAAAAATTATATTCACAATTATGGTTTACGGACTTACATTTGCATGTCCTCTTTAGTAGGAAGAGGGAACCAAAGTTAAATTTATCAGTAGATTATTGAATTAACGCTTTTACAATCTCACTCATACACAATTATAGTAAAAAACACCCACTTACTTTCACACCCATTTTCTAATGTTTGAGTTTCTGTTCAAGGTCTTTAATAAAAAGAATAATTCTTTTTTGTATACTTACTAACCTTATATCCAAATTTTTACGAATACTTCTTGAAAAATATGTAATTTTCTTAAGGATCAGTTTTCTATCATGTTCCTTTATTCCCAAGAATTTACTGCGGCATTTTCTTAATTTAAGAATTAAAAGTGTTTAACTTTCAAAATGAAGTGAACATTTTGGCAAAGTGCAATACCTCTTACGGGGTTATACTAGTGTGACACTTTCAAAAATTTGTTTGCTTATTCGATAGCTTATATCTCATCAAAATCTCATCGATTCTTTATTTGAAACGTTAGATTGGTCCATGACATTTACTTTTTTAAGATAATTTCATTTAAATGTTGACCGCGGCTGCGTCTTAGGTGGTCCATTCGGAAAGTCCAATTTTGGCTAACTTTTTCGAGCATTTCGGCCGGAATAGCCCGAATTTCTTCGGAAATGTTGTCTTCCAAAGCTGGAATAGTTGCTGGCTTATTTGTGTAGACTTTAGACTTGACGTAGCCCCACAAAAAATAGTCTAAAGGCGTCAAATCGCATGATCTTGGTGGCCAACTTACCGGTCCATTCCTTGAGATGAATTGTTCTCCGAAGTTTTCCCTCAAAATGGCCATAGAATCACGAGCTGTGTGGCATGTAGCGCCATCTTGTTGAAACCACATGTCAACCAAGTTCAGTTCTTCCATTTTTGGCAACAAAAAGTTTGTTAGCATTGAACGATAGCGATCGCCATTCACCGTAACGTTGCGTCCAACAGCATCTTTGAAAAAATACGGTCCAATGATTCCACCAGCGTACAAACCACACCAAACAGTGCATTTTTCGGGATGCATGGGCAGTTCTTGAACGGCTTCTGGTTGCTCTTCACTCCAAATGCGGCAATTTTGCTTATTTACGTAGCCATTCAACCAGAAATGAGCCTCATCGCTGAACAAAATTTGTCGATAAAAAAGCGGATTTTCTGACAACTTTTCTAGGGCCCATTCACTGAAAATTCGACGTTGTGGCAGATCGTTCGGCTTCAGTTCTTGCACGAGCTGTATTTTATACGGTTTTACACCAAGATCTTTGCGTAAAATCTTCCATGTGGTCGAATAACACAAACCCAATTGCTGCGAACGGCGACGAATCGACATTTCACGGTCTTCAGCAACACTCTCAGAAACAGACGCAATATTCTCTTCTGTACGCACTGTACGCATTCGTGTGGTTGGTTTAATGTCCAATAAAGTAAACTGAGTGCGAAACTTGGTCACAATCGCATTAATTGTTTGCTCACTTGGTCGATTATGTAGACCATAAATCGGACGTAAAGCGCGAAACACATTTCGAACCGAACACTGATTTTGGTAATAAAATTCAATGATTTGCAAGCGTTGCTCGTGAGTAAGTCTATTCATGATGAAATGTCAAAGCATACTGAGCATCTTTCTCTTTGACACCATGTCTGAAATCCCGCGTGATCTGTCAAATACTAATGCATGAAAATCCTAACCTCAAAAAAATCACCCATTACTTTCATAAATATCCTATGAAAGCGTCAATGTTGTATTTTGAACAGTTTTTGAATGGCAACTTTCTAAAGAGTTCCTAAGCACCTTTCCTAGCAGTTTTAAATATTTAATAATGGTTTTTACAATATTTGAAAAATTATGGAACTAATGGGCGTGGTTGTCGGCTCTTTGGCATAAGAATATACAGTTCAAAAAGATGACAGCCGAATTAAGCATACAGACATACGTTACGCGGCGTCCGCAAAAGAGAGACGAACAGTTCGGAGACAGACTTTAGTTTCTCTGACAAGCTTTAGTTTCTCAGCAGGCATTTTTCGAGGAAGAAGAAGGTGTATTGTATGGGCCAGGCATAGCAGATAAGCAATGTATATGTAATACCTCCTACTTTAATAACCCTTTTGAATTTTTTTCATTTAATTCGGTCAGAATCATGTCAGCTATATAGCTATATCTGAAGTCAAACAAAGCTGCTGGAGCTGACGGCATCGCTGCCGAACTATTTAAAGCAGCAGGCGATGACTTGGTAGGGAGCATGCACCAACTCATCTGCAAAACATGGTCGGAAGAAAGCATGCCCGATGAGTGGAATCTCAGCATAGTGTGCCCGATACATAAGAAAGGAGACCCTCTAAATTGCGCCAACTACAGAGACATCAGTCTCCTTAACATTGCATATAAGATCCTCTCTGTCGTATTATGTGAACGTCTGAAGCCGTTCGTCCACAACCTGATAGGTCCTTATCAGTGTGGCTTCAGACCAGGAAAGTCCACTATCGACCAAATATTCACACTACGGCAGATCTTGGAAAAAACCTAGGAACTTAAAATCGATACCCACCATCTCTTATCGGCCGCGTATGACAGCATCTATAGGGAAGAGCTCTACAGAGCAATGTCTAGTTTTGGCATCCCTGTCAAACTTATCCGTTTGTGCAGAATGACGATGGAGAATGCACGCTGCTCTATCAAGGTCGGAAAAGATCTCACCGATGCATTTGATGTCCAAAAAGGTTTTAGACAAGGCGATGATGCACTGTCATGCGACTTCTTTAACATCGTTCTGGAAAGAATTGTGCAAAACCGTCAAAACTAGAGGCACAAACTTCCAAAGATCCATCCAATTACTCGGATACGCAGATGGTATTGACATACGAGTAATTGAAAGATCAAAGCGTGATGTCAGTGGAGCGTTTTTGAGCATTGCGACGGAATCGAAGAAGATGGGTTTAGTGGTCAATGAGGGCAACGACGTTTTGGACAAAACGTCACCATGGAGAGCTATAACTTTGAGGTAGTTGAGGACTTTGTCTACCTAGGCACCGCTATAAACACAGACAACGACACCAGCGCTGAAATCAAACGAAGAATAACTCTTTTAAATCGCTGCTTCTTTGGACTTAGAAGGCAATTGAGTAATAAAGTCCGGTCTTGAGCATCTAAAATCACCATCTATAAGTTCTCATTTATGGCGCTGAGGCTGAGATGAGAGCGTCTTAGGATGCTTCGAGAGAAAAATTCTTCGGGTGATTTTTGGTCCCGTATGCATAGATGGAGTATGGAGGAGAAGATATAACGACGAACTGTACGGGCTGTACAGCGACACTGACCTAGTTAACAGATGGCTGGGTCATGTAGAGCGAATGGACATCAATTCTCCAGCCCGGAAGGTCTTCGAGTCCAATCCAGAGGGACGCTGCAGTAGAGGAAGACTGCGACTCAGGTGCCGCACGCAGGTGGGTGAAGACCTCAAGCTACTTGGCGTGCGAAACTGGAGACAGCTAGGGACCGAGCTGGCTGGAGACGCATGTTGGTTGAGGCCCAGGTCTGCCCGGACTGTAGTGCCACCTTAAGTAAGTAAGAATCATGTCAGCAGTTGGGGAACTTTTTTTTTTGGCACCTCCAAAAACTGCATAAATACGTTATTTTTCAATATGTTTGTAAGAAAAATCTTAAAGTATAACTGAAAATTTACCTTATTATGTCAAAAATACTACAACACATTCTATGAAGTACATACTTTCTTTCAAAACAAAACAAACATTCTGAAAATAACCTTATTTTTCATGGGTTAGTGATAAAATAAATAGTAACTTTTTAAACAAGAAAATTGAGGGCTTTAAGTTTGAAGGCGGGAAAGACATAAACAAGACATGTGATTTTTAAGGTTGAGCTTGCTTTTAATTTCCACTCTACCTGAAAGTTACTTTAGAGATTTCTAACGGAGTCCGTTACAATACCTCCAGAAACTGCACTGATTTCCTAGCTGGAAATAGGACTGAAGCTTTTGAAATAGAACAACGAAAGAATACCTATACAAAGATGTAATTTTTGTTTAAAACCAATAAATCCCCATAAGAATTTTTATAGAAAATAACTTTGAAAACAAACAAGCCAAAACATTGCTTCGTGCGAATCTCATTTGTCATCGCCGGTAAATTTTGTTCTATTGTTGCAAATATAAACATTTGTTTGGACTCGTTTATGTAGAACTTGCCAAAAGTTCAATGAAAACAAAAATTAAACAAAAGAAAAGAAAAGAAAACAACAACTAAATAATATAACCGAGTCACTTGTCAGATATATAAAAGCAACAACCAACTAATAGAGACTACGAGTTCAACACAATTTCTCATTAGTTTAATTAATTAATGAATTAAACGCTTGAAACGCGCTAATTTGGGTGAGGTAACCGTCCTGTTTTGTTTGTTGTTCGATGTTCAGGTCGGACGGCAGGAACGCGGCGTACGATATGGCATCAGTGCGGCACACCATCATCAGCATAAAAATATCGCCCTTAGTACGATGATGAACAGAGAATGACGTATTAGTTTGAACAAAGTTCAAGGAGTAATTACTCCCAAAAGGGATTGACGAAAGGACGATACGACGACGACGATAATAGTGAACGGTCGACAAAAGACCAATGACGCCGCGCTCGGGCGACAAACGTTGCGACGACGACGATGGGCGTGTATTTAATTTTTATTTTATTTTCACTATAAGAGATGGTGATAGGGAGGGGTTTGGGGTAGGTGTATTATTATTACTTTTATCTTCCCCCATCAAGTCTCCTTCTTTTTCTTATTATTAAGCACCACTTTCGGAGGATTGGAATAAATTATATCCAAAAACTTGCGGAGAAAGCAATTTGACGGACAAGGCACGAGAAGCTGTTTTATTTATTTATATCCTTTGGACTAAGGATGTTTATTATAACAAAACAACAACGAAAACAAACACAAGATGAATTAAGATGGAGTATGAAACATCTCGCACAACATCAACAGCAAAAAAGTGAAAAAGTGAAACAGAGCTTAAGTGGGAAAAAGGATTCTTTAGATGAGAAATAATTAGTAGATCAAAGGAGAGACCCAAACAACACTCCCATCAGCTCCTATAATCCATACCACCCAAAAGAATATATGTATGTATGTATTGTATATTTAATATAATGATATTGAATTTGAAAATTAATCTTTTCGAATAAAAATAAAAATGGTATAAAACAAAATAGCCATTCAAAAGATGGTTGTCTTCTCTATAGAAATATTTCGACATACAATGGACAGGACATTAACATTAACATGAACACACAATGATGGAAATTAATGGAAGACCTATTGATAAGGATAAGAACTGTCAACAATGTCAAAGAGAGAGAGAGAGAGATAGATATCTGACCTTGTGAGAAGAGGTTAATGCTGCTACATCAAGAGTAATTAGGAATTTTAGCCATGTTTATATAGGTTTAGGTGATTGCGTGCTTTTGTTTTTATAGGTATAATTACCCGAGTCAATATAAATAGAATATATTATATTTAGAATATTTTGATTTATGTATATTTGCCCATTAAAGGATCTTTAGTTTAGTGCGGATAATATGCAACGAATTGGATTTTGCTGATATTGCAAGCCTTAAAAGATTTTTTCAAGGGGTCCTTTGTTAAGAGGCATAAAAGATATAAAGATAAGCACATAATGACTTTTGAGGCCTAGACAAACGAATTTGTAATTTCTAAAGATTAATTAATTTTGGAAAACATCAACTAGAATATTGTGTTTTTTTTTTATTCTTCAGATTGATTTCTTATTGCAGGGACTTGGGTCATCATTGTTTTTTTTTTAGACTTAAATTACTCATTTAACTACTTTCAAGGACATGATTCACAACTGTTCCTTTCGAAAATATCAACTCGGTGGATTTGTTTGTGTCGAGCATCGGATATAATAATCTATTCTCAAGATAATTTTTGATATTTGCTTATATCTAGTCTTTCAGTGTGTAGGGATATATGTATTGTGTTCATACTTTAAGTGAAAAAATGCTCGCAAGTTAATACTTAAGATCTTAGACCTATAGAAGTCTATCATCATTCCTTCTCAAGACCTTAGAGAGATTAATTGATATCCACCTCAGAGCAAACATTGATACAAGATTTCTATCTAAGACACAGGCGTTACACACTCTAGTACGCACCATCGAATACTGCATCATAAATTGACATTGACATTGAATGTACATAGGTACTTTTAATAATGCAGACATATCTGCAATAATTTATGAACTATCTTCTCTGAACGTAAAGAGTTTGCTTAACGAGTTAATTCATCAAAAATGCTGACAAGCAGAATAATTAAACCAAATAATCGTGCTCTTCTTCCAGAAGAGTTGTCAGATAGGAAGAGGTTAGAGGAAGTACGCCTCAAGGCGGTGTACTTTGTCCTCTCTTCTGGAACCTAGTAGTCAATAAAATTCTAACTAGTCTGGATGTGGAGGGCTTTAGAGGGTTTTAGAGTGATTAACTATGCGGATGAGACGTTGCTATATCAGTTTCAGGGAAGCATCTCAATACCCTAAATGAACTCCTACAAAACGCTATAAATCAGCTTATACAATACAATGGACAGATTAGTGTAGAATAGTTGCCAAACCACACAAAACGGATTTGAGTATTCTCCAAAATATAAAAGAGGCACAATATTATGCCTCCTTTTATAAGATACTAAAAAGGGTCAAGAAACCTTCTGTATAGCTCTCTTTTCCTGAAAAAAGGGCATTGTTAAAAAATAGTGTTTGCAACCCCGAATTACTCATTGCTTATACACTTCGGAAGTTAGACCTATTATATTGTACAGTGTATCAGTATAGTGGACTGCTTTAGACAAAGGTGTTAACCCCGAAAAACTAAGCATAGTCCAACGTTTAGCTTTCCTATATGTTCAGTTCTTGAATTGTTGCTGGCTTATCGACGTACAACTTTTCTTTCAAATAACCCCAAAGTGCTGCAATTCAGCTTATTGACGAATCACTGAAGATAATTTTTTTTTTTAGAAAATTGCCATTCCTTGTCACCATTCTGACCATTGACGACGGCGAAGCTTGAAATGGTCAAGAGGCTTTAGTTCTTGCGTCAATTGAACCTTGTAAATGCAATTCTTTATGCATAATGTTCAGTTCATCAACGACGAGCGTAAGAGGTACAATTGCTGAGCACGATACATGACGACAAGTTGAGGTGGAAGGCTCTTCAGCCACACTATCGCGAACAGCGGCAATATTTTCTGCAGAACGAGCATGCACTGGTGGTTTAACATCTCCTGCATACCCAGTTAGCTCAAATTTTTGGATGAATTTTCCAATTGTACGCACATTTCGACGATTAAATTGACCGAAAAATCACGAAATGCACGATATGAACGCCCATTTTCATAATAAGCCTAAATATCTGTAACGCGTTGCTCGATTGTATATCTTGTCATGGTTCAAATTGAGTTAGTATCAAATTGCGAAATATCAAATGAGATGCAGAAAAAAAACTTGACGTTTAGGTGTGCTTCACATTCAACATCGGCCCTTAAAATTTAACCATCATTATTATTTATTCTCAAACTTGTTAAAAAGAAATAGGTAACATCTTCTTTATATTGCTTCATTTCTAGAAATTAACCATTGCTTCATTTAAACTGATACCCTGTGTCACTATGAAGGTTCTTCAATTGCTTTAAAAAGTATCTTTCTCTGTTAAGATACGCACTAGATCACGTATTATCTGTGTTTTATTTATAATTTAATTTTTTGTGTAATAAACTTTAAACTAACAAATATTTTCTTTTCCTCTTTCCAGGTGAGTGCAAAATTCTAATACATTAGGTATTCTTTAATACTTCGATAGTAAAAAGTTTCGGTAAGTTTTATGTGACAAAGCCAAAACTCAAACGTAACAGGTTCCTAGTTACATATTTAAAGAACTTTGAACCTAAAACAGATTGCAGGTCCTATAAATGCCTAAGAATTTCTGAATTAAGAACCGATATTATGGGAGATGTCATATTTCCAAAATCACAGGGTTGTGAATTATCGCTCACAAGAAAGTTTTAGTTTGTTTGAAGTATATATATATTTATATATATATATATATATATATATATATATATATATATATATATATGTATATATTATAAGTTGCTTCCTTGTCATCAAATGAAATCAACAAAACGCTAATTTTATAGGTTTTCTGACGCAACTTTAATTGAAAACGCATGTATTTTTTGTTTGTATCATTCTTAAAAAAACTCATCCCTAACCCTTTTCGGTATCAATGAGCTCATACCTACCCATAGTCACCCTTATTTTTATGTTTATCTCCATTAAATGTCTCCTGAGTTAGATAAAACGCACAAACACTGCCATTACAAACTCCTCGCCTCATCAATATCTTTAGCAATAAATCGACAAGCCACTTGAGCTGAGAAAAGAAAAACATCTTCAAAAAGAAAAACTTTTGTTTAGCACTTAAAACCACATTCAGTCAGGGTCGTCCTTGTTGTCGTCGTCGTCGTCATTTTCATTGATATCGCCATTCGCCGCTACTGCCGCTTGCGACACCGCTTTTGGTTAAACTTTTTCTAATTGAGGAAACATCTGCGAGACCCTCTAAAGAACCATCACCATTTTGTATATGTATTTGATAAGCGTTCCTATTTTTTTGTTTGTGTTCTTGGTTTATTTTTGTTGCCTCTTCCGGTTGCCTTTGCCTTATTTGTTCAAACTATTAAAGTACCATAAAAGGACAAGAATGAATGGCCACTCTCAACTCAGCTTGATGCCTTGCCATGCCATGCCTATGCCGACTTCAACTCCACCGCCGCCACCGTGCGTCGTCGATGCTGTTCCTGGTTCTTTGAGTGCCCATATGGCAAAAGCACACAAACACATCTAACGATTTTAGGACGACATCGCATCGGTATCGTGGCCAAGACAATATTTAACTTTGGAAGTGTCAAAGTTTTCTTTTCCAACCCGACTACACTCCTGACACTCCTATTAGAAAAAAAAAATTCCAGGACAAATTCGATTTTTCGCTCCCGCCTCTATCCTTTTCCATTACTCACCCTCATCTCATCCCTTCACCTTTAAAAGCAAAACGGAAGGGTGTTGAATGTCAAGAAGGACGACGTGTGATTATTTTTTGTTTTCTTCTTCGTCTCAGCATTCTGTCTGCTGTCATTTTGTTTTCCTTTTTTTTGTTTAACTTTTTGTTGTGTCCTTTCCTCTGTATTAGCCATCAATATCTGGAAAAGAAACTTTAATGGAAGTTTGATGCTGCTATCCGCAACGAAATCCTGTCTTTTGAAAATCTAAAGAATGTCTTAGATGATAACGGTTATGGCCTTCACAAGGCTTGAAAAAAAAGAAGAAAAAAAGGGTTTATAAACAAAAAATCAAAGACTCGAATCGAAGACTATATAGATCGATTTTTGTCGTCGTAAAACGAAGAGTCATAGAGGCTAGAAGGATAATCGTGTGCAAATTATCCTTCATGTTGATTTAGCCTTATAATGTCAACAACCATAAATTTTGGTAATTTTTGGTGTGTTTGGAGCACGCACGAAAGATGCTGGTCCTTGTTTGAATTTTTAAGTAGGTAGACGGTAGGACGCATGAGGCATGAATAAAACAAGTTTTAAAGACAAAAGAGAGTGTTTAAAGGAATATACACTAAAGGTATACCTAAATTTTTGTAGTTATGTTTTTTTTTTTTTTAAATTGGCTATTTTAACTTGCATGATGAGCTGTTTTTAGTAATGTACCTACTTTTCAGAGATTTTTAGTCAATTCTCAGCTATAACGGAAGAAATAGCTCAAAGGAGAAAGGTGATTCGGAAAGCTCCTCAGTGTGATACATGTGACTTGTGTCCTTGGAGGGTTTTTCCTTAGAACAGTTCTCGAAAATTCTCGAGCTGGATTTGAAAAGTGTAACTTTGGACTTTTCCGCTGGAGATCTTGAATAAAATTGTGCTAAAGAATTTTTCGGCCTTGATTTTTAGATCTCGGTTTTTATTTTGATCTCTTTGGCCTCATATTTAGACATATCTTCTAGATTGTTTCTACGCTCAAAAAGTTAAGCTTATTCTTACAACATTTTAGAAAGAGCTCACAGGTGTCCAAAGATCAAAACAACACCTGGTAAACTACACAAGTCGATCCCGAAACGTGGATGGAACACTTTTCTGTGTTTTTGGATAATCCTAATACTCGCTCTTCTAGGAATGCACATCAGTTTGCCCTTGAGTCTAACTTCGGTCGTCTTAAGAAGTACATATATTCGTTCCTTAGCCGTACTACCTCAATATGTCTTCCCCTGTTAATCAATGTTCAAGAATTCGAAACCAATGTACATCGACATCTAATTTCCAACCCCTCCCTCTTTCTCTAGATACTCAAAACTCTTTAAGTGTACGCTAATTATAAAAACCGTCCAAAATATAACAATCTCCCGAATAAGAACCCTTACCCCCCAAAAAAGAAGAGGTCATTATCACCATCAAAACATTAAGCGGTTGGACTTGATGGTATTCCATCTTACGAGCAGCTCACACAACATCGAGTGAGCTACTGTACCCACTTATAAAGATAACTTGTGCTTTTTTGAAAAAAAAAAAAGGTATGACTATCAAGTTCCCGAAAAAAGGAGATTTCACGCAGGGAAAAACGGAGATGATTATGCGTTCTTCCTGCAGTAGGCAAGATAATAGCAAAAATAGTCCTGGAGCGAATAAAAGACCAACAACTTCGAAGACACACTCGGACTCGATGCTGAACAAGAAGGATTCCGCACTGTATTTTCCTGTGTGGACCACATTAATACCTTGGGTCTTGTCATCGAACAGTGCATTGAATATCGAAAACTTCTTGACCTGCGGTTCATCCATTTCTAGAAGGCCTTTGACAGTGTCTTATTTGGCGAATTTATTTTTTCTAGCTTTTCGAAAGAGGGGCTTCCCGGATAAATGGAATAATAGCAATCCAAGTCATGATGTCACGTTTTGCATACAGGAAGAGTTAAAAATTAAAGGTGGAATCAAGCAAGACTGTTTATTTTCACCATCGTTAAGGATACAACGTAGGAATAGTGCAATCCCACAATGAGAACTTCACGGATGTAATAGGCTTTAGAATCCAAATAAGTAAATATAAAATTCGAAAATTCAGATAAGAAGGCACACGGGCTAGATTGCAACATTTAGAATTCGGGTCTTCACGTTTCGATAACTTTTGTTACATATAAAAAATTATAAAGGCGAATTAAGTATAAAGGACCGAAATTAATTCTTCAAGACATTTTTTGATTAATAATTTGACTCATGCATTCTGTCAAAAGCTGTTGATAAGCCGATTAAAATCCGTTGATAAGTCGGTTAAAATCCGCTGATTAGCCTTTTAAAAGCCGTTGATAAGCGGGTTAAAAGTCGTTGAAAGCCGTTAATAAGCTTTTTGATAAGTCGGTTAAAAGCCGTTGATAAACACCACCAGCCAATAAAAGTTAATCAAAGCGAACGAGACATAAGGGAAGAGCCAGCAGTCCAAACCGTATAACAAGGAGACAAGCAACCTGAAGACCAGCAGCTTTTAACAACATCTTGCTTCTTGTAAACTTTGTGAAAGTGCAAAATCGACCAAAGTCAAAGTCTATTCTGTTGAGTTTCTCAACAAATAGCGCTGTTCATCCTTACAAATGTTTAATTTATTATTAGAAGCAAGCATAAAACCTACAACAATCTGACAGCTGTCAAATATCACTAAATAACTTGGATTAAAAACAATTTATCTCTTTAAAAAAAAATAAAATATTTATTTATAAATACTGTTTTTAAGAGGGTTACTGACCTATTTATGTTTATCAACTAAAACTATTCCATTCAAAATTATATTTCAAAATTACTATACTTCAAAACTAGATGTCATCCATCATTTAAATTCAAATTCTATTGAGTAAAAATAAAATTGCGAAAACATATTGCATATTTTTCTGATTTCTCAGGAGGTAGATATGAAAAAGCAGAAAAATTCCAGAAACATGGATGCTCCGATGATTCAAAAAAAAAAATATATATACATATATAGCATCACACATAATTCGTTTCGATAATTCACTGCTGCCAACAGCAGAAAAACTAGCAGAATCTAGGGTTACCAGATCAACTTTATGCTCGAAGATCTCACCTGTTCTGAAATAGCAGCGTTTTAAAAAGAGTCCTTACAGTTTTATGGAATCGTTGCCCAAATAAGCCATTTCAAAACATTTGGCAACTCTGTTTGAAGTTAGAAAGCAGAAAAAGAGGAAAGTGAGAAAGCATAGTCAAGTCATGTAAGGGGGCGCTACGTCATCGTCAGCAAAACAAAAAAAACTAGTCATGTTGTACATGTGTGAGCCCCCTTTGCTTTATGCTTCTGCGATTTAGGGGTGATATGTTCGCACTAGAGTGTGTCATCTTATAGAAAAAGAGCTAGAGAGTGGGGGCGGTAGCGGACTCAACCGTGATGGTGTAATATGGTGGGGTGTTGAGCAATTCCGAACATGTGGGTGTGATATGATACGCTAGGATGAGTTTTATGTAGTTTTGCATGGAAGCAAAGGAAATTCCATTAAATTTGCCTGACTAGCTTTTAACATGGCGTCTATGTGTGCTTTTGGTTTGTTCTTAACCCCTTCTTTTTTTTTTTTGAAATACCTAAAGGACCCCAAACCTACCTAATGTGTGTGTTCCACCCACTCTATCTTACTCACACATACACATACGCGAACACCCTCTCACATAGTAATTGAAAAAGTTTGGACTTTTAGGGATCGACTAAATGTACAACATCATTCTTCGTCCTGATGTTGTCATGAGTGTTGTTTAATTATACGCCATAATAACAACGCTGATTTATTTTATTTTACTTTTTTTCTTGCCTGGGATAACTTTTTTTCGTTTTTTTTTTCTTTCTTTGTTTAATTAGATTTGAGAATATCAATTTTTCAAAACATAAAGCTAATTGAATTGAAAATTAGCAATTGTACTTTATATACCCAGAGTAGAGGGTTTGAGTATAAAGGGTTGTAGTACTGTAGCAATTTTTCTTGACGGTAGGAATTTAATCTGTCATATGCCAGTTTTTAAAAAATGTCTTTAATAGCTTTTTCAAGTCAATCTGTGACAGTAATGAGAATTAACCTTTTTCCGGATCGGTATGGAACTTATGATAATTTGTACGGTCTGTAACAACAGACTTCTTTAAAAATCACACCTTTAAAAAACATACCCTTTATATGACAGGATAGAAACTGTGATAGTCGAAAAATCAATCCCTCAAATCTATACAAATAATATTATAAATGGAAAAGTCAATTTGTTTGTTTGTTTGTTTGTTTGTTTGTTTGTCCGTCCTTCACTTCGCAATGGAGCAATATTATGACATGATTTTTTGTGTGCAGGTAGTTACGACCCTAGAGAGTGTTTTGAGCTACTTTCAACAGCGATAAAATATCACTTTCCCAGCTCATTCGAGCAAATCCACTGGTAAAACTAATAATTAGGTACTTAATATACTAGTAGCTTATCTTTAGGTGCTGAATTCGTTTGGACTTATCATCATTGCCTATCATTGGGTGAAAAGATGTTGTTTTGAAAATAAATTTAAACATATAAGATAAAGTCGCAGGAGATATGAGGGAAAATTTGTCAACAGACATTGTCATGGAACAGAACACTTCATATCCAGTAGAGTTTCTTAACTCACTTAAGCTGTTCGATGTGCCCTCACATTAGCTTCAGTTGAAGTTCGGCGTGCCATCGATTATGTAAGGGTATAAGACTTCGTGTCAAACAACTTGATCAAACCCAGATAACAGCTAGTCTATTATCCTTTGTTGGACCAGAATTTAGGGCATCAGATATTAAGACTGATCTTTGGACCAAGTCCACTCTCATCTCCAATCTAGTGTCTGGAAATTAACAAAAGATAAACTCAAATCACCGTCATGAACTATCAAAATTTACCTATTGAGAAATTCTTTATGATCAGAATATAAATAAATTAGGTGGCGCAACAGTCCGTAGAGAACCAGGACCTAGTGACTTACAACTCTCACCCATTCCTGTGTGCGAGTAATTGCAGGGATGGAATGGACCTACAGTTTGTATGCCGAATCCGAACGGCCAATTTTAGAAAGCACTTTTTCATGACAAGAATTACGCTTGGAGAATTTGTTAATTCCTCGCAATAGGCAGTTACCCGTGAAAAAAACTTTAGATGGAATAGGCAGGGATCGAACCTAAAACCTCTTGCATGACAGTCCAACGCACTAACATCATTCCACGGGTACTACGATCAGAATATGAAATAATAAAATTGTAAAGAATATTTCCATTTGTTAGGCGTTAATGTCAAAGTCTGTCTTAACATCAAAATTACCCCAATTCGGTTTGAATTTTATTCATTGAATGAATTAAGCTTGTAAGTTTGAAGGTTTAAAGCGTCTCGAAATCCTCTTTGGAAACAAATAACAAATTTAATATGCCTGCACGACATTATATTCCTCTCTCCCCTCCAAACTTATGGAAGTGTTAAACGATTCCATCCTGAAATATTAAACAATTCTTAACACAATTTCGTTCGTTTAAAGAAGAAAAAAACCATATCATAACCATGACGCGTATACCTATTTCTAAATGCTTTTAAGTTTATAAATACATAACTTTTTGTTGGAAAATCCTCTTATAATAAATGTGTCCTATGGGTGCTCTTGTCAAACTTTCTTAACCCACCATCCACCATTACACAAAATTGCCAATTTTAACCAAATATTTATGTTAACGAGCGTGTGTGTGTGTGTGTAAGCTAAAAGGGCTGCATATATATTTTTGTTATGAATATTAAATTGCACATACAAATTTCTACCTAAACAAAATTAATCTTAAAATCTGACCATGCTAATTTTGCTTCTTAAATACGTCTATAACCCTTATAACCCCACCCTCTTACATTAATTACTTCGGTTCTGTATAGCCTACGTATTCATATGTACTTACCTTCCGACGAACGATGACGACACGTCCGGTTAACTTTTTCTTATAATCCTTTTAGTCTACTTGCTCTCTTCTCCGTTCTTCTTATTTAACACAAACATAATCATCATATAATTACTAACCTCTCTCCTTCCACCAACTCATATACCTACCTTTACCTACTCCTGATGTCATATCGGGTTCCACGTGTATAAATATTCATCGAGGACTATGACAAAATCTTGCTGAGATGACGACGACGACGACGTAAGCCTCTTTTACAAAACAAAACCAACAAAAAAATCACTCCTAAGGTGGGTAAAATTTTAATAAATGGATGAGAGAATGAAAGGGAGAGAGGGATAGATATATAAAAAGCCCACCCATAATATAAACGGTCTTCAGCGCAGCTCAATATCTGGATGAGGAACACCCTTTTGAATACTTCATGCTTCATTAGCACTTAAGCAATATGCCAAAGTGTACACAACACTTTTCATCATGTTAACATTTAGCAAAAGGATATAAAATGTATATATGGAGAGGGGTAGAAGGACTACGACGAGAAGGAGTGTGGCCGATAAAAAATAGAAGAAAACAACCTAAACGAAAACTGTCATCATCAACAAACACCTCTACACAAAGACCACCAAAGCTATAAGGACTCTTAGACTATTAGAATAACAACAACAAGAACAACAATGATAACAGAAAACACAGCCACCAACAATAACAACACCAACAACAACAACAAAACTTTATGACTTGAGTGAATGTGTTTAAAGAAAATACTTATCTATATTTATAGTATACATAGGTATATAGGAACAGAAAGAGTATAAGGGTTGAAATGAAAACATATTCCCTTAATATCCTTAAGCACTCTCGGTCAATTTAATTTCGGACTTGGAGGATATCCTTAAAGGCTAGTTCAATGCTTGTGTCATGACAGCACGTTTCCGTATCCTTTTTTTTTTTCTGTTTGTGGTTTGTGCGGTACTCTTTCTCTCTGATTATTGTTTGAAGCAGGATTTGTGTGTCGGAGGATTCTTGGTGTTTTTTCCTTTTATTCCATAGTCTTTTGCTACACATCACAAAAAGGATATCACAGTACACACATTATCATCATCATCATCATTATCAACATCATTTTTCCCAAATACCTACCTACCTACCTACCAATCAAACTATATGATATGGTTGTATGGAGAGTCCTTTTCGATCTTTCATACATATATAAGAATTTCTAATAACGGTTCAACATCACGTATTATAATGCTCTGTTTGTGTGTTCATTTCCCTTTTGGCATTTCAATGTTTATCTCTCTCAGTCGTCGATATATATAGGATAAAAACACTTTTCATACTTTTCCTATATGTATCAAGATATTCCAACTTACATCCTTCTCTTTTGATATTTGTCGCCGCCACCGCCTGACATGCCGAGCGCCGTACCCGCCTTTTAGCCATCTTGAAAGTGTCTCTTTTGATATGGGAGAAAGGTTTATTTTTGTATTGATATGAAGCTTACATCATTTTCCTTATATTTTTATTTGAGAGGCTGCAGGAGTGTGTCGACAACGACACATTGACGAAAAGTAATCATAACATAGACAGACAACAGAGGAAAAGGCAAAGGCTAGAAGGTCTTCTTTTCTTATAAACATTTACCTACTCATACTCATACATTTATATGGTTAGTTGTGTGTGGATGTATTTTAATAAGTAAACTGAAAGATCTTCTATATGATGTGAACGTTCCAAGTTGACTGACTAAAAGGATTCCTCAAGAAAGTTATTGCTACAGGATATTGAATTGAGTTTAGGTAAAGGTACATACATACTCTAAGTGTAAGACTGACTCAGGAAGAAAAAAAAAACTCATTTTCTTGTTTAAAACTTAAAAGTTATGAAGTTTAGAAGTGTTTGACTTGTTTTTTACAAAAAGAACATTTAGAATTCTTCATGATACCAAGATTTTGATACATACAATTTTGTTTTAAATACTTGAGATTGTTAACCAGGTGTATCGGACTTTGTAATTATGACAATCTCAAATATTATGTTTCTTAAGGCAGTTAGGACGTTTACTATTTTATTTATAGTTTTCAACAAACGCTTGACATACATACTACGTTATCGTCGTCGGTGCCTATGGTCGTTTCCAATGACAACTCTTTTGTAAGCTCGGTTGATAAAGCCAATTTCCTGAAGAGGTGTTCGTCAACGCTGTAAAAACTACTGGGTATAAGCTCTTCCACCTTTCCTATCATACATATCTATTTCAGAGTGGATGGAAAATAGAATTTGTGCAGCCTGCCCCTAAGAAAGCAGAATCCTCCTTCCTTTCTAACTATCGTCTAATTGAACTTACATTCCTTCTTTCCAAGGTTCACTGGTAATGATTTATCTCACTGAACAGTGGAACAAATATCTACGTCGTTTTGGAGAATGTAAGATTATCTCACTTGATATTTCAAAGGTATTTGATAGCCTTTGGCATCAATTTTTCTAATGGAAAATGCTTTAATTTAGTATTAATGAATCTTTTCGTTGTTGGGCTTGAAATCAGCCAACCCATCATACCGGTCGTTCAATTCAAATTATTATTGAATTGGTTAAAATTTGATATCCACAAAATAAACGCTAGTGTGCCTCAAGGCTTCGTTTTGTCTCCGACACTCGTCCTTATTTTTAAGAATGATCTTTTATGTGAAACTTTTAACTCACTAAATTGTTTTGCTGATGACAGTACCCCTAGCTTTTCATAGCAGTGCTTGTAGATTATCATACTTATACTACTTTATACTTAAAATGACCGTCAGTAAGGCTTTCGAAGCAATAGTAATAGGATGGATTCAAGTCTGAAAACCTCAAATTAAATGCTGGTGTGCCCCAGGGCTCTGTTCTATCTCCAACACTCTTTCTCATTTTTATTAATGATCTCCTGTCTGCAACGTCTAATCCAATACATTGTTTCGCTGACGATAGTACTCTTAGCTTTTCATATTCGTTTTCAGACTCACATCTCCCTTCTTCGGATGTGGAACTGCAACGACAAAATATGATTAGCTCATTAAATTCCGACCTACACAGCATTATACAACGCGGAATAAAAAATCATGTGGAATTTAATGCTTCGAAAACGCAATGCTGTCTTGTATCGTTAAAGCGAGACATACCCCCCTTGCCATTATCCATAGATGACACTTACATCGAGGAGACTGAACATCTCGATATTCTCGGTATGTGTATCACCAAGCACCTCTTGTGGAACGATCACATACGCGATGTCGCCAAAAATTCCGCAAGGTGTTTGGGTTTCCTTAGGCGATGCAAGAAATATTTCACCCCTTCTGATCTGGCTGTTATCTACAATGTATATGTACGTCCAAAGCTTGAGTATAACTCCCATATCTGGGCTGGTGCTCCTGCAACTTACTTAAGCCTCTTTGATAGTGCATTTAAATTGATAGGTGATAATATCATCATACTGGTAAGTTCAGTTACGCCGCTTGAACATCGTCGTAAGGTTTCTTGTTTGACCCTTTTTTACCGTTATTTTAACGGTTTATGTTCTAGTGAAATAGCCAGCTGCATTCCTCCCCTTAAACAGTTCAACCGTAATACTCGCGCATCTAGGAATGCTCATCAGTATACCTTTGAGTCCAACTTCGGCCGTACTGTCAAATACAGTGATTCGTTCTTTAGCCGTACTACGTGAATGTGGAATGGCTTACCACACTCTGTTTTTCCTAGTCATTGCAATATTCAGGAGTTCAAAACCAATGTGCGCCAACATCTCTTTTCAAACCCTCTCTCCTCTTCCTAGTGCTCACATTGTGTCTGAATAATAAGGGTAGTAATATTCCCTTGAGTGTGCGCTTATTATATAAAAAAAAATACTGTCGCTAAAGTGTAACCCTTTCCTAATGCTAATATCGATGTTTGGCACTTATATCGAGTCCTTTTCCATCAGAGTCTTTATTAACCTCTTTCGAAAAAATGGAATCAGGAACAGGTGCTGGAGTGTTTTGCCAATCTCTGAACATCAGAGCGTCATATACACTCCCGGCTGACTGTAGTGTCTTTCAGGCCGAGATCTTTGCCATTGCAAAAGCAGCTGAATTGGCACACCAAGAAAATCTAAGCTCTTCGGAGATTACTTTTTTCGTGGACAGCCAGGCTGCTATCAAAGCCTTAGCCAGTGAGACCATAAGATCAAAAGCAGTTTTAAACTGTAGGAAGAAATTAAACAAAATCTGCCACACTAACCAGGTAAAGCTCTGCTGGGTTCCCGGACATAGCAATATAGAAGGGAATGATATAGTAGATGAACTAGCCAGGAAAGGGTCAGAAGCAGACATAAGTAGTAGCGACCACTCAGTTGGGGGACCCCTCGTCCCGATTGGGGTACTCAAGAGGAAGATAGACCTTAAACTAAAAGAGAAAATCAACATCTCCTGGAAATCCAGGGATGATTGTGTAATCTCTAGAAGTTTATGGCCTAACACAAATGAAAAGGAAACTCGGTATATTCTATCGCTGAGTAAAAAGAATATTAAAATCTTGACAGGTGTACTAACAGGTCATTGCGCCATTGGCACAATGGCTAACAGAATAGGTGCATTTGCACCCGATTTTTGTAGGAGCTGTCAGGATGAGGAGGAAATGGAAACCATTAAACACCTGCTCTGCGACTGTCCGAATCTCCAAACCAGCCGACTCCGTCATTTCGGAAACAGGTTTGTTGGAGAACTGGATGATCTAGCACAGGTTTCAATGGCAAGCATGAGGAAATTTATAGATAGCACAGGTTGGTTCGTTAACGAGCCAGTCTACGCTAATCGACAGATTTGAGGAGCATCGATGCTAAATTTTTACTTTTACAGGGGATCACAATGGACCAATAGGCCCCCGTGTACGCAACAGCTTCATGCTGTGCACACCCCTTGCAACCTAACCTAACCTAACCTAACCTCTTTCGAAGGTCTCTTCCGCCAACACAGTAGCAGTGTTAGGTTTCAAACAGCCACTAACCTGGTTTGATATGAGGAATGTCGGCAAGCAAACACAACCAAACAACATGCACTCAAAGCTGCGCTGGACGAAGAACAAAAGCTGCTCACGGGCTTCTCAGTAAGAAAAAGGAAGAGCATGAAAAGCGTGCGGTTGAAAATGTTGGGAGGTTCAAAAGCAGAAATGAATTTCGAAAGTTTTATGAGCAGGTGAAACGAAACTCTCAAGTACATAAACCTCTAATAGATGGCTGCAAAGACCAAAGTAGAAAGATCATAAAAGAACCGCAGTCAATGCTGAGGATAAGGCAGAACCACTTCTTCAGACTGTACAACGGCGACGGCAACCCGAATTTTGCTGCCAGGCAGCATGATCCATTGAATATACGAGAAGACGATGAAAGCCAACAATCCCGTTTTTCCGACTTAGACGAAGTGAAGATTGTCATACCTAAGCTGAAGTCTAACAAAGTCGCTGGAGCAAGGCTTAAATGCCGAGCTCTTCAAAGCAGCTGGAGATAATTTGGTTAGGACCATGCACCAACCTATCTGTAAGATATGGTGGTAAGAAAGCATGGAATCAGTCTACTTAACATCGCTTACAAAACCTTGTCTGCCGTAATATGTGAACGTCTAAAACCCATCGTCAACAACCTCATAGTTTCTTATCAGTGTGGTTTTAGACCAGGAAAGTCCATACTCAATTCAAAATTCACATTACGGCAGATCCTGAAGAAACCCAAGCATATTAAATCGACACCCACCATCTTTTCATCGATTTCAAGGCCGCATATGACAGCATCTACAGGGATGAGCCATGTCTAGTTTTGGCATCTCTGCCAAACTCGTCCGTTTATGCAGTATGACCATGGAGAATTTGAGCTGCTCCATAAATGTTGGAAACAACTTAACAGAACCTTTCGATGCCAAAAAAACGCTTTAGACAAAGTGATGCACTGTCATGTGATTTTCTTAACATCATCCTTGAAAGAATAGTGCAGAGCTCCCATGTCAACACTAGGGGAACTATCTTTTAAAAGTCTGTCCAATGCTGAAGGCATTGACATAGTCGGAAGAACTCATTGCGACGTCTCGCTGAAAACGTAACGCTGTGATCAAATTTTGGGCTAATAAAGCTCTCTCGAGCAACCAAAGTCTATATAAGACCCTTATCATCTCAGTCTTGCTATAAGGTGCAGAAGTATGAACCATGACAAAAACAGATGAAAGCACTTTGGATCGTTTCAAGAGAAAAGTTCTTCGCGTGATCTACGCTTTCGTATGCATAGAAGGTTAGTGAAGGAGAAGATGGAACGTAGAGCTGTACGGGGGCTGTACATCGACGTAGTCTTAGCCAGAAGGATAAAAGTCCATAACGACTGCTGGATTCCAGCACAGTAGACCGATCAAGTGGAAATTGGAGACATCTAGGTAGGGTGCTGGATAAAGAAGTTTGTTGGGTGAGGCCCTAGTTCACACAGGACTGTAGCGCAACTTTAAGTAATTAAGTAAGTTAAGTTTAGGGATTCTTTCCTTAGCCGCATACATAAATGTTAAATGCTTCAACAGGCTCTGGGTTTAATAATTACAAATCTTCGAGCTAAACATACAATTTTTGAACTTTGACTAAAAGGTTAAAAAACCATGAAACTAATTCTCATTTGATTACACTAAAAATTAAATTCCAGACTCTCTCCTTCTAATATTCTAACAATCTTCAAACTTCCAACTATATCATAGTTTTAAAAGAACCATTTTTAAGGAATTCTATAAAAGCTTTAAAGAAAAAATCAGTTCCCGGAAAAAACAGAAAAAACTACTAAAACTTAAATATTGCAATCTTATTCCAATTTGCTGTCACCAACAATCTTGACAATCTAGGTACCTACCTATGTATGTATATCTTCTTCACCTCCCCTCTCCTTATTCATCATGATGCATTTCTACAAAACAATATCAAAACAATTTGCATTGTAATGGCAATAGACAAAGTTTTTCTTTCTTTTATTTTTTCCGCCAAAAAAAGAAGAAAAGAAAACCAATCCCACCTGGAGAACTATTTTACAAATCCCGGAAATAAATGGTTAAAACCTTTATAAAGGATGGTTCAAGGAAAAGAACTCACAATATAAAAGAAAGCAAAGCATAAAAGGAAATAACTTAAAAAAAAAGAATGCAAATAAATAAATAAAATGCCAATCAGAATTGTTGTTGTTATTGGTCTCATTTTAACTATAAGGAATAAGACTCAAGTTCTTCTTGGTCGTCGCCTCCGTCGTCGTCGTCATCGTTTGTTTGTTGTCGTAGTCTTTTCTTAAGTTATGGCTTAAGCTTAGCCTTGTTGGTCTAGGGTCTTGCTCTTGGTCTTGGTTTTGGTTGGTTTGTTGGAATAGAAATCTGCACCAACCAAAGAACCAACCCAGAAACGACCATCACTCGTCGTCCAGCGCTGTGGTTGTAAGCCCCCTTAGCTATAAGCTCTATAACTATGACTGTATGCGAATGTCGTGACTATATTTGTAACCTCTTTCTGAAATCTCAAACAACAACCCGAGCTGAGTTTTCAGTGTGCGAGAGAAGAAACAGATGGCATTCAGATTCTTGAATATTTATCTAGCAAGATATTTTACAGAGAAATGGTTTTATAGAATGACGACCAGGCTTAGATATCTAGGTACCTATGTTAAACCTGGTTACTGTAATACCGGGAAAGCAAAACAAGTTGCGAACTGGATACTATGGATCGTCTTTATGTAGTTATGAGTTGGTATATAGGAAGACGGAAAAGAAAAAGCGGCCATTGAACTCTTATATTTCTATTCTCCCACTGCCAATGTAATGTGCACAGCACAGGGAGAAGAGTGAGAGGTTATAAAACATAACTCCAAGTACGGACAACATCATCTTCTGTGTTGCATGCAACAATCCAGCCAGAACATAATACATAACCCAAAAGAACAGGCAGTAGGTATAGATAAATAAGCTAAGAACACAAAAAAGAAGGTAAAATTCCATGAAGACGATATGAGAGATGACGGGCGCACACGGAAGAAGAGATGAACCTTTCGTCATCCTCTCTACACCGACACCTCCCCCACCCCAAAAAAAAAAAGACGAAAAAATCGCACTGAATGCCAGAATGCAATAGATTAGAAATTCTCGAAGCAGAATCCGTTTTATTTTCCGAAATAAAACTCGCGCGGTACAGTGGCGGTCGGTAACGGGTATGGGAAGTGAAGGTTATCATTCAATATACACACATCGTTAAAGCCCCATCATCGTCCCTTTTCAGAGCCCTCAGGCCGCCAGGCACATACTCGTTCAAATATTATATGTATGTAGGTACGTTGCAACCAGAGAAAGAGCTTCAACGACATCGTCCGTATCCATAGTCGTCGTTGTTGTCGTTGTCGTAGCCGTTTTCGTAGTAGCAGTCGTTGCTGTTGTCGTCACAAGGGCTGCTGATGGAATTTTCTTCCTTTGGCTTTAGTTTCTCTTTTGGATTTTCGTCCTTTTTTTACTTCTTATTTTTAACAAATTTCGTCCTTTCATTTGTCAAGAATTGGAAATTGCATTTAGCATTGCTCTCACAGAAGCTTAGGAGTTGGCTGTTGTTGTTTCTGTGTCTGTTGCTGTTTCTGGCTGTTTGACATATGACGTTGTGTGGCATGATGTGCTTGTGGCAAAAATTGTTCGGCATATGCACAGATTATTTTTTGTCTTGCAACCCTAAGGGAAATCGAATCTGTCTTTTTGCTATTTTCCCGTCCTATATTGAGGTTAAGATACACCTTGAGTTTTCGGAATAGTAGTAAAGTGTCATGTTAATGTAATAAATCATGCAGCACTAAGCTGTTGCGGTAAGACTTTAATGCACTTTAACCAAATGTACCATCAGACAAAATACATATACAGACAGACATAATGTACCTTCTATCTATCTGTCTACATTATGTAGGACTTCTGCTTGGACAGAATGTATAGGGAAATTGGTATTATGGTTGGATGAAATGCACCAGAAGTGCAATTTAAGACTGGCTACATGGTGCAAAATGGATTAAACAATCAATTAATTACTTAAGTTAAAGCCTCTTTTGAGTTACCTACCTATTTTCAAAATTATGAGAAATTAAATAAAATTAATTATCTTGAAGTCCATTGACAGTTGTAAAAAAGGGTAATAATTAGTGGTGCCATAACCACTTATACATGATTTATCATATTCAGAATGGCGGTTGTTTAGGCAAAACTTAGAAACTGGTTTGCTTTTGAAGAAATGTTAGGGTTTTAATTTCATTCACTTGAAAAATAGGTTTAACTTTAGAGCGTAATAATTGAATTTAAGTTTAAAGTTATTATCTGATCTAAAAGCCTTTCTAATAAAGACTTGACAAGTTATTTTAATAACAATAATACAAAATTGGGATATTTTAAGAACTTTATTATGGGCTTGAAGTTAATTCAACACATTTATGAATGGAACTTGATTTCGTTCATATGACCCAACGGGAAGACGTTTTCAGCTGTGTTGGTTCGTTGGACCCTATTTTATTTTTTGATGACTCGGCCACAAATTTCGGACACTATTTTGCGTTCAATGTTGACTTTGAGTTCTTCCAATACCGTTGGTTTGTCGACATAAATCAATGCCTTAACGTAGTCTCAAAGCAAATAGTCTAGAAGAGTTAAAAAGCACTTATGAATGAATCGACTGGCCCATTTCTTGAGATAACACACTCATCCAACTTACTCTTCAATTGTAACGTGTGCTGTGACGGCTTGTGGCACCATCATGTTGAAACCATATGTCGTCAAAGTCTATACACCGGGAATTATAGCGCACGCTGGGCATTCCCAGTAACGTGATGATCGTTAGCGAAAGAAGATCAAAAATCAGCTTCGTCACTAAAGATGATTTAGAGAACCTAAGTCGCTTCAAATGGTCGATCGACTTCAATTCTTGCGTCAGCCTGGTCATGTATATGGGTGTTAATCAAGACTATTACCCAAAATTCGGATCTATTGCTAAGGACGCCTGGAAGCAGCGATATTTTAGACACGTTGACAAGTCCGTTGTACCGAAAATTGGAGTTAACGCTCTCAAATATGCGGACACCTACTCCGTTGCTCGTTCGTGTACTTTACCGTGATAAAAATCTTGACTTTACAGAAAAGATTGACAATGACAGTTTGATTATTGGTTAAAACGTGTGTTCACATATTTAATTCAAAGTTGTCAAGTCCCTATTGCAAAACCTGATATTTGGGTAATTTTCGAAGAAAATTAAAACTTATTTTCATGTTTCGAACGAAAAAATCAAGCGATAGCAGGATGAGGATGATGAGGGTCTTTATAGCGACACTTTTCTACTCAATCAAGTAGTTCTAAATTGAGTACTTATTCGTTTGATCATAGCGCTCGTGTTGTTTTCTGTACAAAGTACTTTAGTACCTCAAAGTTACGTCTGTAGATGGTGACGTTTCGACCGCGACTACGGTATTGTAGGTCCATTCTTGATGACAGCCTGTGCTTTGTTTTACCCTCTTTAACAATCCATTTTGCCTGCCTCTGCCTTAATACACACAAAAGTCCCATTGACACCACGCTTAGTTCTTCTTGTTGACGAAGAAGCTCTGAAAGCTTCGATTAAATTGTTTCCTACCTTTTTGGAGTGTTGCAAATTGTCCATGGTCATCCTAGATAATCGGACTAGTTTGGCAGTGATTCCAAACCTAAACATGGCTCTAACCATTTCGTTCCTGTAGATGCTGTCCTGCGGCCTTGAAATCAATGAAAAGATGGTGGGTGTCTATTTGATTTGATAAACATGGATCTAACCAGTTCGTTCCTGTAGATGCTGTACTGCGGCCTTGAAATCAATGAAAAGATGGTAGGTGTCTATTTGATGCTCTTGGTTTTTTTCCAGGGTCTGCCGTAATGTGAATATTTGATACTGGTCTAAAACCACACTTATAAGGACCTATGACGATAGACGTTTACATATTAAATAGACTGATTCCTCTGTAGTTGGTGGAGGTAAGACGGTCTCCTGTTTTTAGTACCAGGCAAACAATACTGAGGTTCTTTTCATCGGGCATGCTTAATTCCGACCATATCTTACAGATAAATTGGTGCATGCTCCTAACCACATTATCTCCAGTTGCTTTAAAGAGCTCGGTAATCAATCCATCTGCTTCAGGGGCTTTGTTTGATTTCAGCTTAAATATGGCAATTCTTATCTTATTTCGTCTAAGTCGGGAAGACGAGATTATTGGCTTTCGTCATCTGTATTGAATGGATCATCCTGTCTGACAGTAAAATTCGATTCGTCTTCAACGTTGTACAGTCTGCAGAAGTGATCCTTCCATATCCTCAGCATTGACTGCGGTTCCACTATGACGTTTCCACTTTCATCTTTGCAGCCTTTGGTTCGAGGTTTATGGACTAGTGAATTTCATTTCAACTGCTGATAAAATTTTCCAACTTCAATTCTGCTTTTGAACTTCTCAACATCTTCGACCGCACAGAGCTCATGTTCTTTTTCCTTCTGAGAAGTCGGTGTTCCTCTCTCCTTTTCTGTTCATAGATCTCGTGATCTCGCTTTCGTCCTTCTATTCAGCAATCTTGAGTTTTTCTTTTATTTGATTTTTCTAAATTTTGACCATCAATACTATGGAAGTTGTTGTTCGTTTCACATCATTAGTGTTATGGGCTTAAAAAAAACACACTTATTTCTCTTAAAATTTAAAAGATAGAAACATTTAAACACTTTTCCTTTCTGGGAAACAAATCCCTGACATTTTTATTATAAATAGTATTATTATCTTGAGATCAAATTTACCTCTTGAACAAATTATGTAAGGCTGTCTAATTTCACTTTTAATAATGAATTAAAAAGTACTTTATTAATCAATGTTCAATCTGACAGCTCTTTTGGTTTTCTATTTTGGATCCTCTAATAAAAACACCTGAAAGAAATTTTAAAGTGCCGAATCCATCAATATAAGCCTTTTCTCTCACGGTCAAATTCCCATCATCGCCCTGTAATCTCATTTTGTCGAACAAAATAAAATACAAGAAAAAAAAAAAACGAAAATAATCTTCTAATCTTAATGGAATTTTTGTTCCACATCTCTTCACTGATTAGTTTTATATTTACTTATTTTTTTTTGTACTATATGGTTCAAGAAATATCTTAAAAGCATAGAAAATAATCCCAATAACACAAGATACAACTTTCTTTCTCAAATACTTAGGTACACCTAAATTCTCATGAAGATTAAATGTAGTTTGACATAGCAGACCAATTATTAAGCAATGACCTGACCATGACGAACCATACCCAACCAAACCAAGAGCATTATCATTTATCATATAGCAAATGTAGCCAAATCTAGAAGAGCTTTGAGTCTGTAGGAACTTTTCTCTTACCATCTTAATCATGATGATAAAATTCACTATAACCATTAACGCAAAATAAAATGTAGCTTCATAATATACATCGTACAATCGGGAAGTTAAAGAAGAAAAAAGAAAGATTATGATGGAATGAAAAACACCTCTATAGCAAATCGTCCATTTACCTAGCCTAGATCATCATCGGAAGACTTTTTTCATACAAGAAGATGAAGAAGAAACACATCAACACCATCGTTTCATCTATAAACTACTATGAAGACGACGAAGACGTAAGACTGACCTGGACGACCTCTTGCCATTGATATGGTTTTTCCTTCCTTCCTTCATCATCTTCTTCTTATTCTTCGTCTTCGTCGGTCGTCGTAGTCTTCGTGGTTTTTTCTTAATGCCATGCCCACTTTTGTCTGTCAAGTTCACGACCATTTCCAGAAACAAATCCATATATACATACATCTCGACTAGGTAGGTTCCTACTCCGGTTATAAAATTGCACACTATCTATCTATACCTACCGAGACTTGGTACCAGTACCAGAAGAAAAAGAAGAAAATACAAATAAGAAAAAAAAAAATGATACAAACATGAAACATGGAAAAGAAGTGTTTTTCTTTATAACTCTGTTTTTTCCATTTCCTTGACCATCATCGCATCAAACCGGAAAAAGCTGTTCGGACCGAGTCGGTTTCAATGATGTGCTAGTTACCACTTTACCCATGATGATGGTCTTCTTGTCCAGTTCAATGAACTGTCAATATACCTACCTAACTCTGCGAGCTAAGTTAGGTTTCAAAGAGAAGCCTACAGTGTGTGAGATTTCCTTCCTATACCACCTTTAGTTTCTTAGGAAAATATAAAAAAAGAAAAACTAGAGAAAATTGGTTCACATTAACGTCCGTCAAGTGTCGGATGGACGACAAAAACAAATGATTATGTATATTTGTTTGTATAATTGCAAAGAAAACTGTAGCACTTGTAATTATGGTTACGGACTATTAGGGTCGATGCATGATTATGATGCCTCAACATTCATTCCCCAGAATCGCAGCACATCACCATCGACCATGACGGAAAAAAACGAACACACTAATTTACTGGAAGATAGAAAAACTCCAACTCGACCTCTCTTGGAACACATGCACACAATACAAATTATGAAGCTAAAAAGAATAAGAACACATAGACCAAGACGAAGACGAAGAGGGCCATGAGGTTTGTTGCTTTGTCTAATTGATGTTCTCTCATTAAATCCGCCGAAGAGGAACACAAACAAACCATTTAGCTGGCTAGATTTATATAAAGTAGACTTTATGTCTTACACCCCGAAAATGGTTTATATTTATACCTTTGAAGAAGTACTCAAGTCCTATAATAACAATAATAATTCCACGAAGGTACCTACATATGTTCAACGTGAAGGAAAGTTGAGAAGACTGCCAGGTTAGGCCGGGCTAAGCAAAGCACGGCGGTGGTGAATGAACTAATCTGCTGCTGGTTGGTTATGGTTTGGTTAGGTCGTTGACTTTCAATCATTTTACACACGAACTAAAACAAATTATATCATAACCATAACCTTTATCAAAAAAGGGCAGGCGGTTATGGTAATAAGATACACATACCTACATTCGTATGTGTTCTTCTTCTTCATCTTCATATAATATCTTCAAAATATGAAAACACATTATTTCACCAAAAAAAGTTTGCCAGTGAATTTTCGGGTTGTCTTTCTCGTTTTTTTTTCTTGTAGCGACAAAAATAAAATTAAGGGGCAAGTTATGGGTTTTGTTAAAATTAAATGGGCTATATTCATAGTTCTTTGATAAGTTCTGATTTTGCCTTTGCTAAACTAAACTTCAGTTTAAGTTATTCATAGACAATTTAAACCCATTTTAAAACGATAGTTTGTAGTCTTTAAATAAACACGACAGAACTTATGTTTCAGCTTTTTTTAACTCTTTAAAATGTAACGTCTTAAACTAGTTTAGAAAATTACGTTGCAAGACGTTTTATTTAAAAATATAAAACAAAGAGAGGCTGGGATGCGACCCACACTGCTAACTTCCCATCCCGTCTGCCAATTTGTCTTGCTTAAAAGTTTGTAGGTTTTCGTGTTATGTAAAAAAAAAGTTGTCAGTTTAATTATTCTTAAAAATTTCAAAATTACCAACACTATTTTGCATGTGATGAAATAGTTTGATTTTGAAATTTATTTTTGTTAACGAGATTTTAAGTCGAAAACCAATTTTTACCAATTTTAGTAGCATTTCTTAAAAAATTTTATTTCTTATATAAACAAATATAAATTGGATGAATGACATAAATTTGAATTCAATAGCTTCTATTGTTCACGAGATATTGAGAACCGAGCATCAATTTTTATCAAATTTGCGTACTATTTTTTGTAGATTTTATTTTTGTATGAATATCGAAAATAATATTTTCTGTGAAATAAAATAAGTTTGAAACCAATATTTTAAATTTTTGAAAAGATATTTGAGTCGAAAGTAAATTATTACCAAGTTTTTTTATTAGGTTTTTATATTTTGGTAGAAAACTGTCAATTTGATTTTTCTCAAAATTTGAAAACAATATTTTTTATTAGACAAAATTAGTTTGAAGCCATAATCTAAAATTTTTGAAAAGATATTTGAGTAGAAAATCAATTTTTGCCAACTTTGAGTAATGTTTTTTTAGGTTTTTATTTTTCACAAAAAAAAAACTGTCAATTCGATTTTTCTCAAAATTCGACCACATGTTAAAAACGTTATTTTTCGTCGCACAAAATTGTTTTGGAGATAAAAGCATTTTTTGTTCATAACATTTTCGAGGTGACAAATATTTTTTTTCAGTTATTTTGATCTAAAAAAACCGTTAACTTGATATTTTTCCAAAAATATAACTGTTTGGTATCCGCAATGACCATATGAATGAAGTTCATTTATAAATGTTTTGACGTGTTGCAATTTATAATATAAAATTCAATTCAAGGCTTTAGCGTTATTGGTTCGTGAGATATTTTGGGTTAACCAAAATTTTCACCTTTTTTTTTTAAATTGCTATGGTAAAAAAACCTCCCACGCAAATTTTTTGAGAGTTCTTCTGCATCTTTCTGCATTATTATCTGTATAACAAAATTTATTTAAAGTCGATATCTCTACTGGTTCTTGAGCTAAGACGACGAAAAAAACGTCGCGAACGTACATACATACGCACGCATCGACATCTCTATAACAATCTTTTATTTCGACTCTAGGGACCTTAAAACGTCGAGAAATGTCAAAATTTTCAATTCGACAAATCGGACCAATTACAATAACTTCACACACAATAAGTAAATATTTTGTAACAACAGGCGATTTACTTGAAATTTCTCATCTAACAACAAGCAGAATACTTTCAAGGATTTCAAAAGCTTTTGGTCTCCAGCTAATGCATTTAATTTTTTTCGCCTCTACAAGTCGTTTTTGTATAGGTATAAGTGAAATTGTACTAGATTTGTAGTGCAATATACGTTTCTAACTGAACAGGACATTGTGACCGAATTGCTAGAATACTTTTCTTGTTTGATAAAATTGTCCTGAATTCGAATCTCATTTTTTCAAAATTTTCAATCACATCATGTTTTCAAAGTATGCAACCCCAAAAATAGGTTTTTGAACATATTCCTTAACAATAAATTTTAAGATTTTTAGAATTTTCCAAAGTACAAATCTTTGTCTTTTAGAAATTCTACAAATTTTCATACCTCTTTATGAAGTTTTAAGCAAACCTTGAATTTTAATACTTTCATACTTTTGAAAAATACGTTTTGGAGTTAATTTGTAGTGCTGTGTTGTGAATGTGAACTTTGATTTTAACGATCTGCTGAAATTTTTAAAAACACGTTTTCAATATTAGTTTTATATTCGTTAAAATATTTAAAAGAAATTTTATATAATAGCATTGTTTAGACAAACATTTCGTTACAAGAACAGAATTAACTTTCAAATCTTTTTCTATTGAAAACCGTTTAGCCTTTTCTTTCAATTTTTTTTAAGAATGTTGAACATCTAACATCCAAGATTTTTCAAAAATTTAATGAATAACAATAAATATTTCATCTGAATATTAAAGAAAGCAATTACAGATTTGGAAAACCATCACAAATTTTATCGATAGCCTCAAAAAGTCTTGTACGTGTGTTTTTCGAATTTTAAAAAGTAGATAATATCTGATTTCATGTTTTTCATGTTTTCGATTTTCGAAATCGGAACCTGAATCAAATAAGAATTAAAAGAAAGGGATCCGTTCATAGATTATGGTCTTACTATGTGTAAATGTTCGCATGCAACAGATGACGCTATATTTGTTGACAGTACCAAAAACGAAAAATAAAAAAAAACAAATATTACAGCCTATGTGTATTTCAGAATATATTCAAAACTAAGTCGAGTCAGCTTACAAAAACAAAACTATTTTTTTTTAGTTTTCCAATTATTATATAAAAAAATATTGCAACGACGCTAAGGGAACTCCAAGATCGATTTTATGCTAAACAACGTGGAAAACCAGAATCTTTTTATTATCATCATTTTTAAAGACTTGCCAAGATACTTTTTAGGTTTTATTCTGAAAGTTGCAGTTGATACGGAGTCGCCACAAAATTTTGTAGAAGTATTAAATAAAATTGAAAACATACATTTACAAAAAAAAGATTAAATAAAAGTTGAGTTATCATCTCATTGGAAAAACACACAAGTAATTAAATTATTAAACTTTATTTAAAATAAATTAAATAAAATGAAATTCTGGCGAAATATCACAGTTCATTTTAAGTTTTAAAATTATATCATAGTGTTTTGTATTTTGGACACAACTCTACGAACACATCCATCGAGCCACAAAACCATGCCAACGAAACTCTAAAAATGAATAACTCAAAAATTGATTTCGATACTCGAATCAAAATGTAATCTTTACCCGCAGCAGTATTTCACTTTACATTTTATTTGCAGTGGTTCTACTGGGGATGTTGTATTTGTTATTCATATTAATTACTATTGTACTACTGATTATTTCCAGAGTATAGACGAAGACTTGATGCTCAGTTAAACTACCTGCCTAAACAAGAAAATTGGAGTAGTGACCAGGCTAGTGAAAATATTTTAGATATTGTACGTCAAGCATCTTGTATGAGAAAAAAACCTCAAGGTGGTAACATATTCGTGGCTGAATGGTTTGATTGGGAATGCATGAAATTTTCCAAAAAGTGTTTCGCTCTTCTTAACCTTTTAAGGAAGAACAATTCCGTGTTTTTTAAAACACTTTACTTAGAGGCGAACAAACAATATAAACAGCTTTTAGTTAAAAAACGGAAACTTTATTTGAGTGGTGTAGCAACCGGGCTCTCATCATGTAAGGACTCAAAAACATTTTGGTCAAAGGTGAGGTTGTTAGGTGGCTGTAAAAATGCGGCATCTTCGGTGTTGGCAGTTGAAAAACTTGCTGATCACTTCAAAGTTCTTCTGAATCCGTCATCGGTTCACCAAACGTTTGAATATGCTCTACCGTTAGTGAAAATCCCGGAACTTGATGGGCCAATTTAAATGAAAGAATTGCAAGACACTTTGAAATCAATGAAAAATGATAAGTCTGCGGGAATTGACGGTATTCCCGTTGAATATTACAAAAACTCGTCTGTAAATTTTTTGGTTCATATTAATTTATTCTTTAACAGGCTTCTCGAGGAAGAATCTATTCCGAAATCTTTTTTAAGAGCATGGATTTGCGCAATATTTAAAAACGGTGTCCCCAGCGCCCAGACAACTACAGGGGCATATCGATTTTACCGTGCCTTCGGAAAATATTCACCCATCTTCTATACCATAGGTTGGCGAAATGGGTTGAAGAGAATCATCTTCTTAGTATTTTCCAAGCCGGTTTTCGATCGGGTTTATCAACAGTTGACCATATATTTGCACTCACTACTATAGTCAAAATGTTTTTAGAGAACAAAAAAAAAAAAAAACTACGTTTTTTTTTGTCGATTTAAAAGCGACCTTTGGTACGGGTAACATGAGTTCTTCAATTTATAAAATGTCTACCCTAGGCTTATCAACAAAATTTCTCAACTTATAATTATGTATAAGCTTCTTATAACCGATACATCTGCTGCTGTATGGAATGGAAGTAGAATGTCTAATTTCTTCAATACAAGTGCTGGTGTTCCACAAGGTTGTGGATTAAGTCCATTAATGTTTGCATTAGATTTAGATTTAGATTTAGATTTAGATTTATTCATTGAATGCATACACAGTAAGACATACATCTTATAATATTAGTGATATGCTAAAATACAAAACATAAAATAGTAAACAGGCTACTTCAAAGATGAATTTATATAAAATTTTTGAGTTTATACAAAATTTAATTTAATTTAATTAATAATCTCATTCTTTAAATTCAAATTGATTTATTCAGTTAAAATTACAATTAGTATATAATATTTATGTACATATGTATATTTATACAAATTTTAGTAGTTCAGTTCGTTATTTAAAATCATATAATATAAAATTCGTACATATTAATCTCAACTCTCAACTTTATGCAGGGTTCTTTGAAAATTAGGCACTTTGAAAATGACTTCGGAGTTCGAATCGAAACCTAGTTTCTCCATTTAAAGTTTTCAAGTTTCTAGGCAGAAGATTCCACAGACGAATAGCGTAAACAAAAAATTGTTGTTCAGAGGTACGACAGGAATAATGAGGGTGCATAAGCATTAAGGATCTGCTTGAGGAACTGAATTGAATCCTATTATATAAACTAGCACTATATATTGATGACGTATCGAAAGATTTCCCTGGTGGTGTTAAGGTTGGTGAAACATTAATAAAAATGCTCCTATACGCGGATGACATTGTACTATTGGCCGATAATCCCATAGCTTTTCAGTTACAAATAAACAAGCTCAAGCGTTTTTGTGATCTATGGGATTTAAGTATAAATGTTGCAAAGTCGAAAATCATGGTTTTTGAAAATACTCATCGAAGAACAACTTCCTAAGAGAAATGGTTTTTGGAACGCGAACCAATAGAAATAGTAAATTAGTTCAAATACTTAGGTTTCTTGATAACTCCTAACCTTGATTTTCGCACACATGTAAAAGAAAAATGTACTGCAGCCAAAACAGCAATAAATCTTATGTGGAGTAATTTCTTCTGAACAGGTATGTGGATGCAACTGCTAAATTTAGAGTGTTTGATGCAACCATTAAAACATGCCTGTGCTATGCAAATCAAGTGTTTGGCTATCAAAATTTAGAAGAGTTTGAAGTAATTCAACGCTTATTTTTCAAGCGCATCTTTAAACTGGATAATTCAACACCTACATATGCAATCCATACTGAATCCAGTATGCCACAAGTATTTTTAAAAAATCTTAAATCAAATGCTGATTATATAATAAAAGTTATGAAAAGGCCTGACTCAAATCTTCAAAAACAGATATTAAAATATGCACTTAGACGTCAAATATCGCCTTTCAAAGAATGGAATGATCTAGCTTTTAGACACAGCGTAGACTTCGATCTCAATAATACAGCCCATATCAATTGGCATGACTTATTCTATAGCTGTATAGGTAAAATAGATGATTCCCTGTATTTGCAATGTCTGAATAGAGCGCAAACATCGACAATAAGGCTTATATAATATAAAGAATTAAACCACACACTTTTTATTAGAAATTATTTTAA
The DNA here is from genome assembly GCA_920104205.1 of Eupeodes latifasciatus. Classification (NCBI taxonomy): domain Eukaryota; kingdom Metazoa; phylum Arthropoda; class Insecta; order Diptera; family Syrphidae; genus Eupeodes; species Eupeodes latifasciatus. The sequence continues at coordinate 186,399,838 of OV049924.1, forward strand.
CGAAAAACTCACTCTTAATCAAATGAGTGTTATCTTTAAAGCTAGGACTGAAATGCTCTGTTTAAATTATAGACCTCATAGAACTGACCTTCGCCCGATATGTAGTTTGTGCAACCGCAATGAAACCGAAAACGTGTATCATTTTCTTGCTGTGTGCCCAATCTTACTAGAAATTCTCAAAGAGTTTCCTTACATTTGAAGATACAAAGGATCTTTTAAATGGTTGCTCAGGTTGGAATATTCGTTGTCGCTATGTGAATCTTGTCTTAGGTTACCGCAACAGTTTTATCGATTGAATTTTAAACTATTTTGAATGATGATTAAATAAAATGTTAATCTCTTTTTCTGTTAAAACATGTTCTTCACTTTTTTATTTTTTTTTTGTATTTATGTAAAATTTATTATTTGATATTATATTTTGATACTTATATATTTTTTGTAAATGTTATATTATTTTTTTTATATGTATTTATAACTTTAACCTTTTCTTTCTTTTTACTAAAAACTCGTAATAAGTCAATTAGGCAGACGGCAAAATTTTTGTCAAGCTTTATAATTCTTATATCAACAAAATGTAAACAATTAGCGAGAAATAAAGAATGTATTAATAATAATAATAATACTGATTTATTTCCAAAAAAAAACACTAGTATTGACTTCAACCTTAAATCATCGTGTACGAAAATGTTAAGTGTATTGTTACCATTCAATAATTTTTTTTAGAAAAATCAAATTGACTGCTTATTTTTTGCTAGAAAATAACACATTTCAAAAATCTACTAAAATTAATAAAACACTATTTTCGGCTTGAGAAAAAATAAAGGTGTTGATATCAAACTTATTTTATCTTGACATCTTGCAACATTTTTATTTTTTCAATCTTTAATTCAAAGTTAAAAAAATCTTATGATTCGGTAAAAAAGTGTCATTTTTAAGTATTAAAGAACTTAAAATTGAAAAACTTAAGTTCTTATGGCTTACTCTAAAATTCCTCACATTTTTAAAAATCCAAACACATCCTACAAAAAAAATCAAATTAAAAATGCTACATTGATTGTGAAAAATCGAAAATCGAATCAAAGCGCTCTAGTGTCAGAAAACGGTCAAATTCAGAATTCAAATATCCAAAAATGTGAAATCTCGATGTTTACTTAATCATTTTTCACTTCGGTGTTTTGGCTTATAAAGTTTTTTGGGAACTTTTGCTAGAGTACTCAGTTTTCACTTCCTATAAGATGTAAAGTTTTACTCAGTTTTTCAAGACCTCTTCTTTTTAAATATATAAACCCCACTGAATATAATTTATGATCAAATTCATTCGACAAAGTCGTATACTTTATTATTTTTCTTATATTTTCTATTTTGGGTTAATCCCACAACCTTAACACGTCATAGAACATCCTGTCTGCCTTATGCATGAAAAGCACCAACGAAAAAGAAAAACCGACAAAAACATTTTCCGTCTTTAGGGCTCTTTCGATTTTGTTGTCATCGAGATATGGGTTTTACGAGAAGATATTTTCCTGTTCGGTAGTACAGTGAGTGAGTGAATGGGTGGTATAGTAATAATTTTTTTTTCTGGATCAGTAAGCACTTTTAAAACGAAAACCGTTTAAAGTTTGTTATTTTCTTTTTTTTTTGTGAGGGAGATACGTATCCTTCTTCTTCTTCTCAGTACAAAGTTTTTCCTGAAAGGATGTGTTAAAAAGGAGAAAAAAAAGTTCCCAAACTGATGGCGACAAATTTTTATCGATAATATCTCATCATTACAAATAGAAGGCGAGGCGTAAGGTTAAGTTATTCGATTATTCAAATACCCCCAAAAAAAGAACAAACAAAAAAAATAGAAAGATCTTAGGCTATTAAGTTGATGGGCATATAAGATATTATGGGATTATACAACAACAAAACATTCAGACATATAGAAAACGCTGATATTAAGAGCTAGTTTGATGAAGATTTTCAACGAGGCGAGAAAATGGAGCTATTAAATTTTCTTATTATTTGGCTTATAAAAGAAAAAGAAAAACTAGTTGGTAATTTGGAGTTACATTATTTTGAAACTTACACAAGAGATAGAAGTATGTAAATGATAAATTGCGGTTATATGTATGCCAAGGCCTACGTTTGACGTCACTTTATCTGTATAGTATAGCTATTCTATAGACAACATTAAATTTGTATAGAGTGATAACATTTTAATAAGTGATAAAATCTATTTAAATTAGGTGGCGCAACAGTCCGTAGAGAACCAGGGCCTAGTGACTTACAACTCTCAACCATTCCTGTGTGCGAGTAATGTTTTCAGGGATGGAGGGGACCTACAATTTATATGCCGAATCCGAACGGCTAATTTTGAGAAAGCACTTTTTCATGACAAGAATTACTCTTGGAGAATTTGTCAATTCCTCGCAGGAGGCAGTACCCGTGAAAACTTTTTTTTTTTTATTAAGGTGGCACAGGCAGGGATTGAACCCAAGACCTCTCGCATGACAGTCCAACGCACTAACCATCATGCCACGGGTACTACAAAATAAAATCTATTTGTTACTTCAATATTCTTTCATCTACTGATCGATTTGTTATAAATACATGACACCGTTTTTGGCATTAAAAGTAACGGAATGAAGTGACGTTAAGTTCGGTCACCATACTTACATCATATTACAATATTTTCTTGCACAGTATCTAAAGTAAATGATCAAAAAATAAATATATCATATTTATTCAATACGTTAAGTTTACAATATTAACTTAATTCTAAACTGAGATTTAACTTAATGTTAACTACTAATAACAAAATTTAAAGCTTGTAGGTTTGAGATTGTCTTTTGTAGAGCCAATGAGTATAGAAAATTTGTTGAACTTACTGATTATTTGACTAAGAGCACTGTTAGACTGCCATAGTTCTAAGGAGTACATTTCTTTCAATCGACAAAGAATAGATGGACCTGAAATGGTTCCATTCGTGAATTATCAAGGGAAGCCTAGGAGTGTATATAGTTAATACAAGTCTATCAGGCTAGAGCAAAAACGAAAACAAAAAATAAATATATCATATTTATTCAATACGTTAAGTTTACAATATTAACTTAATTCTAAACTGAGATTTAACTTAATGTTAACTACTAATAACAAAATTTAAAGCTTGTAGGTTTGAGATTGTCTTTTGTAGAGCCAATGAGTATAGAAAATTTGTTGAACTTACTGATTATTTGACTAAGAGCACTGTTAGACTGCCATAGTTCTAAGGAGTACATTTCTTTCAATCGACAAAGAATAGATGGACCTGAAATGGTTCCATTCGTGAATTATCAAGGGAAGCCTAGGAGTGTATATAGTTAATACAAGTCTATCAGGCTAGAGCAAAAACGAAAACAAAATCATCTACGTTGAATACTTATTAGCGAAATCAAGGTACATGGTTCTGAAGAAAGTTAGTAACTGGGCCACGAGTAGTGGACTAGGTGTTAATCAGGGCAAAAATGAGCTGATACTTCACCCCATCCGGACTGAACGGTCAAATCCTGTCTCAATATTTCAGCCCGAAATATCTGGAGTCATTCTAGATCCCAAACTTTAACTGGAAAGTAAACATAGAATAACGGGCTAAGAAAGCCTGCATTGCCTTTTACGCCTGTAGAAAAACTCTTGGTAAAAAGGGACTTTGTGGACGTACACAGCTGTTGTACGAACTATTTTGTCAAATGGATCGATTGTGTGTTGGTGGCCTAATCTTAACAAGAATTACAACATCGAGAAACTAAGAAAGGTTTAAAAAATAGCTACTGTCGGCACTATAGAACCCTTCGATCATTTAAAACAGATTCCTTAAATGTTACTCTGCACCTCCTACCAGTAGACATACACATTAAATATTTAGTATCGTGCTAAGGCTTAAAAAATCAAACTGTTGGTTTTCCAGACGCTATAAGCTTTGCAACAGTGGAATTGATTGCAGCGAATATTTTTGCGAAAAACATCGATTTCAGTAAAGATTTTAAGTCATCTTTCCTGCCAGAAAGAATTTATCATTCGTGGTTAAAAAAGACATCGATACCAACACTGACTGGTCAAAGATGGAGTGTAGAGTTGGGTCGTGAACTTTCTCCCAGTCCCTTAATGTTTCTGTAAGTCTTTTCGGAACTATCTAGCCTAAACATCAACTTCCGTGTCACTCTTATTAGGGGTCCAAGTTATAGTGGCATTGATAGTAATAATGGGCTGATGAGTTGGCTCGTCAAGGATTCGCCCTTCATAGCTCACTTGCGGAAAGGGTAAAAATTCATTACTCTTGGAGCTATGAAGGGAAACATTTTTCAATTTTTCTGACAGAATCCAACCGCAGGTAGAACAGTCAAACGGACTGTACTATAACCAGGCACCTGACCTGGCATGGCCTACCTATAACAAAAACCGTTCTATCGAACTTTTATGAAGGCCCAAGCATGATCAAGCCAGGATCAATGCTCTATGTACCAGGCTCAGGCATTGGCCGATAGAAGAGCATGCAGCAAAGTTGGGTATCCCTCATAATACTCATTGCCGTATTTGAACATACCAACATGAAAGGGAAACTGTGTTTCACTTAACCATTCCCGAAATTATTTTATATCTTCTTGGAGCTCTTTACAATCCTTCATGGAGTTAATAATTCGAAAAATGTTAACATTATCTTCATAGATAAGCGATATAGAATTACTTAAAACACAAGGCAAATCATTAATAAATAAAATAAATAGCAATGGACCAAGGTGACTTCCTTAAGGTACACCATAATTGACTTTAAAATTGACATGAAGGCTTACTCCTGAACAGCAATCGAAAAATGTATTTATGTAAGATGACTGTATTCTTGTGTTAGGAGAAATATGATAAGAGGTCCTTGCGAAGAAAAATTTTCAATGGCAGTCTTAAATAATCTACGAACATGTTCGAAATTGATTCTGGAAGATGGCTTGAAGAATTTTGAAAAGTCATACTATAGTTGGATTAGTTGAAACTTCAATTATTAAGTCATTAATTGTCTTTAACCATTTTTCTTTCATCTGAAAACCTTTATCAGAAGTATTTCGAATATTGAACTAATCATCTCTTTTTGGACTGAAGTGAATTTTCAACATTAAGTTAACACCAAAAACGGAATTAACTTTTAACTGCTATTAGAGGAGACGAAAGTCGTTATCTTTCAATAACCCTTAACTCAAATAGGTATCAATTCAAATATTTCGTATATAACCCCGCTTGATAAATATATTGAAAAACATAATATTCATTTTTCGAGAAGAAATTAAATTATGTATTTTGTATCTACTAAAAGATTTGTATGGTTAGGCAACAATTTTTCCAAATGATTTTTTCAAATTTTTTTCTTTCAAAATATGATTTTCCAAGTTTGCATCAAAAATATTAAAAATTAAAGATACACACAAAAACATCATCCCGCAATGAAAACAAATTGTTTTTTTTTTTGTCATTTAAATTTAGAAATCTGACGCATTTAGTGCGGCTGTTTCTAGCGTTGACGTATCTCACCTGCTGCTTTTTTTACCTTTCGCGTTTCGCTTCGCGCTCCGTTTTTAATATTTTTGTCTGATTGAATAAAAATATTTATATCTATTGTAGAAATCTTTATGGACGGTGTTGAATACGGGGACAGACAAAACAAAATAGATGAAGAAACATTTTCGTAAGATAAATAACGTCCACTACGATGCTGTGAAACAAAAACTTGGCACAAAGCCTAAATTTTCAATTTGTCCCCCTATCACCACCACCAGTAGGGATTTTCTTTTCTAGAACGTTTTCTTGAAAAATGACAAAATCGTGTGGAACTGAAAGAAGTCCTCGATATGGTAAGATATTGAGGTGTGTTGTGTTAAAATGTAGAGTAGATACATTCATTGAAAACTATTTGTGGTGAACAAGAATTGAAATCAGGAAGTTTATCCTTTACCAATTAAATGCCAAAAAACTGTTCCAACAATGACGATAATAAGCACTGATGAATGACGGATGGACTTGTATGTTTTGTTTTGTATTTTCAAAGCCACATCATCTGTGTTTTTTTTTCGAAAATTTTGTTTGAAAGAATGAATTAATAATAATTAAACCTTTCGAACTTTACGAAGCACCAAGTGGTGCCTATGATTCTTGTTCAGTGTTTTTGATTTTGACGGAGAATATGGAAAAAGTTGACATTTAAGAGGGAGAAAACGGAAAACAGAGATCTTTTTTAATGTGGGAGATGTAGTTTTAATTAAAATATACCAGGAAAAAACATGACATTTTAACAAAGTTCGACAGTTTAATCTTGTTGGTTGTAGTGTTAGCTGTCAGAATGAAAATATGTACATAGATAGCACTAAGAAATGAAAAATTACTGCGATCAAAAAAACTATTGTGAGCTAATTTTTAAATATGTTTGTCTAGAGGAGAAGTGGAGAGTAAAAGAATTAAATTGATGTAGAAAAGAATGAAATGTTAAATTCAAATTATACAAGAAGTCTTCCTATATACAAGTGTCAAGTTAGCTTGACAACTAACAAGAAAAGAAACTTTTGACTATGTCATGTCAGCTTCGTAACGGAGTCACTGTCCTTTTGGCTCTAATTGGAAGATATAGACTTGGGCGACATGACTTCTCAACAGGATTGTGCCACAAGCCACACAACATACTTTACAATCGACTTATTGAAGATTAAGCTTGACGAGAAATAGGTCTGTCGGTTGGCCACCTCGTTCGTGATATTTAAATTCATTAATTTATGCCAACAAGCCGAGGAACGTTAAAAGTGCTCCGAGCCAACATTGAACGCGAAATAGTGGCCGATTGGAATATGACATTCAAATACCCGCCTCGGCTTCTTACGGTGGAACGGATCCGGGTGGTCCAATTTTCAATGACTTTTCCGCATAGATCCGGCTGAATTTGAGCGATGGCCTGTGTTATGCTTACCTTTAGGGCATCGGTCGATTGTGGTTTATTTGCATAGACCTGCGACTTCAAGTCACCCCACAGGAAAAAGTCTAGCGGGGTAAAATCGCATGACCTCGGTGGCCAATTCACATCACTCCTGGGAGAGGTAACCTTGCCCTCTTCCAAACGATTTGAAGCCCAGTCAGCGAACAAACGGCGTTGTCTATGGTCATGAACTTTGAGCTCCTGGGTCAGTGTGATCTTGTCTGGGTGTAAGCCCAAACCTCGACGCAAAAGTTTGAAAAATAATGTGTTTCTATCTTTAGAGTCGAAAACCGGTTTAAAGTCTACAGAAAAAAACAGGTAAAGCTTCTTGCTTGTTCTCAAGTAGTGAATTGAAATTGTGGTAAGTGAAAATATGTTTTATTCTGTTAAGTAGCTCCGACAAAGACCTGCTAGAAATTCGTCGAATAGACCATTTCTCCCTACCCAAGCATTTATGCGTCGTAAAATGATGTTGGCGAAAATTTTAGGGATTCCATTCTTAAAATATATTCTTCCGTTGTTACTGGGAATGTAAGTACCGCCTTTTTTTTAAATCGGGAAACCAATTGCATCTTTGATTAGGATTGTAGTATATTCCCAGTTTCTAAGATGTTATTGAATATTGTAATATGTAATATGTAATTGTTATTATATGTAATGACCTAGTGCTTTATTTTGTTTTGCAACTCTAGCTCATATAATGTTATTTCTTGACCTAAGATGAATGGGTTCCATAAGGTTTTATACTATGCCCTTTGCTCTTCTCATAAGAATGAACTTAATGTAGCTTTCAATAGTATAGCACGGTATGTGTTCGGAAAAAGGTCTGATCACATATCTAATTATTCGAAGTCTATGTATGGTATCACGCTCGACGATCTTTTTAAATGAAAAACAATAACCATGCTGTATAATATCATACAACTTCTTACTTACTTAATTAAGGTGGCACAAAATGCGTCTCCAGCCAGCTCGGTCCCTAGCTAGCTGTCTCCAGTTTCGCACACTAAGTTGGTTGAGGTCTTCACCTCCACCTCCGTCGGCCACCTGAGTCGCGCTCTTCCTCTATTGCGCCGACTTTCGGGATTGGATTCGAAGACCTTTCGGGCTGGAGCGTTGATGTTCATTCGCTCTACATATGACCCAGCCACTTAAATCGTTGGAATTTAATTCTGTTAACCAGGTCAGTGTCGCTGGACAGCCCGTCGTTGTATTTCCTCCTCCATTCTTCATCTATGTATACGGGACCAAAAATCATCCGACGAATTTTTCTCTCGAAGCATCCTAAGACGCTCTCATCTTTCTTTGAAAGGGTCCAGACCTGTGATTTTAGATGCTCAAGAGAGGACTGTACTACTCAATTGCCTTCTAAGTCTAAAGAAGTAGAGATTTGCAAGAGTTATTCTTCGTTTGATTTCAGCGCTGGTGTCGTTGTCTGAGTTTATAGCGGTGCCTAGGTAGGACAAAGTAAAGACTAAATATTTGTGCAATCTTAAGATTTATTACACATTAAGTTAACAAAATATGTAGTTATATTTTGAAAAAAACAAAAACAGTATTTTATTAAAATTTTTAAAACCTGCCACATATGTAACTAATACAACTTTTTTCTCTTTTTATTTACAGGTAAGCTTTTGATTTCCACAAAATGTGACTTTTTGTTATTCCTTGATAAAGTAAGTAAGCCAACATTTTATCCGTATACTTACAATGTATCTGATACACGTTCCTCTCTTGCACTCATAACCCCAAAATGATGATTATCTTCTTTGCGTTTCCTGTATAGGGGAAACAAATATGAAGAAAAAAGAAATAAAATTTGAATGCACTCAATTTAATTTTTAATGTTTTTTGCAACAAATGTGCAACAGTGTAATCAAACAAAAAATTGATTCCAAGTATCTCCAGAAGTATGAAGATATGATATGAACATAGATACTTTTATTCTCTACGTATGTATGTATACACGAACATCTATACAATGCCATCCTCGCAAAACTTTTACATTCGTATAGATAGAGGTATACATACCTACAAATTGATTATTTGATATTCATTTTCATGCTGCGCACACTTGAACCAAACGCATAAAGTACTTGTGGTTCGTATACTTGTACTCGTGGTATTTCCCTTCGAGCTACACAAAAAGAAAAATATCTGAAGGGACAAAATAGGAATTCTGGTGTCCACAGATCCGTGTCGTGCGTTCTCATCGGTCGTTACGGTCGGTAAAACATATTCCTCCATTTGGTGTTCTCAAACTAACTTCAATGTTGGGCATCATACGTATCTTCTTCTTTGGATATAATATAGTCCTCCGATATGGTTTTCAAGCCTTGGTATGTGCCTTGTGTAGATACTTACATATATAGGAATGACGAACGATTAAGTGAAACATGGCATGTTGTTGAACATAAATAGAGTAGATATAAGGTATCATCGTTTTATAACTTACCTACCTTTAGAAGCGATGGACGTATACGACTTGAGGTGGGATGTTAATACATTTGTGTCTCCTTTCTATAACCTTGCTGTTGTAATATGATTTATGCGGATGCAAGGTAAGGAATCTGTTAATCTATCAAGTAATGTAAGTTTTCAAGATGTTTTCGGAAGTTAGGCCCATTTCTTAAAGTTTCATGTTAACATAAAGATGTGGCATGGTGATGGCCCTGAAAACAGGACTCCCATGTAAATAAATAATGATGTTTTAAAAGAAGCATAGATTTTTCAATCATCATCCCCATAGTAGTTCATCTCTGATGATGAAAAGCAATTATTTCCTTATAATGTTGTCAAAGATTATGAATATAATGTTATTAATAGTTTATCAGCCTTAAATATGTATCAAATTAACAATATTCCTAATTCTTTTGGTCGTATTTTGGATTTAATTTTTATTGATAATTGCCTTGAAACTCAATGTAATGAACCATCTTATAAAATGTTAGAAAATAGCATTCATCACAATGCAGTTGAAATAATTTTAAATTTTTCAGTTTTGAATGAATCTAAATCTAGAAATAATTCACAATTGTGTGATTTTAATAAAGCTGATTATGATTCCATAAAAACTTATTTAAACACAGTAGGTTGGCAACAAATCTTAAGCAGTAAAGATACTAAACAAGCTTTTACTCTGTTTCGGAACATTCTAGATTCAGCGGTTTCTTCTTACGTTCCTATAAAAACTTTATTTAAAAGTTCAAATAAACCTATTTGGTTCAACAAAAGTATATCAAGACTGAAAAATGTCATGAATAAACTTAATAATATTAAAAAATCTTCAATTCATTTAAATGAACAGTTCAAACAAATAAGAAGGGAGTATGAATTTTTGAAAAAATTTTTATACAAGCAATACATCTCGTCTCTTGAATCAAATATTAAGAATAACCCTAAGAGTTTTTGGTCATTTATTAACACGAAAAGAAACTCAACTGGGATTCCATCTAGCATGACTTATAATAATGTGTTGTCCGATGATATTAATATAATTTGCAATAACTTCGCGTTGTTCTTTCAATCTAATTTTATAAATCTCAAATTAGACTATGCTAACTCAATAAATTCAGATCCTATGGTTGATCTTGGTAATTTGCAGTTATCTGTATATAATGTCTTACAAGTACTTTTATTCCACCAATTCTTTTAAAAACTTGTGCTAATATACTTGCTACACCACTTTGTATAATATTTAACCTTTCTTTAAGTAATGGTGAGTTCTTAGATGAATGGAAATACTCTATAATAACTCCCCTTCATAAATCAGGTACAAAAAGTTCGATTGAAAATTACAGACCAATTGCAAAACTGCAGTTAATTCCTAAGGTTTTCGAAGCTGTAGTAAAAAAAAATTGTATAATCTTATTCACAATAACATTTCAGTTTACCAACATGGTTTCTTAAAAGGTAGATCCACTACTACAAATTTATCAATATTTTCAAATTTTTGTCTATCACAGATGGAAAGTCGACACTATTTACACTGATTTTTCAAAGGATTTCGACCGCGTTCAACATAGTGTTCTCTTAAAAAAACTAGAGACATATGGATTTCACTCTCAGCTCCTAATGTGGATAAAGAGCTATTTAGTAGGTAGGAAACATGTGGTAAAAATTGATAATGCCTTGTCTAAGGAAATTATAAATTTTTCGGGTGTTCCTCAAGGTAGTCACCTTGGACCACTTCTTTTCATCATTTTTACTAACGACTTACCTCTACATCTTACTTTTTCTAAATGTAAATGTAAAAAATTTAAAATATTCAGTTCTATAAATTCACTTAACGATGCAAATAAAGTTCAAATTGATTTTAATAATTTAATTAAACGGTGTAATATCAATTAGCTATATTTTAACAATAAGAAATGTAGCGTTGTGACATTTTCTAGAAATCACAGTCCATTATATTATAATTATAAACTTGAAAATGACATTTTACAAAGACTTGATAGCCATAAGGATCTAGGCGTAATCTTCGATTCTAAAATGAATTTCTCAAATCACATAGACCATGCGATCTCAAAAGCAAACTCTATGCTAGGGTTTGTTTTTAGAAATTCAAAAGATTTCGAAGACCCCTATACATTAAAATCTCTTTATTCTAGTCTCGTCCGACCACATTTAGAATATTGTACTGTACTATATTGACCTTTACCGCGTCTAGCATTTGTCGTATAGAAAGAGTTCAAAAAAGGTTCACAAAGTTTGCCTTACGAAAAATATAATATATGGTTATTCAAATGTTCCATCTTATGAGACGAGGTGTATTTTAATTGACCTAAAACCTCTTGCGCAGAGAAGAAAATTAAACTCAATACTTTTTGCTTTTGATGTCTTGAATTTTAATATTGACTGTCCAGTTTTGTTATCTATGTTTTTTATTTATGCGCCTTCTAGAAACTTGCGCCCTCGTGACTGTGATTTCTTTAATGTTCCTTACCACAGTACTAGCTATGCTAAGTATAATCCTATCACAAGAGCTTGTATGGATTTTAATGAATATGATTTTGCAAGTGATTTTAATATTAATAGAAATGTTTTGAAAAATAAATTAGTAAATTTGTTATAATGCTATAAGTAAATTATGTATTTTATTTTTAGGTTATGTATCATAATTATTAGTCTAAATGGAGTGTGTAACTTTTAAAATAAATAAATAAATAGTTCAACTTCTGTAAATTGTCCTCTTTTCATATAGAAACAAGGCAGTTCTTATCGTCTCTATTAACACTTTCATTAACTATAGGCCTTTTGTTTTCTGAATCACAATATCCAGGCATTCCTGAGATTTGTTTTCGAAAAAAATAGTTAATTCAAATAGAATTTTTGTCCTCTTTATTCTCTCTCTCCCATTTTGTCCTATTTCATTTATAATCAAATGAATACTATACTTATTGTTTTGTTTTGACCAATACCCCGCATAACATTGGTTATAGGTATAAGTTCCATTACCTATGTGTAGTTAAGTCAGGAAAAGACAATTTCTTTTGTCTATTATATTCAATTTCAATTTAACTATAGCCTTTCGCTATATCGCATCCCTTGCAATTCTCCAACCCCCATAAACACCACGCATACAATCGCACACATCACCCCCATCATCAATCATCATAGTTTTGTGTATATAAAGGAATGAGAAATCAATTTACCAAAAGAGAATGAGTTGAGAGACAACAAACAAAAAAAAAGAAAATGCAAAATTCAATTACAGATTGGCGACAGACATACAAATACACATACATACAAACAAATAAGAACGTTATCATCAACCATCAGAACATCATCATCATTGCAATTGCAACAGCTCTCTCTCTCCTACTCACCCTCTTGATGGGCTTAGAAGGACTATTTGAGGACCTTGTTAGGGGGGATGATGAGATTTTATAAATCACCAAGGCCCGTAGTCAAGGTAGGATTTTTGTGTAAATATCAGATGATTTAGTGAAAAGCTTCCAATCAAAAATCTTTTTTTTGTTTTTTAAAGTGCTCATTTTAGATTTTTTAAAAATATTTTTCAAAATTTGGAATAAAGTTTTGTGTTTTAATTTTTTAATTGTAGATTTAGTATCGAATTTCAAATTCTAATATTACTTACTTACTTAAGGTAGCGCTAGCAAACTTCTCCATTTAGCTCGGTCCAGTTTAGCACTTCAAGTTGGGTGAGGTTACTTTCCACCTGATCCGAGGTCTTCCTATACTTCGCTGTCCTGTTGGCGTGGATTCGAAGACTTTCCGGGCTGAAGCATTGGGTTCCAAGCGCTCTTCCTGACCCAACCATCTTAGTCGTTCGACTTTTGTCCTTTTGTCAAAGTCCACGTGTCGTCGCTGTACAGCCCGTATAGCTCGTCGGTCCATCTTCTCCTCCACTCACGATGAACTTTTCTCTCAAAACGACCCAAGGTGCATTCATCCGCTTTTGTCATAGTCCATGCTTCTGCACCGTATAGCAGGACGGGGATGATAACGATCTTATATAGCAATAATTTAGTTCCTCGAGAAAGAGCTTTACTACCTAATTGCTTTCTTGGCGCAAAAAAAAAACAGCGGTAAGCAAGAGTAATTCTTCGTTTGATCTCAGCGCTGGTGTTGTTTTCTGCATTTATAGCAGAACCTAGGTAGACGAAGTCCTTGACTACCTCAAAGTTACGTCTGTAGATGGTGACGTTTTGACCTAGACGTTGTCGGTAGGTGTTGTCCTTTCTTGACGACAGCATGTACTTTGTTTTGCCCTCATTAACCGTTAAACCCATTTTTGCCGCCTCTGCCTCAATACTCACAAAAGCCCCATTATTGACATCACGCTGAGTGATTCCGATTATGTCAATGTCATCAGCATTTGCGAGTAATTGGACAGACTTTTGAAAGATAATGCCTCTTGTGTTGACGTGGGAGCTCTGCGCTATTCTAAAGCCTTTTTTGACATCGAAGGGTTTTGTTAAATTGCTTCCAACCTTTATGGAGCGAATTCTCCATGGTCATCCTGCATAAACGGACGAGTTTGGCAGAGATGTCAAAACTAGACATGGCTCATCCCTGTAGATGCTGTCATATGCGGCATTGCAATCGATGAAGAGATAATGGGTGTCGATTTGATGTTCTTGTGTTTTTGTCCAGGATCTGCCGTAATGTGAATATTTGATCGACTATGGACTTTCCTGGTCTAAAACCATACTGATAAGAACCTTTCAGTATCTTTTTATCGTAGGTTCGCTCTTCCTCGTCGTTTTTTTTTTTCAAATTCATTTTTATTAATTCAATCTTAAAGCTAGACAAAAATTCATAAAACAAGCCTAATTAACCATAACTTACTGGTCCCATACGGACACTCTAAGTTAAACAATAATACTTAATTCTAATGCCTTTCGGCCCTAAGATCAATCTTCCTCGTCGTCTTGAACCGGATAAATACAATTTCAAGATTTTCTTTGCTGGAGCGTTGTTGTACATTTGCTCGATGTGGCCGATCCAGTGTTGTGGCTCTTTGGTCTACATCCACATCTTGATACAGCTCATACAGTACACGATTGAATCTTCTCCTTTTCACTATCTTCACTATAGGATCAAACATCCGCCAAAGGATTTCAATTTCCCTTTATTATTTATCGTCCAATACTCAGAGCCGTAGATTAGAACTGGTAAACTTTGTCTTTCGAGAAAGAAGTTTAAACCTATTGGTCAAACCAAAGTAACAGCGGTTCGGTAAGATAATCCTTCGTCGGATTTCCACTAAGGTGAAATTGATATTTGTTCCGAATTAAGTGAACTCCTTTACTACCTTGAAATTACTGCTACCAACATTGATGTTTTGTGCTAGTCGCTTTGACTTATGAGGCTTTGATTGTTGGGGCTGTATGGGGCTTTGGAGTAGATGAAAAGATGGTTGCTCTCGAGTTAAAATTCGTTGGTCTTTTTTCAGAATTTGTTTTAATGTAAATATTTGGTCTATCGTTGATATGCCTGATTTGAAGACCCACTGGTATTACGTGCTGATCATAGTGTGTCAGAATAGTTTAAGACGCTCAATTAGTAGGTGCGTTGGATAGGATCTTTAAGGCAACATTAAGCAGGAATATATTGAGTTTTTTGAATTAATTGACAATAAAAGTTCGAGGAGTAGTGAAAGGCTGCGTTTATAAACTAAATGTAAAGTTTTTAAGTCCCTTTTGGAAAACCTTTTATGTTTTACTCATCATAAAAAGTATAATTTAAATACTAAAATTAAAATATTTAAGATACCGTGTTTTTCTGTGGTATGTTTGTTTGTCCTATTTTCACGTCGCAACGGAGCAGTATTATAAAACGATTTTTTGTGTGGCGGTAGTTACAAAGCTGAAGAGTGTTTAAGCTACTTTTTACCGTGATAAAATATCTTATTCCCATCTCATTTGAGCAGATCCGCCAGTAACACTTATTTTAGAACAATTATTATTAGTATATCAATAGCTACCTGCTTTTGGAACAATCATCGTTGCCTATCAACAGACGTTTCTTTAAAGGTAAATTTAAAACCTTTTTTAAATACATAGCTACATTTTAAAATTTTAGATATCGTATTTTCTTCACATTTTTAACAAAAGTTTTGCAGAATTTTGAACAGCACCAGAAGTAAAATATTTATATCAAAAAATCTAACTTTCAGAATTGTTTTCAAAACTTTTTAACACTGATTAGCACAGTTAGATTTTTTGATAATGTTGCTAAGAATAGTGTAGGTACATAAATTTCCCTTTTTAATCCCTATCTACGGTCTCGCTTAAAAGAGTACATAAACCACCCACAACCATTTACGTATAATACTGAATAGATACAGTTAAACTATCATAAGTAAATGGAAGTGGTGGTGAAGTAATGATAATAAATTCAAAAAATAAAAAAGAATACAAACAGACAGACAAAAAGCTGGAAAAAAGTCAGAAATATGAGAGAAAAAAGGCTAACAAAACGTACAACTTTCCTCTACAGAGCCAAATAAAAGGACTTTAATCAGGAATCTTGTTCGTATATCAGGGCAAAGCACTCGTGTTGTATAGAGTATTCATATTCCTGCCATCCGCATCCCCATAAAAAGGGTTTGTTTTCAATATTCTTTTTTTGTATTGTTTTAAAGTTTAATTGTGAACAAACATCGATATAATATTATATATTTTTTTTGTATCCTTGTTATTTTGTATGAGAACAAAATGAATAGTTCTTTATAATGGGGGTGCGATGATGACTGCTGTCGGTTATACTCATACATACAAACATACGTCCTATAGTATATGGAAAGAACTCATTTATGCGGCCGATTTGATTCAATTTAAGAGCAATACACTCTGCTGTGCTGGTTCGTCCGGGATTTCAATTGAAATTCAATTGTATAGATACAAAAAATCAAAAATTGACATAAACAGTTAAAAAACTTGAATTTAATCAATGAAGTTGCTGAATGTGATGGCAATTTCAAAAAGGATATCAAAAAGGATATTTTTTTGTTTGGAGAATTTCTCATTTTTTGTTTAACTGTGAAAGGCGTCCAAATCAAGTAACAGGACAACACATACACAATACACATACGTTGACCAAAATCACCTTATTATGCGAAATACCTGTAAATCGAAACAAATTGAATCAAAAAATTTAACAAAAGATTATAAGTGATTTTATTGTGAAATAATTATGTTCATAAATTAATTTTTAAAAGAAAATCGAAATAGAAGTAAATTAAAGCCTTCGAATAAATCAAGATAAAAAAGAACAAAAGCGAACAAGAGATTGATGCCATATTCACAACAAGAACAAGAAAATATCTTTAGAAATCAACTTTATATAGAGAATATAGTATAATAAACTGATGTTATCTGAAATGGCTTTAGGTATAAGTAGATAGTTAGGCAATTATAATAAGTCCTAAATACAAAGAAATTAAAAAAATTTTAATTTATGTAATGACTACGTTTTTAATGTATTTAAGTTTATACTGGAGTCCATCCATGTATCCAAGTATATTTATATTATAAATGAGAAAATCAGTTTGTTTGTTTGCTTGTTTGTTTGTTTGTTTGTCCTACCTTCACGTTGCAACGAAGCAATATCTTGACATGATTTTTTGTGTTGAGGTAGTTACAAGACTGGAGAGTGTTTTAAGCTACTTTTTACCGTGCAAAATATCTCATTACCAGCCCATTTGAGCAGATATTCGATATATTCTTTTCTTTTTACACTACTTAGTAGCATATTAATAGGAGCTTCTTGCTTTTGGATATATCAACGTCGCCTAACAGTAGGCATTTCTTTATCGGTAAATTAAAAACTGTTCGGCGCAGTTATTCTAATTTTACTTTTTTTCCAAATGATCGAAAATTTTCAGTTGAAAATTAAAGGGTGAATATTTTATTCGCTACATACATAATTAAACTGTACCAATGTTATCATAATAGAAAGAAAGGACAATAATTTCGAAATAATTTGTATTTTATTCAAAATCAATAGATGCCCTTAAAATGTAACTATCCTTTAAAAACGAATATGCACATTTGAGGGTACTGTAACTAAATTAGTGATTGAAATAAGTGATTTAAAAGTTTCAGACAAAACGGACAACGTCCTTGTCACTGATATAGCATCAGTTCCAATCGATCACTGAAATCAAGGATCTGTGAGCTCGGTTAGTAGAAAAATGGTAATGATCTCGAAACCTACCGCGTGCTAATGTCATGTGTTCTATCATTCTGTTGTTTATTCTCCTCTCTTTTGTATTAACGTCTTATGTTATGTCTATACTCCGCATATATTTAACAATTATGTGCTAAGTAGTATGTTATGTAAAAATAAGAAAAAGTATCGGCGACAAAACGGAGCCCTGGGGCACACCAGCGTCAATTTTGTGGATATTAGATGCGAAAAAAGACTAAACATCCATTTTACATTATTTTGCAGTGTTTTGCATGTTTTTTTTCTAAACAGTCTTCAGTACATTAATTTGTTTTTCATCTGAAAGTAAGATAGAGTTTTTAAAAATGTGTCAAAACCAGCGCTTCCTTCTTCTTTGTGTATTATACATAAATTTACCTACATGTTTCATTTTTCTTTCGATAGAAATTCATATAAATTATGTTGCTGTTATTCCCTCAGAAATTCAATAAATAACTACATTTGTTTGCATTATTTTATAAAATAGAAAACGTTTTTAGTAGATAATATTTATGAGCAAGTAGCTACGTCACTCTAGGGTATACCCTATACTTTTTCTGTAAAACAAAAATCCATAAATTACTATACATAAATCTTTTTAACATTTAAGCAACAAATAACAGGGCAAGCTTAACATATTTCTTGCTCAAAACATCAATAAATCTATTTTGAGAATCTATAGGTAGTATCTGTGATAATTTTCTAAAGCTACTTAACTAATCCCTATAGAGAATTCAGAAAAGAGAGGAAAAAGCTCATGTTTTCACATCTACCTCATAGTACTATTTTTAAGTAGATACCATAAACCAAAACGTCGTGTCGTCATCATCATCATCATCGTCATCATCATCATCTATACCTTCAGAAAATGAACCTTTATACATGAAAATCCTAAACCCCTGTTGGGCTTATTCCATACAAAGTAATCTAAAAAACAACTCGCAAAATAACATCAGATACTTTTGTATCTATTTAGATATACATAGATAGAAAAGTACATATGTAGATGCAGCATACATGCATTATCTAGCGAGGCACAAATCACACTTGCTCTGTCTGATTGTTGATCAATCGTTGTTGGAACATGGTCTCTAACAAAATGTTGACTTGACTTTGATCACAAATCACAATGTTGCTAAAAAAAAGACTTCAACAAACAGGTAACATGTAAAAAGAAAGAACATCAGAGCAAAGCAAATAACCAATAATTCTAACTGTATATCTTCTTTGAAAGTCAACTTTTATTCCACACCTGGGGATATAGTATGTACCTTACCTACAAGGAAACACGCTTAAGATATTTACGTAGGTTAGGTACCTTACCTACCTATACCTGTGCTAAAGCTTAAGCTGTAGCTAAAGCTGAACCTGAAAAACTGATGGGGATGAGGTAAGCTATAATAAAAATACACAGATACAAATGCACCCAACTGGAGTTCCGTCATTCCTCACAGCCAGCTCCGCATCAGTATATACAGAAGATCAAGCTGTTAAAACAGGTCTTACATTATATTGCTGCTGGCTAACGTTTAAGCTGGCCACCACAGAGCAACAAAAACTCATGCCTACCACAACTCACAAGCTACATACGCTACATACTTCTGTGCTATAGCTTATCTCTTAAAGCCACACGGTGCCACACGTTACCAAATCTGATCTCTATGTAGTGCTATAGCAGTTGGCAGTAGTGGCACATTCCACTGGCCGTTTGTTAGTTGGAATTGGAAGTCCATTAATTACACATTCATAAGACTCCAATATTTGAAGCCATTGACTTTTGTTCCGATTTATCGCACGAGACAGAGTGAGACCTGAGAACTAGTTGGTTTTTTTTGTAATGTTTTTGTCTTCTTTTTTCTCTTTTATTGTATTCCAGTGTGTGAGTTGTGAGTTGGTCTTCTTGCAGTCTTCTTCCAGTCTTTTTCTTATTAGTATATATTATAAAACCAAGCGTTTTCCAGTGAAGCTCGAGCTACTTTAAGTTCGTTCACCGGGCACATGCGTGACGTCGATCGTTGTAGATCGGTGTTGATCTTCGGTCTTCTTTGTGGATTTTCTTCTTTTTCTCTCTTCTTTTTATTTGTTGTTATTGTTGTTTAGTTTAAAGCCTCTAAATAATAATTATGCTGGTTTTTGTGTTGTTTTTGCGCAGTTGTTGGCGAAATTGAGGCCAATTCGCATTGAAATTCATTCCACGAGCTGGTTGTTGCTTGATGAGAAAAACCTTACAAACTTAACAGATATAGGTAGATAGAAAAAGAGGATTGTTGCTCAGCCAGCTTAGGCTTGACTTCTAGAAATCTAATCAAACTTGTGTTGCTCTATAAGAAAAAAGCCTTATTAGTCATTTTAAGAGTGTTTAAAGCAAACAAACAAAAATCAATCAAGACTTTTATACCTATAGAGAAACTTGATTACTGTTAGTAGGTAATGTTAAGGCCAACCGTCAGCTGAGCTGCCAGTTTTATTTTATATCGTGACCGTCAATCATCTATCACAGAAAAACGAATGACACAAAAACAGAACAGGAACAACACAAAACGTTAACATCAACAATGCTCCTCGTTTCATCAAGAAAGACTAGAAGCTCTTCTCGTCGTTCCTCCAAAATGTAATTAAGAAGACTGAGACTGACAGTGTCACCTGTCAAACTGAGCTTGTGCTCGATTTGTAGCAAAATTATTGTTCTATTGTTTTGTGATTTGTGCACTTCACCACTTCCCCCTGCCTCATCACTTGTCTCTGTGCCTCATCAAGAAATCTAAAGATAAATATTTAGATATATTTTGTTGTATTATAATAAAGTTGTACATAGATACTTTGCTCTTGCTCTGCTCGATTAATGATTGATTGAGTTGATTAATGGTGGAAATTTCTTGCGATCTATGATTATGATTAGAGAAAAGAATCATAGCATGCCTTGCCTGTATATTATAATAGGATGAGATTATTGAACTTCTTGGTGATGTGATGTGCTGTGCTGTGTGGTATGGTGGTGTTCTAGAGCACGGCTTGGGTTGGGTTTGGATCTCCATCTCGGTGGGCTGTGGATGGCGTGCTGTTGAATTGAGTTATTAGTATAGATTCTATCTTTTATTATAATTCTTTTTTTTGTGTTGTCTCCCTCTTCTCCCTCTTCTTCGTGTTCTTTTTCTTCTTCTTCGTCTTGAATAGGTATACTAACTATTATATAAGAATGAGGATGAGAAGGTCAATCAACCTTTAGTTTATGGTTGTGAGAGAGAATATGGAATTAGATTGGTTGATGATTGCAGATGTTACAATCTATGAAAATATTATTGTAGCTTATTTTTTATTTTGTTTTTCTATCTGAAACTTCTTATTTAAAAGTCTAATAACCTAAAATTTACCGTGTCAAAAAATCCCTTATTTGAAGAAAAACTATGGAATCAATTAGGTGGTGGAACATTCCGTAGAGAACTAGTGACTTACTACTCTAAGCCATTCCTGTGTGAGAGTCATTTCAGGGATGGAGGGGACTTACATTTTTTATGCCGAATCCGAAAAGCAAGTTTGAGAGAGTACTTTTAATGACATGAATTACTCTTGGAGGAATTGTCAATTCCTCGCAGAAGCAGTAGCCGTGAAAAAAGAAACTTTAAGGTGGCACATGCAGGGATCGAACTCAAGAACCCTAGCATGCCAGTCCTTAGCTAGTTCTCTACGACTGTTCAGTCAACGGGCTTCATTTAACAATGTTTGAAATGAAGAAAGACCAAAGAATTCGGCTTTAAAGGTTGTGCGTCTTCAAGTGTGACCACACCAAAGAAACATTTCGGGAAACATAGTTTAAAAAACGTTTCGGAAATGCTTCCCATAAAGAACGTTTTAGAAACATTGCACACAAATTTCTGATTTGTTTTTTTTTCGTTGCCCCACGCTTTTAGCGATATTTTGTATTTATATGAATAACTACTGAAGCACTTTCTGTCTATGAAAACGCTTGGGAAACTTATAAATTTCCCCATTCGGAATAGAACAGACTGTACAGGAAAAAAAAAACATTTCAGAAATGTTTATCTGTTTCTGAAAAGTTTTTTAAATGCTTCTGAAATGTTTCTTTGGTCTTGAAGAACCTTTATAAACATTTCCCAAATGTTTCTCTATTTCTGAAATGTTTTTTTAAATGTTTCTCAAATGTTTTTTAAATGTTTCTTAAATGCTTCTGAAATGTTTCGTAAATGCTTCTGAAATGTTTCCAGGGTCTAGAAGTAAATGTTTCTTTGTTTCTAAAATGTTTTTCAAATGTTTCTGAAAAGTTTCTTAAATGCTTCTGAAGTGTTTCTTTGGTCTAGAAGAACCTTTATAAACATTTCACAAATGTTTCTCTGTTACTGAAATGTTTATTAATGTTCCTCAAATGTTTTTTAAATGTTTCTGCAATGTTTTTTAAATGCTTCTGAAATTTTTCTTTGGTCTAGAAGCACCTTTATAAACATTTCACAAATGTTTCTCTGTTTCTGGAATGTTTTTTTTTTTAAATGTTTCTCAAATGTTTTTTTAAATGTTTCTGAAATGTTTTTTTAAATGTTTCTGAAATGTTTTTTTAATGCTTCTGTAATGTTTCTTTGGTCTAGAAGTAAATGTTTCTCCGTTTCTTAAATGTTTTTCAAATGTTTCTGAAAAGTTTCTTAAATGCTTCTGTAATGTTTCTTTGGTCTAGAAACAAATGTTTCTTAAATGTTTTTCAAATGTTTCAGAAAAGTTTCTTATATGCTTCTGGAATGTTTCTTTAGTCTAGAAGTACCTTTATAAACATTTCAGAAATGCTTCTCTGTTTCTGGAATGTTTTTAAAATGTTTCTTAAATGCTACTTTGGTCCAGAAGCACCTTTATAAACATTTCAGAAATGTTTCTGTGTTTCTCTGTTTCTGAAGTGTTTCTGAAATGTTTCTTAAATGTTTTTAACATGTTTCAGGAAAGTTTCTAAAATGCTTCTGAAATGTTTCTTTGGTCTATAAGTACCTTTATAAACATTTCAGAAATGTTTCTCGGTTTCTGGAATGTTTTTTAAATGTTTCTTAAATGCTACTTTGGTCCAGAAGTACCTTTAAACATTTCAGAAATGTTTATCTGTTTCTGGAATGTTTTTTTTTTTAAATCTTAAATGTTTTTTTTTAAATGTTTCTGAAATGTTTTTTTAATGCTTCTGTAATGTTTCTTTGGTCTAGAAGTAAATGTTTCTCCGTTTTTTAAATGCTTCTGAAATGTTTCTTTAGTCTAGAAGTACCTTTATAAACATTTCAGAAATGTTTCTCTGTTTCTCGAATGTTTTTTAAATGTTTCTTAAATTTTTCAAAAGTGTGTCTTTGGTCTAGACGCATTTTTAAAAACATTTCAAAAATGTTACACTATCGTCCAGACTAAAGAAAACATTTCAGAAATGTTTTTTTTAATGTTTCTGAAATGTTTCTTAAATGCTACTTTGGTCCAAAAGCACCTTTATAAACATTTCAGAAATGTTTCTGGGTTTTTCTGTTTCTAAAGTGTTTCTTGAAATGTTTCTAAAATATTTCTGAAACGTTTCTTTGGTCTAGAAGCACATTTATAAATATTTCAGAAATTTTTCTCTGTTTCTGAAATATTTGTTTAATGTTTCTAAAATGCTTCTGAAGTGTTTCTTTGGTATGGAGATATTTTTGAAAGGAAACAATATTGATCAAAGTGTGTTGCGCTATTTTGGAAATTTAGTAACTGAGCTTGCTGAAAGACTCTAACGCAGAAGGACTAAAAAATGGTGTAAGATTTTTCACGATAAGAATCATCTCTAATTTATATCAATCTTCTCTAGCAATGGAATTGTGATGGCCGACGAATGTGGATCTTTACCCTACTTCGCTATTAAAGATGATTTTGTGAAGAAATTCATTATCTTGGAATATCTTCTCTCTTTAGCTTTAATTGGTAAAACGGCTTCAATTCTTTAGTCAGCTGGATCTTGTATGGGTGTTAACCAACCTTAGACAAAATACGCCATAATGTGATCGGAGCCATATTCAATTGTTGCGATTGCAGTTAAATTGACTGATTTAGATCGTTATGTTGATATTTTCGATACTTCAACCACACTACTACACGGCAACATCACAGAAAGAATAAGTACACTCAAATTTTTGCACTTAGCTTTTTATTGCCTGTTTTTTAGGACGAGAACTATGACCTAAAATTGGAGTTAACTTCGAATTTCGGTTTTAAACTTTTAAAAATTAAGACGTTGCTCGATCCTTTACTTTATCATGATAAAAATGTTGAGTTTGGCGAATAAATTCACAATGCTAGTTTGCTGATTAGTTAAAGGGTGCATTCACTAGTTAAATTCAAATTTGTCAAGTTCCTATTGAAAAACCCTATATGTTTTCCAAAATCTGAGAAAAGAATACCCACAAGAGCTCATACCATTCCTCCTTTTGAGTAGCTAATATATAACCTTAATTTGATCGAAATTTGTTTTTGGTGACAAGAATCGCTTTTGACAACCAAGGAGCTCATGTCATAACTTTCTTCAAGACCAATGAACATTGCTATTATTAAAACCATTTTTCATCACAATGAATCTTTTATTCATTTTGATTTGACTAAACTTTTTTTTATTTTTATTTTTAAATTCCACTCATCGCCGAACATATGTACAAGCAAAATCGACTCTCAGCTCAACGATGATTGATGGCATGTCGTGGCGTAGCACAGAGAGAGGGTTGTCTTTTCGTTGGCATTGCTTGTAGTCGTAAAGAGTGTTCTTGAATGATATATAACGAAGGGAGGACTATTGAATGAAAATTGCCAGACTAAGACTATCAATTTATTCTGTTTGTGATTTTCAAGTTGCTGTTGCCAGTACCTAGACCTACCACCCGATTCGTAGTGTGGTGGTGTTCTGCCATTTAAACTAAGCACTTGGAATTATTTTCAATTTATACTCGGATGTATAGGTACGAGTATATATCTACTTAAGTGCGATTTGGTTGCACTTGTCTTGTCGAAGAAAAGCCATAGAAAGTCTTTAAGAATTTACTTACGAGTACATACATGAGCAACTAATCTTTGTTTATTTTTCAGTATTAATTTTGTGTGCAAAACCTTTCTATTTTTATGAAAATGTGTACTGTGAAGAACGGTAAAATAAAGGTGACGAAGTTTTTTGCTGCTTGAGTGGTCGTAATGACTTTTTTTTTAAATGGCTTAAAGGTGTGAAAAGTATAAAGGGATAGGAGCATGTGATGTTAAAAGAAAGAGGCAGTTTTTTGATTTTTTTTTACAGATGTCGGGGGCGTATGTGGAACCTTTTTATTTCTTTTAAATATTCCCATTCACTTCTTAGGTGAAACATTTCTATTTCTAATTTTCTGCATGCCGTCTAAAAGTACATTCTTTTTAAAAATGTAAAAAATGTAATTGCTTTCGTGAATGTTGTCCATTTGCATTTGAGCCCAACAAACTTTCAGCCAAATGTTCTTTTCTTTTTTAAAAACGCATTATTTCGGCTACAGAGCAATCATCACATTGGAAATAATTTTTTAATCTTCCACAAGGTGTTCAGGTATCGGGTTTTTCAATAAGAGCGCTACAAAAGTTTTTTTTTTTAAAGAAAACAAAAACGGTTTTAGATATCAATAAAATTCTTTATTCCTGTGAAAGAACGTTCGATGCCATATCATCCAATTGGGGCCAAAAATAGTCGGTTATCATTGAACGGTAGCGATCCCCATTCACAGTAAAGTGCAGGTCTTGATCATCACGTAAGAAGTACGGCCCAATGAAGCCGCCGCCGTGCCGGCCCATAAACCACACCAAACCGTAATTTTTTTGGGGTACAATGATGACTCATGGAGTACGTGTGAATTGCTGCCTGAGCAATACCGCATATTTTGTTTATTGACGAAGCCATTCAGCCAGAAATGAGCCTCATCGCTGAAGATGATTTTTCTATGAAAATCCGAATCATTTTCAAGTTCTTGCTCAGCCCAATTTACAAACAGACGACGATTCTTGTGATCAAGCGGCTTCAGTTCTTGCGTCAATTTAATCTTGTAAGGATGTAGGCCAAGATCTTATCACAAAATTCGCCACAACGACGTCACAGAGATGCCCAACGCTTTTGAGAGACACATTTGGGCTTTCTTCAACTGAAACCTTAGCGGCAGCAATATTCTCAACACTAAGGGCACTTCTTTGTCTCACTGGCACGGGAACATTTTGTACTGTGCCTGTGGATTCAAATTTTTCCACTAGACGCTCAATTGTTGATCTGCTAAGACGATTATGACGACCATAAATTGGACGTAGCGCTCTTAACGTTGATGCAACTGACTCCGAATTTCGGTAGTAAATTTTATTAGTTTCGACTCGTTGTTGGCTCATATCTTTCCATCATGAAATGGCAAAACTTACTGAAGAGAAATGTCAAAAGAGCTTGTCAAGAAATATAGCGTCGTTTGCTGTCCCTGTCCCTCTGCTATTGTAGCGTTCCTGTTGAAAAGCCCTGTATAATGACTGATTTGTTAAAAGTTAGCAACAATATCTTGAAAATAATAAAATAAGTCTGATTTCAGTATGTATTTTTAGTTTCGGAGATTTTTAGTCTAAAACCATTTTTTTTTTTTTTTTTTTTTTTTTTTAATTTAACGGACTTATAACTGATAAAAAAATGATATTGACCAATTAATAATTACAACTATACAACAAAATTTCAAATACTTTCTATTAACAGTGAGTGTAGGAAAGTTTATTAAAGCGAGCCTTTATGTATCCTATGACCCTATTAGCTTTCTTAACTATGTAGTTTAAATGCCCATTAAAATTTAACTTGGGATCAAGAATAACCCTTTTCATCATTTAAAACAAGACGATTTCTATTGCGCCATTCCTTAAATATTAATAAGTATTCTTGTAAAAATAAACAGTCTATACTTTTAAAAAGCATAATGTCATCAGCACAACTAAGGACGAACAAATATTGTATGATCGAAACCAAGTCATTTATAATTAAAAAAAATGGGACCTAAATGGCTCCCCTGAGGGACGCCAGAATTGTCAACAAATCGATTCGAATATTCATTCCGAAATAAACACTATACGTTCTATTTTTTTTTTTTAAATACGATGAGATGCAATTTAAGAAGATGTTGTTAAAACCTTGATTGTTTAACTTGAAAATCAATGTATTGTAACACAACTTGTGAAAGGCTTTACTAAAAACAGTAAATACACAATTGACAAAGGAAAGCACATTACATACAATAGACTCGAACAGTTTCGGTATTAAATATAATTTAGCTAAGGTCTGTAGTTCATTACTTCATTTTTAGGACTTTTTCTTGTGCACAAGTATAATGAATGCATTTTTGCAGATATAAGTAAAAAGCGAAGTATTTAAGGACTCATTTTTTTTTTAAGATAGAGGATGCTACACCATCAGGGTCTGGACTAAAACACTCATCTTATTTCATGATACTCTGTGCTACAATATCTTCGTTTATTTCAACTTCAATTTAATTCAACTTAAGTGTGGAAAATTTACTTCAAGAGAAGAAGACTAAGAACTGTTGTCATCGTTTGAATCTATAAAAGCTTCTTTGAAGAAGTTTGCAAACGTCTTTGCGATAACTTTTGGCCCATGACTAATTGACGATAAACTTGACAAAAAGTTAATATTGCAAATGAAAATTAATTGATTCCAGTCAATGGTACATAATATATTAAAAAGTTCTACAAAATTACACTTACTACAATTAAATTCAAGTTTGTTAAAAGTGTTATTATATGGAGAAGATCTAGGTTTAAGTTAAGTGGAACATCTAAAGCTGGATGATGTCTTTCTTCATCTATTAGTTTAATAGCTGAGGCTAATACTGCAGTTTCAGCTCTCACGGTATTGGAAATAAATACTTGATCCAGTTTTCGGCCTAAACGATTTTTCACTCCTTTGAACTGACTCATTTCACATGAAGACACACCATCAACGTGCGTAGAACGTGGAACGTAGAAATTATCGTTATCAATTTTAACCAAATTCTGGTATAGTAGGCTTAAGTCACCTACGATCAAATTTTCATCTTCATGTTTCAATAGAACATAAATACTTTCTATGAAGTCATTCAATTTTTCGTAAACGTACTTATTAGAATTTGGAAGTATGTAAGCCGTGGATTTAAATATATCCCTCTACTCCAGTTTTATCTTCAATTTTCATGCATTAAACTTCAATATCAATGGACCTTAAGTCGTCGATCAAATAATTGAGTTTATGATCGCTAAAAGAATTCCACCTCCTACAATATTGGAGTTGTCTATGTGGTGACTATGATTTGATAGGAGGTATCAAAAAGCTAAGAGTCAAGAATAAAGCTGAAATAAAATTAGTTCGAAGGCAGTATATTTAATTCTTAAAAATATACTCGAGTCGAAAAACCAGATGTCAAAAACTTTAATCTCCGTCGTTAAAATTATTTTTGGTTCGTAAAATATTCGATGCGACAAATATTTTTTGTTAAATTTATTTGATTTATAAAAAACACCATTAATTGAATTTCTCTTAAAATAATATTTATTTGGTATCAAGTCACATTATACAGGGTTATCCATTTTGCAGTTTCGAAAGTAAACGGAAACAAAACACATATTAAATATTTTTTTTTCATGATATTTCTTTTTTATTATAAAATTTTTAGTTTTCAACCACTTTTCGATACATATTGGGCGGTATCTCGGCTATTACTTGAGGAGTTTTGGTTTTTAAGTGCTCAAGAGTTAAGGGTTTATCTGCATAAACACGGTCTTTTGCGTAGCCCCACAAATAGAAGTTCAGCGGTGTAAAATCGCATGATCTTGGTTGCCAGTTAATATCGTTACGACGAGAAATTAAGTGTCTCTTGCAACACAGCCATATCCGCTCTAGTTGTGTGGCATGTGTCACCGTCTTGTTGAAACTACATATTCTCCAAGTCATATTCTTCAATAGCAGGCAAAAAGAAGTCGGTTATTATATGACCATAACAGTCGGAATTGACGGTGACAGTCGTTCCATCGTTGTTTTCGAAGAATTAAGGTCCAATCACACCTCCGGACAAAAGACCGCACCAAACAGTCACTTTTTGTGGGTGTAATGGCCTCTCTTTAATTACTTGAGGGTTCTCAGTACTCAGACCCAAATACGACAATTTTGTTTATTAACCTACCCACCGAGTGAGAAATGTGCTTCGTCGTTGAAGAACATTTTGTTCGAAAAATTGCTGTCCACCGCCTGTTGTTCAAGCACCCATTCGACGTATCTACGACGCACACTGGGGCCGGTTGTATGGAGAGCGTGCTCAAAACTCTGTATCTATGGGATTCGTTTCAAAAATGGGTGTATAGTTAATAAAAAGGAAATACAATTCATTAATAAACCAATATTTTTCTTACTTCATTTAAAAAAAAGGTATATGTACATATTTTACAAAGTGTAGCTTTAAAAAGTAGATAAAGAAAGGTTTAAGTTTTTAACGTTCTTCTTCTAATAAATTCACAACTTCAATGTCGAATGATTTTCTATTTACAACAGGTAACGAGCGCATAAGACTCATAAATGGATCAGATGAGATAAATAAACGATTAAAAATATCAGTAATGTTATCTTTTCTGGATGTCTTTCTACTAAAATATTCCCTGCATGCTTTAAAGTCCTTGTTCCTGGCCTCTTGCGCCTCTTCGCTTAGCATACCAATTGGTAATAAGGCGTTATTGATAATTTCAGACCCATGAATAAGGATTTTGTGTACAGTTGGGGTCATTGGCATCCACGGATATAATTCTACATATAAACAAGCAGTGTCTCGGCAGTAATTTTTGAACTTTTCAGAGTTGATACTAAAGCCGCTTGATATGGCTTGTAGTATCATATAAAATCGTCTGATAAGCTCCGCATTCACTCCTGTCACTTTTGCAGACGTTTCTTAATTTTGAAAAAACTTTCGAGCTACGTTTCCGTCATTGCTAATTCCGAAACCAGGCTTTGGTTTGTCTACAATGAGAGACATTTGGCTCTTGAATTCTGTCTGTATTCTATTTTTATTTTCTTCAACGATTAATTTATTTTTTTTACTGACACGCCAAGAAGCTATTGGTAATTTGTATGCAAGATGCAATATACACTCAAAAGTTCTAATCCATGAGTGTAGTACAGAAATGCCAAATGACAAGTAATCACTTTGTGTCTCTTTTTGACCAACTAGTTCAAGATTATTAAAGTCTTTGGACGTTGCACCACATAAATAGCATCTGAGTGTAGAATTTGTATCAGTTAAGGAATTGCATATTTTCCATCAACCATGGTAAATTTCCATTTAAATAAACTAATGAACTTATTAAGTTCCTGATTTCGCTATCAATTTTCTCTTTTTTTTTCTTAACAAGTTCATCTGTTTCTTTTGCGTATTCGAGATTAATGGGCCTGCAAAATCTGGGTGAGTAAGGTCTGGGGTTTTGCCACAAGACAACTGGCATCTCATTCGATTTATTTAATACTAACCGTAAAGGTACTAGGGACGTTAAAAACATATATTTGTCATCAGAAAATTCAGATATAAACTTTTGCTTGTACTGCGTATGGCTGGAACTTCCATCGAACCCCCATTTTGAAATTAAAACAATCTCGTCAGATGGATTTACAGTGCGTAATTCAAAAATATTTTGCTGAGAATTAAGTAAGCGGTTGGCTGTGTGATCAAGCAGCGACTGAAGAGACACCTCAGCTTTAGTTTTACTAACAGAAACATTATTAGGATAGCATAAAGACTTTTCTGCCTGAATCATTTTATATGATGGAAACAGATCTTTTGCAAAGTTCCTGATGGTGTCGTATTGCTTTCTTGACAGTTGAGCTTCAATGATCATTGAAAGTGCTTCTCGTGGTGACAATTTTTTTATTTTTGAATCAATATTTAAATCAAGGCAACCTTTTGCGTAGGTATGTGACTCTGCAACTTTCTTAATAACTTCTGCTTCTTGACTTTTACCTGAAGCCCTGAAAGACATCTGAGCAGCAAAAGCCAAGGCATTTGCAGGAATCTCAGAGCGCAAACAAGCCGTTTTTCTACGTTTAGTTTGATCACTGCACTCCTCAAACTCTAACGTAGGTCTTCCCATCCCCACCCTAGGAACACATGATTTTTGGAACACACAACTCTGTTCCAACCAACTTTTTTCATTTGCTACAAGCCGTTCATTGTGCTTAGAATGCATTATCCACTTACTACGTAGCTGGGTCTTGAAGTTCCGGAGCTCCGTTTTAATTTTGTTTCTATTTTCAGTAGGACAAGCCGTTATTTCCATAACAAAGTCAACAATGTGATCAAATTTTTTACCGAAATCTTTGTCATTACTACTTATAAATTTATCCACTAAAACTTTTTTTTTAATTACAATTTCTGATGAAGAATCTGAAAAAAAAAAAAGATTTTTTTCAACCTCCACAGCCTCATTTCTTATAGAATTAATTAAAAAAAAACTTCGAATTGCAAAAGAGGCTTTCAGTTCTAGCTTTTGTTTCTACTAAAAGAACATCTATATTATAAGTCTACATACTCAGTTTTAAAAGCCTCTATTGCAAATTAGAAAAAAAATGTGTTAAACATTTTATATGGATATTTGCATTTTTTATTTTTTATTTCCGCGAGTTTTATTATTTATGTTGATACAAACACTTTTTCCTTATCTACTGACCTTGATTAATCGATGACATTTTTTTCTTTTTTTTAAACCCACTGATTTTTTTTTTTTTTTAACTTTCGATTGACCGATTAAAGCATAACAGATCTTTTTATTTACCAAAACACAACTTTACCGCTTGTTTTCTAGCAGCCTACTCCCTCTCCGACCTTCAAAGCTTTACAGACTGATAGAAAATTATCCTAACTTTGCAACAAAAAAAAAATTTTGCAGGAAACCGTTATTCTCAATTTTGCATTTTGAGCACGCTCTTCATACAACCGACCCCAGTGTGCGACGTTGTGAATAGTCAGCTAGCTTCAAGTGTTGTGTGAGCTGAATATAGATTTAGGTGTAAATCCAAATGCAAAATATGCCATAATGTGCCGTAAGACAGTCCGAATTCCTGGAAACAACGACGAGGAATCGACACATTCGGGTCTTCGGCAACACTTTCAGTGGTACGAACGAAACGATGATGCACAGGCCTTACAATATCTCTAATCAATCCAGTCTTTTCAAATTTCTTCACAATTTTGCCAATTGCTTGCGTAGTTGGACGATTATGTAAACCATTATCTGCTCTTAAAGCACGATATGTGGGTGTGCAGAATCACCATTTTTGTAGTAGGTTTTAACAATTTGTATGCGTTGTGCGATAGTTTAGCGATCCATTTTCGTAAATGTTTTTTTTTAATTTTCAATTAAAAAAAAAAAAATTGGTTTTACAACTTAGTTTGACAGATGTCGAATTCCAGCCCTATATTTTTGAAACCGCAAAATTAATAACCCCTTATAATACATTTTTGTATTGAGATCGTAAGCGTTATTGTTTTATGCGATATTTTGGGTCAACCAAAATTTTCACTAACTTTGTTTTGAAAGTCCTTTTTGTGTCTTTCGATGTTATAACCTGTAAAACAAAATGTATATAATATCTCTTCTAGCTCTTGAGATATGGACAACGAAATACGCACACACAAATGTCTCTCCAGAAATCTTTCATTTAGATTCTTGGGAACTCGAAACATCGAGAAATATCAAAATTTTCGTTTCGACAAATCGGTGCGATTATCTACAATAACTTCCAATGTTAAGTTAAAAAGTGAACTAATTGACTTATACTGCGTAATTGAGCTCTAGTGAAAGAGTCATAAGTCCATAAAGCTATTGATTTTAAGTCGAAATAAATCCATGACGTCATGGCATTCTGTAACTTCCTTACAATAATGATATAAACTAATATTTCCAAATATGACCTCATGTGCTTATGTGTTTAGGTGTGCTTAAAACATATACATACATCATATATCTCACTCAATCGATTGATGTTCAAAATGAGGGAAGTCCTTAGAAGACAAGGGTGTTTTCAATTATTGCAACTGTCTTTAAAATTATTTTTTTTTCTACAATTATTTTTAATCATCAATTTGAAAACAGTGAAAATTTTGTTCCTCGTAAAGTTTTTTTCAGTTTTTTTACCATAAGGAAATTCAATTAATTCATTCCATTAATATCTTATTTTCACAACCTATGAAGATATCTTCCTGTATACCTATCAATCCAAATACTATTTTAATTTGTTGTTTTTGATATTGTTTTAAATTTAGAAGTTCCACTCATAAACCTAACTAAATTATTGCATTTAAAATTATCTATCTGCTCTTAAGCAAAATTTCGCCACCCATTTTCCCGTCATCATCGTGGTCGTCGTATTGGTATTCGTGGTGCGCTAGAAAATCGCCTGTTGCATTTCACTTTGTTCGCTCATGCAGCGTTATACTGTTTATGAGGGCTTTTCCCCCTATCTCTCTCTCTTTCTCTCACTTGTTTTGTGCCACTTTTATTTCCGTGAAAAATCAACACACCTTAAAAAAAATGATTGTCAACTTCTCTCTTTTACTGTGTATTAACATTTTGCAGAAAAATCTGCAAAGAAAACATGAAAGAAAGTTGGAAAATTTCACATTGGAAAAACTTTGATGATGTGTTTCTTGGAAATGAACATAAAACAAGAGAAGAGAACGTCATATCGAAGTGTGGTGAATTTGACTACAGAAATTAACCATCCATCAACATCTACATTCTCCACCCACCCAATTTTCCATGCTCTCTTTTTTTCTCTTCTCACGATATTAAAGAAATGGTTCTCTTTTTGGCTTTCTAGTGGCGATGGTGAAGGTGAGTGAGTGAGTGGAAAAGCCATTTTCATAATTTCACCACGATTCTTGGAGCTTAGGGTAAAGCATAGAAAACAACTGCTATAATTACTCATACAGAGAGTTTTCACATTTCCATGACATTATTTTCTCGCATGTTTTTATATATGGCTATAGTTGGAAAGAACCTGGAAAGTGGCATGTTTTTGTGTTTTGTTGAACATTTATTTTATGCTGTTGAATGTTTCACCAAAATTCCAATGTGTGAAGTGGGAGTGTATAGTTTAATGGGCTTTGGGTTATAACAGAGGGGTGGTGTGATGGTGACGCCGACGACGACGACGACGGTAGAATTTGATCTACCGAAGAAGTACTAATTATAATTTTATGACATAGCGTTGCCAGAAATATTGAAAAAACCTATCATATGAATGTGGACTTAATATACAAAGATGAATTATTGCCTTTTGTGTAAAATTAAACAGTATTTTCTTCTTTTTTATGAAGTATTATATTTCTAAAGTTATACCTAATGTACATATGTTGGACTTATTATGACAAAATGGTTGTTGTAAGAAACCTTGAAAAAGAGTCTTTCTTTTTATAAAAAATATAAATCAAATTTCTGAATCATTTTTTCTGTTCTTCTGTCATCTTTTAATTTAATTTTTATAGCACCTGGTGTGAAAATAAAAAGATATTTCTTAAGGTGATAGATCATTTTAAGTTGCCTTAAAATTAAAATATATGACAATGTTGATGGAAATGGTGTCGAGAGATTTCAAGATTTTTAGTTTGTCCTTTTATTCGAGGGGGTTTAAAAAAAGATTTATAAACTTGGAAAGTATTTTAATATTGGACTTGTGTGATTATAGTACATACATATATTTTTCGAGTTCCAGAAATGTTGATAAACAAAACCATATATCGTGGTTGGAAGACAGAAATGTTGGGAAACTTTTCTTCATTGGAGTATATTTACTTCAATTTAAGACTTATGTTTTTATGTTGTGAGTTATCGTCAAAATAAATTTCCTTCGATCACAATTAAAATTCTAAAGGATTTTAATAACAAGACTATCGGACGGGAATCCACTAATATACATATTCATAGAATTATGAAATTCTTATAATGGGTGGTTAAATTTTAATGGCCGATGTTGACTTTAAATAAAACATGTTCGATTACGTTAAGGCATAATTGAGGTTCTATGCCCTTAATAAGCCCAACTATCTTATTCTTTAGCTCTTGAATTTTTGCTGGCTTATCGACGTATTATGAAATAATCCCAAAGAAAGAAGTCCACCATGTGAGATAAAACGGACATTGAATTTGTCGTGCAAACGGCAGAAGAGCCATTGTTTCGTTAGCTGTTGTGTGGCAAGTGGTACCATACTGTTGAAACCACATATCATCTACATCCATATCTTTTAAGTTATACATCATCTACAAAGTTCTTTATCATTTTACGATAGCGACCACTCACAGTAACTGCTTGATCGGCCTTATTTTGGACAAAATACGACCCGATGATGCCGCCAGCACATAAACGCACCAAGCAGTCGAACAGTCACTCTTTGGTGGTGCATTGGTTTGTGGACTCGACAATGACTCTTGGATTATCATTCTTCCAAATGCGGCAATTCTGCTTATTGACTACGCAGACGCTTGAAATTGTCAAGAGGTTTTAGTTCTTGAGTCAATTGCAGCTTGTAAGCGTGTTAATGCAAGTCTTTATGCATAATGTTCATCAATGACGAGCGTGAGTGGTGCAATTGTTGTTGCACGACGGCAAGTTGAGGTGGACGGCTTTTCAGCCACGTTATCGCAAACAGCAGCAATATTTTCTACAGTACGAGCTGTACGAGTATGCACTGATGTTTTCAAATCTCCTAAAGATTCGGTTTGCTCAAGATCTTCACATTGTACGCACATTAGGACGATTAAATTGACCGAAAAAAATCACGAAATTTTTTTGAACGCTCATTTTCGTAATAAGCCTGAATAACTTTAACGCGTTGCTTGATTTTGTATCTTATTCCATGTATCAATCAAATTGAATTTGTCTGAAATTGAGAAATGTCAAATGAAATCTTTGAGAAAAACTTGACATTTATTTGTGGTTCATTTCATCCATTTGTTGTAGCATATTTCACATTCAACATCAACCCTTAAAAATTAACCACCCTTTACAAACTGTTGTTTTTAACATTTTTTCCAGTTATTTTTTTTTTTGTTTAAACAAATTGCATACAAATTCTTTTTAAAGTCTTAGCTAAGCTACAATGTAGAAACAAGTAGCTTTGGATATCTGTATAACTATTGAACTTCATGAACTAAGTGAAATGAAACCTAATATTCCGGTCTGCTTAAATTTAATGTACTTATATCCATTTTTTGTAGCATCTTTGCCTTTAGTTGGAATTCTTTTTTACGGGCATACAAAATTATCTATAAAAAAAAAACATTGTTCGGTGTATGAAAAAGTTATCTCATAAATAGTCCATATAAAACACAGAAAAATTATCCTATGCCTGCAAAAAACATAATAATATCAATAACTTGGGCTACATCCAAAAAAATCTATCAAACACACCAAAATATCACAAAAAAAAGAACAAAAACAACACTAATATAACATTCGAAATTATAAACATTTATTTCGCAATATAATGAACGACTATACCTATGTACATACATACTATGTAGATATACCTTAAGGTAGACCATCAGCCTCTATGGTTTTTATATATCTATTTTTATAATTTTCATGCCTATACACCCATAGCATCACTATAGCATTTTCATTAGACCATAAAATATTTACGATCCTAAAACCATCTTACATACCGTTCGTATATACATACATACATACAAATATGTTCATATGAAGCTACCGGCTTACTATAGAAGTCGGAAAATATATGTGATGATGAATTCTTTTGCACTCGGAAATATATTTATACTTTTTTTTTATTATTTAATAAAAACTGCACCTACGATTTATAATAGCTCATTTCAAACACCGACCCAAACCCCCCGTCCCCTTCAAACCTCTGCCGACCCTTGTGGAGAACAATATTGGAAGGAAAAATATAAATATTTCGTCCCCACCTGTCTAAAAAAGAAAATCGTGACTACAGCTACACTTTAACCCACATGAGATACAAATGTCTATAGATATTCACCACACCATCAATGCGCAGAACCCCAAAAACATTTAAATTCGAATGGAAATAGAATGTGCTCCGCATATATTCCAATCCCAATCCATCCATCTAAAGCTGTTCACACTCCTTTTCTCTTATATCTTTTATCTTCTGCATTTATATACATTTTCATAAACAAAATCTCTCTTTTCGAAGAGAATCACAAAAACACACCACACACAAAAACGAACAGAAACAGAATTAAAGAAAAAAAGATACAACAAAAAAAAAACAATCCATGGAAGTCGAGGAAAGAAAAGTGATTAGATAAATATCAGACTTCCAACGGGTCGACCACGACGACGACTATACGACGACGACGAGGAGAACACCATCGCAGGGCGACAGTTCGCGATGGAACTTTGAAGATTGTGGATCGTACAAAAAAAAATTTAAATTTATTTTATCTTCATTCGTACAAAGAAAAATAAATTAATTAAAATTAAAATCACGGATATTGTATCTGTTATCTCTGAAATACAATTACAATACAAAACAAAACAGGATACTTTTCCTAAGCTACAAATCGGTTTCGGTCGTTTTATTCCTTTTTTATTTGTTATCCTGTTTTTCGTCTTCGAATGAAGTCCTGACAGATTCTTGTCACACTCAAGGCTCAGATTCAAAATTTGTGCCTCAAAAAAATTATACAAACAAAACAGCAAAATAAAAGCAAACGAATTTATCTGGACAAGGTCCTTCGCGGCACGCTTCATAAAATCCTTTATAAAAATAAAATAAAATAAAATAAAATAAAATAATACCTATACGAAAAAAAGAATAGACGTCAATTTGTTTCAAGGATTTGCGTCTGTCAAAAGTGCATAGTGTATAGATATAGATACTCTATCTCGTCCTCTATCACCTCCTCCTCTCCACCAACAAAAACCAAACCATCACTACCACGGACCAAAACACCACTTGTGGAGTGGAAACAGGTGTGTTTACTTACCGACGAACGACGAAGAGAGTGCTAAGGATTTAAAATTAATTTGCCTTGGTTGTTGTATCGGGCGACAAATTTGCTTTATTCCGCTCCGCTCCCGCTCAGGTCCGTGCCGACATCAACTACTACTACAAACACAACAACAATAACGACGACGACGACGTGCATTCGAATAATTTAATTGGATTTAGGATCATCAAGGATTTTTTTCCTTCAATTTCAATTAAATTTTTGTTTTCCTTTTTTAAATTTTTCCCATGTGGAGATTTTTGTTTGTTGTTGTTGTTAAAATTAATCACATCTGCACACACACATAGTTTGGGGAGGATGTCTGAAAATTAATAAAATTAAATAAAAACAAATAAATATTTATGTATACATTTTCCATCGATGTGAATTATTGTGTCAAAAATTAAAAAAAAAATATATACAAATATTATTTATTAAAAGTGCTGTGATACAAAAAGAGAATATAAATAAAGAAATTAAGGAAATATAAAAGATATTTAAAGAAAAAAAAATAATACCTAATAATTTATCGATTTAAAATGTTCTAGTAATTAAATAAATAAAATATATATTTATAAAATTTGGTGCAATTTATTTTGTTTGTTCGGGTTTTGGTTTTATTTTCTTCTTAAAAGTGTGAAATAGATTAAAAAATAAGAAAAAATAATATATATATATATAAATAAATGCTTCAAAATAAAAAAAGTGCTTTAATTTAGCTAATTTAAAAAAAAATAAAAGTTTTTTTCATTTTGATTTTTATTATTCAAAAAATAAATTAATATATTTAATTGAAAATTAAAAAAAAATCAAAAGATAAATCAAATCAAATAAAATTAAAACAAAACAAAAATGGTAGTTTTAGAAACTGCCTCCGCCCTATTGGGCGGCCCTTACGCACAAGGGGCACCAGCTTTAAAAATGGTACAAAAACGTTATATTGGATTACATCAATGGTTGGGACCACTTAGAACCAAAGAATTAAAGGAACACATTGTAAGTTCTTTTAGTTTAGTTTTTTTTTTTTTATTATTTTTGATTTAAAACATTAAACAATATTTTCTGCTCAAAATACTCAATGTTTCGAAAATTAAGTTTTGTTTTAAGTACTTGATGCTTAAGAACTTTCATGAAGTCTTTTTCAATAAGGTTTTTTTTTTGTTTCAAAATACTGAATTTGACAACGACTAAGGAGGTTTCTGTGGTTAATTTCAGTTCTTAGAACTTTGATAGGTTCTACAAACAAAAATGTCAAAATTACACTTGAAGCTTAGGCTGATAGTTTCAAAAGTTGCGAGGTTTGGTTGTTGCATTTCTAAACTACTCGGTAGATTTTAACACAATTATTAACCAAGTATGACTTTCCCTCCCATAGCAAGTTTTTGTAATCGGTGTTCGATTTGTCGCATTAAAAATTTTGACATTTCTCGACGTTTCAAGCTCTCTAGAATCTGAATCAAAGGTTCTTAGAGAGATGTTTGTTTTGCGGAATATCTTTTGTCGTCGGCCATTTTTCAAAAACCGCCAGAGATATCGACTTAAAAAAATTAGTTTTACAAATAAAAACAAAAAGAACTTTCAAAAAATTGAGTGAATGATTTTTTTACTACAGAAATTTTAAAAATAGTGAACAATTTATTGGACCCCCAATATATGTTTCGAACACTAGCAACTTCAATGACGTTTTGACGTAACACCAAGTTGAAAGAAATTCCAAAAAAAAATCAACTATCGGTTATTTTAGAAATCAGAAAACGAAAGAAAAATATTTGTCACCTCGATTATTTTGGAAACAAAAAATGATGTAAGCTCCAAATTCTATACATAAAGGAATAAACATTTTTGACATTTGGTAAAATTTTAACAAAAATCGAAGTAGTAGTTTTTTTATAAAAAAAAATAAAAATAAAAAAAAAAGTTAATAAACATTTATTTAAGACTTAATTATCTTGGGAATAATTAAAAAATATCTTATGAAAAGCCTTGTTTTTAACGTCTGGGAAAATTTATTAGAAAATATAATTCACAAATTGACAATGGATTCAAGTCCGGTGACCTATTGCGCCATATTATTATGTTCCACCTCGGCCTATCCATCTTTTGGAGTAAATTCTGTCCAATAAACTTCAGACATTTCTTCGAAATCTTCGAAATGGGTAGAAACAGATTTTCGACTCGAATATTTTGACAAAAATTAAGCATATTCAAACTCCTTTTTGTATTATAAAAAATATTGTTTTTAACATTTGTTTAAAAAATTACAAAAAATACTCAAATATCTCGAGAATAAATGAAGGTGAAGCATTGACTTAAAAATTAGTTAATTCTTTGCAAAATATTATTTTTAACATAAGATAATTTTCTAAGACAAATATTGTTTGTATAAGAAATAAAAACTTTCAAAAAATTCGATTAAAATTAATAAAATAAAAAAATCCCGAGAATAAACAAACTTATTTAATCATATGCAAAATATTGTTGTTAACTTTTAGTTAATTTCTTAGAAATATCCAACTGACAACTTATTTTTTAACTTTAACTTCAATGTTACAGTAATGTAACAAACCCTTAAATAAAAAAAATAATCTGGGATGCGACTCATGTCGATGTGTCTTGCTTAAAAGTTTGTTGGTTTTCGTGTTGTGTTAAAAAAGTTGTCAGTTGAATTATTCTTAAGAATTTCAAAATTACCAACAATATTTTGCATACAATGAAATACATAGTTTTATTTCAAAATCTAGTTTTGTTAACAAGATTTTTAGTCGAAAACCAATTTTTATCAATTTTACTAGCATTTCTTAAAAGTTCTTATTTCTTATATAAACTAATACAAATTGGATGAATGAAATTAATTTGAGAGATATCGAGAACCGAACATCAATTTTTACCAAATTTTCGTACTATTTTTTGTAGATTTTATTTTGTATGAAAAAAAAAACGGATTGTTGCATTCTTATAAAAAAATGTGAGATAAAATAAGTTTGAAGCCAATATTTTTAATTTTTGAAAAGATATTTAAGTCGAAAGTAAATTTTTACCAAGTTTTAGTATAGTTTTTTTTAGGGTTTTATTTTTTGTAAAAAAACTGTCTATTTGATTTTTCTCAAAATTTTTCCGAATGTTGAAAACAATATTTCTTATAAGTTAAAATTAGTTGGAAGCCAAAATCTTATATTTTTGAAAAGATATTTGAGTCGAAAATCAATTTTTACCAACTTTTGTTAATTTTTTTTTTAAGGTTTTTAATTTTTTGTAAATAAAACTATCAATTCGATTTTTCTCAAAATTTTACCAGATGTTGAAAACGTTGTTTTTTGTTTCACAACATTGTTCTGGAGATAAAATCATTTTTTGTTCG
This sequence comes from Eupeodes latifasciatus, assembly GCA_920104205.1. Classification (NCBI taxonomy): domain Eukaryota; kingdom Metazoa; phylum Arthropoda; class Insecta; order Diptera; family Syrphidae; genus Eupeodes; species Eupeodes latifasciatus. Next base: position 186,440,865 of record OV049924.1, read on the forward strand.
TAAAATTTTCGAGGTGACAAAAATTTTTAATCAGTTTTTTTTTTTTTTTGATTTATAAAAACTATCGTTAATTGGAATTTTTTCCAAAAATATACCTCTTTGGTATCGCGTTGCAATTTAGAATATAAAATTTAATTCAAGTATCTAGCGTTATTGATTCGTGATATATGTATGTATGTATTTTGGGTTAACAAAAATGTTCACCTTTTTTTTAAATTGCTATGACAAAAAACCTCCAACGCAATTTTTTTGAGAATCCTTTCTGCATCTTTCTGTATTATTATTTGTATAACAAAATTTATTTGAAGTCAATATCTCTACTGGTTTTTGAGCGAACGTACACACGCACGCACAGACATCTCTCTAAAAATCTTTTATTTCGACTCTATAGACCTTGAAACGTCGAGAAATGTCAAAATTTTCAATTCGACAAATCGGACCGATTACTATAACTTCCTATGGGAAGTTAATTAACAATAATTTTTTAAAATTCTGAAAAATATGTGTTTTTAATAAATAATAAATAATAATTAATTGAGAAGGAAATAAAAAAAACTTTTAGGTTTTATCAAAAACTCATTGTTTTTTTTTCTGTTTGGTTCTTAATCTCCTTTCGATCGTGTAAGGCTCACAAAAGATTTTTGTAGTTTTCAGAACCTTGACTATCTCTGACTTAAAGTTGAAGTTTGGTGTGTGATTAAATTTTCAAACACGATAAGAGAGAGTTCAGACAGACCTTAAGATGAATGTTCGCAAATCACATTACCTCCCTCACTATACTTAAAATAAATCTTATTTTATCACTAAGGGGTTTTTCTCTCTGATAAAGAAAAAATTCAATAATATTTCAAAATTAAAATTGAAGAAATTAGTGTGGTAGTAGTTCACTTTTTAAGAATTGGTACATTTTTAGACCAATATTCATAATAGTTTACATAATTCACTATCTGATAACGCCTTCATAACTTTATAAAGCTGTCTAGGTAAATGCGAGGAAAACTACTTTCTAGCAGTTATTTTCTTTTTAAATCAAATTACCAAGATTATAATAAATTGTAAAAGCGCATGTAGGCTTAAAGACTAAAGTCAATCATATGTATATAATAATCTATTTATTCATCCTTAATACTATACTTAAACATATAAATTGTCTTACACTGTTGTCGCGTTAAATTGCCATTGGATTGTTTTTTCTTGTTGGTTTCTCCCCAAATCAAACATACTTGACTGTCTACTGCGTAACGTACCTTTTATACAAAGCCTAAAAACTTGCGTGTATCACTTAAAAGCTTCCGAACCACATTAACACATATAAGTTTTTCTTTTATTATAAAAAATGTAATAAAAAAAAAAAAAAAAAAACAAATTAACAAAACCTAAAAAGCGACATGTTGTTATTGTTGTTGTCCCGTTTCAAGTTTCCATAAAAATGTCTTTTAATGGGGGTACATGTTCAAAAAAAAAAAAAGAAACGACTTGAATAGCACGTGAACTTTTATAAAAAATATAGGTACTACGTCTCATATATCTATGCACTGTATGTTATTTTTGTTTGTACCATTTTGATGGAAGTTTATCGTTTCATTTAACAACTCCTACATATGTATATGTATTTCTATACATTCATATATAGACATTAACAGTTAAAACATGCGAATAAAAATATAAACAAACTCACAGGTAATTTTTTTTTTGAGAAACGTACAACCTATAAGATTGAAATTTTTATATTGAAATGGGCAAGAGTATTGTAATGTGAGTGGTTTTATGATATTCCATCCATTTGCTTACAAAAATATTTACAATCGCTGTATAATGTTCTTAAAGGGTTTAAGTCGGAAATTTCCATTGTTACATTATCCTTGCTTTGAGTTTGGGTTTAACCCAAGGTTTTACGCACTTTAGGCAAATTCCTTAACACTTTTAGTGGATTTGAGCTTAAGAAATTTTAATTTATCGACTGTTGGAGATGATCTAAAGATTCCGACCTGGTTTAAGTATTTAATTGATTATTATCACTTAAACCTTGAACCAGAGTTTAACCTCATATCAGTTTATACGACCGAATTTGTAAATTAAATTTTTACTTTGAAAGATGATACAATGGCTGTGTCATCAGCTAAGATTCAAAGTGTTCTTGCGCTGATTTAAGTAGATTTTCTAAGTAATTCGAGTAGGCCTGATACAAAATCTTCAGTTTGTTAAATTTTTAAAATGTAAAATGCTTTGATAAAATTTTAGAAGTATGTTTTTCAAAATTAAAGACCAGACAATTAATGAGCGAGGAAGCATATAAAATGGAAGAAGGAAGTAATTCAAACCTCAACAGAATTAATTTATAATTTTTACAAATTTAAAATAATCTCAAGACTGTTAAAAAACTTCTTTGTTGCTATGGGTAATTGGAACTCGCCTCTATTTTTTTTATAAGGTTACTATTATTTGCGTATATTAAGAATTAATTTTATTATTTGCATAGGTCTTGAGCCTATTTTACCAAACACTTTTCACTTTGCAACTTTATAACTTGTAACTTTGCAGCTTTGCACAAAAATATCATGTAAAGTAAAACTGCAAAGTGTTTCACAAAATTTGTAGAGTGATAAAATTTTTCGCTTTTCAATTTTCCAGACTGTATTAACTTCCCATAGGAAGTTATTGTAATCGGGCTGATTTGTCGAATTAAAAATTTTGACATTTCTCGACGTTTCAAGGTCCCTAGAGTCGAAATAAAAGATTTTTAGAGAGATGTCTATGCGTGCGTGTGTACGTATGTACGTTCGTGCGTCTGTACCTTCGCCACGTTTTTTCGTCGTCCATAGCTCAAGAACCAGTAGAGATATCGACTTCAAATACATTTTGTGGGTGGTTTTTTTATCATAGCAATTTGAAAAAAAGGTGAAAATTGTGCTTAACCCAAAATATCTCAGGAACCAATAACGCTAGAGACTTGAATTAAATTTTATATTATACATATATTGTAACGTGATACCAAAAAAAATATATTTTTGGAAAAAAAATCCAATTATTTTTTATAAATCAAAAAAAAAATGAACAAAAACATTTGTCATCTCGAAAATTTTACGAACAAAAAATGATTTTATGTCCAAAACTATTTTTTGCAACGAGTAGTAAAGTTTTTAACATCTGGTAATTTTTTTTTTTTTTAAATAATAAAAGTTGGTAAAAATTGATTTTCGACTTAAATGTATTTTCAAAAATTTGAGATTATGGCTTCCAACTAATTTAAACTTATAAGAAATATTGTTTTCAACATTCGGAAACATTTTGAGAAAAATCGAAAAAAATTAAAACCTAAACAAAAATTAACAAAAGTTGGTAAAAATTGATTTTTGATTAAATATCTTTTCAAATCTTTGAGATATTGGCTTCAATCTAAATTTATCTTATAATAAATATTGTTTTCAATATTCGATAACATTTTGAGAAAAATCAAATTGACAGTTTTTTTTCCAAAAATAAAAACCTAAAGAAAAAAACAATACTAAAACTTGGTAAAAATTTACTTTCGCTTCAAACTTATTTTAACTCACAGAAAATATTGTTTTCGATATTTAATAATTTATTTATAAGAATCCAACAGTCCGTCTTAAAAAAATAGTACGCAAATTTTGTAAAAATTGATGTTCGGTTCTCGATATCTCTCAAATTAATTTCATTCCAATTTGTATTTGTTTATATAAGAAATGCTTCTAAAATTGGTAAAAATTAGTTTTCGACTTAAAATCTCGTTAACAAAACTAAATTTTGAAATAAAACTATTTCATTATATGCAAAATATTGTTGGTAATTTTAAAATTTTTAAGAATAATTCAATAATCTTTTAAGCAAGACAAATCGACAGACGGGATGGGAAGTTATAAGTTATTAGTTTAAAATAAAACTGCAAGTAATTCGTATTTTGAAAAGTTGCAAAGCAAATTTTATATTGTGATTATTAAGATTAAATATGCGTTGAAAAAAAGTTGGCGAATCAATATCATGTGCAATCAACACATCCACCTCCATAAAGAAATCCTCCTTGAGACAAAAGTGTCAAGGCTATGTTTAAACAATTTTGTGCCTAGCAAATGGTGTTAGAGAGAAATTCATCGATAATAATATTCGATACTCGATAAACTACTCTGCCGAACGGTTGCTTTCCTTATTCCGTGCATGCAACACCGTGATATTGGGCTCCATTCCCAGCCCAATGTAGTGTAAATAAAAGTTGTTGCAAGGGACTTAAACACGCATTACTCTGGCTATTAAATTGTAGTTTATTTATAATTTTAGACAACGCAAATTCGATAATAGTTTTTATTAATCGAAAACTCTCTTATGTCGAAAAATCATTTACACGATGTTTAAGTTAATTCTTAGTTTTTCTACTCTTTGGTCACTACTTTGATCTCCTTCGTTTTCTTAGTTCTATTACTTTTTGGTCACTATTTTAATCTTCATTTTATTTAGAAGAGCTTTTTAAAATAAACGTTTTTTGTTTTTCTTTAAAATGTCAAATTCCATTGAAGGATAGCTAAGATGTCGATGGGGACGGGGACCTTAACAAAATCAGACATTTTTGAAATTGAGATGAATCAACACTTTCAACCTAAAATTCAAAATTCAAGTTCTTTGGTAAATTCGACAAAATTAAAAACAAAAAAAAACTTTTATTTACTTCTTCATTTTTAAAACGGTTCATATGTTTTTAGGAATTAGTTTTCGACAACTTTTCAAAACAAATTCTTATTTGCAAAAAATAAATGTCGGTTTTCATATAACTGAAAAGTTTTTTCAAAATTGTAAATATAATTTTCTAAGTTTATTGTTTGGAAAAACAAAAAGAAAAACAAACTTTACGCTGTTACAGAAAAGACTTTGCACTTTGCAAATTTGAAAACTAAAAGTGCAAAATTGCAAAGTGAAAAGTGTTTGGTGAAACAGAGCCCTTACTTTTCTCGAAAGACCAAAGAAAATAAAAAAAACCCGAAAAGTGAAAACCATTTTAGAAGTGATTTTTTTTTTTGACAGACCTGATGTCATTAAATTAATTGACTATCTAAATTACCAACAAAATAAAGTATTGTCAAATTGAGTAAGTGGAAGCCTCTCCTTTCATTCCAGTTATGTAGCTTTAGTTTTTAGTACAATACAAGTGATAATAGATTCTATTGTTGACGAAAATTATTTAAAGCTGTCAGCATAAGTAAGCGGAACTCTCTTTCTTTTATATATTTTTATAAATATCAAAGCAAAATCTTTGTTTTAGCAAAGTGATTGTGATTTTAAAATGACGTCATTGTATTTTTGAAAACAGCTCTTTTACTGTCAGAAAAATAACGCCACTTTCAATTTAATTAAACTTTTGTTTAAATTTTTGATTGTTCTTGAACATTTGGGAATTAAAATTTTTAAAGAAATATGCACCGAGTAAGTTGCAAAATAAAAAGTGGTTAAGATGATGACCTACACTGATAACTCCGGGTTGATGTCTTTTTAAACCATTTTGTTTGCAATTATCCAAAGAACTAAAAGATTGTTAAATTTGGCTGATGTTGATTTCGAATGAAACATAAATTATTTAGGAAATTATTGCCATTTATTTTTATTATGATAACATTGGTATGGCTCAATTATGTAGGTAACAAAATATCGGCGGCACACCTTTTTCGATGGTCCAAATTTTCGATGACGATGAGGCATTATTGAGATTCTATCCCTTTTATGTGCCGAATTATTTCATCCTTTAGCTCTTGAATTGTTGCTGGCCTATAGACACGTTCGAATAACCACAAAGAAAGAAGTCCAACGGTGTCAAATCAGATGATCTTGGCAGCCACATTGCCACCGCGTGAAATAAAACTGCCTTTGAATTTGTCGCGCAAACGGCAGAAGAGCCATTGTTTCATTAGCTGTGTGGCAAGGGCTGCGTCCTGTTGTTATAATCTCATGACTAGCCTCATTTTGGAAAAAATACGGCCCGATGAAGCCGCCAGCCGATAAACCGCATCAGTCACTTTTTGTTGGTGCATTGGTTTTTCGACAATCACTCCTAGATTATCGTTCGTTCGTTGTTGGACGGCTCTTCAGCCACATTATAGCGAACAGCAGCAATTTTTTCTGCAATACGACTTGTACGCGTATACAGACCCGGTTAGCTCAAATTTTTGCACAATCGTTTGATGTGAACGCCCATTTTCATAATAAGCCTGAATAACCTTAACGGGTTGCTCGATTGTGTACATTTTTCCATAGTTCAAATTGTATCAGTCCGAATTTAAGAAATGTCAAATGAAATGCAGAATAAAACTTGACGTTCAGTAGTGGTTCACATTCAACATTGGCCCATAAAATTTAACCACCCTCTCTATAAGTCACAGTATAGAAAGGTAAAGGTTAAGGTAATTATTTTAATGACTCGATGACTATCAAAACAGATTCTAATCATCAGCTTTTTAGTTGAAATTGAAGTCTTAAAATATATCTATAAAGTTAATCTCTCAGCGCACTCACATTAAAAAAACAAACCAGATCAATAAAATTCATTACACGTTTTTAACATTTTAGTCTTAACGGTGAAGCCAACATATTTTGATGTTTTTATTTGTAATAATATAAATACATAGATAATATATAAGCTTCCCACGCGCATAAAATATTTATCCAATGTTTTAAAATGTTTATAAATTATTACTTTAAATACATACTTAAATATTTATACACAATAATTTAGTCATATAAAATAATAATATCTATATTCTAATAAATATTTCATGCAAAATTTTATATTTAATTTGATTGTTTTTGTAGATAAACTTTAATAAATTGTTTTATATATAGTTAATTCGACCTTGTGTGAGTCATTTTCGTGTTTTATTATTTATGTTTTCCTTTTTCCTGGTCTCTTTAAAATTGAAGAGAAAATAAATATTAATGAAAAGTAAATCACCTTTTACCATCATCTTCATCATCTTGTGTATTCTGCTGATGTGTGTTTTTAAAAATTGACTTTATAGTCTCGTATGCCAAAAGTTAAAAACCATAATCCGATAATTTCTTCATTTCGTAAATAAAATATTTTTATAAATTCCTTTGGTTTTCAAGTATTGGGAGACTGCATACAGTTTAATTATCAACATAGTAAAGGGTTTTCCGTAACAGTAACTTACCAATTTTGGATTTAACTTGTAAACACATCCTTCCACTTATCATCAAACTGTCAGTGTCAATTTGTTCAGTAAACTCAATATTTTCATAATTTTTAAGTGCACGAACAGACAACGTATGCAAATTTTGAAATTTGTTTCTACTGAAATTCGACTGCAACTTTAAAAGCGTTAACTCCAATTTTCAGCAGTAATTCTGGCCCTAGCAAACAGGCAATTGAAAGTTTAAAGCAAAATTTTGAGTTTAATTATTCGTTGTTTGATGTTGCAGTATCAATGAGATAAAGGGTGTCGCTGCCGTTTACGCGTCCGAAGCTACCGATCCAAATCAGTCAATTCGACGGCATTTTCAAGAATTGGTTATCGCTCAGACCATATTATGGCGTATTTTTCGTAAGGATCTTGGTGACTCAAAAATTGAAGCCGATGAACCATTTGAAGCGGAGACGTACTTTCTCCGAATGGGCTCTGGAGAAGATGCGCTAAGAAGAAGAATTTCATTGCTAAATCATCTTCAGTGACTACGCTCATTTTTGGCTTAATGAGTTCGTCAATAAGAAAAATATGCGTTTTTATGGTCGGGTGAAAATCCACATTTGCTTCATGAATAAATCACTATATAAAATAAATTAGGTGGCGCAACAGTCCGTTGAGAACTAGGGCCTAGTGACTTGCAACTCTCAACCATTTCTGTGTGCGAGTACTGTTATCAGGGATGGTGGGGACCTACAGTTTAAAGCCGAATCCGAACGGATAATTTGAGAAAGCACTTTTCATCGCAAGAGGCAGTACCCGTGAAAAAAAACTTTAGATGGCACAGTCAGGGATTGAACCCAAGACCTCTGGCATGACAGTCCTACACACTAACCATCATGCCACGGGTACTACAATCATAAATCACTGCTTCATCCAAAAAAAAATTACTCTTTGTCGTGGTTTTCATGCCGGAGCGATTACATTGAATTACATTGAATGGCCAGCGTTAAAACGTCATGATTACTGATTATTTTTAGTCTGGATTGGAAGATATGGACTTGGACGACATGTAGTTTCAACAGGATGGTGGCCTCTAGTCTAATTTCTTTGGGTCTATGTTAGGTCATTGGCTTATGCCAACAAACCGACGATGTTGGAAGAACTCAGAGCCAACATTGAACGTGACATAGCATCCGTTTCAACTGAAATGTGTGGCCGAGTCATCGAATATTGGGTCTAACGAATCGGCCTCTGAAGACGAGCTCGAAGTGGTTATATGGACGAAATTGAATTTCATTCATAAATTTTTTGATTGTATTTCAAGCTCATTATAAAGTTTTTGAAATATTTCAAATTGTTTGCGTTTTATTCTAAAAAAAATGTTGTCAAGTCTTTATTGGAAAACCCGATACATGTTTTTAAAGCGATTCCAAAGACATTGAACCATTTTTTTAGATAGAACTAAGATTTCTGCACTTACAGAATAAATCCAATATTTCGAATTAATAGAATCTGCGAAAGCAATGCAGAAAATTTACGACCGCACCTTCATATGAAGCTTAAAAACCAACAACGTCACTATAAAAACTATGAAGTCTTTCAGAGGTAGAATGGTTGATTTCTTTCTTCCGAAATTCGCTTTGCAGCTTTTGGCATAAACCCTCAGAATTTTGTATGGTATTTTTGATTTTGATTTTTTGTACTTTCTTTCTGTTAGGAAATGGCCTGCTTTTCATCCTTCTTATAGACGATGACGATGACCATAGGTCGGTTGATGACGTTTAGGAAAAAATATTCTCAAAATCAGCGAACCGAAAATGTAAAGTTAACCAACCGAAGACCTTCGAAGGAAACTAGCTTAAGTTCTTTGCTTCTGATGACCACCCTTCATTTTCTTTTGGTTACATATAAATATTTATTTGCCCCTTTCGCCGCGTGTACCTTACCATGTCCTTTTCCCTCCTTTCCCAACATCATCATCATCATCATCATGGTCTGTGATTTCGTATCTTATAAACCTTAAACTAAGGGGACAAGATTTTGTGGTCACCGCAGCCAGATAGAACAACACTACTGTAATCACTCAACCAAAACTCTCAAGAAAGCAGAATGCCCAATGCTGCTAGAGTTCAACGATTCCACTTGTTATATGGGGTCTCCCGTCCAGGTTCCCATCGTCATAAGTTGAATTAAAGTAGGTAAAGTCGAGTCGGAAGACGATGAAGAAGAAGTATCGTCATCGTTGTAGTAGTCATAGGAAGATGTATAATGTTCCAGATGCGACACACTTTACAATGAAAGCCGTGTTCTTTAACATGTTTCTTATTCTTAAGGTTTTCTTTTGAATTCATCTTTTTATGACTTTTTTATTTTACTGTCCCATTATGATTCCTATTCCTATTTTTATTTTTGTGTCATCTTCATTGGAATTATGTCCATTGCCTTCGTGTCGTTCTTGTCGCCACACAATGCGTGAAATAAGTTACTTTTTGTTGTTGTTGTTGGAGGTGAGAATTCTGAGGTCGTCGACTGTTCCAGGGCAGGGTTTTTTACCTCTGGATATTTAAAAAACATAAAGAACTTCAATTGAGACCACAATGACTCTTTACAATCATAATGTTGGAAAAGGTGACGATGATAATGATGACGTTTGGTTTTTTCTTTCTCTTCACCTGAGAAAAAGACAATGTAAATGTGACAGGCTTAGGGAGGGATACTTTTAGTTCTTTTTTTACATTTCGAACTGATGATGGTTCTTGGTTTTACCTATCCTTATTCATCGATAGAAGATGGGACGTCGACGACGTCGTCGTCGAGAACGATGATGATGATGATGATGATAACTACCGAGAATCTATTCCCATTTGGTTGGTTGTGGTGTTTTTTAAAAGTTTAATTGAAAAAGTTATTCAAATGAATTTGCATCTGACCTAAATTAAAGTCACGTACGAAACACGTTATATAGACGACGACACATGAACATTGAACATGAGCCTTGTTTTATTTTACAGTGAAATTTACATTTGTACATTTCTAAATTCTCTAAATACGACAGTATATGCACGTATTTAAAATGTGTAATATATGGAATTTGAATTGAAATTTCTAGGTTGTTATCCTCTATCTGTCTGTCCTGAGATTGAGTTCATTAAGGTAGTTTTATGGAAATTTGAAACTTTTTTTATTATCTAGAATTTTTAGTTGCTATTTTTGATTGGTTGTTAAAAACAAAATTATGCTTATTAAAAGTTGAAATTTTTAAAATCAAAATATAGAATTTTAATTTTTTGTTTTTATATCCCAGAAGATATATTGACGTGTTTCTATTATTCAGCCCTATCACAAAATCCATTCGTAGAAAATCTCCGAACAAAATCTACGCTACGAATTACGAAAAGGTTACATCACAAAATCCGAATGGAATTCAAAAAGGCATTGCCTCATTTGCCGCTTTCATTTTCATTTTCGAAATCAGCTGTTTCGTGTCAAACATTGTCATTTGTGAAGATTACCCGAATAAATTTTGAATCAATTTCCAGTTTTTTAAATAAGTTTGTTTTTTTAAGTGTAAACAAATTAAATATAAAGTGCTTAAAAATGGATTCAGTCGCTTTTTTAATAATTGCTGCTCGATTAGAGTGCTTCAGACGAAAGCGAAACCTGAAAATTCAGAGGAAAATACTTCGAGACGCTTATAATCCATTCGACTTAGATGACATAACGTATGTATAGTGATATTGAATTTAATTGTGTTTATGTTTTAAAAGCAAAATCTTACAGATTTCCAAGAAATTTCCAAATCAACAAACCAGCATTCAAATATGTTTTAGATGAGCTGGAACAAGAGTTTGATTTATAAAAAACACAACTTTTTCCCAACGATTCCGACACAAATTACTTGTCGTAGAAAAAGAGGCAATATTTCCGTTTCATTCGGATTGTGTGATACCAAATTTCACGAACTTCGAAATTCGTAGCAGATTTTCCACTACGAATGAATTTTGTGATCGATTTTTCGGGATTCGGAGCACATTTCCGATTACGATGGAATTCATGATAGGGCTGATTATTACGGCTGGAATCCTTTAAATAAGATGTAGAACTTTGAAATTCGACAAACTTTCAGAAAACCTTTCTATATATCCATATTTGTATTGAATTGAAAAAAGATACGTTATATAGGTTAGGTTAAAGTGGATGTCCGTGATAGAGTAGGGTAAACTTAAGCCAGTTTAATAGTCGATTGCGATACCACATGAATCTTGAGGCTTTCTTTTAAGCTCAATGAAAATAGTTTGAGACCCTTACGAAACGTGAGAGACTGATTTTGTAAATTTATTTCAATTCGTTAAATACTAACGTGAACAAAAGCTTAATAATAATGCTTAAAACTACTTAACATCTAATTTTAATCCAAACTATTATAAAACATTGTTTTAAACTTGAAATTTTTAAAATTGTCATTAGGTGATGTTATTAGAAAATACAATTTATTGAATATTTCTATCAATTGATTAAGTGGGCTATGAGCACCATAGTTCGACCTACTAAAAATTATATTTACTGGTTTTTGGAGCCGTATACTCGATCGACTAAAACTAAAGTTGAAACGATTAAGAACCGATGGTGATAATACTGTCCCATTTATTATTGCTACAGCAAAACAAAATTGTAAATATTTTCTATGGTTTGTCAAGGAAGGAAGATTAATTAAAGTGAGCCTTTGAGAATAAGGGGGCAGAGAATTTTCGTAGGGAAGAGAACGGAGACAAAAACGCAAAAATCTCCTCAGAATCGCTTCAATCCTCATTTCGTGTGTAGAATAATAAGGTGTCCATACTACACAGGCATATTCCAGAACTGGTCTCACAAATGAGACAAAAAGTATCTTTAGAACATAAGGATCACGGAAGTCGCGACTAAATCTCTTAATGAAGCCAAGGATTTTATTTGCTTTTTTAACAACAAAGCTAACATGCTCAGTAAATGTAAGTTTCGAGTCTAAGACTACACCCAGGTCAGTAAAAACAGATACTCTACTTAAAGAACAAGAATCGAACATATAATCAAAAACAATTGGAACTTTTTTTAAATATGATTGAGATCGCTTAAATCGTTATAGAAGAACTGTCCTAGGTAAGTCTTGCGTCTTTGAGACTGATTTTGTTAATATGATTGAGATCGCTTCGATCGTTATAGAAAAATTCTCGGAGGTAAGTCTTGCGTTTTTGAGCTGGAGCAGGGCATGCATCTCCTCTTCCTTATCCATACAGCTTCTGCAAAGTAATTTGAGAATACCCAAGCCACGTGCCTAGCTTTTCTATTAGAAAGTGTCCGGTTATGACACCGATTATCGAGCTTATATGCGATTTGCTTAGAAATAGCAAGCACCTTGAGCGCTTTAAATCTAGGATAGGCCAGATGTTTTTCGTGGCCTTACAGGTCGTGATGTTATTCCAACTAATCAATCAATCAATAGCTTCTTGTTTTAGCAAAAGCTTACACACAGTGATTGGTATGCAAGCACTAGGCAAACGTGGTACAATGGGTTGTAGTGTACCATTTCTATTGAGTTCAAAATTTACTGAAATGTCTCTATGACCCAACAGCCAGCAAAGGTGAATATTAAACTGTTTTGCCATCTCCATTAGGAATGGTTCGCAGTTATGTACTGCTATAGATTTTTTGGAGATTAAGTCCAGAGATTTGATAGCGGCCTAACTATCTCAGAAAATGCGAATATCAGATGTTGATATCACGTTTTCGTTAAGCCAAGACAAGAATTCTTTTATCACCAAAAGATCCGCCTTGAATACAATGATTGGGATAGCAGAGAGATTTAATTTCAGTCTTTCAGAGCACACGCCTCCACCAACCGAGATTATTAGACTACTTTTAAGCTACTAAAAAATTGTTTTAAGTCTTTAAAAACGTGTAATTAGGTATTTTCCTCCGATTTATTTGTAATCCATTAAGACTTAAGTTATCAAAAAATATAAATACCCTTAACTCTCACAATAACATTTAAACCTTTGAGCAAGAAATGTTTGAAAAACAGATATAAAATAATTAAATTGTATTCCAATTAATCTTTCCAATTTCCTCTGTCTTTTCTTTGTTTTGCCGTACAACACGAATGTCGAAGATTTTATTTTTAAGTTGTTATCTTCTAAGTTCTTAAATTGAATTTTAATCTCTGGAATTTAATTTAAAATAGAATTATATCGGAAATATTCGAATGCCTTGACAAAATATACTCAATTGCAATTTCGAACGTATCATATACATACTTAATGTTATCACAATATTGAACTATGATTTTATAATTTATAAAAACTCTATTTTTCTTTGACTTGAGTACCGATAACTCTCAGGCTATGTCTAACATAAGAGTTATGGCATTGAGGAAGCAAATTTATGAAAAAAATATAAGAAACTACAAAACTTTTCCAATGAACATGTTTTTCTTTACAAAATGAATAAAAACCACTCCTCTATAGTTGTATTTCGTTATCATTTGTAAAACAAATTTCAAAACCTTTTTAACATTTTATCTTTTATATTTGTTTACCAAACAACCAAACAATACGAAATATCTAGTATTGACTATTGCAGGAAATAGTGTTAAAATGAAGGGTGTTTTTTTTTAGACGTCTATTTTTAAATCTGGCAACACTTTTTTTTGTAGTTGGTCATTTTGACAGGTGTCACTTAATTTATGCTCAGTTTAATTTGCCATTTTATAATTAATAGACATACTCCTGAAGAACGATTATTACCAACATAATAAAGGGTGATTACAATTTAAGGGCCGATGTTAAATGTAAACAAAACTTTTTCATTTGACGTTTCTCAATTTCAGAGTTACTCAATTTGAACCATGTAAAGATACACAATCGAGCAACTCGTTAAAGTCATTCAGGGTACTTCGTGATTTTTTCGCTCAATTTAAACCCTTAGCATTTTATATCTTTTTGAAAACCACACGTCTAAGAATAAACACCCTTTATATATAGTTTTTCTAATGTAACACATTCCGTACTCACGATTTTTTCATTTTTGCACAACTTAAAAGTAATATTTAATACTTTGTTGCTAAAGGTGCAAACAAAAACAAAAATAAATATCAAAATGAAAGAAAAAATAAAAAATAAAAATAAAATATTGAAACACTCAAGTGTGACTAATGAATCAACTTCAATACCACATCAATATGGACTTGATAATTTAGTGTGAGGAGGAACTGCAGTTAAACGCAATTAAATTAAATCAAAAATGTTTCCGATTGAGTTTTATAAAACAAAATTGTCATGGAGATATTTTTGTTTGTTATCTAGAAATGAAATGATTTTAACGAAGGTGTGCTTGTGAAAAACAACACTTTTTTAAAAGGTTAGAATTAATTAAAAAGCTGTTGAATTTTAAATAAAAAATAAAAATAAAAAAAAATAAACTAATCTATAACAGATTTTATAATTTTAATTAAAATGTTCGACATTGATATTAATTCTGTTTGTTTTTTAATTGTTTATAGAGCTTCGTTTTACCTATTTATGCATTTATTTATGTTTTGTTGTGGTTTAGTGAAAGTTGTTTGTTTGTTTTTTGTTCTTGGGATTGGATTATAGAAATAATACATCTTCTTTTTTTTAAACAAAGTATATATTCAGGAAGTATACTTGAAACATACATTACTTAAATGTCAAGGTCACACTTAATTAAATTGACACTATTTGTATTAGAAAGAGATTAAGAAACAAATAGTAATTAAAATTAACGTCCTTTTTCACACGAGGCATGAATTGCAAATGGTTGCTAATTTTGACATTTTGTTGACAGGAGTACCCTCATGGTGACAGCTGTCAATTGTTATACAAGATAAACAACAAGATCAAATTTGCAATTCAAATGAGTTTTTTATATTTTGGTATTCACTGGTTTTTTGGAACGCAGCCCGTTTATTGTGGATTGTGAATTTACATATTGTTTGACAGTTTGGTTTTTGGACATGTGTCATTGTATACACATCTTAAGTCGTGTTTTTTTTTTAATTTTAATTTTAATTTAATAAATCAAATCATTTGTTATTTATATTTTCAGTTCTAAAAATTCACACTATTTATTGACTTTCATTGAAGTCCAAATGTCAAATCTCTGATTTTAAGTACAAATCTGCTAACTTAACTGCAACACTACCGCAGTTTCTCTTACTTAAAACAAAATAAATTCGGAATGGCAGAGTTTGGCTCTAATCAGATTTACATAACTTTCATATGATTAAAATAATTAAATCAATGTTTTATTAGCTCTGAGTTTAAAATAAAACATCAATGTTAACATAATAATTCAATTGTACATTTTTGGACTTGTACACAAATGTTAAAATTAACACGCAACTTAAAAAAAAAATCTGTCATAGTTGAAACTATAACAGTGGTGTAAAAAAAGTACATTCATAAAATTAATTTTAAAAAAATTTAGCAATATTAAACTTCTTCATCTACATCGGTCCCTAGCTAGATGTCGTCACCTCCGTACTCCAATTTGGGTGAGGTAACTTTGCATTTGCACACACGCGGTATTCCTATATTGCGCTAACCTGTGGGATTGGATTTAAATACTTTCCTTACTGGAGCATTGGATTTCATGCGTTCTAAGTGACCCAGCCATCTCAGTCGTTGGACTTTTACCCTTCTGGCTAAGTCTACGTCGCTGTACAGCCCGTACAGCTCGTCGTTCCATCTTCTCCTCCACTCCCCTTCGATGCATACGGGACCGTAGATCACACGAAGAACTTTTCTCTCGAAACTAATCTATGCTTCTGGGATCATGAGGTTCTTATGTAGCGACACTTTGGTTGCTCGAGAGAGGGTTTTACAACTCAATTGCTTTCTGAGCCCAAAGAAACAACGGTTAGCAAGAGTAATTCTTCGTTTGATCTCAGCGCTGATGTTATTTTCTGTGTTCATAGCGGAGCCTAGGTATGCAAAGTCCTTAAGTAGCTCAAAGTTACGTCTGTCGTACTTTGTTTTGGCTTCATTTACCGCTTAACCTATTTTTGCCGCCTCTGCCTAAATACTCACAAAAGCCCCATCGACATCACTCTGAATTCTTCTGATAATGTCAATGTCATCGGCATATGCGAGTAAATAAACAGACTTTGGGAGGTTATGTTGAACCGCGAATTCTCCAAACGGACGAGTTTGGCAGTGATTCCAAAACCAGACATGGCTATATACACACTTTGTCGCTGTAAAAACTGTCATAGGCGGCCTTGAAATCGACGTTCTTTGGGTTTTCCAAAATCTGCGGTAGTGTAAATATTTGATCTATGTACTTTGGACTTTCCTGGATTAAAACAACACTGATAAGGACCAGGTTGTTGACGATTGGCTTCAGACGTTCACATATTACGGCAGTTAGCGATGTTAAGTAGAATGATCCCTCTATTGTTGGTTTAGAGAGTCTTCTTTTTCCAGTATCTGGCAAACAATATCCCAGTATACATCGGACATGCTTTCCTCCGCCCAATTATCTCCAGCTGCTTTGAAGGACTCGGCATTCATGACATATGCTCCAGCGGCTTTGTTAAACTTCAGCTCATTTATGGCAATCTTTACTTCGTCTAAGTGGGGAAGACGGAATTGTTGGCTTTCGTCTTCTATATTGAATGGATCATCCTGAATGATATCGGAACTCGGTTCGTCGTCGCCATTATACAGTCTGCAGAAGTGATCCTTCCATATCCTCAGCATTGACTGCGGTTCCTTCTGAGAAGTCAGTGTTCCTCTCTCCTTCTGCTCATAGAGCTCGTAAGCAGCTCTTGTCCTTCTATGCAGCGACCGACGCAGAGCGGCCTGTTGTTTGGCTGCATTTGTCTGCAGACATTCCTCTTCAAACCAGGGGTTTCTTGTTGGTGTCTGTTTGAACCCTTGTTCGTCAGAGGTGGCTTCTCTGATTGCATCTTGGCAATGTTGCCACTGGTTCTCGACTCGATACATTGTGTTGGTGGCAGAGAACTTCGAAAGAGGTTACTAGTGACGCGGTCGCCTAAGAATTTTGCGATCTCTTGTGTTCTACGTTGTATCTTCTTTCAGCACCTACCTATTTCACCTTAGGTCTGGAAACCTACTTTGGCTACAAAAAGGTATTGGTCCAAGTCGATGTTAGCTCGATCTCAAGAATCCTTACTCCGAAGTTATGTCGTGCAGGATATTTTTCCCAGTTATTTCACCTAAGATATCTTCACTTCCCATAGAACAGTCATTCAAAACCTCCCAAAACAATAATATCGCAACTAGGGCACTGCTCATATGCCTTATTCAAGAGCTTCTAAGGCTAATATTTTTTAGATTGAAATTTTTTAAATTTTCTTTTTGCGAAATATTCGAACTCGAGAAATAGTGGCTAATCAGGTATTTTTTTACGCCGGCATTCTGTTGCTTATAACACTTCAGTCACTTATGACGCTTACTGTAAATTTATAAATTATTAGTTTAATTAGATTGAGTAAGAACAATTAGATATGAATTCAACAACTAAACACTAGTAAACTATTACGCAATTCTTGTTACATTTTCAATTGTTGTTTGTTGTCAACTTTACATTAATGTAGGTACCTATCACAATTATTTACAGATGTTTTAAATATTACTATCTATTTATAATTATGTTTATTAGACATGCATTGTATCTAATTTATATACACAAAATTAATATAAATTACAAATCCGTGGGAATTGCTTCACATTAAAAGTGCGAAAATGCACAGATTTCATTTAATTATTTATTTGACGTTTTTTACGGCAGCTATTGCTGCCAATACTTTGACGGTAAAAACAAGAAATATAAATATATTGAAAGTTTTTAACTATACATAATTTATTTTAAATATTTTTTGGTTTTATATCTCAAGGATTGGGATTTCAATATGAAACGTTTTGAATACAATACTTCGAATCCTGAAATCGTCGATTTTCATTTACGCGTAGTACGTACAAAATTTAACGAATATGCTTTTAATGGGTCTTTCGTTCTTGGTGCCGATATTGATGATACGGTTTCGGTGAATATTATTTTAATATTAAAATTATAATCCTATATCGCTTTGATTTTTATTCACACAATACCCCTCTAGGTATGGGTTAAAACTTATCGAAGTGAAACGGGAAGTAGTCAATATAGAGAGACGGCATATTCAATTGCTCCAACAAGTTTTTACAAATTTATGACAAATATTTATGTCAAAATGATGCAAAATGATCTTTCTAAATGTACAAATCTTCCTGTATACGAACGAGAATTCAATACACCATTAAAAAAAGGAATATACTATGCAAATATGTGTGTTTTGAGTAATAACAAAATGCCAACACATGTACAACCGGGACACTATAGAATAACTGCTGAATTGTCATCACAAATATTGAATACAAATCTATTTCTGTCGGGATACGTTGAGATATTTACAAAACCAATTGTATAAAATTTGTGTGTTTGAAGATTTTATATAATGACAATAAAAATAATTTGAGTTGTTTCATTTGATTTTCTTGTATGAGTTCGAAAATAAAAAAAAAAAACTGATGGCGCAACGAAACGGGATAAGAACAAGGCGTAGAAATATATTCATGGATAAAATCATGGTCGTAGAGTGGATATAAAACAAAATCACAAGTTGTGAATAAAAATCCTCAATTTGAGTTCAACTTGTAGTGAAGAAAATGGGTCTTAATATCTTAAGTATCATCATTTTTTTTTTTACTATCACATAAAAGATATTTTGTTTCTCATTTGCATTTGTTAAATATTTTACTTGCATTATTAGATAACCCACTTGAATGTACCACAAACAAAGTACTTTATTTCAGTACTACAAATAAAGCTCAATTTCTTAACTGACTATACTTAAAAATTGAAAAAATTTCCTATGTATTATGTTTTTGTTTCTCAAAAAGTTGTAAATTAGATGTGCATTGGTTTTTCGACAATTGCTCTTGGATTATCATTTGCCCAAATGCGGCACTACAATCCGTAGCATGATGATTAGTGCGTTGGACTGTCATGACAGAGGTCTTGGGTTCGATCCCTACCTATGCCATTTTAAATTTTTTTTTCAGGGGTACTGCCTCTTGCGAAGAATTGACAGATTCTTCAAGAGTAATTACTGTCATGATAAGTGCTTTCTCAAACTAGTCGTTCGGATTCGGCCTAAAAGTATAGGTCCCCTCCATCCCCGACAATAGTACTCGCACACAGGAATGGTTGAGAGTTGTAAGTCACTAGGTCCTAGTTCTCAACGGACTGTTGAGCCACCCAATAAAAATAAAAATAAAATGCGGCAATTCGGCCGGATCGGATATTGATCATCCACTGTTGCCTTTTCTTGCCAGCATTCTGACCATTGACGACTGACGGCTTAAAATGGTCAAGAGGCTTTAGTTCTTGAGTCAATTCACCTCCATAATGTTCATCAACGACGATCGTTGGGCACGATTATGGCCGCGACGAGTTAAGGTGCACGGCTCTTGAGCCACACTATCGCGAACATCAGCAATATTTTCTGCATGCACTGGTGTTTTCACATTTCATACAGACCCAGACCCGGTTTGCTCAAATTCGTGCACGACTTTCCCGATTGTACGCACATTTAGACGATTAAATTGACCGACAAAATCACGAATGCAATTTAATTTGAACGACCATTTTCATAATCAGCTGGAATAACTTTAACGCCTTGCTCCATGGTTCAAATTGAGTTAGCCTCAACTTGATAAATCTCGAATAAAATGCAAAAAAAAACTTGACGTTTGAGGATGGTTCACATTCAACATGGGCCCTTAAAATTAAACCACCCTTTACATGAAAAGTTGAAGTTTACAAAATTTGAAACTCTTGATTTATTAATTTCTATTAACTTTTTTTTTTAAGATTTTGAACATCCCACCTAGTTGACTAAGTTCTTGAGAAATATCTCACAATACATAAAGACAAATCTTAAAGATTCTATTTCACACGTTTTATTTTATAAACTTTATCCATAAAAACTCTTAAGTTTAATTTTTGACGAAGAGAAAAAAAAACTTTTTTCAATTATCCTCTCTCTGCCCCATCCATTATCTATACTTATTTAACATTTTCACACATTATTACTCTTTCCACATAATTTAATGATAATATTTTGTATATATATAAAACACATTTAACAGCAATCTGTGCGACAGCAATTACTAAAACATCTTCAAACAAAGAACAACACAAACTATTAGTAAAGATTTAATTTCCAAAAGGATATAAATACATACATACATATATCTCGATCCCCATTTTCAAAGAAATAACACATATACATACAAAATTCGAATATGTGTGTTTTATGTTTCACACCAAAAACTTATAATATTTGTCTGTTTTCTGTTTTCTGATTTTTGTTGGTGTTGTTTTTGTTAAAATGAATTAAGCTTGAACTTCAACATCTTGTGTCCATTTTCGACTTAAGGCACTCTGGTGTTTCTGTAATGAAGATGTGAACTTTGAGGAGGGTGCTCTTCTTCGTTTTTAATATCTCGTGTATTAAACTTAAGAAAAACAAAATAATCCCAACAAACCACTACCACCACTCTATATTCTATATGTATCTATGTACGGATGAGATGTTGAGTGGTCAAAGTTATTTTAGCCAATATGGATGTGTGTATATCCTTCCTATCCTTGGTGAGCCATATTTTCACACTACATACCCCCAAAACTAATTCCTCAAAACCCAACCAAACCCCCACCTCTATAAATTTGTCGTCCAAATATATATGTATATATGTACACATATGTATATATGTACTCGGTAGATATTGAGTTTATCCTGCAAAAGATAACAATGTGTGATATGTCCTCTCTTGTGAGACTAAGGACACACTCTTCAAAGAAAACGAACCTTAACAAGTGGATTATTGGATTTATTTTGCAATTGTATATTGAGTCAGAGGCGAAATGTTGGTATAGGAAAAGGAGATTTTCCTTAAAGAAAAGTTTTTCTTTTATTTTTTTTTGTGTTTTCCCTCTGACTCTGCTTCGATGGGAGCGGGCGTCTTTAGTCCTTGGTGGGACTATGATATGATTTTGGACGGGCACTCATATAGCCGTCCAAAGCTAATTTACAATCCACACTTCAGGGTCCATCAAAAGTGGATTAGAGAATCAAATTTCTTGAGTTTGGTCCAAATATTGTAGAATGTTGAGAGTATATCCTTTTTCCCTTAGGTTTGTGTTGTATTGTTGTTGCTTTTGGCAATGATGATGATGATGGTTCTTTTCTTCACAGAAAAAAGTGAAGAAAAAAGAATTAAACTCAGTTAGGGATATCTATGGAAGATAACTTTTCAAATCAAATGGAAAATGGTGTATTCGAAATATACATACATATATAGATGTAGAGAGGAGTAAAAGCAAGAAAAACGAATATCGAAAAATGGGGTTATATTGGGGGTAATGTTTATAAAGAAAAACTTTCGCATCAGAGATATCGAAAGTCTTTTCTTTTTCTTCCTTTTTTCTGTTCTAATGAATTTCAGAAAATGAAGAAGAAGAAAAAAAAGCATACATGGCAAAAATGCATAAAGTATTTATAGTGGGACAAAGTTTTCTTTATTGTGTTAAATGTTTTTTTTTCTCGATTTTTATGTATCGGGTGATTTTTTAAGAGCTTGAGAACTTTTTTTAAAAAAAAAACGCATAAAATTTGCAAAATCTCATCGATTCTTTATTTGAAACGTTAGATTGGTCCATGACATTTACTTTTTGAAGATAATTTCATTTAAATGTTGACCGCGGCTGCGTCTTAGGTGGTCCATTCGGAAAGTCCAATTTTGGGTAACTTTTTCGAGCATTTCGGCCGGAATAGCCCGAATTTCTTCGGAAATGTTGTCTTCCAAAGCTGAAATAGTTGCTGGCTTATTTGTGTAGACTTTAGACTTGACGTAGCCCTACAAAAAATAGTCTAAAGGCGTCAAATCGCATGATCTTGGTGGCCAACTTACCGGTCCATTCCTTGAGATGAATTGTTCTCCGAAGTTTTCCCTCAAAATGGCCATAGAATCGCGAGCTGTGTGGCATGTAGCGCCATCTTGTTGAAACCACATGTCAACCAAGTTCAGTTCTTCCATTTTTGGCAACAAAAAGTTTGTTAGCATTGAACGATAGCGATCGCCATTCACCGTAACGTTGCGTCCAACAGCATCTTTGAAAAAATACGGTCCAATGATTCCACCAGCGTACAAACCACACCAAACAGTGCATTTTTCGGGATGCATGGGCAGTTCTTGAACGGCTTCTGGTTGCTCTTCACTCCAAATGCGGCAATTTTGCTTATTTACGTAGCCATTCAACCAGAAATGAGCCTCATCGCTGAACAAAATTTGTCGATAAACACATTTCGAACCGAACACTGATTTTGGTAATAAAATTCAATGATTTGCAAGCGTTGCTCGTTAGTAAGTCTATTCATGATGAAATGTCAAAGCATACTGAGCATCTTTCTCTTTGACACCATGTCTGAAATCCCGCGTGATCTGTCAAATACTAATGCATGAAAATCCTAACCTCAAAAAAATCACCCATTACTAGTGTGAACGAAAGTCAGATAAAAAACCTCATGAAAGTTCCCAAAATGTAACCAACGTCATCGTTACGTTTGGTGAAAATTAAGTCAAACCACTGCAACCAAATTACAATGTTCATTATCATTTAGTTGTACATTGTTTTATAACAGGCCTAGTAATGGGTGTTTTTTTTTTAATTTCACTTAATTAGATGAATGCCATTAATAGTTTTTACTCTGGAAAAAGCTACGTATGCTTCCCCGAACGAAATAAGCATGATCCCATAAAAGCGTTTTCAAGATTTATGTCCAGGCTTCTAATTTTTTTTTTATTGCATTTGCCACCAGGCAGGTAGTTGCTCGTTAGTAAGTCTATTCATGATGAAATGTCAAAGCATACTGAGCATCTTTCTCTTTGACACCATGTCTGAAATCCCGCGTGATCTGTCAAATACTAATGCATGAAAATCCTAACCTCAAAAAAATCACCCATTATTTTGAGATATTTCTTTTGTATCTTTCAGATTTTTGAATTGAGTTTTTCCGTCGGAAACTCATTATGTAAATATAGCTTTGATCAAAACTAAACAATTAAAAATTTAAAATTTAAACAAACAAAGTATTTCTAACACTACCAAGAATTTTAATAGTTTTGCGTCTGGTATCTATTCATATAATCCTCCCCTAAAATGAAAATAAAGCTTCTAGTTTACTGCAGTGTCTTTCAAGCAGATTTACTTGCGGTTTCTGGAGTCGCTAAAGATCTTATTTCCTACAATTTTGAAGGCAAAAACATAGACATATTTATCGACAGTCAACCAGCAATTAAGGTTATATCTGCCACTGTCACAGGATCAAAATTGGTTAAGCAATGCCGTAGGGAGTTTCGTTTAATCAGCGAAACCAAGAAGGTAACTCTCTGTTGGGTCCCATTGACATTGACGATAATGAAATGGCAGACATATTGGCCGAAAACGAATCAGTTCGAGCCATTAAGTATCAATGATATTCAGCTAGTAGAGCCTTAGAGGTAAGTGAACAAATCCACCAAAGTTTCATTAAAGTCGCAAACAGAACGTGGTTAGCTCTAGAAACTTGCAAAGTTTTTAACAATCTATGGCCGAAAAAGTAAAATAAAATTCCTTTTGCAACTATGTAGAAAATGTGAGGACAAGGAGAAACTTTCTATGGGAATTCCCCAGCCTAGTCAAAAGAAGCATACCAATATTAGGAAATAATTAACTCATTCTTAAAACTGTCTAAAAACTAGACAAACATTCATAAAACTAGCCTAATAAACAACAACCTACAACTAACTTGCTAGCCCCACACAGAAACTCTTAGTTAAACTATAATCTTTAATACTATTGCCGAACCCTAAGATCTATTTAACTTTATTTCATTTTTAAGGCTTAAAATCCCATCCCGTCTTCCTATTATGCAGATTGAAGCCATCAAAACTGGTTCTCCTGCTTTACTTTTTCAAACCATTCGAACACAGTCCTACTGAACCGAAGGAGGTCTGCTTCGTCTTGTGTCATGACACCCCGATTGTAAAGGAGTCGGCTATCCTCGGCTCTTCGTCTGACGTGGAAGATGGACGGAACTGTCAATCTATCCTTTATCAGACCTCATCTATTTAAAAAAAGGAACGGTCTGGTGGAATGAAGCCGCTCAAACGTGCACTTTCAAAACATTCAAGATTCGAATAGAATGCCCCGAAAATTAAATTGTTGATCGAAGACATAGCTCTCGCAATGTGACCTCGAACTAAATTTATCTCGAAATCGTCAATTCTGTTGATTCATTCGAGATTCGTTGTATAGGACCTCGTTGGAATATGAACGAACATAAAAAGTTTCGGCTGTTCGATGAAAATCGGAACTGCGTCGCGTCGCACACAGGACAGCCATAAACTATCATCGGCCGTATGAGGGCCATTACCTTCACTCTGGGGTCAAGCCGACTGGTGTAAAATAGCTGTTTCGTCTGACCAAAGGCTCCTCAGGTCCTTGTCAGAGCAGGATTTATGATTATATTTGTCGAAATCTAATCAGATACTTTACTACGCTATTGCTCGTTAATCGCTGTTGGTGAAGAATAACGATGACCATCCCTCGTTTATTTTCAGTTACCAGAACGGTTTGTTTATGCCAAGCGTGCTAAGTTTTAGATAAGACTCTCGAACCATACGGTGTCAGAAGCCTTTTCCAAATCAACCAGAACATGTGCATTGTTTTTTTTTTGAGCAAAGAGCAAAGGGCAAAGATCAAAGAGCAAAGAGCAAAGAGCATAGATCATAGATCATAGATCATAGATCATAGATCATAGATCATAGATCATAGATCATAGATCATAGATCATAGATCATAGATCATAGATCATAGATCATAGATCATAGATCATAGATCATAGATCATAGATCATAGATCATAGATCATAGATCATAGATCATAGATCATAGATCATAGATCATAGATCATAGATCATAGATCATAGATCATAGATCATAGATCATAGATCATAGATCATAGATCATAGATCATAGATCATAGATCATAGATCATAGATCATAGATCATAGATCATAGATCATAGATCATAGATCATAGATCATAGATCATAGATCATAGATCATAGATCATAGATCATAGATCATAGATCATAGATCATAGATCATAGATCATAGATCATAGATCATAGATCATAGATCATAGATCATAGATCATAGATCATAGATCATAGATCATAGATCATAGATCATAGATCATAGATCATAGATCATAGATCATAGATCATAGATCATAGATCATAGATCATAGATCATAGATCATAGATCATAGATCATAGATCATAGATCATAGATCATAGATCATAGATCATAGATCATAGATCACAGATCATAGATCATAGATCATAGATCATAGATCATAGATCATAGATCATAGATCATAGATCATAGATCATAGATCATAGATCATAGATCATAGATCATAGATCATAGATCATAGATCATAGATCATAGATCATAGATCATAGATCATAGATCATAGATCATAGATCATAGATCATAGATCATAGATCATAGATCATAGATCATAGATCATAGATCATAGATCATAGATCATAGATCATAGATCATAGATCATAGATCATAGATCATAGATCATAGATCATAGATCATAGATCATAGATCATAGATCATAGATCATAGATCATAGATCATAGATCATAGATCATAGATCATAGATCATAGATCATAGATCATAGATCATAGATCATAGATCATAGATCATAGATCATAGATCATAGATCATAGATCATAGATCATAGATCATAGATCATAGATCATAGATCATAGATCATAGATCATAGATCATAGATCATAGATCATAGATCATAGATCATAGAGCATAGAGCATAGAGCATAGAGCATAGAGCATAGAGCATAGATCATAGATCATAGAGCATAGAGCATAGAGCATAGAGCATAGAGCATAGAGCATAGAGTATTGAGCATAGATTATTGAGCATAGAGCATTGAGCATTGAGCATTGAGCATAGAGCATAGATCATAGATCATGGAAGATAGAGCGCGGATCATAAATTTACCAAGAAGTTAAGAGCTTCCTTGAAGGTATTTACTTGGTGCTATACTCAATGATTGAATGTAAACCTCCTCGAGCTGTCGATTAAGGCTATCCAATCTTCTATATTCTATGCTTGCATAGCTCTAAGTTTAGTCAAAATTCGTCTTGCCGTAAGCTGGTTTTTCTTAAACTTTTAACCCAAGGTAAACCATGTAAATTAATACACATAAAACGCATCCTTACCACATTTAAATCTCATTTCTGACGACAAAAGACGATTTTATATAAAATAATCCGCAAAGTCACGTCACTTTACTTTGACTCGTGCCAAGAAGAAGAACTTGCATTTAGGTTTACCTATCCATTGTCAAACCGCCCATCAAAGGGCCATCATGTGATGCGACATAAACCTTTTGTTGTGCTCTCTTAAAATACAATGATAAAGAAGTTATTTTTTGTTTTTGTTTTTGTTGTATTCTATACTCACCTGAGACGCACACACATTTAAAATATATCCTTTGTACTTTACCCCGTTACGAACTTATGGTTTTCTCTTTTGTGTTGAAACAAAAAACAATATCAAAGAAAAACAATTATTCCAGGATACAAGTGGTCGGTCAGCAATTATTGTTGTTTCACTATATTTTCAAAGTAAAGAGCATGTTTTAAATCCTTTCTTTAGCTCTAGGTAAGTAGTTGCAGTAGAATGAATAGACAGCAGAAAACAAAAAGGACATCAATTTGTTGAGTGTTTTTGTTTTTCTTGTATTCATGAAATAAGTAGGCAAATGGAACTAAAGCATAAAAGAGTAGGTAATAGCTTTAAACTAGGTCAACAAATGCAAATTGACAACTATAATTGGACATAGCTACCCCCATAGAGATGAGATAGAGCATAGAATTAATCCCTCTTGCTGTATTCACACAAATACACAATCAGCCGCCCGCTATCGCTTTTGCCTTCGTCGTCGAGTGTCGTTGGCGTGGTGAACTCAACTCTCTGCAAAATAGTTTCCTTTAGCAAGGACAAGGATGATGACGATGACGATGGCGATGATGATGGATATGCCAACCTATATAGCTTAAAAAGCTTACGCTAAACGAAGGATGTATATAGTACGCGATGGTTGATGGTATTATATGTATATGCAAATAGTTATCCGTGTTTCGTTGATGTCCATCCAGGAAAACAACATTTTTGTGTTGAAAAAGGCACAAAAGGGCTGTAGAACGTAGAATCCCAAAGGAGCACCATCAAACGCACCCATCCACCCCTTTCTATCTACTTCTCGCTTGCTCGTCACTCTCGTTCCGTCAAAAAGTATCTTTAGATCATTATTCATTCATCTGAATTTTATGTTTTTAGTTGTAGTAACTTTTCCAGTGTAGGCCTTTCATCTTTTTCTATATATTTTATTTAACTAATATATGTATGTATGTAGATACAAGATAAGGACCCTTTCGTTGAGGAAGGAATAATCCTAGGACGTTCATCGTATAACCAACTTCCACAGCACAGGGTTTATTTTGTTTTATAGTCTGTGGTTGGTTTGACGGCCGGCATCTGTCTGATTTTCTTTTGTAGATAGATACCCTTTGTTTTTAAAATCCTATCTCGTCTTGTGTACATCTTTCCCCCTTTTATCGGTTAGGTGAACTTTACGGTTTTTAAAACGTTTATTTCTCTAAGTCCACAGGTAGGTTAGCCAGGTACAGCGCATACGTATATAAAAAAGGTGCTTTAAATTTTTTGAAGTTAATCAACAAATTGCTCGAAAAGTAATTAAAACAATTTCCAAAGGACCATTCATTTATAAAAGAACAAAAAGATAAATATCTACAAATAAGTGGGGGGGGGGTCATTTTAAAGTCGATTTTAAGGGATAGGAAAACAAGTTGATCATTTTTATTTTAAATCAATAAATTATACAGCTTGAAATGTTCTACCTTAAATTTGTTTCTTAAAAAGGATACCGACTCCTTACAAGAGAACAAGCCTATTAGAAATTGATTGTGTTCGTCTTCGTCGGCGCGGGCGTCGCTTCGACAACGAAATGAATCCTTGAGTGCATATTAAAAGTCCATTAAGAGCAAGCATGTGCTGGTTACATAGTTTTTGTTGTTGTAAGCCCCTAACACATCGACACAGATTTTCCATAGTCACTTACTTAAAAAGAAAATCGAAATATTGAGTGAATAAAAGAAAAGGAACAAATATAGAATAAAAAGTATCTACTATCTATTGAAGCTTTTTTTATTGAGGATAAATCCCCTTGATTGGATCAATTGTAATTGGAGACCTTATATTTATATGTTCCATAGCACGCTGTCGTCTATATATGCGAAACTAATGCCCCCTCCCCCCCATCAGCATACTCTTAACAAAAAAACAAAAACTTAATTCGATTTGGCTTATTACATATACCGTTGCTGCTGCCGCTTCTGCTACTCCTACTGCTGCTGTTTGTGTGACGACTGACTACTGCAAATGGAACAATATGAAATTGAGTATCTTTTTATACATATACTTTGATAGATAGATGTAAAAGATACACCAATTGACTTACTGACTTTTAGCCTGGAGGCAAATGATGATGTAGCTTGATGTCGTCGTTGGTAGTCGAAGAGAGGTCAATAACATTTTTGTTTTTTGATAGATATTTATTAATTTTGTAGTAGAAGTATCTATTTGTATTCCTCATGTGGTGTCGTTTATATATTTATTTTTTTTTTCAAAGATGGAAAGATAGAAAAAGTGATTGGATGGTTATAGAAAAGACATATGTTGGTTTAAGCTTGATGGACAAAATTTGTTTTGAAATTGGTAGTTTTTGTTTTGTCACGTAGCATATGTTTCATCTTCATTTAATATACGTATAAGCACTATTTTTGAGTTTCTTTTTGAAATGGGTTATGATTAAGTGATGAAGTGTTGGATTTAGAAAAACATTAATTCCAATTAGTATTAAATGAGTATTTTTTTTCTCTTCTTTTATGAGATATTAATCTTCAATGTTTAATTCTTTTTCAACTCTTCTTCCTTCCTTTGCAACCACAAAAATGATAATCCAAATCACTTTTCAGAAGATTCCTTAAGAAACCTATTTTGGTAGTTTCTTATAACTTTCTTGGTGCGTCAGAGATATGGAAAGGATTTTACACAAATTATAACTTAATTTGTAATTGCGCTAGAAAAACGAATCTTGAGGGGTTAAGAAGAGAAAAGAATCACAATTTTGTCAATACATACATTTATTTCGAAATCTTCTTAGTTTTATAAATAACGTTTTTCAGATGACGACCCTGATTCTCCATACCTTGACTGAAACGTAACTCAAATTTTTCGTGGGCTTTCTTTAATATAATCTTTGAAATGTTGGCAGAACGTTGTCTAATTAAAGCTTTCAGCTCTTCCAAGAACAAAAGTTTAGTTTCTGCACTTTGAACAACAAATAAGCCCCATTGAGAAAAGCTTTACTCGCCTGATTTATCCGTGTGCGACTCTTCTTTATAGAGCTATTTAAATTTCAAAGTGAATGAAACTAAACTCCATGGTTTTAGCGGCGCACAGTGGCCCGTTTATGCAAAAGTGCTTGCAATATTCATTTTTCGAGTGGGTCTATAATGCAAAACTTTTTAGTTCACTGGACTCACAAATATTTGGAGCTTGAGTAATCGAAAAAAATATTCAATTTGGGTTATTGGTGTGCCTTATAGAGCAGGCCAAAGTTGAACATTTTTTATGATGATCATTTTTTTTTATTTTTTTATTTTTTTTCTTAACTTTGAATGAAAAAACTAGAAAAAGGGCTTCCAAACGCTTTTCGTTTTTGTTTTTATGATATGCTTTGCCATTATTTAGATCGGTAGTTAAAACAAAAAAAAAACAAAAAAATTTTTTTAATTGTTTAATTTAATTTTTTTGGAAACACTACTTTTTGCACACTTTTTCGACTTCAAATTGGATAGAAAAAAAAGGTTCAACGAGTGGTGCTAAGATCTCAACTGATTCAGAATCCTTATATATTCCTTTACATAAATCCAAAAGATCAACTGCGTCATTTTGCATCGAACTGAGCTAGGGAGATTTGAAGTGATGAAGTCAGTCATTTTTTTCCCCTCTTTTTTATGGAATTTTTTTTTATGGTTTTCTTTGTTTTGTGTGTGGTGGATTTAAAAAAGATGATTTTATTTTAAAAAGGTAAATCATTTTTATTTTTTGTTTATTACATAAGATTTTCAAGAGTTTTAGAACTAATTTTTTTAATCCTGTTATAAAATTTTAAATAACGAATTTGTTTTCGGGTACGATTGAATTTTGATCAGGTACTTTTATTGATAAGGATTAAGATTAAGAATTTATTGATAAGATTTAAGGATAAAACGATTTTGGAATATGTTAGTATACAGGTAGACAGACAGGTAGTTTTATTTGGGTGTCTTTAAATATAATTACTATAAGGATTAAAGCGACTTGAGTGCAGGTATTTACTCTAAGGTATAAAAAGATGAAACATTTGACTAAAATAATCATTTAGAATTCAAACGAGCGTTCGAGCAGTTGCTTTTATTTTTCAAAACAATTTAAAATGGATATTCCGAATAAGGATTTGTTTGAACTTTTTGTCAATGTTACCACTTGCAATGAGTTTATATCTGCCGTGGAAATTGAATACCAACTACCAGATGCAAATGCAATCAAACAGATATTAAAACAATTCTATTACAACCTTGATAGAAAATGGATAGCAGCCAAAAGATCGAGAAATAACTTTAAAAAGAATGCAGAATGGCTTTCCTTATCTCTGCATATCAATACCGGACAAACAGAAGAAGCGGGTGATCTCCCAACTACATCGAGAGGAAGACCAAGAAAGACAGTCAATGAGTGCGCAACATTTACTAAAAAACAAAAAATAATCAAAGCTACAAAGGAGATATGTACAGAACATCTCTCTGAAGCTTTGAGTATAAGATACAATAAGGACCATGAAAAAGGGAAGAGTGATATAATTCAGGCAATATCTTCTGCAAGTCCACTTCGTGTCAAAAGAGTCAAGGAAAGCATTCACACTCCCCAACACAATCCCATAAAATACACCAATGAGAACGCATTAGCTTTGTTTATGGATTTGGGACTCTCAAAAGAAAAATATAAAATCCTGAGAACTTCGTTAAGACATCACAACATAGATGTCTTGCCATCCTACAATATGATTACAGTTGCGAAAAAAGAAGCAGTTCCCGACAACTGCGAAGTCACGGAAATATTAGCTAGAGTGAAATTTCAAAGCATGATGGATCATACAGCAATGCGGCTAATAGAAAGCAAAACGGAGAGTCAAATAATTGCACTTCCAAGAAGTCTAACGTTACAGAGTAAATGGGGCTGCGATGGATCATCTGGACAAAGTGCCTACAAGCAAAAAATAAATACAACAGATGGTGAAACAGACGCACACATGTTCATGGCATCAGTTGTCCCACTTCGACTCAATAGTACAAATGGTGAACATTGGAGGAACCCTCGCCCATCATCAGTTCATTTCTGTCGGCCCATTATGTTCCAATATGTTAAAGAGACTAGTGACATCATAAATACCACAGTCAATAATATTAAAAGTCAAATAGCAGATATTCAACCAACAATATATAAAGTTAATGAAGGAACAACTATTACTGTGAATCACGAGTTCTTTTTAACTATGATAGACGGAAGAGTATTAAACGAATTAACGGAAACAAAGTCTACGCGGTCATGTCCGATATGCAAAAGGACACAAAAGAATTTCAATAAAGATGAATCAATTGAGGACGAACATAATTACGAATATGGAATCTCTCCACTGCACGCTAGAATCAGATGCATGGAATTTATTTTGAAGCTTGCGTATACTCTTCGACAAGAAGGAGAAGGTACTGATGAATCGGTTGGGACCAAGGAGGCGGAAAAAAGAAGAAAACAAGAGATCCAAAGGCGTTTTCGCGATGAGCTTGGCCTTGATGTGGATAAACCAAAGCAAGGGTTTGGAAACACTAATGACGGAAACACTGCAAGAAGATTTTTTGAACAGTCAGATGCAACCGCTCGAATAACTGGAGTCAATGGAGAAGTTATAATGAGGCTCAAAGTAATATTGAACGTTTTAAATTGCAGAGAAGTAGTGAATGCAGTTAAATTTGGGGAGTATACAAAAAAAACTGCAGAGCTTTTAAAACAAAAGTATCCTGAAAAATTACTCACACCTACACTACACAAAATATTGGTTCATAGTCAAAATATCATTGAATATCAATCACTACCACTTGGAGAACTGTCAGAAGAAGCCCAGGAATGCAAAAATAAAGACTACAAGAAATATCGATATCAGAATACGTGTAAAGTTTCAAGGATTCGGCAGAATGAGGACCTATTTAACATGCTTGCAACCTCTTCGGATCCACTTATTTCTTCATTAAGGCATGTGAGAAGCCAAAAAGATCTGAAAGAACGATACTCTCCAGAAATGATGAGTTTATTAC
Source organism: Eupeodes latifasciatus (assembly GCA_920104205.1). Classification (NCBI taxonomy): domain Eukaryota; kingdom Metazoa; phylum Arthropoda; class Insecta; order Diptera; family Syrphidae; genus Eupeodes; species Eupeodes latifasciatus. The sequence continues at coordinate 186,473,713 of OV049924.1, forward strand.
ACATTTCCCCGGACTTAGATGACAGTTTTCAAGAAATTTAGTGTTTATATATTAATTTGTTTTGTCTTTATTTCTTTTTACACTGACTTTTGATATATGTATAACCAAAATACATTATGTACTCTTGAATACTGGAAAATAAAAAAAAATGCCTTAAAATTAAAAAAAAAATACTTTTTTCCCCACTGTTTCACTCGAATTGGTTCTTTTTCTCTTTGCTCCACTGTTTCAATTCACTAAATTACTTAAAAAATTGATTTTGATGATTGCATATTAAAATACCGCTATGTTTATCACCTTTGTTAAAACTTTTAATTTTAACACAAATTTCTGAAACACCCTGTAAACAGTTTTTTTTGCTCTACTGTTTCAATTCACTCAGATTATTTAAAAAAATGATTTTGACGATTGCATATTAAAATAACGCTATGTTTATGACCTTTGTTAAAACTTCTTATTTTAACACAAATTTCTGAAACACCCTGTAAACAGTTTTTTTTTTTTTGCTCTACTGTTTCAATTCACTCAGATTACTTAAAAAAAATGATTTTGACGATTGCATATTAAAATACCGCTATGTTTATGACCTTTGCTAAAACTTCTTATTTTAACACAAATTTCTGAAACACCCTGTGAACAGTTTTTTTTGAAAGTCACAATTTTTATAGCCTTAGAAATTTCCTTCAAGATAAAAAAAAAATTAAAGCAATATCTTTATTCGTTTAGGAGATATGATTTTTGCAACCAAAAAAGTCAAAACGGGCCACTGTGCGGCGGCGGTATGACATATTGCGCCGTGATGCTGTAACTAGGTACGTCTTAATTTCCACCTTCGGCCCTCATAAACCTGTTTAAAATCTTTCTGTAGCGTCTTGAATTGTTGCTGGCTTATCTATGTCAACTTTGCTTTTAAATAACCTCAAAGAAAGAAGTCAAACGGTGTTAAATCATATGATATTGGCGGTCAATTGCGTCGCCACCACGTGAGATATCACGGCCATTTAATTTGTGGCCTCCTATCAACCGTCCTCTTAAAATCACATTCCACATTCATATCTTCCGACTCGGACCATAAAAAGTTCGTTATGATCTCACGATAGTGAACACCATTCACAGTAACTGGCTGACCGGCCTCATTTTGGAAAAAACACGGCCCGATGATGCCGCCAACCGTTCACGCGTTGGTCGATTGTGCATCTTTCCATCGTTCAATTTCAAATAGTTTGAAATTAAATGCAGACAAAAACTTGACTTTTCGGTGTGGTTCACATTTAACATCGGCCCTTTAAATTTAACCACCCTGACATTAGGAGAGAAAATGGGAATATTCGAAAAGTATTTAAATTTAAGTGTTTCAAAAATCGAGAGCGTTAGATTTGGTATATCATCAGAGATTAAATAAATATCACTCTATTCGACACAAAGTTAATGAGAAGACTCATGCTTAAGTGTTTGAGCTCAAAATAAGAACCAAAGGAGTAAAGAATCGAACCAGCACAAGAAAGACTAATACCAACTTATTTACTAAAGAACATAGAAAATTCTTGGAAGCAGTCAGCTCATTAGAAATCTTGATTGCGATTCTCTTGCATTGACCTGTCTTTTCCTTGGCGAGTATCTATTACGAAGTTTGTTTTGAATGTTCGTCAATAAGCAGAAATAGAAGTGATTAGTTGACCCTAGCGGGTGTTTTACACCCTATGTTAGAATTTATGGTCCTATTAGCAGATTTTGTTCTTAAAGCAGCGAACCATAGAACTATGGAATGTCAGTCTTAGCGAGGAATTAGTTATATATTTTCGAGTAATCTTAAAATTTTAAAATGGCTCACATCTAAGGGTTTTCTAAACTTTTAACCCAATCAACCCTTGAAAGTGGGGTTAAAATTCTTTGAAAACCTCAAGAGTAGCATTGATCAAAGTTTTTTGAATACCGTAGAAAAAAAGCAATCAAAAATACCATCAGTACTCTTGATCCAAATACCTCAAATACCGTGCCTGTGAAAAATGAGAAAAATAAAACCTTGAACTCTATGGAGCTCCATCGATCGTTTAGAACAACCAAAACATCGAAAATGTCAGATGCCAGCAAACAGCACGCTCGCTAGAAAATCAATTTTGTCTCATATTGAGTTTGTTTCCCAACCATACCAGCTGCCTGCTGCTTGCTGCTAAGTAAGCAATATTTCAAAAAACCATACTGCTAAGTCTTTTTCATTTTCGAAATAAATTAATATCCTTGATTAAAAAATGAAGGTGCTGTCAAATTCTTATGCGGTGGTTTTCTTTTGCCGCGCACTTTTCGTCACTTTTTCTCCATACATATATAGGTTCAATTTAAAACTGTCAAGAAAAAGAAAACACATATTTTCACACTCTCCCATGACGTTAAATCCTTTTTCCTTCTATTTGTTCCATATGTTGTTAGGTAGATATAGGTAAACCCCATTTACAAATTCGACACCCTCCCCCCGCACACCAAAAGAACATATTTTAATAATGAAATTTATCTTTCTCGAAAGCGTGTAGGTAGGTATAGACGACCAAAAGGTATAAGACGAACATTTATTTTATAATGTAATCTGTCAAAAAGGATGATTGTAATCGCAAATTTTCAACATATTACCATGGCATCTGCACGTGCACCACCATCTAACACACACACACACACACACAACACAACACACTGAGTGCACCATCTTTCTATAACCGATTTTCTCGACAACTCAAAAACATACATTACAACTTTTCTAGTGTTGGCAGCGGTAGTGGCGGCATCATTGAGATAGAATTCAACAAGAAAAAAGAAAACCAAAACCAAACTATTATCCGCATCCTTGCGGTTTATAATGGCATAAGAAGGATAATGTTATAAAAAAAATATCGAACTTTTTATGGTATTCCCCGGGTGATATACTGTGTACACAGTACCTACCTGTCTAACTAAATACAATCTACAGACGATTGAGAAGACAGCGAATAAGTAAGGTGAAGGGAAGGGAAGAAAAAGTCCTTGGGTTTGGGAGGTCCTCGATATAGAAGGCACATTTCTGTCTACTTTTTATATACGAGTATATTTCGAAAATAGGTAGGTACACAGACTTAAATTGGTTGTCCTTTCGCCTCCCTCCTCCCAGAAGAGTAAAGGTATCCTTGAAACACATCATCATCATCATGAAGCTGCTTATCATATTGCTGTACAGATGTTTTTCGACAAAATAAAAAAATAAAAGTCTCTTCTGCTTCTTTTATTCTAAAAAAATGTTGTATATTTCTTTTTGCTTTTCATCCTTATCGAATATAGGAAATGGTTTTTCAATCGATTTTTCTTTTCTTTTTGTATTTCTGTTTCCATCCACTTAAAGAAGATACTTTTGTATTTTTCTATACATATGTTGTATAAAACTCTTCAATTGTGTACCTGTCGCTATGTATTTATTATACAAGAACAACATGGTACCTATCGAAGTAGCTATAGCTTTGAGTGTTGGGTAAGGGTATAACGTCTTGGTAACGTCTTTTCTTATTCTTCTTCTAATACAAAGAGTGATGGGAATTTAAGTAGGTACCTATGGATCTTTCGTTACTCCAAAAAGTATCTAGAACATGGACGAACGACATGGACACGTATAAAGACAGTCAAAGTGAAGAGGGAGAGTGAAAAATACGAAACTAGAAGAAATACCTGACATCTATTGGCTTGGCGCGTGTGTGTATATGAACTTATACCTCTTTTAGAAAAACGAAAAGAATGCAATTTTAAAGGTGTCCGGGGAATTTATCAAGTGTCAAAAAACTGATGAAGGGTAAAAATATTACATTTTTACGACGAACGGAAATTGAATGGGATTTATTTCCTACTTCATCTTACCGAGTATACTCGTATGTACCGCAGTCAAACGTGATGTTAAAGAAAAGTGTACATGAAGGTGGTAACTTTGGACTGCGGAAGGATGGTGGAAGGAGTTGTTGGTATAGAATGATGGTTGTTATTATGATGGTGTTTTTGGCCAAAATAAAATAAGAAAAAAAAAATGAAACCAAGGATTAAACTTGGGTATAAGGGGGTTGCAAATTCATATAAGGAGGTTATAGGTTATACTATACTCAAGATGTCGATATAGTAAATGTATAGAAAGGTGATGGTGGCGTATGAATAAATCATCACACTGACATGTTTTCTATATGTTTTTTATTTTACATACATATATATATGTATTCCCCTGAGACGATATACCTATACACGATGTATATGTATAGAAAGAGTCTTACATCCTGGTTTTGGTATCCTATATCGATTTAAAAGATGATAGCAAAAATGCAGTCAACGGCGAAATAAGAAATTCAAATTTTATGCTGATCCTGGAAAGTTTCATAAAAGTACAAGTATATTTTACATAGCTATAGTTGTACAATGGGGGTCAAGTGTTTTCTATATTTTTTTAAGAAAAAAACAAATGGGGTGAACAAATTTTGAATGGTTTACATATGGGAAGGGCAATCAAAATGTCAGTAGTACCGATTTTAAGTTATTCAATAAATTTAATCTACTTTTTGTTTGATTGATATTGACAGAAAAATAACACTGCAATGCATCATATCGTAAGGCTATGTCAAAAGGCTAGGGAATATGACAAATTGAATTTGACACACTTAGTTGAAAGTTCTCAGAGTTCAAGACAACTAGATGTTATCTGCGTGTTTGTTAATGAGTAGAATTGCCAAGTCAATAACAGCTGACTGTTTTCTTGTTATAACATAAGAAAATTGTGGGTCCCCATCATTTTTGGAGATGTGTATTAATTTTTTAAGACCAACTGATAAAATGTTTAGCTTTTGACTATATTTACAATTTAGAGTTTTTTTTACTTCAAAGTTAAACTTAGGGGATATACAATTTTTTTTCTATAATGCACCCACAAAGAGTGACTGTTCGACTGTCAAAGTACGGTTTACGGGCTATCGGCATCACCGGGCCGTATTTTTCCAAATTGAGGCCGGTCAGTCAATTACTGAGGATGTTGGCTGTCTTTTTATACTTTTTATACGCTGAATTTGGAAGATATGGATATGGACGATATGTGGTTTCAACAGCACGGTGCCACTTACGACGACTTGCTCTCTTGCGCGAAGAATTCAATGGCCGCGTTATTTCACGTGGTCGCGATGTCAATTGGCTGCCAAAGTCATGTGATTTGACACTTCTTTCTTTGGGGTTATTAGAAAGAAAAGTCAAAATCAACATCGGCTCTTAAATTGTAATTACCCTTTAGTAGAAAGGTCTACAAACCCATGAACTGAACCGTAATAAAATCGCCAAAAAATCTTCTCGCCATCGACACCGTCTTTCTAAATCATTTCCTCAAGTGTTTGGTTATTTTTATCTTAACAACAAAACTATGGTAAAAGTTAATTCAAACAAGAGAATTAGGTATGTGTGAATAAGAGTAAATCTAACACATACCAAACAGTAAAAAAAGAAGGATACAAAGACTCAATAAAGAAAAATAGAAAGGATTCCCGAAAAAAGAAAGAATCTGATAAAAAAGGACCTCGCCAACAAAAAGAACACAAAATTACGTTTACGCTTGGTAAGAGCTTCGTTCTAATTTTTTTCGTCATGCTGCTTAGGTTTTGTGTTTTTATGTTGGCTTGAGTTAACTTCTCCAAAGAAAAAGGACTTCGTTGTGTATTTATGTATAGAGTATCATTGTGTTGTTGTACAAGGATAATATCTATTAAGCAGTTTTTGATAGCTGAGAGAAAATTTCACGCAATTAACGATATGAACACAAAATTTCTACAACATTTTAGCGAAGGTTTCCATTTCTTTTTTACATTTTATGCTACTTTTTTTGAACTGCTCTTATTTTAATTATTCATTTCGTATCTTTGCTTTGTTCAGCAATTAGGAGTTTACCCTTGTAATTTTCTTTTTCTGAAACCATTGTGCAATATTGTAAAGTGTAGCTTTTAATGAAATTAAAAATGAATAAGTTGACTTTCTTTTTTAACAGTTATTAGATGACTTATTATAGAGATGTATATCTATAATAGAATTGAGGTTATTAGAAAATAAAAAAAAACGTCTGTCTTTTCTAAGGGTTTCAAATAGAAGTCCACGTGCAGAAAAATAGAAGCATGTCTGTCCAATAAATGAAGAAGTCCATTGAAATTCTAGCGTGATCTTTATTAGAATTCTTCATTAGAATTCTTGCTGAAATATAAAATAAGGAACATTTGAGCATTATGAATTCTAGCCATCAATCAAATCTCAAACAATAAAACTCCTGAAATGTTTGTCTGAAGTTCTTTTTGAAAAGGATATTGAATTAGTAACAGTTACGAATTGCAAAATTTCAGTGGACTAGTTGTCAAAAAGTAGCCGTGGCATGATGCTTAGTGCGTTTTTGTTCACAGGTATTGCCTCTTGTGAAGAATTGACAAATCTTCCAAGAGTAATTCTTGTCATGAAAAGTGCTTTCTACATTAGCCGTTCGGATTCGGCTTAAAACTGTAGGTCCCCTCCATCCCAGACCACATTACTCGCACACAGGAATGGTTGAGAATTGTAAGTCACTAGGCCCTAGTTTTCAACGGTCTTTTTATTTATTTATTTATTTATAGTTGTCAAAGAGTTTGCTGAAACAGTAGGAACACAATCTTCTTCTTCACACTTGACGAAAGGAAGGATTTAAATTTAACAAAGGGCTGAAAATGTGAAGGCATACTAAATGGTGCCGATACTTTTGCTATTTTGTTTTGAATTGTTGGATTTATTGTGACGGGCGCGTGTAAACTTATAAAGGGTGTCCCAAAATTAACGCAAGATTTGAATTTGCCGCCATTTGTGCAGTGAAGTGTTGGCAACCCTGAAAAAAAGCAATTTGACAGCTAACAGTATAGGGTTATTAAAAATGGAGCGTTACACGATAGAACAACGTGTCTTCATTATTAAAGAATATTTCAAAAATAGTGAAAGCTTGGCGGCTGATTTTTCGAGCAAAATCATCCTAAGCGATGAAGCACATTTTCATCTTGATGGCTTTGTCAATCGCCAAAATTGCCGCATTTTGGGGTTCGGAGAACCCACATGTGATTGTCGAAAAACAAATGCATCCACAACGCGTGACTGTATGGTGTGGATTTTGGGCTGGAGGCATAATTGGGCCATATTTTTTTCAAAATGATGCTGGTCAAGCAGTGACTGTTACTGGTGCTCGATATCGCGACATGATTACACAGTTCTTTCTGCCAAAATTGGATGATATTGATGTGTCCAATATGTGGTTTCAACAAGACGGTGCCACATGTCATACAGCCCGTGAAACAATTCAATTACTGCATGAGACATTTCCAGGTCGTGCACTCTCTCGTTTCGGTGATCAAAATTGGCCTCCTAGATCGTGTGATTTAACACCATTAGACTTCTTTTTATGGGGTTATTTGAAATCACAAGTCTATGTCAACAAGCCCACAACCACCCGTGCATTGAAGGAGGAGATTCAACGCTGCATCAACGAAATTCAGTCACATTTATGCAGAATGGTCATGGAAAATTTCAACAAAAGAGTGCGCATGTGCATGCAAAGCCGTGGAGGCCATTTGTCCGATGTGTTATTCCATACATAACCCTATCCTATGTACTTTACGAGTCAGTAAAAATATAACTATCAAAAGACTAAAAACGGCGTTTTCTATTTAATTCAAATCTTGCGTTAATTTTGGGACACCCTTTATAATAAAGTAAACATTCAATAAATATGTTCATTGATTTGCTAGCAACAAACCAGTCCTTGCTAATCAAATGAAAAGCTTGGCATTTAATACCAAAACCAAATAAGCTACTTCATATAATTTATCATTGCATGAGATCTTAAATCTTAGTATGTGTAAAATTGTAGAATCCCAGTGAAAAATTCCTCAAATAATTCCGGACCACCGCCGCCCTCGACGCTGATACGTTAAAAGCAGACCTTACACGCTATCGTGAAAACCTTTGTTTGCTAAGATATGATTTATATACCTTATACCGTTGTTCATAGAATGTATGGAGGATACTCAAATCCTCTGAACTGAGAGTTCACTATCTCCGAACAAGCAGCCACAGCTACGTACATTCATACTAACAATTATATGTATATCTATACCATACTGTCCTATGTATTTTATAAACCCTCCTCGCCCAGTCAACACTGTGTCAAGAACTTGAACGGTGGAAACGTAACGTTCTCCTCCATAACTTAACCGAAAAACCACCTCTCAATTTTATTGCACCACCCTGTGCTTGTTCCTATAGCATTTTTGTTCGTTAGTTCGTTTTGTTCAGAAATGTATATGATGGGGCGGGGGGAGGGGGGGTAGTAACCTAACTCGGACTCAATTAGTACGGACGAGCAAAATTATGTTTGCCACTAATATAATCAGTTTTTGCCTCCCAAAACATCCCTGGCTTGCTACTGCTAGCTGCTCCTGCAACTGCTTCTGATTTTGATTCTTATTCTGATGCTGATGGTGCTATTCGGTATAATGTCATTGCTTTTTGCTGCTGCTGCTGCTGCTGCTGCTGCTTCTGCTGCTGCAACCAAAGCAGACCTGGAGTGTGCCTTTTATTCAGTCTGGCCAGTTTCATTATGATGTGGAAAGGGTGAAGATTATGCTGGTAATGATACATATTAATGATGTAACAAACTGAGCACTAGTATAAGCCCCAGCCAAATGAGAAGCTGTGTGGCAAAAATTATCAGCTACCATGCTAATGCTATACCTATACACGCTACCTACCTAACCTATAGCATTGGTTCACAAAAGACTCTTTTGTTCCCGCGTGTATTTTAGAAATTCGTGGGATGTCTGCTAGCCGGCACAGCACGGTACGGAACGGCCGAAAGCTGTGCACATTCCAAACACAAAAACTTTTGTAAATTTGGTTGGGGGTTTTCATTTTCATTTTCATCAATAGATACCGTGCCATATAAATACCACCTATAGCCTTACCACCTTACCTAAACCTACCTAACCGAAAGATATCGGCGACACGGCGAGAATCCTCCTTTTTAAGCTTTTTCGAAAATTAAGTTGATTCTGTACGGAGTTGGTTTGTGCCTGTTTTATAATGTGGTTGCCATAAGTTCCTATTTTATCGTATTTTTTGTCGTTTAAATTTAAGCGCTTTGATTTTTATTTTATTTTATTTTTTCTTTGCTCTGTGTGTTAATTGTTAATTAATTTTTGTTCTTTTTCTTTTAATCTCTTTTCAGGTAGGTGACTATGTACGTTTGTATAGATGATTAAAAGCTTTAGATGGTAATGTAGACGACCGACCGACGCCTTAGAGTAATTATATAATTATACATTTTTTTCTATGTAATTCTGATTCTTAATGAGAATTTTTGGTTGTCGGGGGCAATATACGTGGCCTTGAATTTTGAATAGGCAAGATTTTAGACGATATCCACTAATTTTACAAGCTTACAGACTTAAGCTTCGAATTAAGATTTAAGTGTACGGCTTTCGACCCTTGAACAAAACTAGAAAAGTTCAATCAAGGTTCATATGAATTTTCAAAATCTAAATCTTAGTTAAGACTGACTTTTATATGTTAAATTTGGTTCTTTAAAATGTTGATTAAAAGCTTATAACGTTTACAAATGGTAAACAATTTTGATTCAGTTTTACATGAATCGCTTTTGACCCATTACCTAAATTCGTTTTTTTTTTTCAAAATATTAATCTTAAATATGGCACGTTTAAATGTTGATCAGAGGCTTAAAATTTTTCGATAATGCAAAATATTTTACGGACTTGAAATTGGGATTAAGTTTTAGGTTCAATCAAGGTTTATATTTTTAAAATCTGAATCATAGCGTAACTTTAATCTATTAAATTTGGAACGTTAAAATTTTGATCCGAGATTTATATCTTTTTTATTTATACACAAATTTACAGACAATATGACTAAGGTTCATATTTTCAAAATCTGAAACTTCAGTCTAACATCAAGCTCTTAAATTTGGTACGTTAAAATTTTGATCAGAGGCTAATAACGTTTGCATATGGTAAATACGTAATTAAAATTGAGTTAAATTTAAAATGTTAAAATCTGCAAAAAAAATTCAAATTGATATCTTATTTAATTTTGTTAGAGACAGCTTAAGAAAACTCCAATCCTTTTTTAAAAGATAATTGACAATCAGAAGAATTTAAGATTTTCAATAATACTCCTTTTTTACTTGACTTGTACTATATACATACATATTTTCTGGCATTGGGCACACTTTTCCTGATTGAAATCAAGTATTTAAGGTTAGAGTTGATCATTGAAAGTTCAATGTTCCAAATAATCAACTGTCCATTGAAAACGATTTCATCATTGAAAAACTAAAAATGGTTTTAAAGAAAGGTTCTGGGTTAAATAATGTATTTTCTTTAGTAGAAATAATCACAACTTATCAGCTTGATTTTGACACCAAATATTACAGAATTGACTATTGACGCTTTTAAATCCCGAAACTAAATTTTCAATGATAAAAACCAATAATAGCTATAACTAGCTCCTTAAACGACAATTATAACCATACACATACATACATACGAGTATATAAAACGAATTTACCTCCTTAAAGTTCTTGAACTCTAAGACTGTTATTTAAATAATTAAGCCATGAAACTTTTAAATTGGTTATGAGAATAAGAATAGTTTACTTCATGACGTATTAACTTTCAACTTGCACGCAATAATAATAAATACATAGGTACACATAAACAAAAACAAATAATAATCCTATGAAATTCTTGTTTGTTATAAATAAATCGTGAAATGAAATTTACCACATCAATTTTCATATCTACATAAATAAATACTAACCATGCGTGGTGTCCTGGCGCGAGCTTTAATAAAACAAATAACACGAACAAAAACAAAATCATTAAAAGTACACGATATGTTATTTAAAATTAATTGAATTCCAATTGTGTTTCACAAATTACACATATAGAGGGTATATGGTCCTAAAGATACTTTACAAAGATAGATTTTGATAGTAGGAATGTGTATGATTGTCGAAAGTCATTAAAAAAAATCACTTTGAAAAATAGCTTAAATTCTTTTTTTCTGCACATAAAGACTCAAAATCAAATCCTAATGTAATATTCCATACATAAATGTATCTAATCAAATTGATGGTTTCACCATAAGACCTATGACGTAAATCTGAGCAGGCAGTCAGGCATTGATGCAGACAGGCAAGTAGGAGGATTTCTTCTTTTTGCCATTAACTATCGTTTTTGGTCGTCTCCCGTCTTCGTGGCGCGATGTAATTGTAACTCAAACTCTGTTCAACAGCACTCAATCACGGAATCACGAACTTTTTTTAAGCTAAATAAGAATAGAAAAATGTTAAAAAAAGGAATTGAATTGAATTGCATTACAAATCGATACTAGACGAAAATCTAATTCTTACGAAATACCAAACGCCAACAATGGACGAACACGACGAAACGACGAACAAAAGTGGGAATGGGCAATTTTATTCTTCTTATCCTCATTTCAAGAAATTACACTCTGACTAACCTTGTTACAGTCAGTTCTTTTTTATTTAAAATTATCGTTGTAGACGAGTGTACTAAGATTCCTGAAGTTTCAGCTCAATCCGCTAACGCTCTAGACTTGTTTCTTACTACAGATCCTAATTAATATGCGACCAGTGTTTTATCTAGGCACATCAAACCATTCTGTCATATCTTCAAATTTCTCATACTCAGAAAAACCCAGTTAAAGTAAATACCCCTACGAAATACGGGACGGTCTCAATGACCATTGACTTGGCACTATACTTCCTCGATAGTGACGTGAATTCCAGTCAAAATGTAAGTTTCTGGACTTAGAAACCCAACCCCACCGAGGAAAACCTGAATAAGTTTAAACAAGCTAAAAAAACATGTAATGCACATTCGATTTTTGTCTGACCACAAATTACGGCAAAAATATTTCAGTACCAATGTCTGATAATTTTTACAAAAATTAGGTAACACTACGTCACAGTAAGTTCCTACGCTTGTTTTCAATGACAAACTTCGATTCATAAATCCAATTTTCTTGCAGAATATTGTGCTGCTGATTTGAAGGTGCCAGAAAACGTAAACAATTTTATGTGCCAAATTTTCTTTGGCACTCGTGCAGTTGCAAGATAACTGAAAAACCTTAAAGTATCCCTCCTACTGTTCTGAAGAGGTGTTCTTCAAGGCTGGCAAAACCACTGCGTAAGTTTTTCCAGTTGTCCTATTCTATAGATCTTAGCATTTGTCCAGCCCGTTCTTAAAAAAGACGAATCCTACTATTATTCTATTTTCTTTAAAAAAGGTCATGGAAACACTGATAAAAGTCCAGCCCAAGAAATATCTTGAAGATCGAAAGCTTCTAAATGACCGGCAGTGGAATAAATCTGTACATAGTATTGGAGAAAATATGATTGATAAATAAATAAATTAGGTGGCGCTACGGTCCGTTGAGAACGAGGGCCTAGTGAATTACACAACTCTCAACCATTCCTGTGTTCGAGTAATGTTGTCAGGAATGGAAGGGACCTACAGTTTTAAGCCGAATCCGAATTTGAGAAATCACTTTTCATGACAAGAATTACTCTTTGAATATTTGTCAATTCTTCACAAGAGGCAGAAAAAACGCACTAACCATCATGCCACGGCTACTTTTTCACAACTAGTCCACTGAAATTTTGCAATTCGTAACTGCAACCAATTCAATATCCTTTTCAAAAAGGACTTCAGACAAAAATTTCAGGAGTTTTATTGTTTGAGCTTTGATCGATGGCTAGTTCTCATAATGCTCAAATGTTCCTAATTTTATATTTCAGCAAGAATGAAACTATCTTATCGAACATGCGATCATTTAGCATTGATGCATCTTTTCTTTGTTGGGTTAAAAATTACCTTTCGGAAAATTCAATTCATGTAGTACTGGATGGGCTCAAATCTAATATCCACAAAATAAATGTCGGTGTGCCTCAGGGCTCCGTTTTGACTCCTACACTCTTCTTTTTTTTTATAAATGATCTTTTGTCTGAAACTTCAAACCCTTAATGCTTCGAAATCTCAATGCTATCTATTTCTCTCCACGACCACTTTCCATAGGTGGTACTTGCATCGAGGAAACTGAACGGCTTTTAGTTGTTTGTATGTGCGTCATAAATCATCTCTTGTATAGCGTGTTGTGCTGCTAAGTGTTTAGGTTTTCTCCGACGATGCAAAAAGTTTTTTCTTACCCCTTCTGATCTGGCTATAATTTATGACGCTTTTATTTGTCCGAAACCCGAGTATAGTTCCCATTATGTGGTCTGGTGTCCCACTTGAACTTGAGTCTTTTGTCCTTGTCCTTTGAATGTGATCTTGACAGCATTGTCCAATGGAAAAATCAAAAACTTTATAGAATTTAATGCTTCGAATACCTAATATCTACTTTCGCAAAAGCGTAACCCTTCCCCAAAGCCTCTTTCCATCTTTGGTACTTGCATCGAGAAAACAGAACAGCTTTCAGTTTTTGGTATATTTGCGTCACAAACCATCTCTTAGGGAGTGATCACATATTTGACATCGCTAAAAATGCTGATAAGTATTGAGGCTTTCTCCGATGATGCAAGAAGTTTTTTCTTACCCCTTCTGATCTGGCTATAATTTATTAAGCTTTTATTCGTCCGAAACTCGAGTATAGTTCTCATATTTGGGCTGGTGTCCAACTTGAACTTGAGCCTTTTGGATAGAATATAATTTGGATAGAAAAAAGAGCTCTAGAAATTATGATGATTCTTTCTTTAGGCCCACTGCACGAATGTAGAATTCCCACTCATTTGAATGTTCAGACATTCAAAACCAATTTTTTCTTTCCAATGCTATCCTCATTTCCTTATTTCTAGCACTGTATCTATTCATTATAAAGGTATTCATAACACTTTTTATTTTATTGTTATTTAACAATAATTAAGAAGTATTTACTACTTTTGAGGTTTTACCTATTTTAAAGTGCAAATTTAAATTCTCATAAGTCAACAATAGAGGAGAAACACAATTCAGTTTTCAACTAAATATTCCCTAATGTAACTATTCCTCAATCTTAACGTAGATATAATGTTGGAATTTGGTTTTAATCAAATGATCTAGAGTGTACACAAATAATATGTCATTATTTTATATTTTTTCCTCCCTTCTCATTCTTAATACACCAAGGATTTTGTTTGAATTGTTCAAAGTTGATTTCCTTTTCTTGTTCTACTAATTTTGTCCGCCTTTTCGATAACATACATAAATTACATACACTATATCTATATATATATATATAAGATACGTCAAAGATTTGACATGAAACCACAAATAACACTCATTTGGCCATCCCTTTGTTGGATAAATCGCAACTAATTGAAGGAAAAATTGCATTAGGGAACTCAATTACAGAGTATGCTGTAGGTTTCTAAGTGTACACTATTGGAAAATATGTGTGTATGTAAACGTAATTTGGTTACAATAAGGCAATCAAAAGGCTGACATTGGAAAGGATCATCTATTATATTTTGTTTTTCTTGTACTTCTTGGAAAAAGGAAAAAAAAAAGTACAAATCTTTTTTGAAGTTAACGAATGAGACTTTCCATATTTTGCAGCACGAAATTCAAGCCTCCCTCACATTTGAAAAAATTCTAAAACTCAGTCAGCTAAACCAACAACAAAAATATCACGCAACGGTGTTGACAATTATTTTTCTGCGGAAAAAAAATATCAAGGAATTTTTTGTGTCCTTTGGTGCATTTTTCATCGAACCATACGGTGTGTGGGAAATTTTTTAGTCCTTAGTTGCAGTCGTTCAAAAACCTATGTATGTACGTTTGAAAATGAATGATGGTAGTTGTATGTTGTTTTTTTAGAACAAGAAAAAAAACATGACAATCCATCGATAGGTAGGTGTGGTGTACGCCTTTTTTTGTTTTTGAAAGTACCTTCTAGCTGATTGTTGGACGAAAGGTAGGTGTACACAGCAGGAATGCTCGCAGCAGCAGTATGCACAAGCACATTGCATTTACCCGCTAACCGATTTGACTAGAATTCATTCATGTGTTTGCCTATTACCCAGATACATTTGTCTTTTGCAGCGAAAGCGCTATGGGTTTTGTAGTTGTTGATGTTGTTGGAGTTGAATCAACCAGCGAAGCGAATCTTTGAAGTCCCGCACAGGACGCCTTTGCACCATCATCCAAAACACAAAAATATCTACATATATGCGCTCCTTTTTAGTTTGACTACAATTGTAGAAATATCTACATACATAAAAGTTGACATACCTAGGTACATAAATATAAACCAACAACTCTCATTCTGCTGCCACTACTGCTGCTGTTCCACTTGCTGGTTTACTTTATTAGGACGACGACGCCAACGACAACAACCACCACCACCCATACTATGTTTTTTTTTTCCACCCCCTTTAGTATGACAACACATAGACAAAAAATTTATATTTTTGTCTACCTACGAGTATAACTGCTACACTTGCAGAATTTTGACTTTGTCCTTCTGAATTTTCGTTTTCGTTTTGGTTTTGTTTTTTCTTTTGAATTTATTTTTTGTCATTTTCCTGTTCAAACATTTCAACCAACCATTTTTGTATTACGAGTATCTCTTCCTCTAGACCATTTTGTTTGCAACAACCTGCAAACAGTTGATAAGGATAATAACAAAGAATATGAAAAAAAAAACCTAAAGGGGTTGAGTGACATTTTTTTTGTGTGTGCGTGTGTTCTCTTTCAACAACTAGATATAAAACAAAAAGATTTGTTTGTGTACTGAGTCCTTTTTTTTTCTTTTTTGGTACATATCTAGACTTTAAGTACAAAGTTGATTTTAACATTTTAAGAGCCTTAGAAGTATTTATTATGAAGGCTTAAGGATCAAATGTGTGTTTGTGTGGGTATATGAATGGACTTAGGTGTAATTAATCCTTTAGTTTTGAAAATTGTATGGTTTCGCCCTGTTATCCAACAAAAAAAAAAAAAAAAAAAAACTAAAATGTTTAATAAACCAAATAAAATAATAGGAGTGTTTTTTTTGGAAAAGTTATCGGCAGTATAATCACTGCAGATAAAAGAGTTAAAGTGAAATCCTGGTAGGGATAGAGATTTGACTTTTATTCGAGTATCGAAATCAATTTTCGAGTTGTCGACAGAACTTTTTTCAACTAATGTTTGCTAATTTAATTACTTCTGTGTTTTTCCAATGAGCTGCTGACTCAACTTTTATTTAATCTTTTTTATAAATGCATGTTTTTAATTTTTGTGGGGTTCTACAAGATTTTGTGGTGACTCCGTATCAACTTAACCTTTAAGAATAAAACCTTAAGAGTATCTTGGTAAGTCTTCATTAAAAGATAAAGTTACGAAAATTCAAGTCTTACTTCTCATTCAACGTTGCTAAGCATAGAATCGATCTTTTAGTTCTCTGCTCTTTGCATCCTTGCTATTCTTTTTATAATTAATTGTAAATCTAAATAAAAATATGAATTAAATTGTTTGATTATTTCGGAAATAGAAATAAGCCTTAATTTGTTTTTTTTTTTTATTTTGTTAAAGTTAGTGTTACAACAAATATAGCGCCATCTGTTGCACGCGAAGATATACACATAGTTATATACTATACGAACGAACCCTTTTCCTTCAGTTCTCATTTTATTCAGATTCGATTTACAAAATGAAAATCATGAAAAAAATATTAAATATAAATTATTCCTGATAGTTTCTTAACACATACTCTTTAAAATTATCCAATTTATCAAGTTAAAATTAGATCTTTTCTGAACTTGGCAAAATTTTGTTTTAAATGATATTGACAATGTTCAACTGTATACAAAAAAAACTCTCGAACTTAATACCAATTTGATAGTTTTCTACGAGCTTTTGAACATAGAGTAAAATTTAAATATGATACAAAATGGGAGTGGCGGTAGATTTTGAAAAAAAAAACTTTATTATTAATATTATCGCGGCTTTAGACAGTTCTAAAAATATTAAAAAGATTACAGATTTTAAAAAAGTGAACTTAAAAATTGCTATAGAAATTATGGGTATAGCAGTAGTAGATAGCCCTTAAACGGTCAAAAGGTGAAGAATGCCCTTAAAATGATTGAACGTAGTGCGAGCTATTATCGAAAAAGAGATAGAATTTTAAGGACTAAATGTCTGTAAATTGCAATGCATGGGAAATATTGCTCTTGGTAAAGTATTCCACATTCGTGAAGTGCGACTAAGAATAATTCTGTATACTTAACAGTACGTCCGAAATTAGTCTTAAATGTACTGATACTACTACTGTTGAATTATTTGGGGGTTGAAATGCAACTGGCTATTTAATTATTGTTTATGAAAACCACCGATTAAATAATGTCATGAATAAAACATTGGGAAGGTGTTCAATTGTTACAATATTGTATCATTTAGAAAACGGTCGCCTATCATTTCTATATAAATACCTAAGGAAACAAATTTCAATGGGGAATTAAAGCCTTTTGAATTGAAATGGGTAATTTGTAGCAATTATTGGTATTCAATGAATAATTACGTTGTCAACTTTTAAAACGCCGTGGTCGGTTAAGATATAAACACTTATAATGTTTAGCCCAAGTTATGTGCTACGAAGCCTTAAGTATGTAGGTAGTCTATATTCAACCTACCAAATAAAAGAAGAAATGCCTAATGATAGATTACGATTATAGTTCCAAAAGCTGAGCAGTTAATAAGATATTTTACCGCTGTGAAAAGTAGCTTAAAACACTCCATCCTCGTAACTACCTCAACACAAAAAATAATCTCATAATATTGCTCCGTTGTAACGTAAAGGTAGGACAAACAAACAAGCAAACAAACAAACAAACATACAAATAAACAAACTGACTTTCCTATTTATATTAAATAGTAAGGATTTATAAAAATAAGGAAGAATTTTGTAATACAAAACGGAGCCCCTTCTAAATTGAGTTCATCCTTTACAAGCTCTTGGATTGCTTCCATAAGTAGAGACAGATTAACTTGTCGTTGTTCCAACTTAAAACAGTTGACTGTCTTCAAATTAACTTTTCTTTTGTAGTAGTAAAATAAGATATTTTCTATGTATATATAAAACATGTGCATATTAATCTATCTAATAAATAATATTATCTAAATTCTATATAACTTTATGGTTATTCTATCTACACCTATACCTTATTAATGGAAACAACTTCTATTAAACAAAAGCGGTGTCCCCCAAGGGTCCATATTTGGACCTCTGTTGTTCTCCCTCTACATTAATGAGCTTCCATTAACTATTAAGCATTGCTCCATTCGGCTATACGCTGATTATGCTTATTTATATCTTAGTTGTCCGTTGGGATTAATTGAGCACTTTGCTACCTGTATAAATGAAGATTTGTTAGAAATTCAACGTTGGTCACACCAAAATAGCTTAGTGCTCAATCCTAAAAAATCTAAATGCTTAGTGTTGTCAAGGAATAATAAAGACGTATCTTACTTCCGATTAATTTTGTTAAATGGCTCCCCTATCAAATATGTGGAATCAGCGAAAAATTTAGGAGTTGCATTCAACCAAACGCTGACTTGGAAAAACCACGTTTCATATATTCTTGGTAAAACATACGGTGTCCTCCGCACCCTTTGGTCTACACAGTATAACACCCTTGGTCACTTACGGTTGTGAAATATTCTGCAAACTTGACTATAAAAGTAAACGAAAGCTCACTGTTGCTTTCAATAGTGCAATATGATATGTTCATGGACTACGACGATTTGGCAGAATTTCACAACACGCACACAACTTTTTTGGGATGCCATTTGAAAATCTGCACGTCTTTGGAATACACTACCACGATAAATTAGAAGTATAGATAGTACAGTACTATTTAAACAAAAACTTAAACTTCATTTTAAAAATATATAGAAAATAGTTAATATTAAATATTTGGTATCTTTCAAAATAATTTGTAAACTTGCCATTTTGTAAACATTTACGTAGCTTTGGTATGATTTATAAGGCTTCACTAAATATAAGATATTATATCTTACTGTGTAAGCAACTCATAAATAAATAAAACTAAAACTAAAACTTTATCTTCATGGAATAAGTAAGATGATTCATGTAATTTAAATAGCCTCAGCTATAATAACTTAATAACCCATCATCTCCAAAATTTAAAGCCAAAGGGCGAAAGTTGTTTTAACACCAAAGAATTATAATAGAGTTAAGCGGCTTTTAAGCTTTGTTAGAAAGCCAGTTCATTGAACCCTTCCTTTTAAAAAAATCAAAACCATTTAAAAACATAAAATTTCATGGAACCTATTTTTTATTTTTATTTGATTTTTATAAATTTTGTGTGTCTTCTTTTTGTTTTAATAATTTTCATGTAAATTAAAAGAGTTTTTCATTCTGTCAAAAAAAAAAACACTTTGAAAAAATATTGTTAAATTGAAATTATGCATATCTATTTTAAAAATGCGCTGTGGTAACGATGAAATCAGAAAACAATTTAATCTTAGTTTTGAGTTTTTTATTCTATCAACATAAAAAGAATGCAATCGTTTCCAGCAAATCAATTGAAGGCATTCTTTTGAGAATTCGCAAATTCCTTTCGATTTTGTACCTTCTTTTTTATACTCAACATTCCGTTGAATTTATTTTGCTTGTCAAATCAAAATATTTGTTTCTTGCAGTGTGTAAAAACTTAATCAAAGTATAAAGTTTAAGAAATGCGTATGCGCACACCTTACCTACCTACCACTTAGCTACCTTCTTTCTATCATAAAATAATAAACAAACAAAATTGATTATAACCTTAATGATAGACCAAACAAAAGAATAAAAATGTGAAAAGCAAACAAGCAACAAAACGTCGTCGTCGTCATCGCTAGTCAATTTTGGACTCAGAGATCAATGACACCAATCTTTAAAAAAAAAAAAATTACGAACCATCATTTTTGTTTTTTATAATTTTTTTGCGTTTTCATTTTCTTCATAACTTTATTCGTTTTACTTTTATATAAGTAAAAGCTACTCTTTCGCACACATTAATGGAGTTAAATTTCACGCAAATTTAATTATCAATTTTATACCTTTATAGATAGAATACTAAAGGTACGTACATAATATACATATTTCGAGGTAGAAATATCACGCTTCATGAACACAACGCTAGTATCTAGCAGCATGACGTGTATTGTATAAGTGTATTGTATTTATATATCGAAGTTATACACATAATGTTGTAATAATTACAAATTCAGAAACCGATGTCAGGACATTAAAATCTCAACTAATTGGATATTGAGCACCGACAGGAAGGTTTTTTGCTGGTTCAGATTTTAGCATCATCGCAGGCTATGAAGTTAATAGAAAATCGTCTACGATGTAAAAGTAATATAAACAAAGTGAAAGAAGTTAATAAAAGTTCAGTATAGGAAAAAAAGTTCCAATAAGCAAGGATGTCTATAGTGTAGTACTATAAGGGATAGAAATGTTAGTAGTTGAAAGGTAGGGAATATGGTATACAGCTGTGATTTTGCTAACAAAATATCTTCCCGACAAAGGTTAAGCGTAGTATCGACTTCTTGTTAAAGCTTGAATCTTAAATTTTTCACGCATCAAAAGAAAGTAAACTCAACTTTTTAAAAAATAAGAACTTTTTGAATCTGACAATGTTTGGTTAGTTAAAACTGGCTAGGGCACACTTAGGCCTTTTTAATGACCCATTGTGATACCACATAAGCTCTATGAAACCAGTTTGAGTCCCTAAGAACTGAGATGGTTAAGATTGTTTTAGAAGAATTCTTATTAACTAATTAAGTTTTGCGTTTTTGAGCTAGAGTAGGGCATGTACAGAGGAAGTGAAGAACTGTTTAATCCTCTTCTTCATTCATACAGCTTCTGAAAAAAGTCATTGAACAAAACTCCTTGCCGCGTGGCGTGCTTTCCTATTAGTCTTCTATAATAATTAATTTATTTAAATCTAAATAATTTTGTTATTTATTAAATATTATTGTATAAGTTTTTCATCATTCAAAAATTTTCTTTCTTTCAAATAGTTTGTTTTCTTCATTTTGTTTTTCATATTGTTTAAAAAATTCTTTTTAAAATAAATTGGAAATATTTTATCTATCGCGCATTTCAACAGGTTATGGACCCAGCTACACGAACGCGCACTACAAATTGCCAAATTAAGAATGTAGGCCGACCATCTTCAGGCACTAGACCGCCAACAATGGAAACACTACTAAATGACGAAACATTGTACTTCGGCAAAAGACGTGGAAGCCATCCAGTCCACAAGACAATTGGTCATAATTTCGATTTTGCCGGTTTCATTCCCTTAATTAGACAGGTTTATGATTGTATGCTCGTTGAAGATTGTAGGTTGAGCAGATCGCTCCCTTACTGCATATTCCAGCATGCAATGACGGAATTCCTCACAGCACAAATTCTAACCCAGGGTAAATATATGCTAAAAGTGCCGTCTTTGCAGTCCTTGATGGATCCGCTGTTAGCAATTGACAGCGAAGAGCTTAATATACCAAGTCCAATTTTTGACTATATAATTGGAGCAGGCGCAAGCATCACACCTGATGGTGAAAAGATATATTTCAACTTACCCGAACAAGCAGTACCAAAGGGTACGCTAGCCGCCGCTGTTGGCCAACAGTATGTTAGTGTCAGGTCAGGTACTTTTGGTCATCCAAGTGCACTGAACCATAATGTTTACGAGTGCTACATTTCACCGTACATTACTTCTGAGCTTATTATGAGGCAAGGAATGCTCCCGAAGGGCTCGACAAATTTTGATTGGAATCCCTTCCCAAAGGAGTGGCTACCTCAAAATTCATCTGTTAATGAGAACTTACTTGGCTACAGGCCATTAGAAAAGTTGCATCCGAACGCCATGAATAAATGCAATGAGTGTACATTTGAAGATAACGACCAAATCACTGGATTGCTTTGTCATAGTGCCTACGTAATGCATCAAGCATCAGATGTTATTGGCAGTCTAAAAACTGTAAAGCATCAGAAGGCTGTTTTCAAGCCTCGTCAAAATATAGCTGTCTTTATTTATAAAGAAGCACAGACTAATGATAGTCTAGCTATATTATGGGATGAATCAAGTACATTATATTCCCCGTTTTCTTTCTCATCTGACGCGGCTAATAAAAGCACGTATTTCGCTTATAAGAGAAAACGGACATCAAAGGCTCCAGGACTATTTGCTACCATTAATGGCGAGGCTATAGAAGGTTGGTTGGATACCATCAATCTAAATTTTGAATGTGAATATCCATTTAACATACGACGAGGATTCGGTGACAAAATGTCCCTACGTAACGACAATTTCTTCGAAAAAGAAGGCGAATGCCTGGTTTCTCTAGATATATTCAACTGGTTAGAAAAAACCATGATGAAAAAGTAATACCAGTTTGATCCTGATGCCAAACGTGGTTAACCCGTTTCGATGCCCCTAACTAATTGGGAAGTAAGCCCTGAAAAGTCCTCCAGAATTTGGAATATTGTTTAATAAATTCTTTATAAAATAAATTGGATGTATATTTTATTTAACGCGCAAAACAATTCACGCTATACTTCTTGGCATTAAAGTTCGCATGACTACTTAAAGAACGTTTCATCTATCTGGAGTCAAGTTAACAATAAAAAAATTGAGTCAGATTATACATTAAGACCCATATTGCTCTAACTTCATGTATGTATAGTTACCCTCTTATTGTCTCAAAACAACCAAAAACATAGAAATGTGCACCTAGGCGTATACGTACTTTTTTTAATTTTGATTGAATTTAAAGAAAACAGATTTTCTCTTGGACGTAATTTTCCACGGTACAGATAGAACCCAAAACAGTTTATAATTATTTTAATTGTTCATATAAACATACAAAATAAAGACAATACAACACGGCCTCCCTAGGCTATCAAAATTTGGCCGTCAATAATGGGACCTTCTACTTTTTCCAAAAGTAAAATAAGTCAATTTACAGACATACATATGTATGTATATGTATCTTAGGCGGCTCCATTATTGATAGTCTTATACTCTGCACGTTTATATATATATCAATAAGATCCAATCTCCATATAAATTACTTCACTCCACTAAAGCCTCAAAAAGATAATTTAATTTGAATAACAGTATTGAATATCTTGTTTTCTTCTTCTCTCTGTTAAATCTACCTTAACATCGTCGTTTAAATTACGCTCATTAACACAATCTATCGAATTTTTGACTTGAAACAAAAAAAAAGAAGAAAATATTAAAATCAAAACCAGTTCAAGAATTCTTCACCAATAAACCAAACCAAGAGATTATGCAAACCTCCCAAAGGAGACACAACATAACCGCTCACAGTCCCAATAGTATATAAAGTAGTAATGGCCTGATGAAAATCAAAACCCATAAAATCAAAAAAAACATACAAAGATAAGTTAACCTGAAAAGAAAAATAAATATTCTGAATGCGGATCAAAGAAACCTGGTCAAGACTTGAGATGATGTAGCCTAAGAAGTAAACCTTTAAACCTTTCTTCCATTCCTACATACAACTTAGGTATCTCTAACTTGATAAATATAAAAAAAACACATCACGTATATTGACGGAAGCATACCTATGTGAAGAAGAATCCCGTTATATAATCGGTCAACATAACGGTAAAACAAAAAAGCTATATACAAAAAAACAGGTAACCTACCTCTACCTACCTTTTTAAAAACGGTTTCTCAAAAAAAAAAAACTTGTAAGACTAAAGATTGTTTTTTTTTTTCGAATCGGGATTCTCTTTTGATATTCTTTTCCTTCTTTGCTAAATGCATTCATACGTTTCTTATTCTTCTACATTCTCTTTCTAACTGTGCTTGGGTTTTATTTAGATGTGTAAGTATATAAAATACATTCTCGGTGTTTGGTTGATGATTATGTATGATGACGATGGGTCATTGAAATGCGCAACACAGTTTTGTATTTTATTTTTCACGATTGCATCGCGTCACCATTATTAAATGCAAACACTCATAAATTTGAAACAGAAAATAAAACAATGAATTCTGCATGAAAAAATAAAATAAACAAAAACAAATCAAACTTGATAAAGAAAACAACTTCAAAAACATAATATTGGCTATAGCAAAAGAGGAAATGAATTAATATTTACTTTATTTTTCATAAAATATGAATAACATTGAGGCAAAGCGTATTCAAAGATGGATTAAAAATTTATTGTTACCCTTGTTTTGGGCAGTTATAAAATCAAGAAATTATTCAGAGCGTCATGGCTACTCTCATCTGTTCAAACCGATAAACCTTATCAAATGTTAATAAAAAGTTAGGTTTTCCAATAGAATTTGACAGCTGTCACTTTTGACATTTGATAAAAACTAAGGCATCTTTAAAAAATGTAACGATACACCTTTCAATGAATGGTAATAATTTTGCAGTCACAGTTCGCAAGAAATTTTTAGTCACCGTGTTATTTCTCTAAGAGGTGTTCACAATTGGCTATCAAGTTCTTTTGATTTAACACATTTTGACTTCTTTCTTCGAAACTACGTGACTTTTGTTTAAATTTGTCATACAAAGTTTCCTGAAAAGGATATTGTGATGCAACCGTATACGCCATTTGGTTGATAGAGTTTTTCATTGTTGAAATAAACATTCACTTATTTCTCTTAAGAAATGCTCTTTTCTATCCACGCTCAAGCGTGCACTTTCAAAATATTCGTCGTTTGGATAGAATGGCCCGAAAATTAAATAGTTGGTCGAAGATGTAGCTCTCGTAATTTGACCTCGAATGAGTTTTATCAAAAATTGTCAATTCTGCCGGTTAAACACCCCAAACTTCTCCATCTAGGAATGTGCAACGTTTAACCATACAGGACAGCCATACACGGCCATCGACCGTATCAGGGCCATGTAGCAAATTACCTTCATTCTGGTGTCAAGTGGACTGCTGTAAAATTGTCGTTTCGTCAGATCTAAGGCTCCTCTGGTCCTGGTCTATCGAAATTTAGATATTGATTTAACCAGATACCAAGGTACTTCACTTCGCTTATTCTCATTAATCGTTGCGTTGTGAAGATCAACGATGGAGCCAATTCTTGCATGTATTCTTCGTGGACTTAGCCAACGGAGTCCAGAACAGAATTGTATTCCACTTCTGGAACGTTTGAATCTTCTGAAAATCACGCTGCAAGGGAATTGTTATAACCTTAACATTTCGGGCCGTTCAGTACGAAATTAGATTGTTGGCGTACGCAATTGCCTTGATTAGACTACTTATCAGATCGTTGGTGTAAATGCTGAAGAGAATCGGCGAATTTACCGTTCCCTGTTGGCGACCGCGGTTCTCAGATCGCTATTGTGTCATTTCATTTCGAAGGTAAAAGTGGTGAAGTAAGGCTCTGTTTTTCAGGTCGTAGTTGGGGCGAATGCTAACATTTGTACGCTTGCTGGAAAGCAGCTCCCACTGCACTCATCTTTTCCCTCGGATCTTTAATTATAAAAAAGTCATCGTCAAAAATGGCCTCCTTTTAGATATATTTGTGCTGTCATAAGTATGTACGTCTCTGTGGTCTTCAGTTGTTTGAAGTTTCAGGTACGGAAGGTCATTACATTATCATTCTTTTTTTTTTTTGAACATCTTGTTGATTTTAGGAAACATACTCGGGTCACTGGAATTAACTGACAGAATCTTGTGGTCCCAGTACTTGTTAATTGATAACCTGTAGTTCTAATCTCCAAGTCGTGCGGGTCTGTGAATTGTCTGTACAAGTTTTTGAGGCTTGTAAGTCAGTAAGCCACACTCGTGTCTATGCAGTGCGTCTATAGTTGCGTTACTGTATAGGTAGACGTCCATTTCGTCCAGTCTTTGTATTGTCCGTTCCATGGTTCGTTTTATTGTTTCCGCCATCTGTTTGTAAATGTTGGTCAATTTGTGTAATTAGCAGGTTTCTATTGTTTTGTGGGTCTATGTCAATCGAACGAAGTAAAGTTCTCTTGCTAAGTCGTTAATAGAACGAAGCCAGTGCATCTTACTGTAGTTGTAAGAGTGCGTTGCTACGTATTCCTCCAACTCCAGCCCTTCGTTTGGAATCATCAAAAGCGTAAATAAGTTACTGAATGCAAAATAGGGCAATCCATGAAGCTACATAC
The DNA here is from genome assembly GCA_920104205.1 of Eupeodes latifasciatus. Taxonomy (NCBI): domain Eukaryota; kingdom Metazoa; phylum Arthropoda; class Insecta; order Diptera; family Syrphidae; genus Eupeodes; species Eupeodes latifasciatus. The sequence goes on from OV049924.1 coordinate 186,499,953, forward strand.
TCATACTCAACCTTACATGAAAATCTCACGATCTTGACTTACGACGCGAGTCAAGATCGTGTTTCGTTACGTCGCCGTCGCATGAACCGAACCATTATTTTGATAATAAATTTGCATAATTTGCAAACGTTTTGTTCAGAAGTAAGTCTATTTATTATAAATTGTCATAGTTAAAGTGACAACTGTCAAAAAGACTAACTGTGAAAAAAAGTATTGCCAGATTAAGATCTGGTCTAAAAAGAATACACATCAGATAAATTAACCCTTTCGGTTAAATGTAATCGTTATATCCAAGCAATCGATTAAAAATAATTATACGATGTCCTGTAATATTTGTTGGTTGATTTTCGTTAAGTTTCGTCAAATTTTGTTGTATTATGTATATAAACTCTTTTAAACTACAAAACTCCTTCTGTAGTACTCAGAAAAGTGTTGAATGTTTCACGCCAACTTTGCCAATATTCTATCCCAATGTTGTGCGAACTCGAAACAAACTGAGTGTATTGTACTCGTATTTACCGTAATCACTTCAATACTTGAGTTCAGTTACCGTTGCTATTGCCGAATGCCGTTGACGTTGCCGTTACTGCATGCCGCCATTAAAGTATCTCGAAGTTTGAATGAAGTACCTACTACAATCTACACTTTGAGTGACGAACTTCAATCGCTTTTTTGTGTCATGAAGATGAAGTTTAACGTCGCGTAGTCGTCGTCGTCAAACACATGCACATAATACACAACACATTCAATCAAAGTTATAGCGGTAAAAATTCAGGAAACTGGAATTGGAAAGAATCCAATGAATGACACAATGACAAAAAGTAAACAAAAGAAATACACCAACAATAACAAAAAAGAGTTGTACCTATACCAAAAGCAATGTTAGTTACTTTCCAGAGCTGTTTTTATTTCGCCTTGGTTATATTGTTTCGAGATGTTAGGTTGAGGTGAGGTGCTAAGGTAATAATAATGGTTTGAATTTACAGTTGTTTTGCAACGCGCAATGTTCCTGTACATAGGCCAGCCAGTCTATACCTCTTCGTTCAATCTTCCTTAACCTACCTACCTATACTAGTGCTTGCCTGCCTGCCTGCCTGCCTTCAAGCCTGCCTCTGCTTTGTTTTGAAGTTTGTTTATTTCGTTAACTTCTTACTTCTTTTCTTTTTGTTTAAGTGGAACACGACATAGGTTGGGAATGTGATGGGGTCTTGTGGTTTTTTTTAATTCTCCTTTTTTATTTTGCTAAAGCGCTGTTGCTCTTAGCTTTTTCGACTTTTAATTGAATTTGCCAGCATCAGCAAAATTTTATACTTCTTACTGCAGGGAAGTTGTAGGTAGGTGTATATAAGTTTATTCTAGGAAGAAACGTAAATTTTTCTTCGTTTTATTTTTACACTTTTCATTGATTGTGGTGCTTGTACTTGCGCTTGATAATTCTTCTTGGTTTTTGAAATTATTTTTTCTTCAACAATTGTTGTTGAAGTTTTTAATTAAGGTTCAACGGTTGAAGAAGAGTGTTTTTCTTTTGTTGTTGTTTTTTTTTTTTTTAAGTTGCGGTATAAGGGAATTGAAATTGACAATGAATTTGTTCGTTAGGTTGGAGAGCATTGCTTTTTGTAACTGCTGCGGGTTGCAAACTTGAAGAAAAAAAAACTCTCAAGGTATCTTCACACTTTTAAAACCTATCTACGCTACGACATGTAAATATGGTTTTTGGTATCTGAGATGGTATTTTCATTATAGGTATTGTTTATCAAAAAATTTAACAAAAACTAAGATGGAAATGAGTTTTGCTTGTTTTTTGAAATGTTTTTGTGGAGGTGTTATTATCCACCAACCATCAAAAGGTTTTAACTTCTTCGAAGTTTTTGATAGAGTTCGGTTTAAGCCAGCCTAATTATATGACTTACAATTAAATGGTGTAGATATATCTTTAAGATTGTACTAAGTGTCAAAATTTAACTAGATCAAGACCTTACATTTCAATTACCTTTACAGAAACAATAAACCTTATCGACAAATAATAAACTGTTTATCATTAACTTCTTTAAATAATATTTTCGAAGCGATTTATTTCAAAACGGTGGCTGTTCAGCGTTTTTTTCGATTAAGTCTTTTAGTATTAAGGGTCCACGGCTGAACTAACAGCTTCTGTAATTTTTGAATGCTAAAAAATTGCGAAGTACTTTTTGTATGAATTGATTTTTGGCTGAATGGCATAAAATTTTAAAAAATTGGTAATAATAAATGGACTTAGCAATGTAAAGAAATCCTACATACATACTTCGATTCCGACTTCCAAGTCGGAAAATTCAAATTGTCCCAGTTATGAGTCTCGCAAAATAAGAAGAAAGGCAATATTAAAATAAACGCGTTTAAAGATTTGAATAATAGAAAAGCTTGAGTAATGTTCCAATACCTTTTATACAAAAATCTGAAAAACCGAATAATAAACATTTTTGAAATCCTAGAAAACAATTTAAGATAAAAAATCTATTTTTCAAAAATTCTAGGCTGTCTAACTCTTTAAGGTAATACAATTTTTCGTTACGTCAAAGGTAAAGGTTCGAAGGTAATTGTCCAATTAACAAATAAAATCGTATGTACATACATAGTCAGCATTCAAAATTGATGAACTTGAAAAGTCATTCAATATTCCCCTTCAGTCCTTGGATAAGTTTATTGAGTCAATTATTTCAATAAAATAACAAAACAACAATGTTCTTAAACAGATTGGGGCTATTCATTGTTTGCCAAACTCTTGCTAAGTTGTTACTAAGCAAGTCCAAGTAGGCTATTTATAAATAAATTTAAACCTAAGTTTAGGGCTAAACCTGTGGTTTAAGTATAAACATAGGAAATGCTGAGTTTAAGTAGTTATTATCACAGCCAAATGTCATATTTGATATTGGTTTGTGAATTTAATTCAAATAAATTTTACGTAAACTTGCTGTCCAGAAAAATGTCGATTGATACCGCAATTGAAGATGATATGGATATCTTAGAGGAGTTTGAGTTTATTTGGTGATCTGCAAAATATTCCACCAAGAAAAAGCAAAATATACAAACCACGGTTCAATCCATTTGAATTAAGCGACAAGGATTTCTACGAAAAATATCGTTTGGATAAAGGAACAGTCACATTTATTATAAATTTACTTAATATTGGAGAACTACCAAGTAAAAGAGGATTACCCGTTTCTGACAATCTCCAGGTCATAACAGCATTAAGATTTTTCGGTAGAAATGTCCACCAGAGTGATATAGGTAAGAAAAAATGTGAAGCAGTATATAACTATGTATATATGCACATAAGTCCCTTATTTGTATTTAAGCTGATCTTCATTGTATTTCACAACCAACGGTTAGCAGAATTGCAAAAATTGCAAGAAAACTGGCACAACAGTTACCAAACTTTGTAAAATTCCCATCAACAAGTCAGGAACTCCAGAAGACAAAATCAGATTTTTTTCAAATAACGGCATTTCCCGGAGTGATTGGCACTATAGATTGCACACACGTACGCATAAAGTGTCCGGCTAAGATCGTTGGGAAAGTTTCTGCAGGACATTTCCTGAATAGAAAAGGGTATTATTCACTTAATGTTCAAGTATGTATGCACCAGTCCCATACTGAATCATTATTAAAATTATAATTTTGTATATTTTTATATAGTTTGTGATGCAAAATGCAAAATTGTAGACATTGTTGCCCGATCTAGGGGTTCCAGGCATGATGCACGAATATGGAGCAATTGTAATTTAAAGAGACGCATAGAAGACACCAGAAGTACGCATTACGGAGTTCTTCTTGGAGACGCTGGGTATCCCTTGTCTTATGTTTTATTTACTCCGGTCAGAAATCCGCAAGTCTCCTAAGTGTTTCTGAAACCCATTTTCATATCAAACAAAGATTTCAGAACATTTCGATATAATTGTTTTGAAGCAAATTTTATAATTTCAGTTCTGAATGAGTCCGATGAAATGTCCAATTATTTAGAAGAAGAAATAGTGCCTAATATAGAAGAAAGTCCTATTTCTCAAAGAAGACCTGTAACTGCCAGAATTTTCCGACAAAACTTTATCAATAATCATTTCACTTAAGAGAAAATGCAAACTTTCATTTTATAATGCACTTAATAAATAAGTATTTAATTATTTATTATCAACGTAAAACTATTTAATAAAAACTAATTCATTTAAATAAAAAACGAAAATATCCTATTCTAAAAAACAAAAAAAAAACATTGATACAAAAAGAAAAGCATGTACAAGTTTTTGGTAGGACCAACAATAAAAGAATAAGTAAAATTATTAGAAATAAATGTATGTAAGTTAAGTTAGTTAAAAATACGTTAAAATTAAAAAGTTAAAAAAAATAAAGATATATACATACATATATGTACATATGCATGTACTTAAATTTTTTCCTTTTTTAACAAAAGACGCTACCTTTCAGAATTGTATTCTTTATTTCCAGGTCTTTCTCATAAAGACTTTTTTCGTAGCTCATTTGTTTTCTTACTTGTTGGTGTAGCTCTTCTTTTTGGCAATTTTCGCTACAAATTTGCTTGCTTCGTTGGAAAAGAACATCCACTGCTGGCCTTTTAATTTTTTTTTTGGAACGCTGTTTTTTGGCAATCGCCTAAGTTAGTCAATCGGAGTAGGGTGTCGTTGGGAACATCAAGGGGCTTTTCTTTCATAGATGCCGAATAGCAGTCTTCGTCTATGGGGGCTGGTTCATTTTCTATAGACAGCACACTTTCAGCTAGAAATTCGATCTCACAAGCCTCCGTGTTGCTGTCTATCAAAATTGAGTCCTCGTTAAAATCTTCCCTTATCATGTTTTGCACGGTTAAACCCTCCTAGGGTGGTTCCGAAACTTCAATTACATTCCCAGTGGCTTTCAGAGCCTTCTTCATTCTAGCATTGCTTCTTCTGGCTGCAACTTTCATCCGATGCCACTGCTCCTTCAATTTTTGTAATCGTCTATTATAGCCAGCGGCCTTCATATTGATGTCGATATTGGACCAAGATCTTTCTTTTTCGTTATCATCTAAATATCATTTCTTTTATCGTCGAAAATGTTGATGTGCCAGCGAATCAGTTTCCGCAAAAGTTCCTTCTCTGACTGCGACCAGTTTTCCTGCCGTTCGCGTTTTATATTTTCCTTGTTGTTCATCTAAAATATTATAGAACGTTGTTAGTTGTTAGTTGTTTTTTTTTTGATTTTTTATTAAATTGTTTTGTTTTACTTACTTTTTTCGACAACCAATTCGAGGAATGAAAGCACAAAATAACAAGTTTAAAAATATAACAGTATTTTTTTACTTTAACCTGTCATTTGAAGTATAATTGTAGTAGAATACAACCTTAAACTGGGGTTTTACTAAATACAGCAGGACAATTGACTATGAATAAACGCTCTGTTTATTCAATCAACAAGCCTTAAACTATACATAGATCAAGAAATCACGACTTCAGTACTTCTCTATGAATACGCCCATTGTATTTGTCAGTTTAACGATTATGTTCATTAATTCAATAAAATAATTTATATTATTAATGAATTATTTCATAAGTTCAAGAATTAATTCTTTGATTCGTCGAATTTATCAAGTAACTCAACGATATTTTCTACCAAGCTAAGCACATTAAAAAACAATATTCTTAAAAGGATTTTATTTGTCAATTCAACGATTTTATTAATTAATTCAATAAAATTATTTGTAACATCGACGAATTATTTCATAAATTCAAGAATTATTTTATTCGTCAAATTTATCGAGTAACTCAACAATTTCTTGTTAACCTCAACGATTTTTTCTACCAAGTTAACGAATTTATTCTTTCAACGAGTTAACTAAAAACTTCAACACCATTTTAGCTAAATAAAGAACTTGAAAGTTAATTAATCACTTAAAAAAATTGTAACTTATCGATAATTTGTGTGTTCTTGATGGCAAGTTTTATATTTTATCAATGATTTTAATGGATCAAGAACTCAAAAAAAGCTATTATCCAAAAAGATAGCCCAACCAATGACAAGTTCAATTCTTAAGCTTTGAACTTTAATATACTTTCCTATTCAATTCTATTTTCTTTTCTTCTTCTACGTCCTTGAATGTTTTGATAAAACGTCAAGATACACATATGATTCATAAGAAAACAAACACACATCCATTTATATTCGTACCTACCTAGATCTAAGATCAAGTTCATCCAACCTACTTTATTTTTAAGTTCATTCCTTTATTCTTTGGGTTCCTATCAGAATCTATCTAATCGTATAATTTCATACATTTTATATAAAATCTTGTTTGAACAACCTATTCAAACATAGATATAGACATGTGGAGTAAAATACAATACATTTTTGTAAAGGGTGCGTCATGTCATGTCACTCAACAGCATATCAATTTTGCGGCAAACTGTTTTTCAAACAAAATATTATGATGAAGCGTTATCCATTTATAAGGGTGTGAGATTTATACACCCTGTGGTGCTATAAGAATTATAAGAACCTATATCTATTTATTGGATAGATATTACTTAGGTATTTCTAGTTGTTTTCTTTTTTTCTGTCACTGTGCCTCCGAACCCGTGTCAATCAAAATATAACGCCAGAGGCATCGTCCTCATCCACGTCCTGTACTAAGGTCGGTCGGTCGGTCGTGGTGGCGATATGAAACGACAGTAGCGGGCGGAAGCGTTGCCTCTATATATAATTTATTATTATTGCTTATCTTTCACTCGTCCGTCCATCGTGTATAGGTAAAGCCTCTCCTCCTCCTCCGTAATAAGACCTTTTCTGTTTGTGGTACAAGATAAATTATTGTTAACTTGGCCAATGTGGTTATGTATGTTTCTTTTTATTTTTCATATTTTATTTCACTTTTTAAGGGTTTAGTGTACCCTTAACCCAAATAATAATGAATTAATGCAAAAGTGTATCTGTATGAAAAAATATAAAAGTATATAATAAACTGAAAAGGACGAAGGATATCGCAGACGATTGAACTTAACACAAAAGGACATTGAAGACAAGTTTCGACATTGATTGATGATGATTAATAATATTGCAGTTTTGCTTATATACCTATTTATGTTTGTATGTTGAAAAGGTTGGTTATTTGATAAAGTGTATCTATGTACGTTACGTGCTGGAATAAAAGTGTTGTATTTGTTTTTAGCGATAATTGCTTTATGCTTGCGATGTCATATTTCATTATTTTTCCAATATCCACAAACTTAGAGTTATGTTTTTTTTTACCAGTTTGGAATAATTTGATGATATGGAGAAAAAATAAAATACATAATATAAAATAAATAAAACTAAAATAAATTGGATTCGAGGTAAACTAATGGAAAATATATGCATTGAACAGCAATAATGTTTTGGAAATTTAATTTATTTTATTTTATGGTTTTCTTTTTTTTTTTGGTTCGATTTTGGTACTGTTATTATTTTTGATTAACCTATCTTACTATGAAATTGGTATTTAATATATATGTATGTATCTATTTATAAAAATAGGGACACCTACACTATAATATAAGGGTAGATATATGCTATATTACATTTTGTTGATTTTTGTTAAAATAATATTGACGAATGTCATAGATTTGATAATATTGATAAACCGAATTCGATTAATTCTGATTGATGGTAAAAATTTTTATGACGTTTTTTTTTGGGATAAAATTGATGATGTTTTTGCTGACCCAATATTGAATTGAAATGAATTCAACGATAGATATGATATGACATATGAAGGATTTTGGAGAAGATTGAAAAAATAATATCAATTTAAGAGCCACTTTTTCAGTGAGGAGGAGTTAATCCCTTTCAACAAATTCGATCGGAAAATTGTGAACATTATTACTAACAAAGTTTTTTTTATGGAAATCTTCAACAAAAGACACTCCACTGTACTAGTTACTAAACTAAACATGTTGGTACATTTCAAAAGCATTTGATAGTTTGGCATCAATCTCTGTTATCTAAATTTTGGTATTGATGAATCTCTTCTTTGTGCGATTAGAAACTACCTTTGTAACCGTTCAATACAAGTGTTATTGGACGATTTCAAGTATAAAATTCATTAAGTAAATACTGGTGTTCCTTAGGGCTCCGCTATGTCTCCGATTCTCTTTAAACTCAATTAAACTGTTTCCCTAACGACAGTACCCCCAGGTTTTCATAGATTCAAATCCTTGTCCATTTAATTCTGATCTCGGCAGAACCGTGTAGAATTCAATGCTTCAAAAACTCAATAATGGCTCCTGTCTTTAAAGCGTGACCCACCCCCTATGTCGCTACTCATGAGTTGCACTTGCATCCAGGAAACATTATGCATAAAGACTTGCATTTACACGCTTATAATGTGCAGTTGACTCAAGAACTCTCTTGACCATTTAAGCTTCGCCGTACTCAATGGTCAAATAGGTGGCTAGAAATTGCAACAGTAGATGATCAATTTTTGAAGAAAATCGTCTTTAGTGATGAAGAACATTTTCACCTTAGTGGATTGGTCAATAAACAGAATAGTCGCATTTATACGAATGAAAATCTAAAAGTGATTGTCGAAAAACCAATGCACCCACAAAGTGTGACTGTTGGACAGTTTGGTACAGTTAATGGGCTGGCAGCATCATTGTGCCGCCATAATACAAAGAAATGACAATGATTTCATAAATAATTTATGTGTTTTATTTAAAATCAATTTTATCCCTTAAAATTTAACCACCCTTTATTATTTATTTTATTTATAGTTAACGTTTTTCTGTTAAATATGTGTTGTTTAGTATATTTACCTATACATATTTGCTTAACTAAATACTCAGTTTGTTTAAAATTAGGTCCTTAAAAACATGATTCAAAACTAAACATTAACATGGATTTTATTTTTGTTTTCTTACTGACCTAAATTCCTATACCTACCTACCTACACATTTTGACTAAATATTTAATTCTATATATGTATACGAAAACTTAATTGGAGTGCACGCTTAGTCAAAACAAAAGTAGGTAAATATTAACTAAGTATATGAACGCTTCTAGCTCCTAACGAACTTGTTCAAATAAATTAATGTATTAATTAATCATAAACCAATAAAGAAAAAGTAAATGCCAACATTAAGGACGTTGCACGCTATGTCCTAGGTATATATGTATGTAATGTAGGTACCTGAATAAGTTGAATATGTGTATGTGTGTAGGTTGGTTACAAGTTACCTTTCCTTCCATATATCTTCCTATACATATACTTATACCTTAACTGAATATGTCGACAGAGAAATGTTCACAGTTTTTGTGACAAATTTTCCTCATAAACCATAATTATCCGGTCAATAAATGTCAAAGTTTATCCTTTCACACCCCTTAACAAATAATATCAAAGTTGTGTTGCCTTCTCTCTTCTTTTTTTTTTTCAAAACAACAACAAAAACTCACGAGTCCTGTGTGATACATATATACTAGATACACTCATGAACATTTATATACCTAATGATGATGGTGAAGTATATGTATGTGTTTTTAAGGTAAAGTGAGGTCCTGATGACCTTAATGATAACGATGAGTTATGTAATCGGCGTCCGGTAAAATTTATTAAATATCCTAGCACCAACGACGAACGTAACAAACGTACATAAGCATCACAACCAACAACATATAATATGGGACTTTAGTTATATTATTGAGTTTTATTTGTGTTGGTATTTTTTTTTTTAAGAACGAGTGGTTTGAGTTAATTATTTAGCAAGATTTGTTGGATGTCTAATGAAAACAAAATTTAATATACCTACCAACTTTATTTGTAGGTATAATAAAGTCACCACAAATATCAGTGCGAGGTTATGGCTTTTGATATTATTATTTTTTCGTTTTTCTTTCTTTTTTTTTCAATTATATTTCATTGGGGAATTTAGTTTTGGTTCATATAACTTAAGGACATTCATTTCAATTAGTGTGGATATGTGTAAGGGCAAGAGTAACAGTGCGTGGGCTTTAGATTTTGCTTGGTGAAACTTCTATTAAATGGGTGATTTTTTTGAGGTTAGGATTTTCATGCATTAGTATTTGACAGATCACGCGGGATTTCAGACATGGTGTCAAAGAGAAAGATGCTCAGTATGCTTTGACATTTCATCATGAATAGACTTACTAACGAGCAACGCTTGCAAATCATTGAATTTTATTACCAAAATCAGTGTTCGGTTCGAAATGTGTTTCGCGACAAATTTTGTTCAGCGATGAGGCTCATTTCTGGTTGAATGGCTACGTAAATAAGCAAAATTGCCGCATTTGGAGTGAAGAGCAACCAGAAGCCGTTCAAGAACTGCCCATGCATCCCGAAAAATGCACTGTTTGGTGTGGTTTGTACGCTGGTGGAATCATTGGACCGTATTTTTTCAAAGATGCTGTTGGACGCAACGTTACGGTGAATGGCGATCGCTATCGTTCAATGCTAACAAACTTTTTGTTGCCAGAAATGGAAGAACTGAACTTGGTTGACATGTGGTTTCAACAAGATGGCGCTACATGCCACACAGCTCGCGATTCTATGGCCATTTTGAGGGAAAACTTCGGAGAACAATTCATCTCAAGGAATGGACCGGTAAGTTGGCCACCAAGATCATGCGATTTGACGCCTTTAGACTATTTTTTGTGGGGCTACGTCAAGTCTAAAGTCTACACAAATAAGCCAGCAACTATTCCAGCTTTGGAAGACAACATTTCCGAAGAAATTCGGGCTATTCCGGCCGAAATGCTCGAAAAAGTTACCCAAAATTGGACTTTCCGAATGGACCACCTAAGACGCAGCCGCGGTCAACATTTAAATAAAATTATCTTCAAAAATTAAATGTCATGGACCAATCTAACGTTTCAAATAAAGAATCGATGAGATTTTGCAAATTTTATGCGTTTTTTTTTTTAAAAAGTTCTCAAGCTCTTAAAAAATCACCCGATACTTACAATGGAAATTTGAAATTAACTGAATAATTGAATAAGGGTGTTTCCATTGTTACGGTTATGACAATATTATTCAATGGTTGCTTAAGGATATTCTAGATCTGAATGAGAAACAAACTTCAGATTGAAATCGATTACATAAAAAGAATATTTAGGTACGCAATTATTGTTACGGCGCACCGTGTCATTGATACGTATTTGTAATATGATATTCTAAATTGTGAAAATGATGTCCGAAAAAGTCATCTTTTTCATTTAAATCTTATTTGTTTCCAATGTTACATTATTGACTTATGTAGTTGAAGAAGAGACAAATAAAATAACGTCTTAAAACTTTTATTAATATTTTTACGGTAAAAAAGATTTTTGATTCAGAAATTATAGGATTTGATCAAGTAAAAAGTAGAAATTTATATGAATAAGAAATAAAACATTCGCAGTAAAATTACTGCAGATAAAAGGTAAAGTGAAGTCCTGTTGTGAATAGAGACGTGACTTTTATTGGAGTATTGTTAACCATTTTCGAGTTTTTCATTCTTAGACTTTTTCACGTTTGATACCGGTGTTCGTAGAGTAGTTTTCAATACATAATAAACTATAAGAAAATTTAAATGTTATGTATTCTCATTCTGGGTTTCAACTTTCCTTAGCATACAATCGATCTTTGAGTTCTTTGCACGTCGCATTCGTTGTAATTTAACCACCCTCTACGGGTGGTTAAATTTTAAGGGTCGATGTTGAATTTAAATAAAACAAAAATTATTTAGAAATTATTGTCATTTCCCTTCATAATGATAATATTGGTATGATTTAATCATGTATGGAACAAAATATTGGCCAAATAGCCGCTGCCGACCTCGGCAGCAGGCCTCCATCCGATGGTCCAAATTTTCGATGACACTGAGGCATTATTGAGGTTTTATGCCGTTAATGTTACGAAGTATATGATCCTTTAGTACTTCAATTTTTACTGGCTTAACGACATACACCTCTTCCTTCAAATAACCTCAACGAAAGAAGCCCAACAATGTCACATCACTTGATCTTGGTGGCCAATTGACATCGCCACCTCGTGAGAAAACACGTGCCATTATTTCGTTAGCTTTGTGGCAAATGGTATCGTCCTGTTGAAACCACATATCGTCCACATCCATATCTTCAAATTCGGTCCGTAAAAAGTTGGTTATCATATCATAATAGCGAACACCATTCACAGTAACTGTCTGATCGGCCTAATTTTGGAGGCCGGATGATGCCGCCAGCCCATAAACTGCACCAAACAGTCACTCTTCATGGGTGCATTGGTTTTTCGACAGTCACTCTTGAATTATGAATCACTTAAACGCGGCAATTCTGCTTATTGACGGTTCTGCTGAGGTGAAAATGTGCTTCGATATTTCATCATCCACTGTTGCCAATTCTTGGCACCATTCTGACCATTGACGACCACGCTTGAAATGGTCAAGGGGCTTTAGTTCTTGAACCAATTGCATCTTGTTAGCGTGTAAATGCAAGTTTTTTAGACAACGAGTTGAGGTTGACATGGATGGCTGTTTAGATACACTATTTCTAACAGCAGCAATATTTTCTCCAGTACGGACTTTACGAGCATGCACTGACGTTTTCACATGTCCTACAGACCCATACCCTGTTTACTAAAATTTGTACACGATTTTTTCGATTGTTAGCACATTTGCTGGATTAAATTGACCGAACAAAATCATGAAGTGCACGACATGAATTTTGGTTTGAGCGCACATTTTCATAATAAGCCTGAATAACTTTAACACGTTTTTCAATTGTGTGCCTATCTATCCATGATTCAAATTGAATTGGTCTGAAATTGAGAAATATCGAATGAAATGCAGACAAACTTGAGGTTTAGATGTGGTTCACATTCAACATCAGCCCTTAAAATAGAACCACCTTTCCACCTTTAATTCGAGGTGGATAAAAAAAAATCAAACCCGTGAGTTACAAAAGAACTGACCCTCTGGTTTCTAGTTTGTAGTTTTTTCCAAGAACTTCCAAATTCACCAAATGAAGACTTAGCAAATTGAATAAGCTCAATAGAATCAAGTCATACAAATTTTAGAATTCCATAAAATGAGTCCAGATAAATATGTATGTTTTTATGCTTTCCAGTTAAATATTTATTTAAATCTTTAAGGCACTATTTCTTTGTCTATAACGTATCTTGGCAAGTTTTCAAGAAAAGATACAAAATTTAATAATATTATAGCACCATCTGTTGCACCTTAAGATTTGCACATAGTTAGACCATACTCTACGAACAAACCTCTTAAAAAAAATTAAATTTAAATTTTGTAGGTACAACTTAGTTCTAAATCATTTTGACAAGTGTTCAATTGTATCAACTTTTAAGTATTAAAACAGGACTACTGCGGATTTGGCAATTTCTCACTGTTGAGTGTTACTGTTAGGAGAATATTTTTGTTACTTCAGTGACACATTTAAAATTCAGGGACAAAAAACGCAAAAACTGACTTTCTTTTTAATTTTGAATAAGAAAAGAACTATTAGACTTTGTTTCTTTGTGTTATGTAATTCTGAAATTCACTTAATCTATTAAATCCATTGTAAGCTGTTTCTGTCTCAGTTTTAGAATTAAGTCTCTTTGTGTCGGGGTTTGTCTAGTTTGAAATTACGAAAATTGTGACCCATATGACTATAACTTAATTACTTCAACAAAATATTCGTATTCGTAACAATGAAAAACTTGCCTCAAACGTGTTTCATGTTATGACTTATTATTCAATATTCATATCGTCCTGCATAGGTTCTTCTTGAAACCAGACAACGAAGCAAAAATGACAATGACGACAATGACAACGAAAAACTACATCATTTATAGAGCGAATCTCTGGCAGAACATATCAAAGTTACAATGGTATCTTCTTCAATGCGCATATTATACTAAAAAAGAAAAATAAACTTATAGATACAATCACTATAGATACTATATACATATGTATGTACATACATATATGTATATGTACTTGCGTACAGCTGTTAAATTTATCGCTTTTGCAGATAAAAGATATGACAAAAAGAAGAGATAAAAATTTGTTTGGTTACATTGAGCGTATGAAAGAATAAAAATATACTCCTTCCATACATTAACACTGATGGTTGTGATGTGATGTGCAGCATATGTTTTTTAGTATACAACAAGGATAATGTTCCTTATAGGACACAAAAATGCACAAGGATATAGGATTATATAATTCTATTTTTTATGTTCATATATCTTTGAGGAGTGTGTGTTTAGTGTGTGTCCTTACGATGATACGCAGCTTTTTTTCATTCTTTTACACACTTTGGTTGTAATGTAGTTTTATGTTTTCAAGGATATGAAATAATATACAAAGGGAAGAAGAAGAAGAAGAGACAAAAAAATCCTTGCTGTGGTTATATTTATTTATTTATTTATTTTTTAGGAATGGCATCCTTATACTTGTATATGTTTATATCCTTTCCAAACATACCACAAGTCGTGTTTGTCTCCTTCCCTGTTCGGTTGCTGTTCTAGTGTGATATCATGAATGGATTTAGTAGCTCTGTTTAATCCCTTAATGGATGCGCTATCTAAAGATGATTATTGTTGTTTGTAAAATATATGTTCCTATATCCTTTCAAAGATATTGCCAGTCAAACATGATGCCTGTTGTATCTAAGAGTATATGCTATATCCTTATGCACAACCACATGCATGCATGTGTGTGTTATTATACTGTCTTAAATAGGAGAGTAATAAAAGTTGGTTCTTTTGCAGACAAAAAAAAAATGTAATGTGGTAATTTGCAATGGCACGTTGAATAATTTGCGTAATTTTTCAAAGAAAAATGCGTGTCAAATTGTGAATAGATAAATTTCTTTTTATTTAAGGAAGCTTATTTCGTTGATAAGGAGCTTATACACAGTCATATAAAGGTATAATTTATAGGTAAAAAAACACTTAGAGACACAGCTTATAAAAGAACAGAAAGTTTTTATTGCTCTTAAAACATACATATACCTTCGTTAATTCTATGTTCTGGAATTGTGAAACTGGCTTAGTTTTAATTTTACGAGCCATTCAAAAACACAAACATTTGTCTTGAATTATTAAGCAGTTAAATAGTCCTTGTTTTGTCGCCAAAGGGAACAATTAAACTTTATTTTAAAAATGTTTAATTTAAGGTGAAGATCGGAAGTATATCAATGGATTAACTTACTTCAAAAAAAATCCGATTCAGAGATGTTATTCGATGCAAACAATTTACAGAGAATGAACAGGAAGACAATTTACAATATTTCACAATGTTTTAAACCTCTCTTTACAATCTTTTTGGGGACCAAACAGCTTAGATATACTCTGACTGATTTATCGTAATCACCAAGAAAAAAAAGGATGACCATTTTCCGTTGTATTTCATAATATTGCTGCTATGTCGTCGAACAAATAAAAGACTAACGCTTAATATTCGTTATAATTTATTTTTATTAATTTTAACTATTTTAAACTAAAAAAGAGAAGTGTTCTAAGTCTGAATGAAAAGTGAATAATTCATGTAAACAAAAGAGCTGACATCCAAACTTTAAATTGTGGAATGTATTTCATTGTGGAAAGTGTACAGTGTCGCCAAATGCATACATAGCACTATGCACTTAGTATTAATGATTCTCGTCTTTGTTGGGTTATAAATTATCTTTCAGAGCGTTCAGTTCAAGTAGAATTTGACGTGTTCAAATCTGATATCTACGAACAAAAAAAACGATGGTGTGCCCCAGGGTTGTATTTTGTCTCCGATAATCTTCCTTAGTTTTATAAATGATCCTTTGTCTGAAACTTTTAACCCACTTAGTGATTCGCTCATATTCGTTTTTAGAATCTCATCCTTGTCCTTCGAATATAGGCAACCAAATGGCAGCGTTTGATAAGCTCATTTGATTTTGAGAGTATTGTTCAATGGAGAAACAAACCTTATAAAATTTAATGCTGCGATAACTCAATGCTATCTTCTATCTCAAAAGCGTTACCCTTTCACGAGGCCAATCTCCATGGATGGTATTTGCATCGAGGATAGTGCACAGCTTTTTGTTTTCAGTATGTGCGTCACAAACCATCTGTTGAGGAGTGATTAAATAGTTGACATCGCCAAAAATGCTGCTAAATTTTAAGGTTTTTTCAGACGATACAAGAAGTTTTATACCCCTTGTGATCTGGCTATAATTTACAAGGCTTTCTGAAATTTGAGTATAATTTTCATATTTGTTATGTTTCCCAGTAACATACCTGACTCTTTTGAATAAAATAGAATTTGGATAGAAAAGAGTACACTAAAATTAATGACCATCATTTTCTTGCTTAGACACTTACTACTCGTCAACACCGTCGCAAGGTCGTATGCCTGTTCTTATTTTTATCGATGTTTTCACAAACAATACTCTAGTGGAATAACCAATTGCAATCCCACTCGAACTTCTAGAAACCCTTATCAGATTACTGTTAGGTACAGGGATTCTTTTTTTAGCCGTACTACCTGAATGTGGAGTGCTTTACCAGGCTCAATATTTCTCATTCATAACAATGTGCACACATTCAAAACTAATATGCATCGGTATTTTCTTTTTGATCCCATCCTCCTTTCCTAATTATTCGCACTGTGTCTAATCATTATAAGGGTATTCATTATCCCTTAAGTGAGCGCACAATTTTTACAATTGATTTAATAATTTTTCCTTTAAACTTTTGGCCTTATTCACTCAAAGAAAACCCATGTTTTTCTGACATTTAGTCGATTATTTGTGGCTCTCCAAAAATTACTACATGCTTCAAAAATTAACTCGTCAATTTTTTTGGCGATAAATTGTCAGCTAATTTCACCACAGGGACTTTCCACTCTTACAACAATAAATTTTTCATTGGTTAAGAATTGATTGCCTAATTTAAATTTATATAATTTTGTTTCCTTAGTTCAATTTCCCTTAATAAGCTGTAATCACTTGCCACTTCTTCATTTATGAAAGTAAAACAAAAAAAAAAATAGAGTAGGTATTTCCAACTTTTAGGCCCGGTCCTTACGTATGAAAACAAAATCATATTCCTCAATTTTGCAGTAGCAAGTTCCTACAAATCTTTGACACGATTCCATAATTTATGCCTACATCTGGATTTACCTATTATACACATCGAAAAATGATATAATTCAATATAAATTAACGATGTGCTTATGATACTCGTATGCCCTGCCCAGTGGTAATGCAGTTGATACATTTAAAAACTCCAACTAGATTTTCAAGAAAGTTACACATATTTAAAAAAACAAACTTAAATCCAATAATCAACTTTCTTATTGCACCATCATTATATTTTAATGATGCAATATGTGTCTTCGTGAAAATCTACATAAATCAGTAATACTCTCCAATTCGTTTGCAGTAACTCAAACCAAACCAAACCACCACACACATTTCAAGACCTAGTAAATTTGATTACATAAAACAAAATAATGTCTAGCCGGGCGGCGAAATAAAGCACCACCACCCATAGTCAGGACCTGATGTCTAAAATTTCACTTTGCACTTATTTAAATCGGATTACAAACAAACAATTATGCAATATGCGGTAGGAAAGTCTATAAAAATCTTAAATTTAACGCCTAACGATGTAATGTCAAACAAAAATAGAAGATTTTTGTATTTTTTTTTTAATTTATGAGGTTCAAAAATCACACCTTATGTGTTTGTTTTGTGTGAAAAGTAAAGTTAATAATTTTGATAAACCAACTCGCACCTGTAGTACATCAATTTTCAAAGGAAATTCATTTTATTTTTCATTTGAAATACAATGTCACAAAAAGTATATGAGCTACACCTTCGCCTTGTTAGATATTTCTTTTCTTTTTCTGCACGCCTTCTACAAACTCAACAAAAAAAATCCGTCTCAAACATCAAAGCCTACTTACTAACAGGTATTTTGTATTCATCTTTGAAGTGTGTTTTTTTGTTCACCTCCTTTTTATCTTCATGTTGACAGACTTATTTTGAAAGTACTATTCATACGAGTCTTTTAAGTTAAATAGGTGTTCTTATACCTTAACGCTGGCTGTGGCACGAAAAAAAAATGAGATAAATGATTCTATGAACTGTTTAAAACATGACATTCATTTACGTGTCATTTCACATTTTTGAGCCCATGTTGCTCAAATATATCCATACATACTTACGTAGGTGCATATATATTTATAACGATTGCAGTATGATACAATTTTATTTATAGAACAGGATAAAAGTTCTATTATAATTATGTTAATTTTTGTTAATATTTCACCCAGATATTTTTAAAACTTGTGATAAATGTTGGGAATCATTAAAACTTATTTGGGAATTTCGGGGTCCTGAATTTTCAGGATTTTGGATTTTCGGGGTTTTGTAATTTTGGGATTTGGGGCTTTTAGAATAATGGGTTTTGGGATTTTGCAATAGCGAGATTTTAAATTCTGGGTTTTTGGGTTTATGTCAATTGAAATACATATTTCTATAAATGCTGGCCAATATATTTGAAACCAATTACTCTATTTTAACTTTTTGCTTATGTATGAATTTATTAACCCAAATATATTGCCAAAGTCCGGTAATTGAATAGCTCAAAAAGCATAAAATCAAATATTTCGCAAAAGCTGACCTACAAATTAAATCAAATTAAGTTTTCTTTGCTACAAAGTAGCATTATAAATTATCCCTTTTGAAAATCCCACATATAAGATATGTATTCGAAAATTTAGACTTTTACCTTTTTACCATTTTGCGAATATCCCTAGAACATCTGACGTCTCATTGATTCCAAACAAAATTTGGCCAATTAGTTAACTTTAAGATGATATCTTTTTTGTGCGAATATCCCACCTTATGCATTCCAAAGGAAAACATTTGATTGAAATACTTATTTCTAGATGCTGGCCAATATATTTGAAACCAAATACCCTATTTTGAATATTTATTAACGTATGCATTGCTTAACCTTTACTAATATCCCATAGTTATACTTAAAAAAATCTAAAATCTAAGCTGACCAAGGTTTTGTTTTGCTAGTAAGTAGCATTCTAAATTATACTTTTTAAAAATCCCATAAATAAGATACATAGTAGAAAATTTAATATAAAATATTGATTCAATATTTGATGGAAATAATTCCCTTCTGCGAATATAATAATATTTGACCAATAAAATGTTTGACCAATTAGTTTACTTTGAGATACTAGATACTAGTTTTGTGCGAATAACCCACCTTTTGCCTTCTAACCGAAAACATTTTATCGAAATTAAAATACTAATATCCCATAGTTTTAAAGCTAAAATATCCTAAAATCTAATCTTTAGCAAAAAACCTAAAAAGTTAATCTTTTTAAGCTTATACATACATAGGTAGCAATATAAAGGATCATTTTTCAAAATCCCATAAATGAAATGGTAGAACATTTAAAACTAAAATTTTGATTCAATATTTTATGGAAAAAGTTACCGTTTGCGAATATCCCACCCATATAATGCATAATGCTTAAAAGCTCTAATGAATAAGTGCTTCTGTTGGCTCATCATCTACTGATTAAAATTAAGTTTTTTTACCAAATGTTTAACTTTAAGATGCTTAACTAGTTTTTTTTCGAATATCCCATCTTTTAAATGGCAATATTTCGAACTAAGTACACAAAAAAAACATTAATTGAAACGGATTGGGGACAGAATCCTTGAAACCAATTTGGGAATTTCGGGGTCCTGGGTTTTCAGGATTTTCGGGATTTTGGACTTTTGGGATTTTTGAATTTCGACGTTTTGCATAATTATGTATCTTTCTAAACCCTTTTGCATAAAATATCAATAGCGTGCGTCATGTTGGTAGGATTGATTTCAATGATTGGACCTAAAGTGGCTAATATACAAATATGTTATAGTTATAGTGTTATAGTTTGAAAAATCCTAAAAATTTTAAAAATGTGTGCAGGGATTTGAGAATTATGGTTTTAACTATTAATCCAAAAGAATTGAGCAAAATGTATTGTATATTTTTTTGATTGATGGACTGTTTGCGTTTTATGTCCACTATATTATATCTATATAAGTTGTCCCATTTTATTGACAGAAGCTCTATGATATATGGAATGTGAAATGCGTTTGAGGTGTGGGTCATATTAATTACTCACATGACAATACGTAGATACGTACTCTTAGTGCAGAGAAGTGATAACAAGTTTATTTTGATCTTTTTTAACCGTGGACTTGTTCCATAAATGGGTGTGTTTTAAACGTGATATTTGGATAATATAAAATTTACAAAGCCATACAATATAACGATGAATTATAGCAACATTTTCACCTTTTTTTGTGATTGGAATTTATTTCAATGAAAGCCGATACAAAAATAAAACAGTTAAAAATTTGTTTTTATTTATTCAAAACAAATTTGATTGAGCTTTATTTATTTAGTACTTAACTAAAAAGAACTATAAACTATAAACTACATTTTAGCTTTGAACGTCTTAATATTAAAAGCTATTGTAAGTGTTCCTGCGAGAACTTACCTAGAGAGAAGAGCTATTTTCTAAAAAGGGGTAAAGCATCGAGAAAACCACCCTGGTGGACTAGCGAGTTTAGCATTATAAGAAAAGATTTAAGCCAAAGAAGATTTAAGTCAGAATCTGTAACTAAATAGAATGCACCAATAAATCAGAGAGACTTAGAAACATTTTGGCCAAAGAATTCACATCAAGACCAATTAGAGGAAAGGCAAGAAGATACTGCCCATTTCTTATGTCATTGCCATAAACACTTTTGCAATAATTTTGAAGAACTCAAAGACAAACATCCTGTCAGGCTTTATCAAAAACTCTAAAAGTCTAAAACAAGACAATCCTTCTCCTTTTAGGGAAGTTCAATACTTCAAGAATCACAATAGGTCTACAGTGTAGGGATATCGTCATCAATCGCCAGACGATCAACCTAACCTAAGTGCTCTGATTTTTTCAAGTGAAAATTTTCAATATTCGCAAGGTTTCAAAAGTCTGCTGATAATGTTGTTATGTTGTTTTCGATTTAAACTATGTACCGAAGAAATGCATTTTCTAATGTCTTTCAAGTCTTTCAAGGAAAGTGAAATCTTAAATCTACTCTTAAAATATGTATTTTACCAACTGGTTTCTTTAGAAATTCTAAAAAAAAAATAAATAAAATAAAAACCAAAATCAATTATCAATCTCATTGTTTTCAAGAAAGAAAACTGCAAATCACATGTGTAACAAACTTGAAAACGCGTTATTTTTTCCATGTAATCATTATTAATACATTACCTATTCAATTAATATAAAAGAAAAAACAAATCAATACATCAAAAACACCAACAAAAAAAGCCATTTAATAAGTTTTTCTAGTTTAACCAGTAAAACAACCTAAACCAATCAATATTCTTCAGATTTTGGTTTAAACCAAAAATAAAATCACACATTTCCAGACACAGAAATCATGGATGATATTAATTTAAAAATCAAAAAATGGACAATGATATGATACTCGTACCTCTTTATCTCCATATCCGAAAAAAATGTCGTTTCTAACCAAAATTGAGACCTTTTAAGAATGCATAATAAATAATACTGGAATATAATTATAACAAACAAAAATCAAGTTTAATGCATTTTTAAACACACGCGGTATTTATTGGAAAAAAGCGTTAAGAAATTTTTTAATTATCATTGTTTTGTTTTTGTTGTTGTTTGTTTTTTAAATATTCATTTTGACAACTTTGGTTTTTTGTTATAAATCAATGAGCATCAAATTTTAAAATTTTATTCTGATTTTGATTTAATTTAAATTCAATTTAAGATTCAATTTATAAAAATTCAAAATTTGCCTTTCACTAATAATTTAGTCGTTTAATTGCAAATTATTCACATTATATCGAAAAATCTAACGAAATTTGTTTATTTGTTTTATTTTTCAAAAACAAAAAAACTAGATTACAAATAAAATCATTTTTTTTTTGTGGAGGGGGTTTGTTTATTTGTGTTTCATCATTCAGAGTCACAAGAAATTGTATACAAATAAACAAGTTTTAATCCAAAAATATATAATTTTATGCAAATATCTGCGATGTCTTGAAAACTGTGAGCGACATTTGAATCATGTCAATTTATAACACCGCACCATAGAGCGGTGGCTGGCGAAGTGGCTCGGCGGCGGCATACAACCGTAAAAGATTTTTGTTTGGTATTGATTGAGAAATTCACTTCTAAAAAAATATTTTTTTGATCTCTAAGTTAAATCAATTTTGTCAGTTGATGCGTAGGTAGCTCTATATTGTCTAAAGAGTATATAATATAAGAGGAATTCATATATGTATATGTAGATACATATGCAGATTAGAATTAATGAAATGGTCAACACACTTCAATCAAAGTTTTTTTAACTTAGATTAATTTTGAGTGATTTTTTGGTTAGCTTAATGTCTCTTTTAACATAAAAGGTAACATAATGTCATGGCCATGTATCTATATACATAAATGAAGGTTAAAAGCTCAAAATCACGAGGAGAAATAATTAGAATTTAGATTGACAATGTTTTTTTTTTTTTTTGACAGAATAAGATTTGTATCTAGACAAAAAAACACGTTTTTGAATTTTGTTTCTATTTTAATTTTATTCTTAAGGTTTTCTTTTGAGAATCCAATTTAAAGTATAAGAGCATAAGTAACAGCATTATAATTTGTTCCAATAATAAACGAAACATAGAACAAATTATGTACAGGGTCATTGACGGTTAAGGATTTAGATACTCATTATTCCTTTCAATGCGGTTTTTAAAACTGCTATCTAAGAACAATTTAGTTTAGCATAAAAAAGTTATAGTGAGCCAACTTTAAAAGCTAATGCTGTCACAGATTCTTGTTAGAACTTTTAAAGGGAAACAATTCTGAGATACATTGTTTTAGCAAAACTTTAACCAAATCTGCAGCGCACGCAGTGAAATGTCTCAAAAAGAAAAAAATCCCAGATTTTGATACACTCTTTATTGATTCTCCACTTGCATTAGTCTTAGTGTAATGTTATATAGCATTTAGCCTTCTCTAATAATAAATAAGCTATCTAAAACTGGAAGAATGTTTCAAATCGGGCCAATATAGCGTGAGATTAGAGGGTTCAAACAAACAAACAAACAAACTCATCAACTTAATAATAGTATATATAGATACATCCATTAAATGATGTTTGTTTTGGCTTAAACAATTGTTTTACCTTTTGAAAAAAAAAAAATTCAGAGACTTTTCGTAACATTTCTGGCGTAATCTCAGGAATTTCTTGTTAAATTCGTGCTTTTACATCCTCAAAATAATCATGCAAACGAGTCTTTTAGACAAGCCCTTTGAGGTATGTACATATCTCCAAATTAAGATATCGGAAACTGACATATTGGAAGAACGAGACGGCCAATCGAAATGTATTGAACGAGAAAGTGTGGCACGTCGCGTCGCACCATCTTGTTGGAATCGACGTTTAAGGCGAAGTTCGTCGCGTAACATGTTTTTTTTACCGCTCTTCATTTACCGTTCCATCAAAAAAGTAAAGACCGAAAATGTCCCACTCTCATCTCACCATCTGCCAATCTTGCAAGCATTCTCTGAGCGAAGAGTTATCGTTGTAGGCATTTTTTAATGCATCATCAAGAGCTTGTACGCGTGTAAATTGAAAATCTTGATTAAAAGTTGTACGAACTGATTCCCTTCTTAGGCCCAAAGTAGACGCCTAAATCGCTTCACGGACTCTCTTGATGTTTTCAGCCGTGCAAATTAAAAAAAAAATATCAATATTGTCTATTCAATTTAATTTTATGAACATTATTCAGAATTCGTTGTATCCTTGAGTTGATAGAAATCTCAAAACCTTGGTTCATACCTTCATACCTTAGAACTTGAACTTCCAATCGCAACAATCTGTCCATAAAACGTCTTTATTTCTGGAACTAGGCCAAATTTATATATAAAGGGTGATTTTTTAAAAGCTATACGAAAGTTTTTCAAAAAAAAAAAACACATACAATTCAGAAAAATGCATGTACTCTTTATTTGAATCGATAGTACGGTCCATATAATTTAATGTTTGAAGATTATTTCATGCAAATGTTGACTTTGACTGCGCTTTAAATGGTCCATCCGCTTAGTCCAATTTTAACATACTCTTTCCGACATTTCGGCCGGTATTTCAAGAATAAATGATTCAATGTTGTCTTCCAATGCGTCAATTGAATTGGGCTTGTCTTTATAGACATGAGCTATAGCCTAGCCCCATAAGTGTAAAGGCGTTAAATCGCACGATCTAGGCGGCCAATGGACCGGTCCCGAACGTGAAATAAAATTTTCACCGAACTCGCCTCTCAATAAATCCATTGTTGCACGTGCTTGTGGCATGTGGCACCGTCTTGTTGAAACCACACGTCATGCAAAGTTGGATATCATCATGCGGTAGCGCACACCATTCACAGTTACGTTACGATTTGCATCATCTTTGAAGAAGTACGGTCCGACAATTCTGCTTATTTACGTACCCATTGAGACAAAAATGAACACAATTTTTCGGTAAAAAAGTAGATCTTCGGCCAACTTTCCAAGGGCCCATTCATCAAAAATTTTACGTTGCAGTAGGTCGTTCGGCTTCAATTCTTGCACCAGCTGTATTTTGAAAGGCATCACACCTAAATCCTTCCGCAAATTTTCCACGTTGTTGAGTAACAGAAGGCCAATTGCTGCGAACGGCGACGAATCGGTAATTGATGGTCATCATTAACACTAGCCGATACAGCTGCGATATTTTCTTTAGTTCGCACTCTACGTAAGCCTGTTGGTGGTTTATTGTCCAACAATGTAAATTTGGTGCGAAATTTAGTCACAATAGCCCGAATAGTTGCTTGAGTGGGTCGATTAAACTGACCATAAAATGGAAGAAGAGCGCAATGAACTTTCTTAACAGAGCACGCATTTTGATAATAAAATTCAATAATTTGCAAGCGCTGTTCGTTTGTAAGACGATTCATGGTTAAATTATAGACCAAACTGAAGATGTTTTGACAGTGAAACAAAACACGAAACGTGCGTCAGCTGTTTAAACCAGTATTGTCAAAAAAAATAATAGCTAAAAAATCATCCTTTATAATGGGTGTTCTTTTTTAAGGCGTTTAAGGTTTTCTATTTTCTTAGGACTTCAGATCTATGGGCCTAGCGGTACATAGAGCCTCAATTCAATTTGGCAATCCTTTTTCGTAGCTTGTCTTTTAAGTTACACTCTTTGGACTTACTCCTCAATAACTTTTGGAAATTGTACACATTGATTACCAAAATAATGGTTCGGTTCTTTATTTAGTGCATTATCTCGCGTCTTGGGAATGTGGCGTTAAATGCAAGATAGTGTAGTTTAACACCTTTGTACTCTTTTTTGAGGGATTATGTGAAATCGCTTTGGAAGAGTATATTCGGTGCATTATTGCTGACATACGGCCCCACTTGCTGCAATAAGTGGTCCTTTCGGCTGGAATTTATTCGATCAAGCCGCTACGGCCACTTGCCCGAAATCACTTTTAAAACATGATGGCAAACCCCTGTCTTTATAATATCGGGTGATTTTTTAAGAGCTTGAGAACTTTTTTAAAAAAAAAAACGCATAAAATTTGCAAAATCTCATCGATTCTTTATTTGAAACGTTAGATTGGTCCATGACATTTACTTTTTGAAGATAATTTCATTTAAATGTTGACCGCGGCTGCGTCTTAGGTGGTCCATTCGGAAAGTCCAATTTTGGGTAACTTTTTCGAGCATTTCGGCCGCAATAGCCCGAATTTCTTCGGAAATGTTGTCTTCCAAAGCTGAAATAGTTGCTGGCTTATTTGTGTAGACTTTAGACTTGACGTAGCCCCACAAAAAATAGTCTAAAGGCGTCAAATCGCATGATCTTGGTGGCCAACTTACCGGTCCATTCCTTGAGATGAATTGTTCTCCGAAGTTTTCCCTCAAAATGGCCATAGAATCGCGAGCTGTGTGGCATGTAGCGCCATCTTGTTGAAACCACATGTCAACCAAGTTCAGTTCTTCCATTTTTGGCAACAAAAAGTTTGTTAGCACTGAACGATAGCGATCGCCATTCACCGTAACGTTGCGTCCAACAGCATCTTTGAAAAAATACGGTCCAATGATTCCACCAGCGTACAAACCACACCAAACAGTGCATTTTTCGGGATGCATGGGCAGTTCTTGAACGGCTTCTGGTTGCTCTTCACTCCAAATGCGGCAATTTTGCTTATTTACGTAGCCATTCAACCAGAAATGAGCCTCATCGCTGAACAAAATTTGTCGATAAAAAAGCGCGAAACACATTTCGAACCGAACACTGATTTTGGTAATAAAATTCAATGATTTGCAAGCGTTGCTCGTTAGTAAGTCTATTCATGATGAAATGTCAAAGCATACTGAGCATCTTTCTCTTTGACACCATGTCTGAAATCCCGCGTGATCTGTCAAATACTAATGCATGAAAATCCTAACCTCAAAAAAATCACCCATTATAAAGCTACATTTTTGGCCATAACATTAAATGTTGTCCGTTTTATTTCTTCCTATAAACCCCAAGTCTATAAAAAAACACCTCTTATACACCAACGATTACTTTTAAGCTTCAGAATAATGCAATGACCTTTATAATGTCTCTGAAAATGGAGTACAATGCCTTGGCCAAATTCGACAACGACTCATACTTTTCATGTTATTCATCATCTTCTCAAAAAGGGATTACATCAAGTAGAACATCAGGCTCTCTAAATATTGCTGCACATTTCAAGAATGGATAATGAGGTTCACCAATGGGGGGATATTCCGAATTAGCTTATTCAAAGTTCTTAATCTATGTTGTTTCTTTTTTATTTATACCGGTATATCTTCTTGAATTTACATTTTTAACCTGTTCAAAGTATCTAAACCAAAGCTATAGCTGCTCTTAATATATCGCTTAGGTGTTTCAAAATTTCAATACCTGGATTCTTGTTCTCTAATCGCTTTAAACTCTCTTTAAAAGATCAACCAAAGTAAGTTCTACTCGTTATAATTGTATCTTTTTTTTTTTGACGAAGGAACAGGACGACGATTCATCAGACTTCTTTAGCATTTTAATTGGATTTCTTCAAAATAAAAGATAACCACCAGAGGGGTTTTCACTACTCCTCCATATAACTCAAAGTTTGTCTTCAATATTTTTTTGGATCAGTTATCTTATTTTTTTTTTTTAGTATACACCTGATGATAAGTAAATAGATCCCCCATAAGTTCATCATAATATCCTTCGTCGTCGCTTCTCATTGTATGTATATGTATTTATATACATATGCTACTTCCAAATGTTGTTTGCAATTCAGCAAAAATGAAAGTTGATAGATAGATACAACCCAGAAATTTGATATTCATTAGTTTTATGGTAATAACATACAACGAACGTGCCGCATGGTATATGTTCCTCTTTTCCTCGACATACCTACACACACTCTTGGAAAATTCATCCTGTCCGAATTTCCCTAATGAATGAATGATTTCATGTGTGATGAACCAAAAGGGGTTTCTTTATGGGGTTGATCTACCCTACATTTATATATGTGTATATGTCTACCGTCGGTCGGTAGTCGTCTGTATAGAGTGCAAATTATTATGCATATTTATATTCATGAAAAGGGGTTTGTGTTGTTTCTTTCGCCTAAAGCTTTAACGCTTTCATCGACAATATAGACACATTCATATAAACAAAACAGGGTGTTTTTTTTTGTTGTTAATGCATAAATACTTTCACTTCAATAAATTTCTCTGTGTGTGTGCATTATTAATAAACCAAAGTACACATATTCCACATGTACCTAACCTACATAAAGGGTGGTTAAATTTTAAGGGCCAATGTTGATTTTGAATAAAACACAAATTATGTAGAAAATTATTGTCATTTCCTTTTATAATAATAATATTGGTATGGCTCCATTAAACATGGAACAAAATATCAGCCAAATCGCAGTCGCGACTTCGGCGGCCGCACACCTCCATCCAAATGGTCCAAATTTTCGATGACGGAGAGGTTTAATTGAGGTTCTATATCGTTAATGTGCCTAATTATCTCATCCTTTAGCTTATCAACGTAAACCATCATTCTGACCATTGACGACGGCAACGCTTGAAATGGTCAAGGCTTTAGTTCTTGAGTCAATTGCACCTTGTAAGTGTGTAAATAAAAGTCTTCATGCATGATGTGCTAGATTGTGTTTCCTTCCATGGTTCAAATTGATTTGGTCTTAAATTGAGAAATGTCAAATAAAATGCAGAAAAAATCTTTACGTTTAGGTGTGGTTCACATTCAACATCGGCCCTTAAACTTTAACCACCCTTTATATAGCTTTGAATTTTTAAACGAAAAATAAAAATTCTACCGAACGACCCCTTTGACTTGCGATTCATATTTAAATTTTAAAAAATGCAAAATTTACTGCAGAAGGATAAGACCACACTAAAGAATTTAAAATTAAAGAGATTTGTCAGGTGGAAAGTATTATTTTTATTATTATTATAACAATTTTGTTAATTTTATTACTTTTTGGCGAGTATACATAAATGTACAATGTTCATACATACGTGAAAAGATGATGCCATCAGTATTAAGCAGGGCTGCCTCGTCGGGGGTCCTCTTGAGTTGGTGGAAATTATTTCTTCAAAATTTTGTTCAGAATTGTTAAAAAATTCATACTTGATCGTGGAGGAGAGAAGGCACATGAATTCAACTGGGTCGTTGTCTAGAACCTTAATGGACATGGTAACATTTAAAAGAAATTACTGATGCCTTGGATTGTTCTTCTAACTGTATTCATCCATTTAAAGAATTTTTACACTTATCACTATTCAATGCATTAGTCTAAAATGAATCCGAATTTGATAACACTGGTCGACAAAGTTACGTTTGTTTTTCTGATGTAATGGGTGATTTTTTTGAGGTTAGGATTTTCATGCATTAGTATTTGACAGATCACGCGGGATTTCAGACATGGTGTCAAAGAGAAAGATGCTCAGTATGCTTTGACATTTCAAGAACTGAAGCCGAACGATCTGCCACAACGTCGAATTTTCAGTGAATGGGCCCTAGAAAAGTTGGCAGAAAATCCGCTTTTTTATCGACAAATTTTGTTCAGCGATGAGGCTCATTTCTGGTTGAATGGCTACGTAAATAAGCAAAATTGCCGCATTTGGAGTGAAGAGCAACCAGAAGCCGTTCAAGAACTGCCCATGCATCCCGAAAAATGCACTGTTTGGTGTGGTTTGTACGCTGGTGGAATCATTGGACCGTATTTTTTCAAAGATGCTGTTGGACGCAACGTTACGGTGAATGGCGATCGCTATCGTTCAGTGCTAACAAACTTTTTGTTGCCAAAAATGGAAGAACTGAACTTGGTTGACATGTGGTTTCAACAAGATGGCGCTACATGCCACACAGCTCGCGATTCTATGGCCATTTTGAGGGAAAACTTCGGAGAACAATTCATCTCAAGGAATGGACCGGTAAGTTGGCCACCAAGATCATGCGATTTGACGCCTTTAGACTATTTTTTGTGGGGCTACGTCAAGTCTAAAGTCTACACAAATAAGCCAGCAACTATTTCAGCTTTGGAAGACAACATTTCCGAAGAAATTCGGGCTATTGCGGCCGAAATGCTCGAAAAAGTTACCCAAAATTGGACTTTCCGAATGGACCACCTAAGACGCAGCCGCGGTCAACATTTAAATGAAATTATCTTCAAAAAGTAAATGTCATGGACCAATCTAACGTTTCAAATAAAGAATCGATGAGATTTTGCAAATTTTATGCGTTTTTTTTTTTTTTAAAGTTCTCAAGCTCTTAAAAAATCACCCGATACAAACAAATCAATACTTTTTTTTAAAAGATTTTGACGATGTCCTAAATTCGAATCTCGCCTTTAAAAGTTTCCATCATATCAGGTTTTGCAAAAAATGTCCCTTTAAAAATACTAAAGACATTCAAAAATAGGAGTTTTTAAGGCTAATTGACCAGTTATAGCTATCATTGGTTTTCATCATTGAAACCAATCATTGAAATTGTTTTGATAGGTCGTGTATAGCGATCATTAAAAATGTCTCTCATTCTTGTAAAATATCATTTTTATATGTTTTTAATGTGAATCAAAAATATGATATGAAAGAATTTTAAACACGAATTACTTTCAATCCGTTTTGATTGTCCCTGTTGAAAACCTTTTTGTTGCCAAAGTAATTCAGCGTTTCTTTGAAATTCATTTGAATTTTAGAAAATAATATCTCAAAAACCTTACGTGATATTGTAATTTTGAAATCGGATTTGAAGTTCTCGTGGCGAGGTGGTTAGTGAGTAGGACTGTCATGCCAGAGGTTTTGGGTTAAATC
This sequence comes from Eupeodes latifasciatus, assembly GCA_920104205.1. NCBI lineage: Eukaryota > Metazoa > Arthropoda > Insecta > Diptera > Syrphidae > Eupeodes > Eupeodes latifasciatus. Next base: position 186,530,426 of record OV049924.1, read on the forward strand.
ATGACTTTCTTATCATTGGATTTTTGAAACAAAAACAAATGTCCAAGTTTTTATGAAGACAGTACGAATTTGTGACTTAGGGGGTTAATCTTGGGATTTTTATAATGTAACATATTACATATTAATTGTGGAAATTAAGATTTTCTTTCAAAATTCATTACTCACACCACACTTTTCATGATATTTCAAAATGTTTGACTTAATGTAGTGAATTTTTTAGACTTTAACTCAAACTGTTACAGGTTCGATACTTTTTCAATCCGGACCTGTCCCTTATGTTCCTTGGCAAATAAAGACGTTTTAAATTATTTTTGAATCTTTCTTTCAATTTTTAATTTTATTTTTTTATGTTTAAATTGCTAAAAGAAAACACAACCCAATGCCGTTAATTGCGCTATGGTTCGTTTTGCCTTTTCAGTTTTTCACGTATGGTACTGAACATAAGTGCTTCGTCGTTTTTGAGGAAAATTTATTAATGTTATACTCATACGTACGTATTATGTATGTCGTAATCGCAATAATAATAATAATTATGTTTATTATTATTTACGCTGATGACAGCATTCCAAATTAGAAAAATTTTTCTTGCATCGTCGGTGCGTGAAAATTATTTCGATTTTTGTATGCTACCTACGGAATTTGTTATAAACATATTTTTATTCGAGTTTTATATACATTTCAAAAAAAATAAGAAAAATAGGCGACCACAATGATGCTGCAAATACCGCACCAATTCACGATGAAATCATAGGCAAAGGTGAATTTTTGGTTTTAATTTTAGATATTTCAAAATATATTTCGATTTTGACTTGGAGCACTTGGATATGGGTTATGTTGTCGATAAATATAGTAATTGTTCCTGATGACTTTTTGAATGTGTCTATGTAGGCGTGTAGGGACTCCAGATGCCAATTAATTAGGAACAGGTTAAGTGAAGTGCGAGTAAATACGTAAGTTAAGAAGGTTGGGTTAATTAAAATCAGTCACCTGAGTTTTCGTTTTCGCAAAATTACAGAGAAAGAAATTTATTTACATACCTACATAAAACAAAAAAAAAACATAGGCTTGCGAGAAAATTCCATTAAGTTTTATGATTGCTGCGCGACACAAGACAAACGCCTTATATATATAAATATAGTTCATTTCTGCCTTTGAGAATTAAAATTTAATTCGTTTTCTTTGAGTCCAAAACAAGAATTTGGGTAGCTATAGTGAACTACTCTTATTATTACTATTATTACTGAAACTGTTTGAAGTCTTAAGACTTTTTGAATTAACATTAGTTTATTTTAATTTTAATCAGTGATTATTCCAATTGGTTAATCATCAAACGTGTTTATACTACTTAACCATCAAAACCTTCTTAAAATCATACATGATGGTGATAGACAGTCATCAATCATTTTCAAAATTGTCTGGGTTATTTGGACTAAGAGGTGTCTCTTTTTACACATCATTAAATTGCGGTTAACTCCCGCAACCAAATTTTGTTCCAAAGTTCAAAATCATTATCAAAATCTGAAATTATCTTGCCTTCTATGAAGTTAGTAGAACCGTTTTTAGTTGTTGGTCAAAAATGTATCTTTAGTATTCAAACACTTGCATTTAGAAAAAAAAAAAAACTTCGATGTTCAAAAATCTATACTAATATTATAAATGGAGAAGCCAGTTTGTTTGTTTGCTTGTTTGGCCGTCCTTCACGTTGCAAGGGAGCAATATTATGACATGATTTTTTGTGCGGAGGAGAGTGCGAGACTGAACAGTGTTTTAAGGTATTGAAGTACATCATTCGCAGCTCATTTGGGCTGTAAGCCGGTAACACTTATAATTCGATATAGATTATATCCTTGTTTTAGATCACTAATTAGTAGCATAACATCAGATGCTGCCTATATTTGGACTTATCATCGATGCCTATGATTAGGCATTTCTTACAATGACATTAACCCACGAAAATATCCTGAAACACTATTCAAAATAGGAGATGGGTGGTTAAAACCCGATGCCGAGGGATATGTGACAGTATTGGAAGATTTTTGTAATATAGTACAGAGCAATTCTAAACTTAATGCCAGTGTTTAACTTGATTTACAAAATTCCAGCATCAAGAAACGATGTTGGTTTGAAAATAAATTCAGAAGTATTGGATGAAGTAGCAGGAGATATGAGGGCGGTTCTGGAAGGAGTGAAAATGTCTTTTCAAAAGGCTTCAATTTCGCATTAAAGTTACTTTCGCTATGACATTTTAATAAAGCGCAAGAGCAAACACTAAAAGTATCAGGGATGAACCTTGCAAAACCTAGCCTCATCACTTTGACAATAGGCATCGTTACTTTGGGTTCCTCTTTGTTTCTTTTGATTGTGGGAAGAGCTAACCAGCTATATCATATATAGTTGGCTTTGGAATGTTTTTATGTGATATGTTGGGCGTTGATAAAAAAAAAATCACCACGGTTCATCCCCTAAATTAGCTTAACTCATCCTAAAACCGCTTATAATGTAGGAATTGACTCATCCCAAAGAATATAAAAATACCGGGAAATTAACCAAGCGAGAAAAATGGTTTGTGTAATTGATAAGTTCGTTCAAATACACAAACCACTTTTTTGAATATATATTATTTTCCCAGTATTTCATATTTACTATAGAAAAAACGTAAGTTTATTTTAACGAATTTTAAATGTATATTCAATAAAAATACAATTCGCATCATCTTCAGAAAGTTATGTTTTTTTTTGAAAACTTACTAATTGAAATTGGTTCAGTCGGAAAATGGAGACTTACTAACGAAAGGTCAGAGAAATTATTATTCATTATATTTTGTCTCTAAAATTTTATTTCATCCAACAAAAATAAACCCCACTTTTTACAAATTGCCAATTAAAATTTTCTTACATACGGAGAAATTATTAATTTGCCATCCTAAAGAACTTTAAATGTTTTTCTTGAAACTAAAAGCAACATAAGCACTAAACTGTCGTGGCCAAAGTTATAAGAGTGAAATAGTTTTTCTATGATTTTAAAATAGATACATATATGTATAAGTCTTTAGTTTGTGAAATAAGGTAACTACTAAAAATAAAATAAAAACGAACAATAAAAAGTCTTATTTTTGTTTGTGTAACTTTTAACGATTAATGCTTCTATATAAATTTCACACAAAACAACTTTTATCCATTATCGTTTGTTGTTCAATTGGTTTTTTGTTTTTGATGATGTATGTTGAAATAGATGATGACAATGGTGGTTAAGTAAATGACTGGGAGATTGTCCAGAGGGTTTCACCTAAAATAAAAGGAAAGAAAAACAATAACCTCCCATTATATAATTTATACGGGTTAAAACAATTGAAGATAATGCGGAAGGACTAGAGGGTTTATTTTTGAGGAATATCAGGCAATGAATTTAAATCTATTGAATGAAGAGAGTTAAGTAATTTTTATATTAAGTTAGGTTATTGTAACAAAATTCAATATTTTATTTATTTATGACAAAAGAAGAAAGATATGAAGATATTCTTAATAATGTCATCAGCCAGACGTATCATAAATAAAAGTGATTAATACTTTGTTTAATGTCTTAGAAACTATTAATTTAAATATTATTGACTAAATTGGATCCAAGAAAAGAAAAGTTTAAAGAAAAATCACGTTGAACTTAAAACTTAAAGAAAGAAATAAGCGTTTCGATGGGAATTATAAAAGAAGTTTCATTTTGAATAGACTGCTATTTGTGCAGCTGTCACTTTTAAAGTAAAAATTTGGTGAAAGCTTTAACAACGCATTTAATTTGTAAAGTTTTTCACAAAAAATGGTGTCAAAGTACTCAAAACTGAAGCAATTTTGGATCGTTATGAATCACTGTTTAGGAAACTCAAAATTTTGAGCTACTTGCTGAACAAGTTAATAAATACACAGAAGAATTGGAATTGCGTGAGTCGTTAAAGAACATCTGAAGATATTGCTGATTCATTCGACATAGCATCGTATTTTGCATAAAGGCTAAGGTCATTAGTCTTTCAAAGTTCAGTTGACAAATTTTTTCCTCTCCAAGATTGTCACTGATTGGTGCGAGTTTTGGGCTGCTGATAGGATTGTGATGAGGTAAATGTATTGCCCTACAAATGTATGATACTTCATGGCCGGAATTTGAAGATATTGGCTTGCTATCTAGCATAATTTGAAGTGTTGTTTACTTTTAGATTGTAGGTGGTAAACAGCTCACATGAATTCACATAGATCCTTAAGCACTAATCCATCCATATGTTATGAGGGTAGAAGTTCTCATACAAAAAATGCCTATTTCTTATCATCTGCACCCCACACTTCAAAAATAAGTAAATACTTAAATCTACAAAAGAAAAATAAAAACGATATAATTATTCAATCCTTTGAGGCTGTCAATCACTATACGATATACGATTTTTCCCCTCCAATATTTAATGTTTAATTTCAAAACCGTCAGCTACCATATGGATTTACTTACATACTCGTATATGTATAAGTATATTCAGATTAATTACATGACTAACACATTTTGTAAACAAAGCAAACAAAATATCTTAATACTATTGTATTTTCTTCTATACCTACTCTAATCTAGAGATCTACAGGGTGACTTTTTTTTTTAAAGAAAAATCAAATAATTCGTTATATTATGTGAAAACAAAATTCAATATTTATGTTCCCAATATCTAAGCGAGTTGAAAGTATTGACGTTTGAGGTTGAAGAAATACTGTAATTTTGTTAATTTTAAAAAATGGCCTGTTTAAAATCTCATTCTTCAATTATATCAGCAATATCTTGGTTTTTGAGATGAATTCATATTCTGAAGGTTTAAAAAAGCCTGACCTAAACACTTTCTATATTTCCCGAAGGTTTCTAATAACTCCAATTGAATTTCTTTTGAACTTTTTACAAAATATTTACTCGATTTAAAAATTACTATGCAAGATTTTTAAGATACTCAATTTTTTAAAAGCGCAATAGAATTTAAATTGTTTGTGTTGTTTACGCTATTTTTAAGAAATTTCAAGAAAAGTTGAATTTTTTGAAAACAAAGTTAAGTTTTGGAACCTGCATGTCTAGAACAAAGAAAATAGCAAAGTTTTGGGATTATTGAGCAATCACCTTTCAACTATTGTACACCAAAATATGTAAAAAAGGCATGTTTTTGGTAGAATACCATATGAAGGATTATCCAATAAGGACTTTATAACTGTTTTTTTTTTTTTTAACGCAAACCATTTGATATTTTTCAAAAACTTTACTATAAGCTTATACAATCAAAACATTTATGAATGGAACTTAACTTCATTCCGATTCGTTGGACTCTATTTCGATGACTGGGCCACACATTTTGACCCAAGGGCCTCTTTTTTGCGTGCAATGTTGGCTTTGAGATCTTTTTATGTCGTGTCTCGTGCATCGGCTTGCTGTATTGGCATAAACCAAAGACTTAACGTAGCCTGAAAAAACAAATATAGTCTAGACTCTAGAGGCTTGAAATCGAAAGAACGAGGTAGCCAATCGACTGGCCCGTTTTTGGCGATAATACACTCATCAAACTTATTCTTCAATAAAACGATCTAAGGATCTGCTTTGTGACTTATGACACAATTCAGATGAAATCACATGTCATTGATTTTATTTGATGATTCCCGACATTTTTAGTCGAAAACCAATTTTTATCAAATTAAGCAGTATTTTAAATAATATAAATTGTATATTAATTTCTTTGGTACGTTATCGGTGTTCTGCTTTAGTTATTTATTGAAGAGGGCAGATTTTCAGTTTGCTTGTCTCCTTGTTATTCGGTTTAGATTGCTGGCTCCTCCCTTATGTCTCCGTTCGCTTCGATAACTTTTTCTTGGCTGGTGATGTTTATCCACAGCTTTTAACCGGCTTATTAACGACTTTCAACCAGTTTATCAATGGTTTTTAACCGGATTAACAACGGCTCTTAACCGGCTTATGAACTTCTCTTAACCGACTTTTTAACGGCTTTCAACCGACTTTTCAACGGCTTTCAACCCGCTTATCAACGGCTTTCCGCTGGCTTATCAACGGCTCTTAACCGGCTTATCAAAGGCTTTTAACAGGCTTATCAACGGTTTTCTACCGGCTCTCGAGATATTCAAATCCAACATCAATTTTTACCAATATTACGTTATATTTTTTAAAGATTCTTATTTTTTATTTTAAAAAACTGACAGTTGAATTTTAATAAATTTCAAAAACAATATTTTCTATAAGATAAAATAAGTTTGAAGTTCAAAAATCAATTTTTACCAACTTCTAGTAGCGATTTTTTTAGGTTTTTATTTTTTGTAAAAAAAACTTCGATTACTTCGATTTTTCTCAAAATTTTACCAGATGTCAAAATTGTCATTGTTCATTGCAAAAAATTGTTAACTCAAATATTCGAGGTGACAAATATTTTATGTTTCAGTTTTTTTTTTGCTTTATCTTAATATGTTTAAATAAATTAAGTGTTACGATGTTTGTCCGCGATGGGCTCCTAAACTTCTTAACCGATTTTAATCAAATTTGTACAGTTTGATCCAAATGGAATGAAAGGATAGTTTACATTTCAGTTTACTTACTTAAGGTGGCGCTACAGTCCGAGGCGGACCTGGGCCTCTACCAACATGCGTCTCCAGCCAGCTCGGTCCCTAGCTAGCTGTCTCTAGTTTCGCACGCCAAGTTGGTTGAGGTCTTCACCCACCTGAGTGCGCCACCTGAGTCGCGGTCTTCCTCTACTGCGCCGTCCCTCGGGGTTGGATTCGAAGACCTTCCGGGCTGGAGCGTTGATGTCCATTCGCTCTACATGACCCAGCCCGCTAAGTCGTTGGATTTTAATTCTGTTAACCAGTTGAGTGTCGCTGTAAAGCCCGTACACTTCGTCGTTGTATCTTCTCCTCCATTCTCCATCAATGCAGACAGGACCAAAAATCCCCCGAAGAATTTTTCTCTCGAAGCATCCTACCTAGGACGCTCTCATCTTTCTTTGACAGGGTCCACGCCTCAGCGCCATAAATGAGAACCGGGATGATGAGTGTCTTATAGATGATGGTTTAGATGCTCGAGAGAGGACTTTACTACTCAATTGTCTTCTAAGTCCAAAGAAGCAGCGATTTGCAAGAGTTATTCTTCGTTTGATTACAGCGCTGGTGTCGTTGTCTGTGTTTATAGCGGTGCCTAGGTAGACAAAGTCCTTAACTACCTCGTAGTTATAGCTGTCCATGGTGACGTTTTGTCCAAGACGTCGCGACGCGTCGTTGTTCAATGTCCTTTTTTGATGACAGCATATACTTGGTCTTGCCCTCATTGACCATTACATTTCAGTTTATGATCGCAATATTATTTAATTGTAAATTATTTGTCTATTATTTGACAGTCACAATTATCTGTTAGCTCGATTCTCACAGATGGTAATATTTGTTGACTGGATTGAGTACCTAAGAATTTAATAGATGGCGCTATATCAAACTTCCAAAAGTTTCATATAAGTTAAATTTATTTTGTATAGTAAACGAAATACAGTGAATTTTACGTTTTCAGTTTTTGGTGTTATCATAGCCGGTCACGTGTTACTAAGACTGAAGTATAAATTAAATTCATATTATAGTGAGTATAATACAACCAAATACGCAATGAATTAAACTAACTATCAGAAAATTTCTGCACTGTTCCTCAGGAAAAACAATTAATTAATTTAGAGTATTTTTTTGAATATACAGAGTAATTACTTGAATCATAACTGGCTTAGTCAACGGGCTATTTTGGCTGCCAAAAATGTTGATGTTGACGAAATTAATTTCCTCATACAACAGTTGTTACCAGGCGATCTGATGTCTTTTTCTATCAAAAGATACTGTTGTTAATGAAAATAATAATAATAATGTAAATTTTCCAATTGAATTTTTAATTTCTTTAGATATACCTGGAATACAACCACATAAACCATAATCTTTGATTAAAGATTAATTTACCTTTTATTTTCCTGCGTAATTTGAATCCGCTTTAATTATGAAACGGTACACGTTTGGTCATCAAAAAGATCACCGGAAATATTCTTGAAGCACCCATTTTAACAGGAAAGTTTAAAAGAAAAGTGGTCCAATAATGTTATCAGATTCTACAATACCCTTCGGAAGATTAAAGTTACCAATTCGATTAGCTTTTGGCATGTCAATAAATAAGTCTCAAGTCTAAACAATGTTCATTTCTGGTTTAGATTTAGAAAATCCATGTTTTTCTCATGGGCAGCTATGTACTGTACACGTATCTTGCATGTTCACATGTAGGAAAACCTTCGAACCTATTTCTGATAGCGAAAGATACGTTAACCAAAGATATTGTGCACTGAATAGTGCTAAATTAAATGGCATCTATGTAAAAAAGTATGTCTGATGTTCTCCTTAAATAGTTTACAACAATGTTATATAAAAGAAAACGTTAGCCACGGCAACGTCTGGCAGGGTCAGCTAGTAAAATATAAAATTTAAATAAAGTTGCTAGCATAATTAATTCGTAAGATGTTTTAATTTTTTTTAATTGCTATAATTAAAAAAAAAAACACCTTAAAAACGCTCTTAAAGTTGTGAACACCGACTTCGAATTCTGGAAGAACATTTTTAGAATTTTCAGACATTTCTCGTTGATTTTTTTTAACCATGATGAAAATATTGAGGCTTCTAAATTAATTGACAATGACAATTCGATGATAAGGAAAGAATGTGTTCACAAATTATTAATTCAAAGTTGTCAAACTCCTATTGGAAAACTCAATCTATGCATTGTTAAAAGTTAGATCTGGGCGAAAAGATCCAGACGATATCTAAATTTCAAATCAATATCACCCTATATGCGCATAAATACATTAAATCATCACATGTTTTATTCGAACAATTTCCCATCTCATCAAAATAATATTATATACATATAACACTTTGGTTATATATATATATATAATAAGATAGACAGAAGCTGAACAAAAGCAACAACAAAAGAATATCTACCTGATGAAAGGCACGCAATAAATTACACAAAAATAATAAATACAAAAAAATTAACATTTATCTTGTATCATCAACGCGTAGGTATATAGTCATATTTAAAATAACACCTTTCCCTTCTCCTCATCGTTGCTCGTCAACAACCCCCCAACCTAAAACACCACATACGCCCACTATACACCACATGGTATTTATTCACACGCCCAGGCGACCGACGATATGAGGAGGGTGAAAGTGAGGCTGAGAATAAAATCACGAAAAAAAAAATATATTTTTGTTACGGAAAATTTAGTATATGAAGCTTTAGTAACGAAACGACTGACGACCAACTAACCACCCCATCACCTAAGTCCGAATCTCAAACCACCCCTACATGACATAATCGCTCAGCCTGATGTCTGCTCTCTGCTTTTGTGTGTGCTATGTCCCTGTCCATGTCCATGTCCCTGATGTCTTATGCCATATACTCACCGGCAACGGCACCGCCACCACACTTATATATACCGCTGCTGCCGCTGGCTATCGCTTCTTAAAATGCTTGTGGGTAATTAAAAATTCTTCCTTCACCGAAGAAGAAAAAGACCAAATGGATTCTTTTTATTTTTGTGTTCGTATGAAAATGAAATCAAAACAAAAGAGATTCTCTCGCTTCAGTGCGTTTTGTGTTGTTTTTAAAATATCATTTTTTTTTGTTTTTTAGTATATTTTTTAAAGAAAATAGAAAAGTATATTATTCAGGGGTGGGTGGATGTGCATACACACAAACATATATAAGAACATGTATAGAATAGTGGGTGCTTTGCTGCTGATGCTGACGTCCCTCCTGCTGGAAAGAAAGGAGTTTGGGGCTTTTCTGGCTCATCTTTGTTTTTGATGAGCATCAGAGCAGCGTATAAGCATTAAATGGGGACATAACGATGATATGGATTTTTTCGTATGTGTGAGTGTTTTGTTTATATTTATATATCAGAAAAAAAAGGACGAAAAAATAATAGAAAATTCTATGCGAGAAAAGAGACTACAAAAATAAAAAAAAAATATTATGAGAAAACAACTAAACTGAGCATATGATTATTATTAATGAGATGTCAAGTAGGATGTGTGTCATAAGTTTGAGGATTCTTCTACAAGGATATGCGATGATATTTCTATATGTCTAACTATGTTGTATAGGTATATAAATATATGGGAATGATGCGATGCGATGCGATGACGGTGGACGATGAAGAATAGAAGAACAAAAATATATCAAAAATATGAATGAGGAACTAAACAAACAACAGGAATCCATGTCATCGCAAATAAATTGCAAAAAGAAAATTAAAAAAGGAGTTGTCTCCTCTTGGTCCTTTTGTTTATAGAAAAATCTCATTTATGATGATATTTGATATTTGCTACACTACGTTTTTTTTTTTGTGTTTTTAATAATTTATGGATTGGGTTAGATAAACAGTTATATGGTATATCCATCTATCTATAAATTTTTATTTTTATTTTTGTTTTTAGAATGATAAAATGGGTAGTTTTTGTTTGCTTCATTAATGCGACCTACTCTTTTTGAAAAAAAAATAAAAAACAAACCAAATGATTTGTCAACTTAAGTTGTGTTAAGTTGGGGGATAGTTTTGTCGTCATCATCATCATCAAAAGCCATCCTCATGGCATATCATTATGACAGACATTTAGTTGAACAAATATTTGAACAATTAAATTAGAAACTATCAAAAGTCCTATGATGGGAAAAACCAAAAATTCTTCTAAAGACTTCCGATGAAACAAACAAAAAAAGTCCTTAAAAAATTCAAAAGAAATTTGTTATAAAATGCAATATTCTTTTTATTTCAAAAAAAGTTTTTAGATTTTCTGAATATCCTTTAGAAAACAAAAACAAAACAAAAAACGTTAAAAGGAAAAAAAAAGACGTTGGTACGTAGATTAGTGTCGAACATACGTAATTTTTAAAACTCAAGATAAACTATTTTAAAGACGTGTTGTAGAATGTTTATTTGTACTTCCGATTTTGAGACTTGCCAATAATAAATTGTAAGAGCTTTTAAGAGGTATTATAATTTATGACTCATTCTCACATCTTGCGAGAATATAAAGGGTGGTTCAATTTTAAGGGCCGATGCTACATAAATGTGAACCACACCTAAACGTCAAGTTTTTATCTGCATTTCATTTGACATTTCTCAAGTTCAGACTGATTCAATTTAATTAATGGAAACATACACAATCGAGCAATACGTTAAAATTATTCAGGTTTAATTTAAAAATAGGCGATAAAATCAAAATGCATATCGAGTAGGTAATTCTTGATTTTGTGATTTTTTCGGTCAATTTAATTGGCGAACAATCGGAAAAATTTGAGCAAACTGGGTCTGTAGGAGATGTGAAAACACCATTGCGTGCTCATACAGCTTGTACTGTAGAAAATATTGCTACTGATCGTGATAGTGTGCCTGAAGAGCTTGAGTCCACCTTAACTCGTCGTCACTTTCGTCGTGCCCAAAAATTCCACCTCTCACGCTCGTCGTTTGCATAAAGACTTCTATTTACATGGTAACAAGGTTCTCAAGAACTAAAGCCTCTTGACCATTTCAAGCGTCGTCAATGGTCAGAATGCGTGACAAAGTCAATGGCCGTATTATCTCACGTGGTGACGATGTCAATTGGCTGCCAAGATCACGTGATTTTCTTTCTGATTATTTGAAAGAAAAGGTGTAGCCAGCAACAATTCAAGAGCTAAATAATGAGATAATTCGGCACATTAACGGCATAGAACCTCAATTATGCCTTAGCGTCATCGAACATTTTTTACCATCGGATGGAGGTGTACCGCCGAGGTCAAGGCTATCATTTGGCCGATATTTTGTTTCAATAATAATTGAACTATACCAATATTATTATAATAAAAATAAATAACAATTATTTCCTAAATAATTTGTGTTTTATTCAAAATCAACATTGGCCCTTAAAATTCAACCGCCCTTTATAACATAAGTTTGTTCTTCCCATTAACCATTATATTTTTATGTATTTCAAGCTTAGTTCTTTTCTTTTTGATGTGCCCTTTTCTTCTCAACTTTGCATCTAAGATCTAAGGTTCTTCTGTATTATTTCTAGAAATTGAAACATTATATGTTTTTGTTTGTAAAATTTATATGCGTTGATTTTGTTTTATTTATTATTATGTTATTATTTATTTACTTGATCCTAACCCTTGCAACGGCTCTATCTGGCATCAATGTTGCAGTATCATCAACAAAGTTGTCCATGATAACTTTGGTATACACTGGAATATCCCTTGTTAATACAAGATACAAGGTAGGCCCTAGTGCTCTTCCTTGCGTTACACCAGCTTCTAGTTTCTTTAGTTCCGAGTAATTATGGTCGTACCGTACTCTAAAAAGTTTGTTTGTAACTTAAGATTTCGGAATTTCGTAGTACTGCCCTATGCAGTTTATACTCAAATCCCGAGTCGTTTTCTTCAAGTGCCTTTTGATTCTTAATGCCAATTGATAGTTTCAAATTAGTCTTCTGTCTTCTATTATTTTGCTGATCCTTTTCAGTAACAATTTTTCGAAAAATTTTGCCACAATTGGTATAAGCGATATTGGTCTGTAAGTTGTTACTTTTGTTGGTCACTTACCTTATTTATAAATAAGAATAACTTCTGCAGTTTTCCAATGATGTGGTACTTACCAAAGTTTAAGGCATGCATAAATTTTAGTTTTTTAAAGGCTATCGAAGACATTTCTATCAAAACCTGAGCATTGATAATATCTTACCCTGGTGATTTTTTTTTATATAACATGTATTGACATATGCTTTTTACTTCTTTACATAAGAAATTTCACATTCGTCGTTTCTATGAATTTAAGGTAAGGGACCTTGGGCTTATTTGCTGGAAATGGTTAAGAAACAATCGCGAGATGTTCAGTAAAAAAGATTAACTGTTTGTTTCTGGTTTCCTATCCATTTGTCATCTTGAGATTTTGTTGGGGGTTTTGTATCTGGAATGTTTTTAGGCGCTTTGCTGATTCCCATAGAGAATACTCGGTAGAACCAAGTCTGTCGTCAGACTTTTCAGAAATTTACTTCGGGAATCATTTTTGAACTCATTGCTTTCTTCTATTATTTGTGAACTCATTGCTTTCTTCTATTATTTGTGAAATCGCTGAAAATTTTGGAAATGAACACACTCACTTACCTAAAACTGTTGAAAATATTGTCCTTAACAATTTTTGACTTACTTTCACTTTCGATTCTGAAACGTACTTTCATATTAATCTGTCCCTTTTTAATCATTCTTAAAGTTGAAAACGCATGTCATAAAATTAATTACCCACCATATTTTTCTAAAACTGTCATTATTGTTATTGAATGAATTTATAATTAAAATATAGAAGAAGCCTTGCATCTGTTTGATACACATCCATGTTATAGAACGCATGTTCTGATTTTAATTAATAGGGTTTCAAAATTATATGACGGCAACCTTGGTGTTTGTGCACTGTATAGTATATACGGCGCTGGCGGGCGGGGCGGGCGTCTTTGACGCGACGTTGTTCATTTTAATTCTGTCCCTCCATTTACGTAGGAAAATGTAATTATTGACATCTTTATGTGTATATGTATAGAATATAGGATACTTTTGCTTTTTCCGTCTGCTTTTATTTTTGGCCTTTTGATTACACTTTTTCTTCTTCTATGGATGCTATAAAGCTTGATGTGGTGCTCGGTGTTCATTATAGGTTCGGAATGTTGATGGTTTTTATGATGCTAATGCCATTCCTTTCATAAACATATACATACATAATTATATATGTATATCATGTACTTGTTCTTCTTTTTTTGTATAATGAAAATTCTTGATTATGGTAATTATTTCATCAGGATACCCTGGTTTTTTTTTTTAACACATAATGTTTCACTCAATCAAGGGAAATGTCAATCTTTTGAAAGTTAATTGGATTTTTTCTTCCCTCATCACTTTCATGAATAATTTTTTAAATAGAATCAAAAAAAAAAAAACATCTTAAACTTTTAAAAATTTAAAGAATTTCATAAAACTAATGTTCTATTTTTTCTTATCTCTTTTCAGGTAAGTGATACCAAATGATCCATACGCCAAAAAATTCATCAGATGTCAATCAGTATTGAACTCAAAAAGAAATTAAAAAAAAAAAATATTTTCTGTCAATCAAACGTAAATTATAACAATCTTGTGCACCTCCAATACTCTAAAAATGATGTCTGGGTAATTTAAAAAAATACAAATGTTATATAAAAGTATAGAAACATACTTACCTAGTTTTTCGGTTAAATCTTTTGGACCTGTCATTTTTTAGGTACATAAATGTAAATCTATTTTTGAAAGATCTAATTTTGGATATTTTTTAATGGTTTATTTACTTTATACGTGCTGAGACGATGACGCATGCGAAGTTGCTCATTTGTATGAATGGAATTCTTGATATTTCAAAAATGTTTAAGAATTTACACCTCATTCATGATTTAAAGAACATCGATGCAAGTTTACAAATTTTATAAAAATAAAATAGAATTCCATGGGTTTAAGTGGAATGTTATGAAATAGTCTCATAACTTCGAACTTTTAATTGTTTTTAAATTGGGATATGAAAAGTCGGATCCGTTTAACTTAAACGTGTTGTTGTTCTTAGAGTCGAACAAGAGTTTCTTTCCAAACCATATTATTTTAGTAATAAAATTGCACGATTGGCACACGTTGTTCTGGAGCATAATCATTACAATGTATACTAATGTTATAAATTTAAAAAATCAGTTTGTTTGTTTGCTTGTTTGACCGTTCTTCACGTCGCAAGGGAGCAATATTATGGCATAGTTTTTCGTGTGGAGGTAGTTACAAGTCTGGAAAGTATTTAAGGCTACATTTCACCGCGGTAAAATATCTCATTCACAGCTTATTCGAGCATATCGGTAACACTTTAATTCGATATTCAATATATTCTTTTTTTAGATAACTAAATAAAGGGTTTTTCAATAAGGTAGATGTTGAAAAGAATTATTTTTTTATTTAAAATGTGCATGTATGCCATTAAGTGTGGAATATGACATCATTCAAATGCCCGCCTCAGCTTCTTACGATGGCACGGATCCGAGTGGCCCAATAGATCCGGCTGAATTTGAGCGATAGCATGTGTTATGTTCACCTTAAGGACATCGGTCTATTGTGGTTTATTTGCATAGACTTCAACAAACCCCACAGGAAAAAGTCTAGCGGGGTCAAATCGCATGAACTTGGTGGCCAATTAATATCCTTACCCTCAAATCGTTCATGCAAAATGTCAATCGTGGCGTTCGCTGTGTGGCACGTAGCTCCGGCCGTCCTGCTGGAACAACATGTCGTCTAGGTATATATGGTTCAATTTGGGCCATAAGAAATTAGTTATCATCGTTATATAGCGCACACCAAACGGTAATTTTTTTAAGGATGCATTGCCACCTGGTGAACCTCGCGTGGGTTTGTGTCGTCCCATATACGACAATTTTGCTTGTTATCACAGCCATTGATCCAAAAATTCGCCTCGTCACTAAAAATGATTTTTCGGCCAAAATTGGGGTCCTCTTCCACACGCTTCGAAGCCCAGTCAGCGATCAAACGGCGCGGCGTTGTCTATGGTTATGAACTTTGAGCTCTTGGGTCAGTTGGATGTTGTACGGGTGATGGCCAAAGTCCCGACGCAAAATTTGCCAAGTTGAAGTCTGCGAAAGGCCGAGATCTTGTGCACGGCGAGGAATAGACTGCCTCGGGTTCTGCTATATGTTCTCAGATGATCTTGCGTTCCTTGAACGTACGGGTGTTGGCTGGTTGTTTACTTAACCGGTCGTCTCAAATTTGGCCACCAAATGTTGAAGAGTCGACTGTGAAGGGCCACCACGTCTACCGTAAATTGGGCGAAATGCGCGCAACGTTTGCGTTAACAAACAGTTAACATAAACAACTGAATAATAAACAAAAGATTTGACAGATGTCACCAAAACAGCACAGCATATCATTAGGTGCTTCCTGCTTTTGGACCTATCATCGTTTTCTAGCATTACGCGTTTCTTATAAAGGGTGTCCCAAAATTAACGCAAGATTTGAATTAAATAGAAAACGCCGTTTTAAGTCTTTTGATAGTTATATTTTTATTGACTCGTAAAGTACATAGGATAGGGTTATGTATGGAATAACACATCGGACAAATGGCCTCCATGGCTTTGCATGCACATGCGCACTCTTTTGTTGAAATTTTCCATGACCATTCTGCATAAATGTGGCTGAATTTCGTTGATGCAGCGTTGAATCTCCTCCTTTAATGCACGGGTGGTTGTGGGCTTGTTGACATAGACTTGTGATTTCAAATAACCCCATAAAAAGAAGTCTAATGGTGTTAAATCACACGATCTAGGAGGCCAATTTTGATCACCGAAACGAGAGAGTACACGACCTGGAAATGTCTCATGCAGTAATTGAATTGTTTCACGGGCTGTATGACATGTGGCACCGTCTTGTTGAAACCACATATTGGACACATCAATATCATCCAATTTTGGGAGAAAGAACTGTGTAATCATGTTGCGATATCGAGCACCAGTAAGAGTCACTGCTTGACCAGCATCATTTTCAAAAAAATATGGCCCAATTATGCCTCCAGCCCAAAATCCACACCATACAGTCACGCGTTGTGGATGCATTTGTTTTTCGACAATCACATGTGGGTTCTCCGAACCCCATATGAATTTTTCAATTAATCTCTTCACAGTTGACGAAGTTAAAACACTATTCCGACCATATTTTGTATGAAATTTTCGAACTGCAGCCGCCAAGCTTTCACTATTTTTGAAATATTCTTTAATAATGAAGACACGTTGTTCTATCGTGTAACGCTCCATTTTTAATAACCCTATACTGTTAGCTGTCAAATTGCTTTTTTTTTCAGGGTTGCCAACACTTCACTGCACAAATGGCGGCAAATTCAAATCTTGCGTTAATTTTGGGACACCCTTTATTAACATTAACGCACAGGACTATGCTGAAATACTATTAAAAATAGGAGATTAAAAACGTTATCTTGTTAATTCAACAAGCTATAATGTAATCCTTTCTTCTCTACTCAAGTTTACTTATCGATCAGATTTATTGAAAGCTTATTCTCATCCTTTAATCAAATAATTGCAAGTATTAAGAAGTAGTACTTCTTTCATCAACATTTTGATGAAAGAAGTACTGTATTAATTATATAAAATTAATTCAATTTGTAATGATTGAATGATGAACCAATTCAAAAACATGCACTTTATATGATGCGATTTTATCAGCGATATAAAAATTTAATGTACATTTTAAATATGATGATGGAGGAAATGGAGCAAGGCATGGTTGGTGATGTCATGCGATTCCGGTAATAACGATTATAATTGAAGGACTCTCTTCAAGCATCCTCTTCCAATTTACTCTGTTTTTATGTTTGTATTATTTATAAAATGTTAATTGTACGTATACAACATCAATCACCAAACAAGGATGTTGTTTGTTTATATATGTACATATAAAATACATATTTATAGAAATTTGTATATATAGAATTATAATATTATTCAGGAAATTGGTTGATTGCTCTTCAATAATAATAATAATAATAATTGTTGGGCTTATAAATAATATGTATGTATATTGTTGATATTCTTTTTTCGATGACATATATGTACATTCATAGATGTAGATAGAATGATGTCAAATAAGGATAAAAATGAACATTCGTGAAAAGACATTTTTATTAAACATTGATTGAATTCAATGATGAATTACTTTAGCCATTTATGAAAAATAAAAAAAATACATATATGTACGTATGTAGTTTTGTATAAAATTGATTTCCTTGATGATTTAAAAAAAAATAAAGAAAAATAAATAAATACCCTCGATAAAGCTGACAGGAAATAATAAAGATCATATAAAGTAATGTACATGTACATTAGTATATTCGCAAATTTATAAATTATTAATTTAAACATTTAATTAAAAAATTCATTAAGGTTAAAGTATAAAATTAAGATTAATATGAGATTAAAATAAACATAAAACATTTTAAAAACAAGGTCAAAAATAATCCTTTTTGGTTTATTTAAACCAATTTAAACAAAGAAACAAAACCGATTTTAATCATCCTTTTAACCTTTTAGTGGGTCAAGATTTATAACATATTGTTTTTAAGTTGTTTGTTTTTGATAAAAAAAGCTTAGCTTGAATATAGAAGCATTAAGTTCAGTTCATTAAGTTAGAAGCGTTAAGCTATTGAGTATATGAAAAAGCTAAAATAGATGACAAGATCAAATCAAAGAGTTGATGGCTACCTTAATGATCCACCTATGTTAAGGTTTCGAAGTTTATAAAATCGTAAAATTTAAATAGATACCTTTATTCTGAGTGTTTCCAAATTACTGTTCACTCACTTTTTTTCCGCTGAAAATGAAGAACTGTATTCGTAAATTGAGGAAATTATTTCAAAACTAAAACAATTTAATTTCAATTACTTTGTTATTTTTTTTTTTAAAGAATTTTAAAAACTCAATTAAAAAACCATAAAATTAAGTTAACGTTTATAAGATTAAGTGTGCTTTTTTATTTCTTTCTTGATTGGCCTTTTTTTTGTTATTTTTATTTAAATTATAGACTTTTACGTAAGCTATGTATATGAGTAAATTGGTATAAAGAAATTTATTACTCATTCTATGTTTATAATGAGCATCATGCATGATTTTTGTTATTGTTTTTTTAATACTAAAAAAGTCTGGTATAAATTTTAAAGTAGATACGTATGTCTTACGTAATTTTCGTGAAACAAATTAGGTAATAAACCAAAGTTTTAGGAATTAATTTCAGTACAAATTCTTTTTTTCACAGGAAATCAAAGATGTAAATTGCATTAAATAGGCACCTGATCAAAAAATTGTTCATTGCAGCCTGAAGGTTCGGAGTTGCGATCGCTTCAATTAATGTCACTATAGACTGCTTCAATTTAGTCAAATTCCTGGGTTTTATTTTGTACACCTCCTTCTGGTGCAGTCAGGTCAGGTGACCTTGGGGGCCAGCTAGAAGTGGAGTTCTTGGAAATAAATTTGTTCCTTCGACCATTGCAATCATTTTTCTGCAAAATTCCTCGCCAACAGGGAAATTCTGAGGGTATAAATTGCTGGTAATTGAGACTTTGTACAAGCTTGAGTCATTTTGAAGTATCTGCTGTAATGACCGTCTGTTAGATCCAATTTGCCAATTTGGAGTCGAAACGCTTGGATTTGCCCATGCTACAGCGGCGATTGTATCCTGAACTCGAACATTGGGATTTCGATGGTACGGTATTCGTGCGATGCTTCCAAATTTGGCAAATATGTTCACCAGCCTCATAATTGTCCATCTACTCGGGGGAATACCGCCAAACTACCGCCTAAATTTCCTTTAGACGGAAATGACGGACTGCAAAGCATGGTACCGTTGCACTATCCAAATTCTTTTTCAGTATCCCAAGCGTTCAATTTGATAAATCTTAATAATAACCTGCAAAATCAAAAAAAAAAAGAGGCTGGGATGCGACCCACACTGATAACTTCCCATCCCGTCTGTCGGTATGTCTTGCTTAAAAGTTTGTAGGGTTGGGTTAAAAAAGTTGTTAGTTGAATTATTCTTAAAAATTTTAAAATTACCGACAATATTTTTCATATAAAGAAATAGTTTAGTTTGAAAATCTAGTTTTATTAAATAGATCTTTAGTCGAAAACAAATTTTTACCAATTTAAGAAGCATTTCTTAAATTTTTACAAATTGGATGAATGAAATTAATTTGAGAGATATCAAGAACCGAACATCAATTTTTACCAAATTTGCGTACTATTTTTTGAAGATTTTATTTTATTATGAAAAAAGGACTGTTAGATTTTTATAAAAAAAACTACTGAATATCGAAAACAATATTTTCTGTGAAATAAAAAGAGTTTGAAGACAACATTTTTAATTTTTGAAAAGCTATTTGAGACAAAAACCAATTTTTACCAACTTTTATTAATTTTTTTTTATTTTATTTAGGTTTTTATTTTTTGTAAAAAAAAACTGTCAATTCGATTTTTCTCAAAATGTTTTCGAATGTTAAAAACAATATTTCTTATAAGTTAAAATTAGTTGGAAGACGTAATCTCAATTTTTTCAAAAGATATTTGAGTCGAAAATTAATTTTTAACAACTTTTATTAATTTTTTTGTTTAGGTTTTTATTTTTTGTAAAAAAAAACTGTCAATTCGATTTTTCTCAAAATTTGTTTGAATGTTGAAAACTATATTTCTTATGAGTTAAAATTAGTTGGAATCTCCTATTTTTGAAAAGATATTTGAGTCGAAATTCAATTTTTACAAACTTTTATAATTTTTTTTCGGTTTTTATTTTTTGTAAAAAAACTGTCAATTTGATTTTTCTCAAAATTTTTCCTAATGTTGAAAACAATATTTCTTATAAACTAAAATTAGTTAGAAGTCATTATCTCAAATTTTTGAGAAGATATTTGAGTCAAAAATCAATGTTTACCAACTTTTGTTAATTTTTCAAAATTTTACTGAATGTTGAAAACAATATTTTTTAAAAGATAAAAGTAGTTTAAAGCCAATATCTCACAGTTTTGAAAAGATATTTGAGTCGAAAATCAATTTTTACCAACTTTTAATTTTTTTTTTTAGGTTTTTCTTTTTTGTAAAAAACTGTCAATTCCATTTTTCAAAACATTTTCCATTGTGTAGAAAACAATATTTGTTATAAGATAAAATAAGTTTGAGGCCTTAATCTCAAGTTTTTGAAAAGATATTTGAGTCGAAATTCAATTTTTACCATCTTTGAGTAATATTTTTTTTAGGTTTTTATTTTTTATAAAAAAACTGTCAATTCGATTTTTCTCAAAATTTTACCAGATGTCAAAAACATTATTCTTCGTTGCAAAAAATTGTTTTGGAGATGAAATCATATTTCAGTCGTAAAATTTTCGAGGTGACAAATTTTTTGTTCAGTTTTTTTCATTTATATAAAAACCCGTTAATTGGATTTTTTTTTCAAAAAATATACTTGTTTTGTATTACGTTACAATATATAATATAAAATTTAATTTAAGTCTCTAGCGTCATTGGTTCATGAGATATTTAGGTTTAACCAAAATTTTCACCTTTTTTTTAAACTGCTATAGTAAAAAAACCACCCACGAAATTTTCTTGAGAGCCCTTTCTGCCTTATTATCTGTATAACAAATTTTATTTGAAGTCGATATCTCTTCTGGTTCTTGAGCTATGGACGACGAAAAAAACGTCGCGAACGTACGGACGTACATACGTACACACGCACGCACAGACATCTTTCTAAAAATCTTTTATTTCGACTCTAGGGACCTTGAAACGTCGAGAAATGTCAACATTTTCAATTTGACAAATCGGACCCATTACAATAACTTCCTATGGGAAGTTAAAAAGCCGATTACTCACATAAATAAAAATGTTATTGCGATATGTGCGCCACCCTGTACTTTTTGCATCTTTTGGTGTTATTATGTGTAAAACTGTATTTATTTGAAGTCAATATCTCTGAAGGTTCTTGAGATATGACTGATCACAAATGGTTCTCGCACGGACATGCTACAAACATCTTTCTAAAAACCTTTCAACTAGGTTTAAGGGATCATGAAACTTCAAAAAATCGCAAAATTTTCAATTCGACAAATCAAATCGATTACAATGATTTGTTATGAGAAGTTAAGACTAATCTTTCGAGTTAAAGTTTCTGTTCTTGGTAGACACTACACGTCATTTCCTCGAGAACTACCCTCAAATCATATGTCATCAGCCTCCAATAGGTATCATCGTTTTTAAAAGGCCAAAAGAAGTTAGATATAGTAGTCTGTAGCACTTGCCGTTTATAGTGGACCAATGTGGTTTTCCAAGAATTGCAAAGCAATTAAGTAATCTCTGTTGATAAACCCTTGTAAGTTGAGCTTCAGGCTTCTGTGGGTATTGTTGGAGGGTAATTTTCCAAAAAAAAATCATAACGTTGAATTCTGGGAAAGATATAGAGCTATTAAATTCATATGTATGTATATATTTTTTTTAATACTATCACTAAGCATTATTTCAACAATCATAAAATTTGATGCAAATCATGTTCAGAATCTTACTTTGTAGATCTGCCTTCATTTCCAAATAAAAATCATTGAAACATTGATTCCTTTTTGGCACTTCAACTAAAAGTCGTAAATTTGATTTCGATGTTCAAATATTTCTGAATTACTGTGATGAAAGCAAGTTATCAGCGCCAAAATTTATTACATATTGTTACAATTACAGTTTATCATTTTGATTTTGAAATATTAGTGCATCCCCCACTCATTTAATCTATGTATGTCCTCCTTCTTCAAAAGGAGACATATTCTATTCTCGAAAAACAATCCTTATTCCAGTTAAAGGACGATAAATCTTTTAAAAAATAAACCTGTGTTAGGTTTGTAATTAATCTTTATTTTTAACTTTGTTTTTATTTTGCATTGTTTCATAAAAATCCTTTTTATATTTCTTTCGAATCTCCATATGAAGGTATTTAGAAACCTTAAAAATAAATGTTAATATTTTTGTTCGTTAGTTCTTGAAATAAGATTTATACCTACAGATAGATAGATAGATAGATAAGTTTTATTACTTAAAATTGTTAAATACAATAGTTTCGGTTACATTTGATTGGAATATAAATTTGGTAATAAAAGTGTTTTGGCGGTGGCAATACCGTCTGCCAGATTGACTATGTGTTTTCAAATTATGTTCAAAGAAGAACAAACAAATAACAAAATGTAAATGAATAATTGCAAAAATTATATAAAGATGCAAATAGGGCTTTCAGTTAAGCTAAAACAAAAATAAATTACTTAATAATTAATACATAATTTTTAGGCAAAAGAATAAACAGCTTTTAGTTTGGCAAAAACAAAATTAGAGTTGAGTAAAACTTGGATTCAAGATTACAAAAATGAAGAGCTTTTAGTCTGGCTAAAACAAAAATAAAGGGTATTTGAATTCAGTAAAAATAAAGCGTTATGTAAAGACTTTTAGTTTAGTTAAAACAAAATTTCAGATATTTTAAATAATAATATAATAATATATAATATACAACAATAATATATAATAGTAATTAGAAAAAAACATGATATATAATTGTACTGTTTTTAATTTGAGTATTAAGAAAATTCTGTTATAATCATTTCTCTGTAACAGATTGATTTTTCAAGATAATTGGATAGATTTTTCCAATTTTCACCATTTAAAATTGTCAAAGTTTGCTCCATAGTTAGAGTAGGTTTGCCAAAGTAGAGGACTCTAAGTTCTTTATAAACTGGGCATATTGATAAAAAATGAAAAGTATCTTCTTTTGAATTCAAATTGCAAAGGGTACAATGTGTAGTAGATGCACTCTTATAAGGTGAGCCGTTTAAATTAAGTTGCTCACTTCTTGCTTTGCAGATTAACGAAATTTCCCTTGTACTGTATTCATCACTAAAATAGTTATTTACGAGATCATTTTTCAAATCGGGGTAAATGACTCTGTTGATCGAAGATGACATTTTTTGTAAATTTTCATTCCGCTGGTAGATGTCGACAGCCTGTAATAACCCGTAGAGTTGTTCCTTTAGTAAGATTAAATTAGTATATTGGAAATTTAGCTCAATTCCACACTTCGTTGCCCATTGTCTCCATTCTCCTATCCACTCCACTTTGTTATCTATGATGTACTTTGCTATTGACAATTGAATTCTATTTGGTCTATATGCCAGTACTTTCAAGATGTAGTCAAAGTGGAGTTTTAGAGTATGAATAAACAGATCAGGAAGCCCGGTTTCGAGTACTAGAACATAGTTTGGAATATTGGATGGTAGGCAGAAAAGCCGTTTGAGAAAATAACGTTGAAGTTTTTCTACATCTTCGTGTGACTGATAGCCCCATATTTGACAGCCGTAGCACATAACAGAGCGCATTACAGCGTCAAATACCTTGTACTTAGCTGAGGTTGGTACATTTTTGCTGTTCATAACATCTTTCCATGACGCGTTAATCATAATTTTGATGCTATCAGTTTTTTTTCGAGATGTGAGGTTAACTTCATATTAGATTTTAAAAGTATTCCAAGGTATTTTTATTCAGTCACAATTTCAATGACCTCACCACTAAAGAACCACTTTTCATTCAATTTAAGTTTTGATTGTGTATTTCTTACTATCATTACTTTAGATTTTTCTAGATTAACCGTTAGTTTCCAGGCTCTACAAAAATCAACTAGCTTATTTATAATAAGTTGTAAACTTTGGGGCGATTCTGCTAAAAGCACAATGTCATCTGCGTACATGAGTACCTTAACGTTTAGACCTGCAAAAATTATTCCAGCGGGTAGATACATTGATATATCATCAATGAATATAGCAAAGAGAACTGCACTTAAAAGACAACCTTGTTTGACGCCAGATGTAGTCTCAAACCATTCGTCGACAGTCCCTTTTAAGACAGTTTGTAAAACAATGCTTGTCGGTCTATCGAATCGAAAGCAGCTTTAAAGTCCACGAAAAATATGTACAAACTTCTTTTTTGCCGAAGGAAATACTGCGAAATTGAGTTCAAGGTAAAAATGTTATCAACTGTGGAGTAGCCTTTACGGAAACCAGATTGGTATTCACTAAGCACTTTATTTATTTATACCTACATATGTATATCCTCCTCTTCTTTCAACTCAATTATCCTTAGGTAGGTATAAGATTTTTGTATGCTTATTTTCTACTAGAATAATTCTATCCTTGTGTCCTTAATAAAAAGCAACAAACAAATGTCACGCTTCCTACGGCGCGGCGATTACGACGACGACGACGCATACAACAATTAAATTTATGAAAAATTTCAAGTAGCAATTTATCTGATTGGTCTCTCCTGCCCACTTACTTAAGTAAATAGGGGCAACAACAACAACAACAGCAAGGAAGCATTCAAATTATATTATTACTTTGAGTGTCGTCTAGAATATTTAAAATTTCTCCAAATTCAAAAAAGAAATAAATCTAAATACAAAAACAACAAAAATATTATTATTATCTATCTATCTTTTTGTGTAGACATAAATTCCATTTTCATTCGTAAGTTTATTACTCTGTGTCTTTGTGTCTGTGTCATCCCTCTCTTAACTTCAAGATACTTTTACTTCTATTCACAGATTTATTGCTAAAAATCCCAAAACGTTTTGGTCCCCCCTTACATACACATTTACCATTTTCCAAAATTTGCACAAAGGACTCTTCTCTTTAACATTCTTACATTTGTATTTAAATCGAAAAAAAAACACTAACAAAACATCCCCATTACTCTTCCTCCCATATTTATAGTCCTTGTTGTGATATTACCTAATTGTTGGCATAGATTTTCTATATCGAAATAAATTCAAGAAGTATCATCATCTCATATCGGTTGGGTGGTCGTGGTCGTGGTCGTTGTCTTGATCTCAGCCTGCTCTTCTAATGATGATGATGATGATGACGGTATTGCTACGGCTATAGGTTTGGTGGTGCTCAAGAGCAAGCGAGTATACTTTGTCTTCATACATCTTGAAACTTGAATGATGTTGTACATGACATTTTTGTGAATGACACCTCAAATTAATTGTCTATTGTTGCTGTTGCGAGTTCGTACTCTCGTATTCGTACTCATACTTGGCAAAAATTTATAATTCATGATGCATTTGATTACTCATCTTCATCACTTTCTCACACTTCACATAATAGATATTCTTCTTCTACATCATTAGATTCATCATTTACGCTAATTCAGATTTAAAATCGAATTAAATCTGCCAAGAGAACAATAAAACAATAAAAACAATGTTTCATCGCATCATAGAGCGATGACACAACACACAACAGCATGAATATATTACAATATGAGTAATTGGTTTAAATAAAATGTAGATACATTATATTAGCAGCATTATATTTTGTATTGTTAAAAATAGTACGTATACGCCCCACATACACTGAAAGAAAACCTATCAATCAACTCTTAGAATATTATACGAAATATATAAATTTATTCGAAAATATAACAATTAATCACTTTGAATGTTTTTTTTTTGTATTGTGTTGCTTATGTTATTTATTAGATTTTGACAAAAATCTGTAAGAAACTAATTTTTCACTTAGTTTAAATATTTTTATTTTTTTTAATTAGTCTATTCTTAATCAAATTATATCAAAAAATATGTTACGTCTAGATGCGCTCCGCAGCGGTACTCGCATGCTTTATTTTAGAACAAATTTGGATAGCATAAAAAAAGGTTATAGTGAGGCTGCTTGAAAAGATAGACACATGCTATGGAGGACTTTTTTAGAACTATAAAAAGAAAGCATTGTTTTATTTATTTATTTAACCCTTTTCGCAAAGCACCCAGTGTTAGCTCTGAAAAAGATTTTGAAACATTCTTTAATGCTGCTCCGTTCGTATTAGGCTTAGGGTGATGTTATAAAGCCTATAAAATAAATGGGCTATCTAACACTGGAAGAATTGTTCAAATCCGACCAGTAGTTCCTAAGATTTAGGCGTTCAAACAAACAAACAAACACACAAACATACATAAAATTATATTTACAGAAAAGACGAAGAAATTATGAGATGATAACATCACTTAAGAGGAAGTTTATGATTGTAAATAGAACTTTTAGACCACTCATGGGGCTTGGTTCTTCTTAATCTCCTTATATTGCCTCATACATTTAAGACGGTCTCCATTTCGGAGTTCATATGACTTTTCATTTGTTGATTATGTGATACTGCGTAATTTTTAACCACTCTTTTGTCCAATTTGAAGGTAACGATCTAGATCGCTATTTCTTATATACCAAGGGTCATTCATTATTCCACGAAGGACTTTGTTTTGGAATTTTTGGATTGGTTCAGCATTTGTTTTCTTTGAACAGCCACATAATTAGGTGCCATGTATCGAAACGGGTTTCAGTACTTGCTTATATAACATTAGTTTCTTCAAGTTAAGATCTTCTCTTTTTTCTTTTTGATGTGTTTTTTCTGTTTAAGCTTTGCATCCAAAGTAATTCTTAACTATTTGGCTGTTTGCAGAGTAGGCAGCTCTGTACTGTTTACAAAATTTGGAACATTATTTATGTTTTTGTTTGTAAAATTTATATGCGTCGATTTTGTTCCATTTAGTTTGGTACGCTATTTTTGCGTCCAAACGCTTGTTATTGTATTGTTATTGTAATCGGTCCGATTTGTCAAATTGAAAATTTTGACATTTCTCGACGTTTCAAGGTGCCTAGAGTCGAAATAAAAGATTTTTAGAGAAATTTCGGTGCGTGCGTTTGTACGTACGTTCGTACGTTCGGGACGTTTTTTTCGTAGTCCATAGCTATCGACTTCAAACAAATTTCGTTTACACAGATAATAATGCAGAAAGATGCAAAAAGGGCTCTCAAGAAAATTTTGGGAAAAATCGAATCGAAGGTTTTTTTCCAAAAAAAAAATCCAAAAAAAAAAATTAACAAAAGTTAGAAAAATTTGATTTTTGACTCAAATATCTTTTCAAAAACTTGAGATTATGGCTTCCAACTAATTTGACTTATAAGAAATATTGTTTTCAAAATCCGAAAAAAAATTTGAAAAAATCGAATCGACAGATTTTTTACAAAAACTAAAACCCTAAACAAAAATTAACAAAAGTTGGTAAAAATAGATTTTCAACTTGAATATCTTTTCAAGACTTTGAGATATTGGCTTTAAACAAATTTATCTTATAAGCAATATTGTTTTCAACATTCCATAACATTTTGAGAAAAATCGAATTGACAGTATTGAATTGAAAATATTGTTTTTGACATTCAATACATTTTTTATAAAAATGCAACAGTCCGTTTTTCATAAAAAAAATAAAATCTACAAAAATAGAACGCAAATTTAGTAAAAACTGATGTTCGGTTCTCGATATTTTAAGAAAATGCTACTAAAATTGGTAAAAATTGGTTTTCGACTAAAAATCTCGTTAACAAAAAAAGATTTTGAAATAAAACTATTTCACTATTGCAACGGCCAATCCAATCAGAATGTGTTTTGTATATAAATTAAAAACATTCAAAAAACGTTACCAAACATTTTATTTCTACTATATCATCTCGAGAACTAAACCGATATTGAAAACAAACTCAGTTAATTTCTTGGTATAACCAACATTTTTAAAAACTAACTTAGAAAAACAACTAAAAAGTGATAAAAACAAGTTTTCGACTCAAGTATCTTGAGAATAAGGAAAGATGTTGAATGCAAATTTGTATATCTTTCCCAAAATGTTGCTTTTCAAATTTTGTAAATCTTTTAGAAATATCGGCAGACAGAAGTTCTGAAACATTATATCGACTTAAATAATCTTAATTACGATCACAGAATAAAAAGTTTAATTGCTTTACTGTAAATTCCACCGTTTCATAGTTTAATGAAAGCATTTCATGAACCCATGAAATATTCGTTGTTTTAATGAACTAATTTCATTGAACTCGAAATCTTACAACTGATTGTATTTTGCTCTGATTCGAGTGAATTTTGACTTTTATCCTCTATACTTTTTCGCTAAGTGCAATTTTCTCAGTTTTTCAACACAAACAACGTCATTTAGGATGCAACAATAGCAACAAAACAAATTATAGCTATCTGTTCACAATATAATATATTTTCTGATGAATATTAACTCAGTCACAGTTAAACAAAAACAAATAAAGGGTGCTATGAGAATATCTGATTTACATCCCACAATATTTTTATGTGTCAAATGAGTGGACGATACTTATATTATATGATTCTTATAGTGATTCGTCTTGTGTTGTCTGCTTAAATCATATTTAAATGTGACAATTAATAGTTTCACACATATTTAAGACGACAGTGTACACAGATTTAATTGAACTTAATTGCCATTTTGTGGTTCGGTTTAGTTTTATTGTAGTATAGGGCAGGGCAATATAATGTGTATAGTGCAGCGATAATTTAATTACATATATAATATACATTTGTCCACCTCATTGTGCATCAATGTCTTATTATAAATTATTTATTTTGTTGAAGCTGTTTTTGTCAATTTATGTTTTAAGAAGAGGAGACGAGAAGAATGAGTGGGGGTGTTTTGTGTTGTTGACTTTAAATACAAAGATAATCCTTGAAGCAGTTGTTGGTGTTAACAAAATTAATTGGACATGTAATTTTTCGTTAGGTTCAAGTGATCATTCTTAATGTCTTGAAATTTGAAAGCGGAGGTGGTGTAGGGATAGATATACATATACTTGAGATCTACCATTGATTTGTGTATGCGTTTTTTTTGGTTAATTAGTGAATTCCATTTAATTAATTTGATTGACATTTATTTTTGAGATAAAACACTCAAATGAAATTCCTGAAAATAAATTTTGGCTAAGAGATTGACTTTTAATTTGAAAACCAAAGGTAAATAATTTTTATTTTGGGTTTTAAAGTTTAGCTTGCTGGCAAGAGAATAAGAGAATACTTAATAAATAGGGTGTATGATAAGATGAACGCATACTTGTTTATGCTAATAGATAAACATTTATTTTGTTAGAACGAAAATCCCTTTTTTGAGATAGATTTGATCATCTCATTTGTGGGATATTCAAAAAAAAAGTGATCTCGTCTTCCAATAAAATTGTAGTTGGTAACTAGACAAAAAGTATCAGATGAAAAGACATAAGAAATATGTCTTCTATTCAAATGCGTGCTGTTTGTATGTGGGATATTCGAAAAAGCTTATACCGTTTGAAAGGTCAATCTTCATTAAAAAAATTAATTTCATATGAATGGACATCTTCGTTCTTCTTTTCTGTCATAAATCAGACGTAATTTAAAACGTGTGAAACTTCAAAAAAAGGTTGTTGTTTTTTTAAGATTAAATCCCATATGTGGGATATTGGATTAGAAATATAACACAAACTTTCGTAAAACTTTAATTAGTTTCAGTCAGATTGCCCAATCATAGAAATTAAAAAAAAAATGTTTGGACCCATTGAGATTTTAAACATCCCATTTTTGGGATATGCATACGCAAAAACAATCTTAGAATCTATTTTTGGGGTTTCTCAACTACAATTACAGTTCTTAACATAGAATTTGGGAGTGGACTATCAATTACCATGTCTAAGCATACCAATTGTGGGATATTCGCTTAAAACAGTGCATAATTTAAAAGTCCACTGGATTCTCATTGGAGTTGAGCTTTTGATTCGAATAGTTTTAGTCTATTAGTCTTTTATTATCGGTTAGAAGATCATTAAAACTTTGTAAACTTTAGAGATAGATATCCTTTTTTTATTTTCAAGTCTTCAACGATTGTTAACATCCCATTAGTGGGATATTCATAAAAAGGGTTTAGTTGAAAAAAATCAAGTTTTTGTGTAGTACCCTTCAATTATTGTTAACATCCCATTTGTGGGATATTCATAAAAAGTTGTAACTGAAGGAAATCAAGTTTTTGTTGTTTTGTAAAGAAAAACGGACAAAATACAAATCCTACAAAATGTTTAAGCAGCAACCTTCAATAATTATTAATATACCATTAGTGGGATATTCATAAAAAAGGTTTTATTGAAGAAAATCAAGTTTTTGTGTGAAAAGAAAAAGAAAAAAAATACAAATCCAGAAAAACGTCTTAGTAGCACCCTGTGTTTTTTTGTTGCACAAAAGTGGGTTTGAAAAACCTTTGCAAGCAAATACTTCATCCTATACTTGAGTTTTTAAAAAACAATCCTTTTTTTAGTCTCTTTGTGTGTAGGTAGGCAATTGGTACGTTCCGTAGTCAGGAGGTATGTATATAAGTTTCAAAACAAAGCAGCTCATCTCATTTATACACTTTTCCAGCTCTTTTATTTTTGAAGAAGTTTAGTGTTTTTTTTTTTGTTTTATTCTTTGTTCTCAAGTGGTGCAAATACTTTAACCGACAGCAAATCTTTTTGTGTAGCCTTAGCTTTACCAACAACCTATCTCAGGGTATGGTGTCAGATTCTTTGTAGAGTAGGTTTATAAATTGCTAAGGGGTACTTGTGTCGCGAAGCAGTCCAATGCGATAAAGAAATGTTGACGATGATGATGATGATGTTCAAGGATAACTAGAGAGAGAGAGAGAAAGTAATTTTTTGAAAAATTTTTAAGGTGCCTGGCATATTTCAATTGCAGATTCTTCTCTTTGAAAAGAGTAAATACAAAAACAAAAGTAAAAGGATTGTGAACAAGAATGATTTCAACAATCTCTCTATCCTACCTACGTACCTTTCATCATTCCATCTCTCTAAGGATAATATCTTTTAAAGATCTGGTTTAATTTGGCTTTTGAATATTAAAATTGAATTAAAACAAATACATAGCAATTTAAAAAGTTTTAATTGCAAAGATGAAGTTTATTGTTTTGGTGCAAAGATATATAGCTACCTTACTGTTAGTTGCCTAAAAATAAATACCTTTTATCCTGCAGACAGCAAAATTTGAACTATGAAAGTTTAACTGCAGATGCAGACATTGATTGTGACTTTTTGACAAATCAATATGTTGAGTATAGCATTATTCAAGTACCTGCTTTTTTTTTAAATTGATGGATTGTATTGACTTTGAAGGTTGTTTTGAGCTCTCACAAGAGCATGATTCTGAATGTCAAACTGCATGGTCACGGCGGCGTTCCCGCCTTCTCTGTGTGATATAAATAGGCCTTCAAGTAAATCTTGGGAAAACAAATTGGGTTACCATTGATCTGTAGCTTTTTTGTTGATGGCTATTGTGATACTTTGCAAGAAAGCCCACCGAGTTCCGAAAAAGGCCATGGAGCGCTGGCAATAAAGAATTTACCCCTTGTTCGAACTTAATTCCAAGTTCAAGTTTGTGTAGCCCTCACCTTTGCTATCGTTCCAAGCCTTAGAGCAACTCCAATTTTCTAACGATTTTGGGCGCGAAAACTCATCTTTTCCACATCCACCCTATCAATTCGGTCCCGTTCGGAAACAGCCCTACTGAAACAAAGGAGCTCTTATCCATCTTATGCCATGACGTCCGGATTGCAAAAAAAATACCTCTATTCATGGTTCTTAGTCTGACGTGGTAGATTAGCGGAACTGCCAATCAATGCTGTATCAAACCGCATTTATCTAAGCCTGAATGACTTTAACGCGTTGCTCGATAGTGTATCTTTGCATGGTTCAAATTGAGTTAGCCTGAAATTGAGAAATGTAAAATGAAATGCAGAAAAATACTTGACGTTTAGGTGTGGTTCACATTCAACATCGGCCCTTAAAAGTTTACCACCCTTTATATACGTTTTTTTCGAATTTTAGAATAATGTTTCAAAAACCTTACGGATTTGAATTAAGGCTATCAAAACCGATGTAAAAAGTGTTATTATTAAAATAAATATTGGAACCAACAAGGATTCTCAAAAACATCGCTAAATATGAATCAACTTCTTCATCTAACGATTTCAAACGATGATGTTTTAAAAACTTTTTAAAGCATACTTTGCTTTTTTTCCCAAGGCCTTACTTCGATCAATTCCATCCTTTTTATCGAATATTTTATTTAATATATAGATCCATTTTAACTAAAACTGAAGGTATACAAAATTTCAGCATACACATCACATACTCGTAGTCCTTATTGTTTAAATATGGAAACATATTGTTAAATTACAATAAATAAAAAGGCCAAGAGTTTCCAACGAATATTATTTGTTTTTTGATTTATGAGTTTAAAAAGTTCAAAAAGTTCGAGACTCACACCACAAAAGGAGTGCGCGTAATCGTATAGGTATAAAGTTTTTGTTTACTTTAGTAAAAAAACGAAGGTGTCAGAATATTAAATGAAATCCTATGCCTACGGAAAGTACCACAAAACTTATATATTTCATATTTCATAAAAATCGATAAATCATAATTTATTATAGGGGTTTTCTTTTTATGCTGCAGTTGGTGTTCAATGTTCAATGTTCATTCGGTGTTACATATATGACGCTTATGTGTGTTCTATCAATTTTTTCCAGATTTTTATTTTTGCTCGTCAGGACTAAAGTTGTGTGGCGTTGCGTTGCGTTGCGTTGCGTTGCGTTGCGTTGCGTTGCGTTGCGTTGCGTTGCGTTGCGTTGCTCTGCTCTGCTCCTTTCATCAAGGACTCTTCGACGATAGATTTATTTAATTTTGTTGTTGTTGGTATGTTGTTCGTTGGGTGCTCGTCGTTTTGGTTCTATAAATTATTTCTTTGGTTGGTATGATGAATGATGTGCCTGGCTTGAGGATGAAAAAGATCCCATTCTTTATGTGCCTTAATTTTTCTTTCATATTTGACGTCGTCGTTGTCGTAGTCGACGTCTTCGTCTTCGTCGTCGTCGTTTTAGTCGTCATCATCCGTTGTTTAGATGTCCTAGATGTGTTATGATGTGTATGTGTGTTAGGATGTTGTGCGTATAAGTTTATTTAATCGGTGATGGATGGGATTTCTTTCTCGGGTGATAGCCTATAAAAGCCCTAAGAAGAAAGATGTGCTTCGTCCTTGGGTGGTTTATATGGAATCCATGATGATGGTGTATAAGCTTGGAAGAATTCTGCTACACATTGTGATGCCCTTCATGAAAATCAAAAAAAGACGATAACAGATACGAGGCCTCGCAACAAACTAAGAGGGTTAGATTAATTGTTGATCATTATGGGCAAAAAAGATCTGATATATAAGTTTTGTTGTTTCCTTCTGCGGTGTTCATGGGTATAATGATTAATTTATTTGATTAACAGCAACAGAGGGTTGTAGGGCGGGGTTGGCACATCAAATCAGGGCAAAAAATGTAATAAAAAAAGGGATTTATTGAAGGTACTTTAACATTTTTGCCTTACAAACAAAAAACACTGATAATGTGTTTGACGTTAAATATGTGAATTTATTTTTTGCAATAATTTAATAACAAAAAAAAATAAAAAATTAGGTATTGTGTTATTTTATGAAGAACTAGAGCCAAATGAGGAACAACACTCAATTATAGGGGTATATTTATTTTATTTGATAGAGTCAGAAATGAAGATTTCACATTTTCATAGCTAAGTTCAAACAACAAAGCATATAGTAACCTTACTTTTGAGTAACCTCAATCGCATTATTTAAAAAAGTACGCATTATGTTTTTTTCAGAAAAGGCTATACCTACCACTTGCTTGCTGATGTTCCTGATCAATGAAAAAATAACATAGGTTAAGCCTCTGTGTTGAGTAATGATTTCGTTACATATTTACTAAAAGTATGAACCATACCCTTTTAAAATAACTTGACATACACAAATCCACTGGCTCTGATCTTTCCTTCTGTGTTGAAGAGGTGTTCTTCCATCTGTTTTACTTTACAGGTCTCTTTCCGAGTGGATACTAAACAGCATTTGGACTGGTTAGTCCCTAAAAAAAGGCGGATCCTCTTCCACCTCTAACTATCGTCCAATTGCACTTACGTTCCTTCTTTTCAAAGTTATGCGAATGAGGATCAATTATAAGCTTTAAAAAAACCTTGATGAATGGCCGTCAATATGGCTTTCGTAGCAATCCATTCGTGAAGTCTTGATCTCATAATTGATTCAAGTCTAAAAAACACAAAATAAATGTTGGCGTGCCGCAGGGCTTTGTCCTGTCTCCGATACTCTTTCTCATTTTTACTAATTCTCTCCTATCTAAAATGTATAATTCACTTACATTCTTCGGTGACGATAGTTTCCGAAGCTTTTGATATTTGTTTTTAGAATCACAACCCTGCTCTTCGGATGTAAATCTTCAACGGCAATGTATGATAATCTCTTTAAATTCTGACCTAGACAGCGAAACCTCAATGCTGCCTACTGTCTTTAAAACGTAATTAATATAGACTGGAAACCTTGGAACTGACGCTATGTAAATCTTCAATTAATTTTTGTGGAAGGATCATATAGGCTAAATTGCCATAAATCCCTCCAAATGTTTGGGTTTTCCAAAAACGGTGCAAAAAGTTTGTCTTTACCTCTGATTTGGCTGTTATCTAATCGTATGGGACTTATATACCTCCAAAGCTTGAGTATAATTCCTATCTCTGGGCTTGTGCTGGTGCAAGTCTTTTGGACAGTATTGAAGGTAGAGCATTTAAATTAATTGGTGATGATATCATCGTTGAATCAATTAGGTCACTTGAACACTGTCGTAAAATTTCTCTTCTCACCCTTTATTACTGTTATTTTATCGGATTATGCTCTGAAAAAAAAATCCCCAGTTGCATTCTTTCCCTCAAGAAATACAACAGTTATACTCGCGCCTCCATAAATGCTCATCAATATTCCCTTAACTCAAACTTCGAACAAACTGTCAAGTGCAGAGATTAATTCTTTAGTCGTACTAGGAGAATGTGGAATGCTTTAACACACTGTCTTTCCCAGTGATTTCAATATTGTTATGCACAAACTCCTTCGATATTTAATTTGTCAAAAACGTAAGATAAATGGACATAAAAACTTCGATCGTAATGTTAAGTACAGAGATTTGTTCTTTAGCCGTACTACGCGAATGTGGAATGCTTTGCCAAACTCTGTCTTTCTCAGTGATTTCCATTTTTCAGTTTTTTTTTTAAGTGAGTTATCTTGGCTTTTGAATTGGTGTCCTAGACTAACTGTCAAAGAACAAGTGCTGCTAATCTATGATCCAATAAATGAAGAAGTCTTTAATTGCCAAATTGTATGGTTAAGGTAGATACGCCAATCAAATACTTTAAATTAACCATCATTGAATTTAATATATCTTTTGAAAGCCAATAAACACGTTCCACTAATAGCATTACACACGTTGTAACTATACTTAAGCTCCTTAAGTTGTTTTCAACATTTTGTCGCGACCAAAATTATTTATACCCTCCCCTAATTAACTAACAAAAATACAAGTATTACAAACTTTCCCAAAAACATTAGACCTCATTAAAAAATTTAAAATTTTATGCAATTCATCTTAACTTTTTTACTTACATACATAGGTATCTACACACACAACTATGTTAACGTAGTTTCTTCATTATATAAATAAATATTTTCTCAAATTATTTGTGTTTCTTTATTATCCTTGAAAAGGACACTTTCTTTGTATAGGGATACCTATGTATATTGTATAGTGTAATTTTATTCCTAACTCATTTGTTTTCATCATCTATTTAGCGTAAAATTTATAACAAAAAAACACAAAAAATCAACATAGAAAATACTTAACAATAAGTATGTATGTATGTATGTACCTATCTTTAAAGCAAAAACATAAATAAGAGACAAGAACCTTCAGAGCATGATAAATTGTTGTCGCGCCATTTTGAATAAACTTAACACTTCATTTCTTTGCGCTGCTGCTTGCTCGTTTTAAAATTATATTTTACAAAAAAATAATAATACAAATAAAACACTGAAATAGAAACAGGACACTAAAAACAAGAGCACAAGACACGACGATGAAAAGAAACATATTTACTAAACGATCCTTGTTTCGACTAACAATACTGCATCATTCATTTACTCTTCTATACTATAGTATAGTACCTATATACCTCTGTATACCTCTTCTACCTCACTTTCAGGAGTTTGGTATTTCTGTCGAAAACCTTCTTCTTCTTCTATGCTTTTGCTTCTATTACGACTACTACTCATCTTTCATTGTTTCATAGAAGATAGATAAATATAAGCAGCAACATTTTCTAGGACATCTGTATACAGTTATGTATATCCTAGCTCTATAAGGTACACACACCCGAAAATTTTGCAGACAACACGCCATCACCACTTTAGAACGTCACTTTATTCTTAGTTGGTTGGTTAATGATGTAAATTTCTGTTGACAGTTTTCATCTACACCATCGCTGTTAGGTATGTTCCTTATGCTATGTTATGTGTGTATTTTCTGTCTTTCACAAGACAGACTTAGAGAGAAGAAATATGTAAGTGAAAAAAAGGACGAAATACAAAGACAAAGAAAAAAATAAAAATAAACAAAATAAAGTACAAAGTTCTTTTTGTTCTATTTTGTTTACAATTTGTGACTCGTCTGTCCGTTTCTCCTCGATGTCGTCGCGTCGCGTCGTCCTTTCAAAATATGAAAGCAAATTCATCGTCGTCGTCATGCATTTACTACATACATCATCAAAACAACAAGAACTTACAACTCATACAAATATACAACTTACATTCTATGTAACTTTATATCCTACCTAATGCAGATGGACATTTCAAAAGCACAAAATAAGGAGGTTTCATATATAACATAGTGCAGCAACATGAAGTTTTACTCCTCTTAGCTTACGCCATTTAAGCCTTGAGGTGGTGGTTCACTCATACGACGATGACAACGACCGACGACGACGACAAGAGTGTATTATGCATAAAGCGCATTCATACACTTTTGAGCTGCTGAACTGAGCTCTGCTTTCCTAGCTACATATTTTGTTGCGTCATATTATTTATATGAAAGGCCTTTTACAAGGATGCTTGTGTTGTCAACAACATCCATTTTAAGGGTGAATTTGAATGTAATTAGCTGTGAATAGATTTTGAAAGTGCTTCAAAATGAATAAAGTAATCTTGAGTAGGTATACAGTGAGAGTAGTATATATAGTGAGTATGGAAGGATGAGGAATGTAAACTGTAAAACATGAAAACAATATAATAAGATTAATAACTGAGAGTTTTTAAGCTTTTGTATATCGGCTTTATTCATGTTTTCATGATTTATGATATGAACAATTAGCTTATGTTTGATAAATTTTATATACCTATCAAATTTCAACTGATAAAGAAGATTTGATTAAGAACTTTTAAACCTTTCCTTCAGTTATATGTATTTCTATATGTTTTTAAACCCATTAACGAACAATATCCGCCCCTTTTTTTCTTGGATACTTTTTGCATATATACAATTGCTTGAAACTTAAAACATTTCAAGTTTCACATGGCTTGTTTTTCAATAGTTCAAACTATCGGACATTTAACAATGTGGGCGTGGGGCCTTATATTTTACCAGTTCTTCAGAAGATGTCTAAAGTAGGTGCGGTTTGGTATTCTAATTTAATAAAAATACAAACAAAAATGTGTATACGCTTCAGTGCCAATTTTATTTGTTATTGTTTTATTAGTCTAAATTTTTTAAAACTTCATTCACTTGTAGAAAAGTACATATGTAGTTATGTAAGTTGAAGGCTAAAATTTGTATTTTTTATTTTATTGTTATATATTTTCAGTTTTTCTATGTTTTATATGTTTTCTGTTTTCTATGTTTTTCTATTGCATCACATCAACTAGGAAGAGAAAACGTGTACAAAATGTTCCAATACTTTATGTTTGGAAATATTTGACTGAATCTTTCAACGTTTTTCTACATTACTAACTTGGTATTAAAGTAATAAAAGATCAGCTCTAAGAACTTATTTCGTTGAGTATTTTTTAGAACGATTCCATTAACTATGTCAAAACTGATATCACCCAAATGATCGCTCATCTCCTTTTCATGGAATTTTTCATGTCCATTTGTTTATGTATGTCTTTAATCTTTAGAGTCTTGAATAGATTGAGCATTTTCATACCATTCTGTGAAACCACAAGATCTAAGTGGCTAATTTTGATCACAACACCGTTAAAAAACCTTTCTTGCTAAATTTTGATTGTGTCGATGCTTTTGAGGTATGTAGCGAATTTCTGTAGCAAATTTTCTATCGTTCCATTTCGAGTAATAGCTCAGTTTTTACTTTTCAAATGTCAAGAAATTACAGCTTCAAAAGTTACAGTTGTCTATAATAGGGGGATATTCAAAGTTACCTTTCTTTCTTCTTCATTTTATTAAAAGCATGAAGAAGTCATTTTCGAAATCATAAACTTTTTTTAAAGTTAATGTCACAAACACAAAAATGATTGTAGTTTTTTTTTTTTTAAACGTGTGGTTTTTAAGAAGAAATAAAACGCATATACATAATTTAATTTTATGGTCAAAAATATGGCTTTATTATTAAAGTAAGGGTTTGCCATTATGTTCTTAAAACGATTTTAAAACACGCGGTTGGCTCGAATTAATTCCAACCCAATTTTCGAAAACTTGTCAGAAAAAATGGACAAACAATTTTCTTCTAAGGCGTCGATTGCCTTGGGCTTATCTGCGTAGTCAAGGGACTTTACATACCTAACTCCATACTAAAATAGTTAAGCGGTGTAAAATCGCATGAGGCCTACAAAACGCGAGATATAAAGCTCCCACCAAAAGCTTCCTTCAAAAATTTGTTTTTGACAATGAATTTGCATTACATATTTTCAAACATTGTTCAGAAATAAGCCTATTCATTTTGAAATGACAAACTAAGCTGAACGTAAGTCAAGAGACAGTCAAGGAACCTATCTAAAAAAAGTATTGTCCGATTGAAAACCACACCTCTAAAAAAAAACACAATACAAAAAAAGTACGTATACGCCTGAGTTTACGATTTTTGTTTAGTACTCAGCAACAAGTCAGAAAAACTTGTTTCATCGCTCAAAATGTTAGGTTAGGCTTTGCTAACCGTTATGGAGCTCAAAAGCTACAATCTTCTTCTTTAAATCGATTCTGCAGAAATGATTACTGTAGGCCTAGGGACCTACAAACCAAATGACCCACTTATTTTCATATTCTTAATCTACGTTGTTGTTGAGCCGTATGATTCAAATTTCGAGTTTTAATTTGTGGAATAAAAATAGCATACTTTTCGGCGTTATATCACTCTATACACAACGAATTCATTTAAACTTTATCCTTTAAAGCCTCAAACAAATACCAGCAAAGTTTCTAAATTCCTTTTTGGCCAAAGCCAAGATAACTAACATACCTTAACCTTAAGCTGGAAAGATAAAACAACCTCTGAGATAAGTTTAGAATAGGAGACTATGGGAAATAATATAGCTGTGAACTTGTAGCTAATCTTCTCTCAAGCTTTGAAAAATACTTAATCTTGTGGTTCAACACAAAATATAAGTATATGTAGAAACGTATCTTGGGTGTAAAAGGAAAGTACGTATGAAGGGTGGACCCTTTATAAATATAGAATTCTTAGGTACATACCTATAAGGTACACAAAGAAAGTTTCTAATAAAAAATATAGACCTATATAATTTTCCAACCATCACCTTTCGTCCTTTATTATCTTCTTTTATAGGAGTATGCATATCATCATATATAAAATAGAATGTTTTTATGTGTGTCTTCTAGCGGTATTCAGTCAAAAAATAAATGAAAATCCGTACAAAAGTCTTTGGTATAAAAGAAAGTTGAAAAATTATAAATCACATCAAACCCAACAACCATTGCTTCATATCAGGCAGAGACCAAAAAAAATCAAGACGCAAAGCGACACGAAGAGAAGACCTTAATATACATAGATAACCAGTTAAATGAAATTCCATTGGTGTGATATCCTTTCAAGTTTGTCCTTTATACTTATAGTTTGTAGGATTTATTCCGTACCTTACCTATATTTTTATTTTCTACAACTATATGTTTGCATGCATAGACCTAAAGGTCCATAGGTATAGCTGTGTATTAATAGGTATGTGGCCTCTGACTCTGGGTCCTGATTTTGAGTGAAATGTGAGAATGTTCACATGTTCTCACACACACCGACCGGTACTTTATTTCTGGATCCTGCAAGTATCCTACCTACCTACATATGTACATACGATGTACACCTTTTACTTTATCCTTTTGGCTCTTGGTTTATTTTTACGGTTTTGAGATTTTCTAAACTTTTTGTATGTAGGTTAAGAGCAACTTATACACTCGCATAGTTATAGCTACCTATATGCTCATACATCCACTTCTAATGGCTGCCTTCAACATCGTCGTTGTCGTCGGGATTCTACGACCCACAAAAATGGAAATATAAACTTTAAAGGAAGCTGAGATATGAGAGATGTGATAAAAGAACAACCACATGCAGACATACAAACATACATACATATATAGATAAGATATACGCCTTGTTATAATTTCCGCAAAAGAAAAGATGCAACAACAAAAAAGGACTAAATATCATTCTATAGGATACTTCGGCTAAGCATAGGTATGGTATAAGGCTATAGAGGGTTTGAGTTACTATTTGCCAAGTCATATGGTTCCGTCCGACCCAATCTTTTACAATGACTATCTATTTAAACAGAATGCATATATGTACATACATAACATATGTGTAGTTTTAGGTAATAGCAACAACGTCTCTCAAGGTCCAGATATAAGGGTTTCCTTCCTTCCGTCCTTCCTTATGCTTCTATTATGGTAGGTATATCGTCTCCGGAAAAACACCCTCTGTATTTCTCAATTCAAACAGTTTTTCCAAACGCAACCCAGCGCCAGTGCCAGCGTATCCCGCCTTCGGGCCATGTAAACTTGTATACCCATACCCATCTATGTTATATTTGTATAGATATTGGTATAAAATGGTTATAAAAACTTTGTTAACCGGGCGTGAGCTCGTTTTTGCGGGAAAAATGATGAAAAATTGTTTGATTTTATTTTCGGGTTGATTTCTTTCTCATCTTTTTCTGGCTGGGTTTCTAAAAGATACACCAAAACCGACACCCAACCATTCAAGCATATGGATGTACCTCTATACCTATACCTATAATAAATCTATAACTAGGTATAGATATATGTATGTCTTTACATCTATGTATAAAGGCTAAAGCAAAAACTGCTGAAAGGTTACTTTCTGTGATTTTATTTCGATTTTTCTTTTATGGAAGTATATTAGGAGGGTGCTTAGGATTTTGTTCGTTCTCGTTTTCAACCCTCCAGCAAAGATTTTTTTTTTCAGATCGTTTCGATGTTTTTGGTTAAAAAATAGAAGAAAAAAAAATCTTAAGCTTTTAAAGATGACGTTTTTAAGGGGTGATTTTTTTGTGTTGTTGATTTCCCTCGAGATTTTGCGGACCGTATGGTAACGTTTACTTGTTTTGATTTTTTTTTTTTTGGTGTTTTCGTTTGTTTCTTAAACCAACCCCTCTTCCTATATTTCAACCCTGGAATTGTTTTGTTTTCACCCTGACAAAATTTGTCTTGTTTTTGTTGTTGTTGTTGTTGTTGTTATTATAAGGGAGGAATATACATTTGTAGGCAGGTACAGGCCATAACAAAATATCTATGCTACTAAATGCCGATACAAATTAGGAGCTTAGCATGGAAAGTATATTTTAAGGATGTAATTTTGTGACGTAATCGAGTGGAAAGTGATGGAAATTAAGAATTTGAATATTTCATATTTTATTTAAATATAAATACACAATGCTGCATATTTACCTTAATAAATATAGGTTTACTTATACATCATAACAATAGGGTAGGTTTGTATGTTTATGTTGACAAAAATCTTGCAATGGATTTTGATGGTTGAAACATTTTAATTTATTCAAAACAAGAATTTAGGTATAGGTGAGGATGTACATATATACTCGTACATATATACAAAAGGATCAAGTAAAAGATAAAATTTATGCAAATAATATACAAGAGTGATATAATAGGGTGACAGTGTTATATTGTATCGAATAATACTCGTATACATAAAGAAGGATTATCTTAATTATTTTATAAATATTGATAGGAACTTTGAAACAAAAATATTGTTGACACTATTCTATACTCTGCATCTATATAATAACTTTATCTTAATTACTAAGAAACTCTAAATAAGATAATTTTAGACAAGAGATATTTCAAATATTTTTTCAAGTCTTGAAGTACAATCAAGACATTTATGAATGGAACTCGACTTCGTTCATATGGCACGTTTGCAGCGATATATTCGTTGGACCTAATTTTTTGGCCGCACATTTCGGCCGAAATGGTCGCTTTTCGCGTTCAATGTTGGCTCTGAGCATTTCCAACATCGACGCCAGCTCGTGATCGTTTACCAATGGTTTTATGTTGCCTTAAAGAAAATAGTCTAGAGCCGTTAGATCGGACGAACAAGGTGACCAATCGACTAGCCCATTTCTTAAAATAACACGCTCATCAAACTTAAGCTAGATAAGGTTAAAGTGGTTTTCCGGGATGGAGTAGGACAAACTTAGGCCGGTTTAAAGGCTCATTTTTATAACACTAGAATCTTGAGGTTTTTTATTAAGCTCAATGAAACCAGTTTGATTCTCTTACGAAACGTAAATATGATTGAGGTCGTTTAGATTGTTATAGAAAAATTTTCCCAGCCAGGTGTTGCATTTTTAAGCTAGAGTAAGAATTGTTTCCTCCTCTTCCTCATCCATACAGCTTCTGCGAAAGTCATTCGAGAATATGCCCAGCTGGGTGGCGTGCTTTCCTTTTAAAACATTGTCCGGTTATGACACCGATTGTCGAGCTTACCTATACGCGATCTGCTAAGAGATAGCAAGTACCTTAAGCGCTTTAAATCTAGTGTAGGCCGGTTGTTTTTCGTGACCTGACACGAGGTGATATTTTACTATTGCGTCTTCCATTAGCAATAGTTTACATGTAACGATTAGTATGCCACCATAAGCCAAACGTGGTAGAATGTTGTACTTTAGCATTTCTGGCGAGTTCATCTGCCTTGCAATTTCCTGAAATGTTTCTACATATATTCCCGCACCCAGCAAAGGCGAATGTTAAACTTTTGTGCCATCTCCATAACAAATGACCGGCAGTTATGGATTGTTGTGGAGTTTGTAGAGACAGAGTCCAGAGATTTGATAGCGGCCTGGCC
Source organism: Eupeodes latifasciatus (assembly GCA_920104205.1). NCBI lineage: Eukaryota > Metazoa > Arthropoda > Insecta > Diptera > Syrphidae > Eupeodes > Eupeodes latifasciatus. Next base: position 186,574,311 of record OV049924.1, read on the forward strand.
TACATATGTATCTGAGAAAATACGGATATCAGATGTTGGTATCACGTTTTCTTTAAACCAGGACCAAGACTTCTTTTATCGCCAAAAGTTCCTCCTGGAACACGCTTCAATAATTGGGAAGGAGGAATAAGAGATTTAATTTCAGTCGTAGTACTGTACACGCCTTCACCGACCCCTTCATTTGTTTTTGATGCATCTGTATAAAAGTCGATTGACTCGTCTTACAGGAGTGCCCTACCAAAAACCAGCCTGATATTCGCTGAGAAGATACCTAATACTTGCTAAGAAGCCTTTCAAGCAAAACAGAAGATTTTTGTTACTGTGTTGAGAATATCCTTTGTAAGTAATAGGCTCTTTTGGGTCCCCTTTCTTGAGAATTGGGAATAAAATGATTTTCTTGAAGCTTACAAGAACTTCCCCAGTATTGAATAAGAATTTAAAGCTTTTTGTCAATTCGTTTTTAAAGTTTTCCGAAGCATTTTTGAAGTACTCGTAAGGAATATAGTCTTCCCCTGAGGCTTTTGTTTGCATTGCAGCTGTTAATATTTTAAGATCTCTGTATGCCATTTTCGATGGATGATGTTTTTAGCAGATTTTCGAAATATTCAGCTAGGATATGTGCTTCAACTGTTATGCCTCGCGTTAAGGATGAGTCATTGAGAGTTTTTGGAATTTTCAAAAATTATCTACTATCATTTGTACTCCTAAGCATTGAACCAAGTTCTAGCAGATATACTTGTTGTTTCTCTTTTTCGTTATATTTTACTGAACTATTTACTATAAGGCTTCATTTTGAACAATGGTAATGTTTGATGAGTAGGTATCAGAGCTAAAGTTATAACAATAAATGCCAATTTATGGTGTCGATCAAAAATATACCTAATACAGCTCAAAGCCAGAATCTTTTATAGCTTTCAATTATCTACAAAATTTACTTCATTTCATCTCTATAAGCAGTCAATTTCAAAATCGACTTCATTAACACGTCCTTCTCTATCTAGTGCACATCAAAATCAGTCATTCCACATAAACACTGAAATACGAGTCGAGTATGTACATATATCTAAACCTTTTCATATAAGTCTATAATATCTTCTCAGTTCATCAAATCATTTAACAGTAAATTAAGTTAAGTGCCCTCAATCTCAACCCCTTTCTATAGTATGATTGTGATTTTGAATGATTTGAAAAACAGTGCGAGCTCATCAGACAGATACATACCTAACATCGCATCGCATATAAAACTCTTTCGTCGCGATAGCCATCAAAATCAGAAACGCAAAATGCGCGAGGAAGCGCATTATCAATGGACAACGGACGACGCACGACGCGACGGGGGAGACGACAACGACTTCATATTTATTAATTAACTTGATGAACCATCAGACAAGAAATCAAGAGAGGGGAAGTAAACGCGTACAAAGTATAAATGTGTGATATTCAGGAGGGAAAAAAGGGTACAAGAGGGGTTTATGATCTCAAAGGGCTTAGGTGGTTGACATTCTGACATTTATATGCACTCTATAGCTGGACCCTCTCGTGTGTATTTAAGTGAATTTTCCTATCATCTAGGGTAATAATGTTCCATGATATACAATATACGACTACAGTATACACAACAAGCAAAGCAGCCTTAATTGTATCTGCATGTAACTACACTTCAAGTAGATATAGTATATGTATGTACCGTACCGAACCTACCCTTTCTATAGCCAAGTATACAGTATCTCATTTGTATAGCAGCTATAGATATTTAGTTCGTCGCTATACTCCGAGAGTTTTCTCGGACAAAACTAATAAAAGTTAATCAAGCTCAATCAACTTTCATTAAAGTTCATCATCATCATCATTATCTGCAGCAACAACAACAACAAGGAAAACAACAACAACATCTATGAGAGAATTGTGCCGCGCAGATGATTACAAGCGTTTTATACACATCATGTTAGGGGCTGATCTATGGATGGATAAATGGGGTGATGTATAAGGTAAACCTACGTTAAAGCTGCTTTTATGTACATGACGGACGTCTCAGAGGCACAGCAAACAAGTTGATTGAAAGAGATCGCTACTAATGGATACAAGAGTACGACTTAGGTTTGTTTTGTTTTTTTTTTTTGTATGATGCTTTCATCAGGTTGTTAAATGTGGAGTGAAGAAATTTCCATTTCTAGGTATCTTATGATGATGTATAAAGCTACTAAACTGCTCGCTGATGATGGTTTTGATATCATCCACTTTCCAGGTCATCATCATTTTCATATAATCACTATAACAAAAACAACAACAACGACAGAGATGAGTCTGATTCAATTTATGTATAAATTTCGACGTTAAAATGACCACATCTTGTATATACCTAAGTATAGAGTAATAAATAAAATATATATCTACTTTTAATGGAACTGAAACTTATAAAACTAAGCCAATGGTATATACTCTATAATGGATGTACATGCTTTCGAAGTAAGATGCGGTTGTGTTAGGAAGTTATGCATCAGTTGGGAATTATAAGGCGTTAATTAGATTAGGTCATTAAAAGGTTTATTCAAACTGACTTGTAGTATAATTTACCATATGTAGGGACAAATTAATGATGAAGTTTTAAGTAAATATTTTTAAGTTTGAGGCTTGTTTACACACAGGTTGTTAATATCAATTTTCAAAAACAAAATATTACGGCTAAAATTGATAAAACAAGAAAATTAAGAATGCCGTACAATTCTTTCATGGTCTTTAGTTCAATTTCATTGGAATTAGGCAGAAGAAAGTCTTTCAGCAAAGCTCTGAGCCAATACATTATAGTCTTTTGGCCTCTAAAATGTCAAAAAGAAGTAAGATCTCGAGCTCATTTTGTTTATCAACATAATTTAAAGACATGGAAAAGGATCATCCAAGAAATCTCTTGTTAATAGTCTTGTCATATTGGTATACCGATACTGAGAGCATCTTTATTAACAAGTGAAAGTTAGTCCCAAAAAATTCCTTTTCGAAAAATCCCTTGCTGTATTTAAGCTGTAATTTTTGAACATGAAAAGCACCTAGACTTTAAAGAATATAATATGTTCTACAAAATAACTTCATTAACTTTTATTTTCTACGAGCAAGTTTGAGGTTTTGGTTTAGAGCATTCCTGAAAGACGAGTCAATCCACTTTTACTCAGATGGTCGAAAGCAAATGAAGGGGTGGGTTGGTGAAGGGATGTACTCTAAACAACTGAAATTAAGTCTCTCATTCCGCCTTCCCAATTATTGTAGCAAGTTCCAGATGGAACTTTTGGCGATATCAACATCTGATATCCGTATTTTCTCAGATATGTAGGTCAGGCCGCTATCAAATCTCTGGACTCTGTCTCTACAAACTCTATAACAGTCCATAACTGCTTTTAACATTCACCTTTGCTGGGTGCCGGGCCATACAGACATTCCAGAAAATTGTAAGGCAGCTGAACTTTCCAGAAATGGTAAAGTACAACATTCTACCACGTTTGGCTTATGGTGGAATACTAATCGCGACACGTAAACTATTGCTATTGCAAAACCCCATAAAGAAGGCAAACATCAGGTGGAAGAGGAGGAAACCATTTTTCACCTCCTCTGTACATGCCCTGCTCTAGATAAACGCCAATAATAGTCTTAGCATATGGGGCTATCCGATCTTGTAGGATAGAGGAGAGTATCTTATAGGTGGTACTCAACAACATGATAGCTCAAGTTTTGACATCTCCTTTCTTGTGTATGGGACATACCACAATTTTACGAGGGTCTTTGTTTTAAACTGTATTTAATCTACGTTCTTTGTTATTATTTCGTGTTATTAATTCCAAAAAATATTCATGTTTGTCATATTTAACTGAAGAATTTTTCGACATAAAATTAATATGTAATTTCTTGGTTCAAACATTTTTTTTTCAAACAAATGCAATTTGCATTTCATACCATCACTAAATTAAAAAATATCGTCAATTCAAAAGAATAAGTTTACTTTGCAGTTTTCCAAATTTCCACTATTTGACCTTTAGTCTGAAGCTAATTAAAATCTGCTTAAATCATTTTTAAGTCTACAATTTTCATGTTAAATGAGCTAAAATTAAAAAATAAAAAAGTACGTATACGCCGTAGTGTACAATTCTAACTATTTGGCTTATATAAAGTGACCATGATGACCAATAGATGTGAGTTTCAGCTACCGTTATTGTTTTTTTCTTTTTGACAAAAGCTGCAACGCTGATCCTTTTGAATACTGCTAGAAAACCCTTTGCATTGTCTTTAATAATTCTCCAACTATTCTACTCGATTAAATCAAAAGAATTTCATATAAATGTTCGAATGTCATCTGTTCTCCTATACTTCGCTCTCTTACATATCTTTTCAAACAAATATTTCTACATACTTAGTACATATGTACATAACCGTTCATAAGAGAAGAATGCTTTCCTTATAAAAGGAATTCCATTAATCCATCATCAACACAAAGGCAAAGGGCATGATGTGTCGTCTTCTCCTGTTAAATGTTTTCCCTTCTTTATATCAAGAATCATTTATTTCTTTTTATTTGACATTTAAATTTTTCAAATGCAAATTCATTTATTCAAAAAAAAAAAAAAAAAAAAAAAAATACACGCCATATTACGCATCACCCTTCGACCTTTTAACATCAAATGTTATCTCGCGCAGTTGTTGTCAATTTGTAAATGGGTATAATGTACCTACATCTGAGGTCGCCCCTCCTGTCTGTAGTCTGTCATCAATGTTAAAAGATTAAATAAGTAATTGAATCAAATTGTGCGTAACAATATTTGACAGATCGATTAAATTTTGAATACCAACAACACCATTTTAAAAAAACGGAAAAAAACCTAAAAGTTCAAAGTAAGGTTGACTTCTTTTTAGGTTTTGTTTTACATTTTATTGAAGATCCTGTTTTTGCCATAAAGTATGTACTTGTATACCTACTTATTCCCCTTGTTATGCATTTAACATTCAATAAGCCGCAGACAATTTGTCATTATGTAAAAAGTATAGTAGACTGTTGGCAAATACGAGTACATATGCTTCATTCATATAATACTGTTTGTACACATTGTCCTTATAGAACAGAAGTCGGTATGTATGGTCTGATCCTTAGTAAAGACCGAGGAAGCTTTTAGGTAAATGTGTAAATAAAGAGTCCTTTTAATTCTTCTTAATAAAGGAGTCTTACGTGAATGTTTACTCTTTTTATTCTGCATTTAAGATGAGACGATCTAAGACCGTTTTTAATGGATCTTCGGTCATGTGAGTGCACTTTTGCCATTTCAAATGTAGTTATGAATTTCAACAGGAATTAGTTTTTTTTTTCAATAGAATTTAATTTTTTGAAAATGAAATGTTTTCTTTACAAATATAAATTTCACATCATCATTATGTATTATTTCTTCTCAATAAAAAGAAAACTAACTTAAAACAAGTGTCTTTTTAAAACGTAGATTTATAATTTGATGTTATGGCCAAGAATTAGACTTCATCCATTCCTTGAAGTCACTTGAAGTCCTTGCGTTTTTAAGTGAAATTTAAAAAAAATTAAAATATTCTAAAGTATCCCATACACCTCGCACACCAATTTTCGGTGTCTGACACTGATTTTCGATGTCAGACACCAAGCAATTAAAACCAAAATCTTAATAGTGTGTAGCGAAATGTCACTTGAGAATGCAAAAAAGACTTTAAATGAATGTTAAAACTTAAAAAAAAACCCAAATACTTCAAGTGAATGCAAAGACTTGTTAAAGATGCTTGAAATCTCAAATGATTACAATAAATTCATTGCAGTCAAATGATTTGAGAAAAAATGATTGCAGTCTTTTTAAAGTCAAATGTATTGATAGTTGCAAAATTTTAAGTCCCAATCTTTTCAATGAATGGAATCACTATATTTAAGTCATATTTAAAAGATTGCATTCCCAAAAGAGTGCATTCCCAAAAGATTGCATTCTTTTACAAGCATATCACCTGGCCGATTAAATATTAAACACAGGGCGCGATGCGATCTATTATTTTGGTAGATTTTTAAACTTTGTTCAGGACTAAGTCTGTTTATTATGAATTTGCAAACCTTATGACAGCTGTCAAAAACAGTATTGCCAGATTGAAAACCATACGTCTAAAAACATCCCATTCTCATAGTAAAAATGTCTAGTCTAGTTTTGTAGACTAAATCAAAAATGCAAAGTTTTTGTTTTGTTAACCCAAGTTTACATCAGGTATTAATAATTTCATTAAAACAATATGAGTTCATATCAATACAAAAAAAGAAGAAAAATAATGTTTAGTGTTCCACCTTTTGAAATTCAAATTTATTTATAATCACACACAAATTGAACCCTGAACAAAATTTATTAATAAAATAATTTTTGGTTAGTTTTGTTTTTGTTAATATTGGCAAATATTCAAAAAAAATATATTTTTTTCTTTACCATTGACATGTGAATATGCATTAATTAACCACCGTGTTGCAATCATACCTATAATAAAATCAATTATGTTTTTCTAACATCCCCAGATGCAATAAAATGGTGCATCTAATTAAATTGCATTGACGATATTAATATTCAGCCTAAAATTATATTCATATTTCTATGGATACCTCTGTACATATGTATGTACCTTAATTTACATAAAATCGTCATCAGTTTCAGAGATTTTCATTTAAATTTTACGATTTTGGAATAAATATTTGTGGGTATTTTTTTAGTGAAGTAAATTAAGTTTTTGAAAATATTAAAACATAGTTTGAGTTTAAAAAAAGGTGATTATCGGTGATTGAAATAAATCCACGATTTTGAAACATTCTTTATCATATTATATAGCTTATAGCTTTCCTCAATGAACAGGCTATCTAACACAGAAATAATTTATCAAATCAGACCGATAGTCTCTGGGATTAGAGCATTAAAACAAACAAACAAACAAGCAAACAAACAAACAAACAAACAAACAAGCAAACAAACAAACAAACAAACAAGCAAGCAAGCAAACAAACAAACAAACTTTTTAACTGTAAAATATTACTTCGAATCGGGGACTTTTCTAAAAACTATTAAAGATTGACAATTATGTCATACATTATTTTAGCAAAACTTTAACCGTTTCCGCACCACACACACCTATCAAAAGAGAAAGAAATACCCAATTTTGAAGCATTATTCATAATATTATGCAGCATATAGCTTTTCTCAATTAAAAAGCTACGAGTATCTACCATTGAAAGAATTTTTCAAATCGGACAAGTAGTTCCTGAGGTTAGCGCTTTCAAACAAACATGCAAACGAAACAATCAAACTCTTCAGCCTTAACATATTACTACTTTTCGCATACACTTAACTTTAGTCCTTTGTCTATACAATTTATATTAAAATCTTACGTCACTTTATTGAAATAAAGCTAAACTATAAACTTCAAAGAAAAGCGTTATATTCTTATTTTCTTAATCTACGAAAAACATGTACTTCCTGAAAAAAATAAGTAGTTTGCATATTTATTTAGCCTGCCTACAATCTGACTGCTTATCTTATTTATTAACAGATTTCCGTTTGCCGACAAAATAATATATTTTTTTGTAACCCCACAAGTGACGAGTGTGATAAAAAAAAATGTATGGAAATTGTTTTATTTAATTAAATAAACACTCCGATTCGTTTGATTGAAGTTGTGAAAAATTTAAGAACATTGCATTTTCGATCCCAGTAAATGATAATAAAGCAAATAAAAACTAAGAATTTATTTAATAAGTTTTTCTGAACTTTTAAAGCTTTTCTTGACGAAACGTTGAAACGTTGAAAATCAAACAACATTAAAAAACAATATTTGTCACATCAATATTTTGCGAACAAACAATGATATTACCTCCAAAGTAATTTTATGAATCAAAGATGACACGTTTTTGACATCTGGTACCTAATGTTTTTTTTTTTTAGAAAAATCTTAGTAACAGTTCTTTTTACAAACAAAAAAACTTTGAAAAACTATTAAAAGTTAATAAAAATTGATTTTCGATCAGAGTATCTTGACAACAATTGAAGATATTGCCATCAAACTAATTTAATCGTATACAAAATATTATTTTAAACACTTAATACAATTTTTAGAAAAACCCTACTGTCAAAAAAAAATCTTATATTAAAAAAAAAACTACTTAAAATTGATACAAACTGATGTTGGATTTGAAAACCTCTAGAATAAATGAAAGTATTGAGTTCAAGTGGATATTTCATTCTATATTTTTAACATACGAAAATTTCTTACAAAAACCGAATTAGTATTTTATTTTTAAAGAAATAAAATTAAAAAATTCTACTGAAATTAGTAAAAACTGATTTTCGACTAAAAATCTCGGGTACAAGAGAAGATATTGAAAGCAAACTTATTTTATTATATGGAAAATATTGTTGCAAGCTTCAATTTACTTTTTTTGAAAAATCTGACAACTTTTTCTTACAAAACACGAAAACCTACAAAAACAACAAACAATTGATAAGAAACGGGTTTCGACTTAAGTATTATAAAAACAAAGTTAGATATTGACTTCAAAACAATTCCTAAATAAGCTGTGACTTAGAGTTTAGAAAATTCCAAGTGTATATGTGTGAATATGCTTTAAAACAGATTTAAACTACTACATTTATAGCAATAATCTTTGAAAATTTTGTCATCGGAGTTTCGTGGAAATCATAAACGATTATTAATGTTTTAAATCATGGTTCGATACAATTATTATTTTTTGTGAATGAATCAACAAAATCCCAAATTTCAAGTTTAAAGAAAATCAGTTTCTTATCTTTTTGGGACCAATAAATATACTTTGAAGTCTTAATCTTGAGACTTGCAGTGTTTACATCTGCATTACTGCAGAAAAATGCATTTCGCAAAAACTTCAAGTTTAAGTTCTTTTGAATTGGTACTTTTTTTATTGACTTCAATTTATATATTTAAATGTTTTAATTTCTTGATATGCAAATATTTTTGTTGTTGTTGTTGTTTGTCGCACACACCATCACCATCATAGTCACATTAACGTCGTTGTTCTTCGTCGTCGCAGAGAAGTTTATTAAGTCATAAAATTAGAATACAAAAAGAAACAAACGTGCTGAGAATATTTATTTTATGTACTAGACTTTGAGATTCTTCTTTTGCTTTGTATATAATATACTACATGATGGGATATTGCGCGAAATAAAAATGTCATTGACTTGAATTTATCATTCGATTCATTTAAGAAAAGTCTTTGAAATGGTTTGTTGTCAATTTAAGTGCCCTAGCTTTTGGCTGGCTTGAAATTGAGTATGAGAACTTTTTGTGTCGCCTTGTCTGTGTGGGTTGGTACCTAACCAACACATTTTGTTTTGTTGCGTCCTTATTTTAAATAAAAGTACCAGTAAATTGGTACAAAATTTGCAGACTTTTTTACAAAACATTAAGCTCTTGTTTCATCTCAGAAACGAATCCTTTAAAATATTAACAAAATTGGAAGTGTATTGAAAGTCAGATATTTTCTTTTGGTTGCAGTTTTCTTTAAGTTCATCAAATATTCGACTTTATATCAGGCTTACGGAAGTATACACTTCTCCTCTATCACCCCTAACCTGAGACACGACTATTGAATACACATATAAAGATGGCGAAGGAATATACATATATAGGCCACCTGTTTGTTCTCTACCACTTCTAGGGACATAGATCGTCTCTCACACCCGATTAATTACGTGTTTACCTTTGTTGGAGGTCCTGTGAGGCGAATCACATATTATCTTCTGGTTTGCTGCCTGGGAGCACAAAGTGCCATCCACTTCTTCTAAGTGTATGAAGGACAGGCTTAGGTCACACGTTTATTTTCCAATTTTCTGGTAGGGACAGGGAACGTTGTTCCAACCGTTTATTCCGTCGTCACTTTCTAAGAGAAACTCGGACAAACATAGCGCCGTTGCGTGGTTAGTGCTCCTCTAAACCCAAGTTTGTTGCTTTCTTTGGAAAGTACCCGACGAGTCCACCTAGGCCTCGTATAAAAAAGTATCCTGATTGATATTCCATCCAAATAACTTTATTTTTGAAAAACTGTTTATATTTCCAAATATAAGAAATTTTCTCTGCTCTCTTTTTCTGATATTGTGAATAAAAGGACTTAAAACAAATCCAAACAATTAAGTCAAGTCCTCTTCTTTTTTTAGCCAAAAGCTATCATCAAGTCCAGATCCAAATCCAAATCCAGACCACCCTCTGATATTGTCTGTCCATAAAATCCATCCCGCTCACTCTCCATCAAAGACCCTCAAAATGAGTGTGAGTTTGGTGATGAGTAGACTTGAGATGAGATGCGAGAGTGTGATATTTTGATGATGATGATGATGATGATTATAACTTGAGAAATTAAATCGTCTGCATTAATGGTATGAAAATTTACGACAAGTACATCATCTAGTCTAAGATCCATTAGCGCATCACGTTGTTGTCATCATTTTAGACATCGTTTTTAGGGGTTGTTTTAGGTTCATTTGAGTTGGTCTGGCCATGCGTCTGTTTGGGGCTGTTGCATGATTATAACCATATACATACCTAGAACTTTCTTTGTATAGGTATGCAATACGTACATTTATTTACTGTCCTCGTTATTATTAATATATACCATCGCCATTTATTACTTTAACTCGTCTTCGTCGTTTCTAAGCGAAATGACGACAAGTGACAGCCAGCCAAGCTATGACGGCAAATAAACAAAAATTAAGCTCTTATAAAACATTAAAACAATTATGTTATGGAAAATGTTATTTGATAGCCAAGTTTGAGTTTTTTCGAGATGTGAGATGTGAGATATGGTGAATGATGCAGAGCAGAGCATTATGTCATTTATCACCAAGAGTGGGTTTTGTCCTAAACCTCCTCCCTTACCTAAAATGTTTATATGTATGTATGTATTTCTATGGAACATATTGTTTACTTTATTATTGACGAAAACAGCAAACGACGATATGGCATCTATAGACGACATACATATATACTATACATACATACGACGCACGCACGGACGGACGGACTTTTCGTTTATTGCAAGATGATGTAATCTGAAATGGTTTATATCTTAGCTGTTTTGTATGTGACACAAAACAACCACGCATTTTTATATATACATATGTATGTACATATATATTTCGATATAAGATTCTTTTATTTTCTTATTATTTGTTTTATTTTCTTTCTCTGTATGTATTTTGTACGTGGGTACTTTTTATGAGGATATATTAACGATGAAAGATGACACAAGATAAAATAAAAATCAACCATTTAAGTCGTTATTCGTTAGATGTGTGTGTGTGTGTGGGTGTGTGTGTGTGTTTATTTGTGTGGGCGAGTTTTGAATTTATTTCGAGCATAAAAGGCATAAAAAAGGATATATGTGGGATTTAAATTTGAAATATTTAACTTAACTCGCCAAACTTTGGATCAACTTCGGGGAGGAAAACAAATCGAAAATCACGCTTTTCAAATAAAAAAAATACTGCTTTTTGAATGTCCTTTTGATAAGCACTGCAACATCAGTGCCAAGATTTTCCGACTTGAAACTATACACATATAGATGATGTATCTTTTGAAGGTTATTGGTCAAATTGATCTTAGTTGAAAAAATAGCTGCTTTCTAACAAACCACGGGTTATTTGATGAAATGATGACACAAATATAGGATTTCAATGTTTTCCGAAAAGATCTCTGCTCCAAACAGACAGGGGAGGTGGTGTTTTGTTTGCAATTCGATCTGGATTTTTAATTAAAGAAATGATTTAATCTGATGTTGAGCAATTGGTTTTACACATAGGTTATCAGACCAATTTTAATGTATTATGTGGTAGTATGGTGGATTGCTTTAGAAAAAGCTACGAGTATAAACCGCGACAAACTAAATTAAGTCCAAAGTTCAGATTGCCTATTGCGGATCACTTCGCACGACCCCTTCTGTAGCACTGGATACCTTAGTCTACCTAACACCTCTGGATATATTTAACAAACAAATAGCTGCAAGCTCTGCTATTCGCCTCAAAGCTTCATCGCAGTGGGTTAACAACAATATTGGTCACTCCATAATTCTTAAGTATTTAAAATCAATGCCAAAGCATAGGCAGGCTACACCATCCCTCAGCTACAATTCCACTGAAACTTCCAGATTTCTATACTTTCCAGATCTTTCTGGGAAGAGAGATCATTTCTGGAAGATGAGTCAATCCATTTTTACACAGATGGATCAAAAACAAATGAAGGGATGATGGTGGCGTAAACGACTCCCCTTCCGCCTTCCCAATCATTGTTGCGTATTCCAGGCTGAACTTTTGGCGATAAAAAAAGTCATGTCCTGGCTTAAGGAAAACGTGACATCTAATATCGAGATTTTTTCAGACAGTCAGGCTGCCATAAAATCTTTTGGATCTTACTCTACAAACTTTAAAACCTTCCAGAACTTTTGATCATCTCTATTGAAGATTGCACAGCAGTTGAAAATTCACCTTTAGTGGTGGAGGCAGATGAACTCGCCAGAAATGGTACAGTACATCCCATTCTACCACGTTTAACTATGTGTTAACTATTGCTAATGTAAGACGCTCTATAGAAGGCATCACCAAGTGTCAGGTGGCGAAAAATTAGAAAGAAATTCTGTCAAAATATCAAAAATCATCTCGAATTTTAAAATAACATCATAGTGTTTTGTATGTTCGACACTACTCTACGAACACATCGATCGAGCATCAAACTTACAAACGTCGAAAATGGAAAACTTCAACTTTGATTTCGATACTTGAACAAATGTCAAATCTCTGTTCTATCTGTTATTTATTAAAATTTCTACTGTACTTTTCCACCAAAAAAACACTCCTATTGTTTTGAAGTACATTTGATTTTTCTTAAGCTCTATTATAGAAAATTCATTATTTTAACATCGATGTTTAATTTCTTCGTAAAGAATTGCCGGTGTTCCTCAAGGTTCCATTTTTTCTCCGCTTCTATTTCCATGTATTCATGCATTGTATGTTGTCCTTTAAATAATTAATGAAATAAATATTCACACGGAAGAAGGTTGGAATAGAAATATTTGTTTTAATTTTTAAAAACATCGTTTTTGAAAAATCATTTTTCCTTCCTTCTTACTAAAAGTTCTTGGTTTGATTGACAGGAAACATTTTATTTGAAGTTGTTTTTTACTGTATTTTTAATTTATTATATTTTCCATTTCCATTATTCCATTTCAACTTAATTACTAATTTAATTTTGTATTTCTTCTCATTTCAGGTAAGTTTCATGTGATGACAACCAAATGAAAAAGATAAAATAAAACGTGGTAAAATAAAAATCCCCTGACAAACCCTTCTTAACAAGTAAACATTCAAAAGTTAAAAAGCTTTTACTGTTTTTCAAACCTATCATAAACCTTTTTACCTCAAATAAAACACTCAAACAGAAAAAAAAAAAAGACCGAACAATCATTTAATTATTATTTCCCGGGAAAACTTTCACTTCCAAATTAAATTACCGAAAATAAAATCGCGTTTAAGTACTTTGTATAAAAATATATTTTTATTTTTGTCTTTGAATCCTTTTTATATTGGATTTTTGAGGAGAGAGAAATTTTGTATATTTAAATTTTGTTTAAAAACTCAATAAAAGTGAAATATAACACAGTACGGTGGTCGTCATCCTCGTCGGTCGTCGTTGGCGTCAACGGTCTTTGTGCAACAGAGCAGGGAAAGCTATTCATTTTATTCCCCTTCTTCACCCCGACAAACAGGTGTGATTTCTTCCGCAATGTAATTGCTATGAGGGAAATAAAATTCTGGGAAATAGGTTCCATTTCCATCCCACCGTCATCGTCATAAAAAAAAAGTCCAATGGTATTAAAAAGTGTTGCAGTTGATGTTTTGTTTATTTTGTATATGCTTGCGAAATCAAACCATCCAACGATATACGCATAATAAGCTTAAAGGGTTTTAAGAGGTCAAGCGTTCAGTATACTCGTACCTATGTATATGTACGTTTGTTTTTTAAGTTGTAGTTGTTTTCTCAGTTTGCTCAGTTTATTTTTCCGACCGACGACAACCGACGCGACTGCCGGTATTAAACCTGAGCTAGAGTTGCAGTCATCTGTTAATACATTTAATTCAGGACAAATATAATTTCAAAAACTTTACCCTTGCAATGTGTGCGAAAACGAAATGTGCCAGGATGCGGCTTGAGTGGCAGAGCGAAAAAATGCATAAATTTGTCGGGTTTTTACGTAACTACATAAGGTTAAGGTAGGTATAAAAGCATTTAAGGTACTCGTACTTAGGTAATTCGTATATGAGTTTTGAATTTATTAAGGAATTTTTGTATTCTACATTTAACAGGTGGGGTGTTTTTATTTTTTGTGTGCGCTTATTTAAGGGAGAGGAGGAAGAAATAATTTAGTTTAAATTATTCGTTTACAAGTTGTACAGGTACGCATAGGGTACACAAGTTTAATTAGCATAATTGTAAGCGTAAATTGAGAAAACATTATTTTGCGAATTTGTTGGTCATGAGCTTTAAATTTTTAAAAGACGGCATTTTTGATGACATAGTCAATGTAGTCAGTATTAGATTAATTTCCTTTTTGATTTTATTTCCTTTTCAATGATGATACAGGGTGCGGCAGAGCCGACTGACGAGTTTAATGAGGTCATTAGCCTGTGATAACATAAGAGTAGGCCTTAATAAGTGGTATATTTTGAATTGTAGGGTAATGCCGTTTTTATTCGTAATCATGGTCTGGACAGGTGTACATCGTGGTTTCGTCGTGCGTGCATATTACGAAAATAATCATTCTGTGATCGCTACACAAAGGGCTTTTCGTATACACTTCGGCATTTCACGTGCTGAATCGGTTTCTTCTGCAAACACTATCAAATTGTGGATACGGAATTTGGAAGAAACTAGAAGTACCCCAAGTAGACTTGTACACGGAGCACCCAGAACGGTAAGAACCCCCGAAAATGTGCAGTTGGTTAGAGAGTCAATTGATCAGTCATCAAGACGCTCAGCCCGGAAACACGCGGTAGCTTTGGGAATCTCAGACCGTTCTTTGAGGAGAATTCTTCACGAAGATTTATCATTCCATCCAGACATTTTCAGACATCGTTCACATACCATAGAAGAAATTAAACAGAAAATCAACGCGGAAATCGAGGACATACCAGTCGAAATGTGCCGAAAATCATGTGAAAGCTTCAGAGATCGTCTACAACAGTGTATCAATGCTGACGGCCGCCATCTTGGAGATATAATTTTCAAAAAAAAAAATTTTAAAATAGGATTGAATACTGATTTAAATAAACAAAAATGTTTTCTCTAAGTTTTACTGTTCGTTATTTATAGCCCATCAAAACTCGTCAGTCGGCTCTGCCGCACCCTGGACTTTGATAATTATAAGAATTGAAGAACTTCCAAATCAATTTTTACACGAGGCTGCAATGCGACCCACCACTGATAACTTCCCATTCGTGGCCGTCTTTCGATATTTGTAAAAGTTATACAAAATATTTAAAAAAAAAAATATTTTGTGAAATTTAAAACAATGTTTGAAGTCAATATTTTCCTTTGTTCTTAAGATATTTGAGTCGAAAACCATTTTTTAATACATTTTTTGTTGCTTTTTGTAGGTTTTCGTATTTTGTAGGAAAAAGTTGTCTATAGGATTTTTCTAAAAAATTAAAGTAAATTTAACAACAATATTTCAAACATGATAAAATAAGTTTGACTTCAATATCTTTTCTTGTTCACGAGATTTTTAGTCGAAAACCACTTTTTACTAATTTTTGGAACATTTTTTGTAGGTTTTTTATGAAATTGAATTTAAAAAGTCTTGTTTGAGATATCGATAAGGTTCCATCTTTGTTTGAGAGCCCCATTAATGACGTTATGTGTGAAATATAACATTCGAAATCAAACTGAATTTGACTTATGGCATCTATTATGTTGTCTATGATGCTGCGGTGGTTTGCGGCTTATTCGCCTAGACCTGTGACCAAGAAAACCTGTCTGAAGGGGTCAAATCACACCGTCTTATGAGCTTGTATCGTCATCCTGTTGAAACTACTATGTGTCCATATCATCCAATTGAGTACACCATAAGTTAGTGATCATCGACCTATAGCGATCGTCGTTGACAGTGATGGCCTGGCCAGCATTATTTTCGAAGAAGTACGGACCCATGAGACGCCTCCAGTCCGAAGTTCATACCAAACAGTAACTTTATTTGGGTGCATTGGTTCCTCATGAATCTCTCTTGGATTGGTGTTTTCCACGTACCCATTTATACAAAAATGAGCCTCATCGCTAAAGATAATTTTTTGACCAGAATTAAGATCAGCATTCAACTGCTCCAAAATCCATCTAACTAACACAAGACGTTGCGAGTGTTCGTAAAGTTTCAGCTCCTGGGTCAGTTCGATTTTGCATCCCTACCAAATTAAATATATACTTTAACAACATTTAGAATCCAGATGGACTTATGCTAAAATAGCACTTAAACACTCTCATCATCTTAAAACTTGATATTTTTGATATATTTTGTGTCTCAAAAATAAGTGTTCAAGGAATTTTCACATTTTCTTAAAAAAAAAAAATGGCCATGATTGAAATATGTGTAAAAAAGAAAAGAAATATGAATAATAAATTTGGCAAGTTACCAATTTTTTGTTTTGTTTTTTAATTTTAGCCAATACACCTGAATTTTTCAAAATATATGGAGGTATATTGTTGATTGATATATTTAATCATTCGTTTGTCTGACTCAACATTAGACAGTAGACAAGTATGTAGGTGGAAGATTAACTTTGAAGAAATGTTTTGAATGAAGCAACTTGTTTGGAAATTCAATTCGACACACAGTGTTTTTTTTTTAATTTTTGTTTTTAAAATATGTATTTGAAAAAAGTTTTGTTTTGTTAGCCCATAGTTTTTTGACTAACAAAACTCGCAGATCTTTTAGCAAAGTCAATTTTTGTTCATTGCGTCTTTTAAATCGGTTTTGACAGCCTTGTGGTCAAATCCGACTTTAAAATTACTCTATTACGAAAGATTTTTGAGATATCACTTTTTAAAGTACAAAAAAGAAAACACATACAAGGCTTTTTGAGACTATTTTAATTCATGAAGTAGCTACTTTTCCATTTCTTTAATACCTTTCTTCGATATTCAGTTGAAATATTTTTAGTACTTCATAAAATTGTCTTCATAACTTTTTAGATTTCTAGTGTCTCAATTAATTTTAAAGAAACGCCCAAACAACAGGAAAAGGCAATACGGATTGAAAGTAATTCTTGTTCAATCCTTTCATATTAAGTTTTTAATTTATATTCAAAAATATAAAACTGGAGTTGAAAACGAGTATTTTCATAACATAAATTAACTCAAAAACCCATTTTTCAAGACTATGAAAATGAAATGAATAAAAGTTGACTAAAATAAAACCTCATAACTTATGAGAATTTCCGAAAACAGAATTTTTAGAAGACAAAGATTAGTTCTTTTCAAATTCATCATACAATTTATTATTAAGGGAAATTTTAAGTTTTAACTTAGCCTCAAAAACCCCATTTGATGATGCATTACGTCCACCACCACTTTTAATAATCATAACCTTCGATTTATTGATATTAACTATAAAATTCCATTGCTGGTAAGACTGCTAAACCCTCTTAATCATAACCTGCAGAGTTTTGCCTGCGAAGAGCAATGCCTTAATTCGTATCCCTGCGAATTCAAGGTCGTCTATGACTCGTGCAAACAAAGTAGGGCTTAATGTACAACCTTGTCGAATTTCGCACTTCACCTGTCCATACTGTCGGAAATCCCTCTGTAGTTTGCTGCATCATTCTTGTGGAGTTTAAAGGATACTCTTTGAGCATGACAGTCCCATACCTATTTAAAAAATTCCACTGGAATCCATTCGAACCAGCTGCTTTTCTATCTTTAAGCATCTCAAGCGTCTCTTCTAACTCGCTAACTGTTAATGTACAGTCCAGAGAGTCGACTATGAATCCAGGTGGTGCAAAGTGCCACTTATCCGGTGTGGTTTCAGGATTTAAAAGATCCTTGAAATGAGAATGCATTACATTTGAAAATAGTTTTGTGTGGATAGGTATGTATACGTTTTCCTTTTAGCTCCCTAGCGAGTTTCCAAACATCAGTGAAGTTCTTACAAGATGCTATCCGGACTGCTTGCGTTTCAGCGTATAACTTTTCTTAAAGTCTTTCAAAGCCCCTTAAACTTCTTACTGGCCTCTATACAAAAACCCATAAATAAATCATTGGGTGGAGTTTTGGAAAATCCTCAACCACGAAAAAAGATGTTTTTCGAGCTTTTAGACATTCTGCGTCAAATCAAGGTTCTTTTCTTGTATTTCCTTTGTTTTGGCTGAGTCCTTCTTGTGGGTAGCAGGCTTTCACAATCCGTTCTTACTTGGAAAAGTCATCGATTTGCTGTGAATGGAGTTGCAAATCTATAGATATCGTCGATACTCCTTAGCCCTAGCCTCTTTCTATTTGAGAAGCTGCATAAAGGTTATTTCATTGTCAAACAAGATGCGGTTTTTAATGTGAATTTGCATTGTCACAACAACAGGACAAATCAGTATTTTTATAGAAAAATAAGTAAAACTCTTTCTGGAATTTTACCTCAAATACGTACTATCTCAAAATTCCTCACTCACTTTTCTTGACAAATTCGCGGTCTTTACATGGTTGATGGGTAAATGTAGGAATTATAATAGTTTCCCTTTATTTTGACAAATAATTCTTCTCTTAAATCTAAAATAGTCTTTTAAGTTTTTGTCAAATCAAATCAATCTTTTTAAATTATTTAAGCTTAAGATCATGCCGTCTAATGTTCGAATCAGTGTTTCCAACAAAGTTTGTGCAATATTTTTAAACATTTCCAAGCTCAGTTTTATTTTTAAAAAATGTCCTTTTTCTATCCCATTGCCATACCTACAAAATAGCTCACTTCGGGATGTTTTTTTTTTGTTTAAATTGTAAAACTTGCTTTTTGTAAAAGTAAAAAAGGATATTGAGGACATTTTATTTTACTGCGAAATAATAAAATAGGTAGGTAAGGTAAGATATACCTATCTATACAAACAAACACAGACTTAACCTGCCGGAAGATGAATGGAAATGGATGAATGAACGGAAGGAAGGTGTCGCCATCCGCAACAGCACAATGACCAACCGCACAATCACAAAACCGAACCGAACCGCACCCAGGATTCATCTTTCTTTCTGTGTTTTTGTTCATGGTTCTGGTTCTGTTGGATGTATGGTCGATTGTCGGACGAGCGAACCAAACAACAACGGTCTGGGTCTGGGTCGGTCAGGTCATATCTTTTGTGTACCATAACACAAAAAAAAAAAATAACGACCCTTATATATTTTTTCTATGGAGTTTTTAACCCTATGTAGGGAAAAGGATATTATAGGTATAAAGTAATTTACTCTTTTGGGGTTATTGTGCACTTGGTCGTCGCCACTGCATAATTACATCACTCTTTGTGTCCTGGTGATGTTTTTAGTATACGAGTGGGTATCAAGAGGACCTAGAGGAAGGTCCTATAGATAAAATGGACATAAAGCATAAACCGAACTCATATATCGCAACACCTTTCATGACCTTTTTCTTTTATTTTGTTGCTGTTTAAACAATCTGAAAATTTTACTCCTCACAATTTAAGGAAACATCACTTTTGTTTACTTTCCAACCTACCTTCGTTATACGTATCTCTGTCTTTGTAAACATGCTCTGAAGGATATTCATTCATTCATCCCTCTCGTGGGAGATGTAACTGTTGTTTCACCTTCTTCTACTATATACCTATTCATTTATGGAAAACAATTCCAAAATAAAGAATACTAACAGAGCATCCCGCCCGACAACGAGCGACGAACGGAAAAAAAAGAACAAAAGTGAAAATAAAATGAAAATATTCTAAATGAATATTTATAAGTTGGAAACAGTGTAGACGCGATTTTTGTTTCCTGTGTATTTTCCTATATTACTACTTACTTCCATCACCACCACCAACACCATTATCACCCATCTCTTTTTTTTTGTTAGTATTGGATTCTGAGTCCATCTGAAGTTAGATCGAGGACGAGGTACCTTAACGCTTACGCTTAAAATGTTGTTTTCTCTTTAGTCCTTCCGGCTTTTTTGGCTGAGGTTTTGAGACATATAAACATCAGAGTCAGAGAGTGAAGGAAAGTCAGTGCCATTGTTGTTTTGTATCTGTCTATTTTATTTCTGTTTTTCATAGTCCTGTCCTATTTGGAAGGATTTTATAAATACCCACACAAAAGGAAAACAAGAAAAATATCCTTTTTGTTTTGTTGTTGTGGTTGTTTTGATTTTTAAATACGTATTTCTAACACTTCTTTTTCTGTTATTTCAGTTTTTTTATATTGAGTGTAAAACTGAATGAATTAAACCATGCGATGCGAGATCCTATCAAGCGCTTCCTTCCTCCTCCCTATAAACCACGCCGCCATCATCATGTTAGTCCTTTCGATTCTATCCCAATCCCCAATGTGGCAATCATTCAATGCAGTGATCCCTATTGTAATTGAATATTTTAGAGTTTATTTTCTTTTTGTTGTATTTTCTTGTTGGTGGAGGTGGATACTATATTTTTTTAGTGTACACAATAAGCTAAACTTTCCGGAAGGAAATGATTTTTTTCGTTGTTTAAATTTCAATGCGGCAGGAGGAAAGTTCGTTATATGAATTATTAATTCTTCACTGTTAGGTTTAGGTACTACGGTGGTAAGGAGGCTATATGAAGGTAATTTTAATGGAATATATGTTGTTTTTTTTAATGTTTTTAAGAGACAGTAAATAAAAATATAAAAATGAAAGAAAGAACTACACAAATCAATTAAACATGCAGCATAAACGAGGATATATTTACACCTTTAGCAAAATGGTTTTAAAATAAGATAAAATAGTTTTTATTTCTGATTCGAGATCGAAATTGTTGAAAAGAGATTAAATGTCAAAGAGATATTAATTTATCGGGTTTTCTAGTATTCTTCCTTTTTTGTTTTTAGCGCAAACCATTTGAGATTTATCAAAAACTTTACTATTGAAGTACAATCAACACATTTATGAATGGAACTTGACCAGCACATAATAAAGTCAATTTAATTGCAGGACAGTTTGCTGTTAATTCGACGCTACCGGAAAGTGTCATATGTACTCCTGTTCTTGAGAGCGTAAACGATTCTATGGGACGAATCTTCTTTCGCACTCGTGCGAAAAAGTACTGAAAAACCTTGACATACACAAATCCGCTGGCCCGGATAGTATCTCCCCAATTTTTCCGAAGAGGTGTTCTTCAACGCTGGAAAAACCATTGCGTAAACTTTTTCTTTCCTATTCTACGGGTCTCTTTCCGAGCGGATAGAAAAAAGCATTTGTATAGCCTGTCCCTAAAAAAGGCGAATACTCCTCTCCCTCCAACTATCTTTCCAGGGTCATGGAAACGCTGATTAATTATCAGCTTAAGAAATATCTTGAAGAACGGAAGCTTCTTCTTGACCAACAGTATGGCTTTCGTGGCAATAGGTCCACTGGTGATGTCATGGTTTATTTCACCGAACAGTAAAACAAATTTGTACATCGTTTTGGAGAAAGTTATATTATTGCACTTGATATTTCAAAGGCATTTGATAGAATTTGGCATCAAGCTCTCTTATCGAAAATGCGTGCTTTTGGTATTGATAAATCTCTTCTTCGTTGGATTAAAAATTACCTTTCTAACCGTTCAATAAAAGTTGTATTGGATGGTTTCAAGTCTGAAATTCATAAAATAAATGCTGGTGTCCCCCAGGGCTCCGTTTTGTCTCCGACTCTCTTCCTTATATTCATAAATGATCTTTTGTATGCCACTGTTTCGCTGACGCACGACAGTACCCTCAGCTTTTCATATTCGTTTCTAGATTCACATCCTTGTCCTTCGGATGTGGAACTTCAACGTTAGCGTATGATAAGCTCATTAAATTCTGATCTTGATAGCATTGTCCAATGGGGAATCAAAAACCGTGTAGAATTTAATGCTTCGAAAACCCAATGCTGTCTACTGTCGTTTAAGCGTAACACACACCCGATGCTAATCAACTGTCGGTACTCGGTATGTGTATCACAGATCAACTCTCATGGAATGATCACATATTTGATATTGCCAAAAATGCTGCCAGGTGCTTAGGATTTCTCCGACGGCGCATGAAATTTTTCACCCCTTCTGAATTCTGATATGGCTGTAATTTACAAAGCCTTCATCCGTCCAAAGCTTGAATATAATTCGCATATCTGGCCAGGTGTCCCCAAAACAAGTTTAAATCTCTTGCATATAATTTAAAAAAGGGCTTTAAAAATGATAGGCGACAGAATTATAATCGAAACATTTACATCGCTAGAACGACGCCGCAATGTTTCATACCTTTCGTTGTTTTATCGATATTTTTACAAACAATGTTCTGTCGAATTCGCCTGTTGCATTTCACCCCTTAAACGATTCAGCCCTAATACTCGCACTTCCATGAATGCTCATCAGTTTACCCTTGAGCTCAATTTCGGGCGTACTGTCAAGTATAGAGATTCTTTCTTAAATCGCACATCGAGAATGTGGAATGTTTGGCCAACTCTGTTTTTCCCTATCATTTTGATGTTCAGAACTTTAAGACCAATGTTGTGCACCGGTATTTTCTCGTAAATCCTTTCCTATTTTCTTTCCTAATGCTCGCACTATGTTAAATATGAACATATAAAGGGTACCAATACCCCTTGAGTTCCTGTAAATTATAAAAAAAAAAGAGACACGTTTGCAGAGATAGAATAATTTGCTTCAATTTTCACTATTTTTCTTTCAATGTTAACTCTAAGCTCTTCCAATGTCGTCGTGAGTCGGCTTGTAGACATGAAGCAATTACTTAACGTAGCCCCGAAGAAAATAGTCTAGAGACGTTAAATCGCATGAACGAGGCAGCCAATTGAATGGCCTATTTCTTGAAATACACTAGACACACGCTCATCAAAGTGACTCTTTAATAAATCGATTGCAAGGTGTAATGTGTGGCTTGTGGCACCATCCTTTTAAAGCCTCATATCGTTCAAGTCCATATCTTCCAATTCGGGCCAATTTGTTGATTATGGCATCAAGTGGTGACTCATGAAACAAATGTCGATTTGCACCCGACCAATAACTCATATTTTGCTTATTAACAAACCCATTGAGCCAAAAATGAGTTTTGTCACGGAAAAAAGTACGTCGCTTTAAATGGTGAATCATAAGGATCTTGTATGGGTGTTTAACAAGATTCTTAAACAAAATACCCCATAATGTAGTCAGAGCGATGTCCAATTCATATGAACGCCATGGAATTTACTGTTTTCTATTGTTTGCTATGGACGGCTGAATGGCAGCGATATTTTCGACACTTTGACCAAACAGTTGTCTTACTGACCAATGATTATATTTAACGCTTAAAAAGTTACTGACACCGTCTCGAAATTTTGATAGAAATAAAAACTCTACTAAGTTTTTCTATACACAAAGTTTATCCCAATTTTCTTCGATATGTGATCAAAATTAAAAATTCGACTAGACTGACGCACCAGAATTTATATACATATATGTATTTCAAGTTTTATTTGAGAATTTCAAAATTAGTTAGGCACACAACATGTAGATGTATTTTCCTGGTATCAGAACAATTTCTTTAACTCATTAAATTTTCCAAGAAGGTACTCGTATATATATTTTTATTGTGGGTCATGATGAGCTTTTGTTAAAAATATTCATATCTCCCTTCGATCCAAGGCTGTTTTTAAAAATTAATCATATACCACAAACTTTTTAGGAATTTAAATTATTGTGTTCTCAAAACTCAAAAATATGCAGTCTGTAGGTAGGCACGTATGTATGTCGTTATAAGTCCTCATGTTTATTATATTATTAATTAATTTATCTTCCTTTTTATTGGCAACATCGTGGTTCATAAAATATGTATCTAGATACTCACAACAATAACAAATTTTCAATATCCCTGCCGTTTTTGTTAATATATTTAGTTTTGTTGTTGTCCACTTTAAACTACATGAAGAGGCATATAATTTATAATAAAACATAGCAATAGCTTTCGAAAAAAAAATTATTGCACAATGATTTTGTAATAGTCATTCTATGGCACAATTATTATGAAAGATTCTTTATGAACAAAACTTATTTGTTTTTTTTTTAATTTTATTTTAAGTACCTACCTATCAACAAACCAAATATACTTGATATACAAAGAATAAAACAAAATTATATCTATTTATTCGCCTGTTGATATGATATCGTATCTTTTAGACGCAATTCTCTTCATCCGCCGCCGGACGCATAACAAAAACACACACAAAATATACTTCAACCGAATTGTTAAAAAAAATAATATAAGCATCCAATTAAATCATTCCACAAATAAAATTCCACGGACCACGGTCGGACAGACAGAAAATAGTTATGCCAGTAAAAAAATTTTAATATTAAAAAAAAATATATATATAAAATAAAAATGAAAACAGAAAAAGTTATGATTTAAATATTTTGTTCAAAAATAAATTTTTAATACCTGAACGGCTGATTCTAAAGCACATATTTGTTCGTGTACACTGCAGAACATTTGATTATGATAATCGTTTTTATTATATAAAGTACTGATATAAGGTATTAAAAACGAATCAAATTAGAAATATTTTTAACCGAAAATCCGTCACCGGTTATCCGGTTTCACATTTGTACATTTTAGCCCCAACTGTCTTCTAGTTTTAATAATGTTAGTAATAAGTCTTATCGGCGGATTTAATCATATGATTTGTGAATGATATATTTTACAGCCGTAAAAAGTAGCTAAAAACACTCTTCAGCCTTTTGATTGCATACACACACAAAATCATGTCATAATATTGCTCCGTTGCGATGTGAAGCACGGACAAACAAACAAACAAGCAAACAAACTAATTATCTTTCCCATTTTAAAAATTAGAATAGATAAATGAAACGTAATGACTGATCTGACATATTTTAGAAGAACTTTAGGTCACACTAAAATATCAGACATTCCGTCGGAATAAAATAAAAATTTGAACAAAAACGATTCAGAGTGTAGTATAGGACTCATCGATGATATAATATATTATATCACAGGTTAAAGAGGCCACAAGTGTGCACCAATATTCTATAATATACATATGTAAATATAATGAATGGTACATCTCCTCCGACAGCCGTTCTAGTGTCGAGAGGTGAGGTATTAATAATATGATGCTAAGAGGATGGTACATGGATGAAGGTGATTCTGGTTGTTCCTCGAAACTCTACCATCGTCGTCGTTGTCGTCGTCTTCGTCGATGATATACCATGTGAAACATGTTCCAATTCTTTGATTTTATTTATTCTGTACAATGAATTGCAAATGGATTTTAATGAGGACTCATTTCGTTCTAGTTGTGGGATGTTTCTTATTCTGTTGTATCTATATATGAGTAATGTATATTCCTTTCCAATTTAAATATATTTTGTGATAGGTAGATAGTAATTAAAGGGACAGAATCAAACATGTGTGTCATATTTGACGCGGTGGCATTTTCATCATCGTCGCTGCAAAAATTCTGGTGCAATGCGTAATGGGGTTCCGTGTTAATCGATTTTTTAAAATTAAATAGTTGGGTAACTATTTTGTTGATTTTTTTAATGTGAATTTATAGAAATTACGTATGTATCTTCAAATTAAGAAAATTATTTGAAGACTTGAATATCCATTGAAAATTCGACTTCTGTAAAAATTAGATGTGCTTTGAGTGTATTTACCTTCTCGCTGTGAATTTCGGACATGAAGGGAAATGGACTTGACAGATGACGCCTACATATCTGTTTAAGGCACTCTGAACATTTATGTAGTACTCTATAATCCTTATTAAAGCACATTATGAACTTCTGTGGTCTTTTGATCACAAAGACTCTTGGATCCTTCTCTGAAAGGCATTACATTCCAATGATTCCAGTAATAGTCAAGCTAATTTTAAAATTAACTTATCGTTATGGTCAATTTGGTTAAGTAAAATGAAGCTGCTAGGCCTCGAGTTTTAAGGGGCTCATCTAGAAAAAACTTTGTGTTTCGAGCTTCACCGGAAGCTATATTCTGCTATCACGGGAAATGGTGCCTCTTGTTTGAGGTCGTCCGAAATCCTTGGACTCATAACTTATCATTTTCACAATCTATAAGGAGTATTGTAGTGGCTGTAGTTATCTAGAATCCTGAGATCATATCATCCAAGGTATCCCTTTATTATCTTAAAGCTTTGGATGCAAAATGGGGTGTGGGTGATGGCTTAACAGATTCTCATAATTGTACCGAGCTAGCTTCCTACTGTGGGGCGCTGATCAAACGCTTTTCCTTGAATCCAATATTATGGATAGGACCCCCCTAGAATTAATTCTTAACTGAAAGGTACCCATGGTAATCCTATTCATTCCTGTTCCAGCAGAGATACCGTCCAAAATGTTCTAAAAAGTGGTTCAAGCCTTAACTCTTGCAACTTAAAAATCAAATCCATGACATTTTGTGTTCTATGTTTTCACAGTTCCCGATTAATTCAAGCTCCATTAACTAATTTGAGATTTTATTTAAAATTGTTTGGATAATTCCAAGGAAAAAAAATTAAAATTGTGTTTTTTAACCTGAAGAAATATCGATATCAATCAAACGAGCATACGAAAAATTAAAAATCTTTAACTGTTCATTATTAAAATATCGATGGACAGACAAATTGAACACAATTCACCTATTTTCGAAGAAAACAAAAACAAAAAGCTGTAGAAATTTGAAAAAAAGAACTTTTTTTTTGTGAAACTTCGGTATGATGTATTTCAACCATACCTCATTAGCATTCAAAGGATCCATCCATATATTAAATTAATTATTATATTTAAAGGTTAACTCTATACTTACCCAGAACTATCAAAAACAGATTCCAATAGTCATTTAATTCCATTTGAAACCATAAATAATTTTTAAATATAATTTCACAGCCATAAAAAGGAATTTATTAACCTCCTCTCTTTACCTATATTGTTTATAATCAAATGCCCAATAGTTCTTTTTTTGGGTATAATTATATATAATTAAGTTAGGTCGCGTTAAAAACAAAACCTATGGAATTAGGAATATGACCATTCATTACAAATAACTGCCTACTGTTTTTCTGTTTTGAAAAACTGAACAAAACAAAAATAAAGTCGAATACTGACGACCGACGACGACCGACTACGATGACGTGGTGTTTTGTTGGGCGGAGAGCAATGCAATGCAAAAGAATATACATGTATGTATATATATTATTGTAGCAAACATTCTAATTAAACATTAATTCCATGCCAACTACGAGTATAATGCTATACCCTATGTAATTGGTCCTTTCATATAGCGTATGAATTCATGTATGTATGTGTAGTCGGATTTATACCCTTAAACTCGTATGTTTTTCATAACATTCATGTCGTAGACCTTTTAAACAGTAGTTACAATTTATCTGATTTTGGTGGTAGGGTAGGTAAAAACCATATATGAGAAGCATGATTAGGACATATTGTTGATTCAAACGAATCTTAACCACCCCACACACATTGGCTATAAACTCAACTTCACAAACTAAAGGTCTCCATAACATATATAGAGACATACAAGAGGAATTGAATGTTGTATGTTTATAGTTCAAAAAGGAATAAAGTTTTTATCCTGTTCATTTAGATGTACATACATACAAACATTGTTTACAATAATTGATATATAAAAGTATAAACATAAACAATATAGTTATAGTTAAACAACCATTGAAAGTTGGTAGTTATATCTTTCAGGTTAGGTTCGTAGCTAACCTATACTTTTGTAATGATAATATTTACTATTACTTTTTCGTATTCGAACGGCACAGAAATACCAGATTCACAAAAATATTTACCAGAGTACAGTAGTACCTATAGTAATTTTTAACAAAATACACACCGGGTCAAAAGATTATGTAACAATTATTCCTTTACTAGTTTTCAGTCAGCATATAAAAGATTATAGTCAGTCAACTTTAAAAGATAGACAAATGCTGTTCCGGACTTTTCTGTCCTATAGCATTTCTCAATAAATGGGCTACCTAACACTGAAAGAATTTTGAAAATCGGACCTGTAGTTTCTGAGGTTTGGGTGGTCAAGCAAACAAACAAACATGCAAACATACAAACAAACAAACATACATAAAGTTATATTTATAAAGAAGACGCAGAAATTCTAAGATGACTACATCAATTAAGGGCAAGTTTATAGTTGTGAATAGTGTACTTTTCAATAGCTTTTAGACCATCATCTTATGAAACTTGGTTCCTCTTAATCTCCGAACATTGTCTCGTTTGTTTAAGACGTACTATATTTCGGATTTGGTATGATGGCTTTTTAACCATTTCTATAACAAATTCGAAGTTCTAGATAGAGGTATATATTATTCCTTTCTTTGTTTGTTGTTGTTGGAATTTTTGGATAGGATCAGCATTTGTTTTCTTTGAACATAGTCTAAACGCTTTTCAGTACTTGCATATAATATCATCACTTTGTTCTTTCCTATTAACCAATACATTCTTCTGTATTTCATGTTTAGCTCTTCTTTTTAATTTTTGACGTGCTCTTTCCATTTAAGCTTTGCATCCTAAGTTATTCCACGGTATTATTGGCAGTATTGGAGTAAAGTAAGCAAAGGTGTTCCTAGGACACTTCCTTGCGGTACACCAGTGTCTATTTTCTTTGCTGCTTTATTTCTGTTTCTTTCAAGTTCGAAATAATTAGAGTACTTTCTTCTAAATTGTTCAACTTCATTATCAATTTGTTCAATTGTTTGCATGGAAGATCTAGGGTTTGTAAAACTTTTAAGTTCATAACTGAATTTGTTCTAGCTATCTTTCTTTTTTAGACCAATATACAAATTGTTGATACTTGCCCGTTTTTATTAGTTAACTTTGGTTTTAAAAAAGCTTGTTGAGTATTTTTAAGAGGTATTACTGATCCTCCCACAGCTCTGCCATCTGCATAAGGAGCTTGATATGACTTATAGATTGGTAATATATTATTAAGATGAGTTTCAAACACCAACCAAATGTCTATATGCTCCATGTCAAGAAAGATGTTTAATTCTGATATACATGTTGTAAAAGACCGTTTGCATTTCATGTTGCTATTTTAAGTCTGTACGTCATTGATTCTTAAAAGCGAAGTCTTCACTTAGCTATTGTATCCTTAAGTCTTGTTTGTCAATACTTTTTAAGATGTATAAGCTCTAGCATTTCTTTTCCTCGTTCTTACACAAACTTGTGACCTCCAGGTTTAATTCCACGTAAAAGAGGGTTTCTATTATAATGGGCTGAAAAATTGAGTATATTCTGAGTCTAGTGAAACGGAGTGTATTTTTGACAGCTAAAATGTCCCTAAAACAATTCTCGTCACTATATACATATGTATTTACGTTCATACATAAAATACAAA
The DNA here is from genome assembly GCA_920104205.1 of Eupeodes latifasciatus. Classification (NCBI taxonomy): domain Eukaryota; kingdom Metazoa; phylum Arthropoda; class Insecta; order Diptera; family Syrphidae; genus Eupeodes; species Eupeodes latifasciatus. The sequence goes on from OV049924.1 coordinate 186,603,957, forward strand.
AACATACACAAACACACAAGCACTTCATAAATAATGTGCTAAACACACTTACTGAATTCATATAAATAAATGTACATTATTTCAGTTGCTATGACTAAAAGTGCTTCAAACATTTTTTAATTGCATTTTAATGCAGGACGATTATATTACCTCTAAAAGCATTTTGTTTATATGTCTATATATTTATGTGTGTATATTAGAATATGGCGTAAACTAAATGAACAAAACAAAAGGTCCCAATAAAAATGCACATTTGGTTTTTTAAACTTGTTATTTATGTAATTGCGGTTGGTAAATTGGAATTGAAAGAGAATACTTATAATATTGAAAATGACAATTTTTGTTTATTCACTTAATTTTTGTTTGGAATATTAATGAGTTGTGTCATGAAGGATCTATAGAGTCACAATAGCTAGCAATAAAATAAATAATTAATTAATGGGTGTATATTCCTATTTATTACAGCAAAGATATAACAACCTTATTAATAAACCAAAATTAAACATTGATTTAGACATTACTCACTGGTAAATGATGAAAAGTAAGATTTTTTTCGGCCCTCAGGAAATTTAAAAAAAATTCAAAACAAAATGCAGACACAAGTTCATCTCAAACCGATTTGTTTTGTTTTCCCAAATCAAGAACTAAAATGTCATAAAAACCATATGACATCTATTTTACCAGAAGACATATCTTTGTAGTTATTACCCTCATCCAATATGCCAACTATCTCAACCACCTTAAACTTAAAAGCACAAAAGGAAATAATATTTATCCCGGTAAAGTGAGTATATCCCTAAACAAAAAGAAGAGCAAAAGCTCATAAAATAAAAAAGCAATTTACCTTAAAGTATACACAAGGGAAAGGGAATAGAAAATAATGTATTTTAGCTACCCTTATTTTTTTTTTAATTTTCTATGTTGACACTAAAACAAGGATATCTAAATATATAAGTTGACCCGCGTGCAGGATAAAGTGCTCCCTTAAGGCGAATTCTGACACACGGTGGCGTCTAGGACACGTTGAAAGCAATAGCTAAAAACTATAGAGCAAAACAAAAAAAAAACAACAAACCCTTTTACTCTAAAGCCGCACATATAAACCATCACCCCCCCTGGCTGGATGGAGTAGACAACCGCATCAAACGTTATAGAGTAAAGGTAAGTCGGCTTTAGAAATTCATCTTACCATACTCGTATGGTACGTAAATTGGTACTATATACTATCGAAAGAAAACCAAAATAACCTCAAAACCGCAGCAGAGTATAAGGTATATAACTTATGTATGTGCATATGAACACATAAGCAAAGTAGATATATGTAAAACGAAACAAAAATGACCATTCCGTACCGTATTGAATTTGAATCATCAAGCCACCACAAAAAATACATATCTGTTTCTTGAATATTTAATTTGTGTAAAATTTGGTTTGGGACATTTTTGCTTGTCCTTCCTGCGATACAAGGATCATAATCCGGAAGTTATAATTTGATGTCTTTGTTTTCAGTTATTTTGTAAGTTAAGTAGCAAAAATTGAATTTCGAAAAGTCTGCTAGACCATCTTCAAATTAACTATGGAACAAATATATTGAAAACATTGAAAGACAACTATTAAATTATCAAAAATGCGAAATCAAATCATTAAATCTCAAGCCCTGTTTTAAAATCTTAAACAATGTTCTAAAATTTTAACAAGTATCGGGTTTTCCAATAAGGACTTGAAAATTTTGCTAAAGAAAAAAAAACGGAAGCCATTTGAGATATTGCGAAAACTATATTATTGAATTAAAGTACAATCAAAACTTTTATGCATGAAACTTGACTTCGTTTATGGCCACAGTAGCCACGTTTACAAAGGTCGATTCGTTGGACCCAATTTTTTGATGACTCAGCCAAACGGCATCTATTTTGCGTTTAATGTTGTCTCTGAGAATTTCCAATGTCTTCGGCTTGTTGGAACAAAGCATTGACTTATCATAGCACCAACAAAATAGTCTAGAGGCTTTAAATCTCATGAACGATTTGGCCAATCGGTTTTGCCCATTTCTTGAAATAATTACGCTTATCAAACTTGTTCTTCAATTAATCGATTGTAAGCTGTGATGTGTGGCTTGTGAAACAATTCTGTTGAAACCTCATAAGCTTCATCACTGAAGATGATTTTGCGATGAAATTCATCATTATCATCATCGGCGCGGCGTCTTCAGAGAATAGTACATCGGCTTCGATTCTTGAGACAACTTGAACTTGATTGAGTGTAAATTAAGATCCTAACGTAATGTGACCTGAGCTATGTCCATATCTTAAGAACGCTATAAAACTCAATTTTTCCCTTTAACATTGTATCTCTCTTATTGTTTGCTTGTTTGTTTGTTTGTCCGTCTTTTACGGGCGGCGCAACAAAGCAATATTATATGACCTAATTTTTTGTGTGAAGGTAGTTACAAGGCTGAAGAGTGTTTTAAGCTACTTTTTACTGCTGTAAAATGTCCCATTCACAGCTCATTCGAACAGATCCGCCGCCGGTAACACATAAAATTAGATATTCAATATGTTTTTTTTTAGGACACTAATTAGTAACATATCATTAGGTGCTGCCTGCTTTTAGACCTATCATCGTTGCTTATCATAAGGCCTTTCTTATATTGGATGAAGAAGCAGAAGATATGAGCACATAAGCTGCAATTGAAACTAAGCGTTCCAGGAAAGCTTATGTGAATTTTCGATGCCATTGGATTATGTAACGTTACAAGACTTCAGCGTTGGAAAGGGTGTAAATGTATTTCTGAAAAATGCTTCAATTCCCCAATTAAAATTATTTGCGCTATGAAAATAAATAATGCGTCAGGGCAAGAACTAAACGTAGCAAGGATAAACCTGGAAAAGCCGTGCTTCATCACTTTAATAATAGACAGTAGCGCTACTTTTGGTTCGTTCCTCTATAAAACCTTCGATTGTTGAAAGCTAACTAACACATGAATACTTGGCTCTAAAATGTCTATGTAATTCACCGACTTCTTCAAAGATCTATGAAATAAATTATTATGAGAAGCTATAAGACCCTTTATTCCACTTAAAAATAAAAGTCAGCGTATACAGGTATACACTTAACCACATCACCACCTTTGCCATTCTCAACTTCCAAGGCTAAAAAGAATACCTATATCTAAATATTCTGCATATACATACATATGTATATGTACGAGTATCTATATATGTATATGTAATATGTACAAAACCACATAAAAATAGGTCAACTTAGTTAAGCAATAAAGTTTGCTTCTTCGTCTTCGTTTCTTTCACCCATTATTTGTTTAATATACATATAGATACATAGATATATACATATATACATATATATGTATACATATATAAAACACCCACTTTTTTTGTATTTTTGTAGCTATACCTAAGTTAGGTACCTACCTATAGAAGATATGACATCTTTAATATGCAGCAGGTTTTCTGCATCTGCATAAGCACTTGAAAGCTTCATGTGATGTTAGAGTGTGGCTCAGGCAAGGATGATAATGGAAAAAGGAAACACTATGCCATCAAAGATATTTTTTTTTATTCCTTTAGTTTTATTCTATTTTCTTGCACCGTTACCCTGCATCACCACCACCGCTACACAACACAGGTTTCCTTCCAACCCATCGAGCATTTTATCCTTTCAGCTAGTGTCGACTAGCGACAACACTGGCGACGATGATGAGGACGAGGACGAGGACGATGAACGCCATTCCACAATCATTTTTCGCGCGACTTAAACGTTGCATAAATGTGATGCATTTTGTATGCTTGAATGCCTGCCATCATAGAGAACCTAGATACTTTTTCTATACTCAACTCATACTCATACTCATCCCCTCTGTGCCGATATAGAGTTAGCGTTATAGCCTGCTTTTAGAAATTAACATAAGCACACTGCAAATGCAAAACATATTCCTACATACAGTAGTTATTCAATGACAAGGATGTCGCCATACCGCACCGCCTGCCCGGACGCCCTCCCAGCCCGTCCAACGCCTCTGCCTGCTTCTGCCGCGCGAGTGAAGTGAATATTGTGCTTTCATTTGAATTCGTTTTAAGGATTCTCTTCACTATTTTTCTTTTTTGTTTTATTCGTTCAGGACAAATTATCTACAAAGCACTATTGACGACACGGTGCAAGTGGATGCTCCTGTATATGTGTGTGTGTGTTCTTTCTGTTTCATTTTTGGGTGGCAGGCTGGATTATGTTAGCAAAAATGTATATTAGCGTTCAAACAAAAAGAGATTATTAGCACTCAAGCAAGTATGAATGAATAAATATTCAGAGGAGGAGGAGAAAAGGAAAAGTAAAGGACATAAAAGAACAATAAAAATTAAGAAAAAAAAAGGATTTTGAAAAAATCAATCTCAGAGTGCAGTTTTTGTTATTGTTATTGTTGTTGTTCTTCTGATGTCCTTATAAAATGTTGCACCTTGTAACATTTTGAAGGAATTAATCGAGTGAATGTAATATGTATATGTAATCATGTCAGCTTCAGTAGGTTGTGACGACAACGACGTTTAAAAGGATATACATACATACGAGTAACTTCTTCATAAGCTATGTTATGGGTGCTGTAAAGATTTCTGTTATTTTAGTTTTATCTTATATCAGTTTCTTCTTCTTTTAAGAAACTTTTTTTTTTGGATCGACGTATATATATCGTAGATACATTAAAAAATATATATACTTACATATAAACTGCACTTAAAAGTGACTTATACGACCACATACATACATAAAGGGTGGTTAAATTTAAGGATCGATGTTGATTTTGAATAAAACAAAAATTATTTAGGAAATTATTATCTTTTCTTTTTATTATGATAATATTGATATATCTCAATTATATATAAAACCAAATATCGGCCAAATGGCAGTCGCGACCTCAGCGGAATACCTCCATCCGATGTTCGAAATGTTCAATGCCTTTGAGGCATAATTGAGGTTCTAAGCCGTTAATGTGCCGAATTATCCCATCCTTTAGCCCTTGAATTGTTCCTGGAATTGTTATCGACGTAGACCTTCAGTTTGAAATAACTCCAAAGAAAGAAGTCCAACGGTGTCAAATGACATGATCTTGGTGGATAATTGACATCCCCACCACACGTGAGATAACACATTGAACTTGTGGCGCTAAATAGCCATTGTTTCGTTAGCTGTGTGGCAAATGACACCACCGTCCTGTTAAAACCACATCAAATTCGATCCATAGAAAAGTTGTTATCATCTCACGATACACGAACAACGTTCACAATAACTGCCTGACAGACCTCATTTTGAAAAAAAAATACGGCCCGATGATGTCGCCGGCCCATAAACTGCACCAAACGGTAACTTTTTGTAGTTGTATTGGTTCTTAGACAATCACTTTGGGATTAGCATTCGCCCAAATGCGGCAATTCTACTTTCTACTGAGGTGCAAATTTTCCTCACCACTGAAGCTAAAAAAATCAATAAGTGCACGATTGCACATCGTTTGATTTGGACGCCCATTTTCATAATAAGCCAGAATAAAGCCGTTTCTCGATTGTGTATCTTTCCATGGTTCACATTGAATTAATCTGAAATTGAGAAATGTCAAATCAAATGCAGAAAACAACGTGACGTTTAAATGTGATTCACATTCAACATCGGCCCTTAAAATTTAACCACCCTTTACATATGTATATATTTTTATATTTAATATATTTTTATATTTTATATTAATTGAATTTTTTGCCTTTTAAATTTGACATATCTTAAGTTTGTGTTTGCAATTGGAAAGATGTCAGATTGTTGATTTGTGTAGGTTTTATTTTTTTATAAGTCATGTGAAATATTTAAAAACTAAAAATTATGTAAAACTTGTGAAGAAAAATGTTCCAATGATAACAAGTTTGGTTATTTCAAAGTTAGATTGTTAAACTTTGACTTTCTGCCCTGAAAGTCTTTAAAGGGAAAAATTTGATAAATACCTATATGTGAAGATTGATATCATTATGACAGTCATGTGGTGTTATTCTAATTTGTATTATTTTGCACAGTACTACCCGTACCGTGGTGGTTAGTGCGTTGAACTGTCATGCCAGAGGTCTTGGGTTCAATCTTTACCTGTGCCATCTAAGGGTTTTTCACGGTTAATGCCTCTTGCGAGGAATTGACAAATTCTCTAAGAGTAATTCTTGTCATAAAAAGTACTTTCTCATATTAGCCGATTCGGGCTCATAAATGTAAATTCCCTCCATCCCTGACAACATTATTTGCACACAGGAATGGTTGAGAGTCACTAGGTCCTGGTTCTCAACGGACTGTAGCGCCACCTAATGTATTTATTTATAGGTTTTCAGAGGCATATAATCGTCAATTAGAGTGCCTCAGGATTCTCATTTTGGTCCTCCACTTTTCATGTTCATTTAAAATTCTGTTAAAATATTCTGCCATCCATGTTAAATATTAGAAATCGCTTTAATTATACAGGCAAGTTAGAGCTATCATTGGTTTTATTCATTTAAAGGTTTTATTTGAGAACGAAACAAATCGTTGAAGGAAAGGTTAATTTGTTATGCCTGGTACAAAGTGAATTTAATGCACTATAGATCTTTGTTTACTTAAAAAAATACTCTATTAAACTTAAAAAAAATAATATTTAGCAGCTGAAATTTTACTTCCCAAATTTAGTTGATATAATTGGGTCAATTTGTCTAGTTCAAAATTTGGACATTTCTCGACATTTAAAATTACTACATTTAGTAAAAGTTGGTTTTCGACTAAAAATTTCAGAAATCAAAACTTATATTAAAACCAAACTTATTTTATCATTTATGCAAAATATTCTTGTTAACTTTTAGTCAATTTTTTGAAAACAAACAAAAAAAACCTACAAAAACAACATAAATGGTTTTCCACACAAGTATTATGAAATCAAAGAAAGATATTGACTTCAAATGTTGTTAATACGAGTAGTATACAAAATGTTGTAAAACTTTAAGAAATATCGATAGACGGGTAGTATGGGTCGGTTCGTTTCCAAGCCTATTTTTTATTTCATATTTAGGACCAAAATGTTTTTTTTTATTGAAGACGTTCCAATTTCTTGAGCTTTCAAAAAACAATTCTTACCTCAAATGCAAGGAACAAAAACTTAGCGATGTGAGAGTTTAAACTTAGAATCGTTTTGTTTTATGAGTTTTTAACAAAATGTCAAATATATATATATTGCCATATATATATATTGCCATATATCCGTGATGAACTCGTTTGCCATTCTTTGACACTTGCTGCAATGACCACAAGAACTATTGTATCTTGAAATGTTTCTAAAATAAAAATTTGGGCTTAAATAAAGAAAAGTTAACCAGAATCAAGTATACTCTGTAGGTATAGCGTTTACATTTATAAGGTACTTTATTCCACATTATGGGCCCGAACGCATAATACATTAAACTTTAACTCACCCACAAAGCACGCACGATTTTCAATTTAATTTCAATTTCCATCAAAAGAACCGTACGCCTCAAACTCGCTCTTTTAAAAAAATCTTCATGATACTTTACGAGTTGTGTTGTGTTATCTTTTTTTTCCAAAATCAAGTTCAAACGGATGCATATAAAATACAATACAACTCAAAGAAAATTGAAAACCTTCCCTTATTTTTAACAACGAACACTATAGGTACCTTAAGTTAAAATATTAAGCTGTTTTTTTATTCTTATACCGCTTTGCAGAAATATATACAATATCGAAAATCGTTCACTGATGTATTTCTAATGATGCACAATATTGATATACCTATAGACTTAAAGCTTATTCCTCCCTTATAGACATATAAAGCATACATATGTAAATATTAAGTTTCAAAAAAGAACGACGCGACGTACATATATGTACCCACGAGGAATAAGGATATATGTATATAGGTACTGCTATGATTTTTTTTTGTAGACATGGAATAAATATAAAATATAAAATTACCATTTTTATAGGAAAAATCAGAAATGCATATTTCAGTGAAGCATATTGCACGAACAAATATTAAAAATAAAAATAAAACGATATTCTTTTAACGTACAGAGATATTTGAGGGTACCTATACAATGTGTCTTATATATGTATGTATAAAATTTTAAGGTAGGGTACATTTGCAATGTAGCAATAAGTTTCACTGAAGATTCTGTTTACTTCAACAGAATGGTCAAAGATTTTAAAAACAAGAAAAAACAGTTCTATCGAAATGGGAACTGGAAATTTTGAATTCACTTTTTTTAACCCTTATAATAATTAGGAATAGAATTAGAAAGGAGATACCGAAGTGCACATTGGTTCTGAATTTAATTTCATTAACATGAGTGGAAAACAATGAGTCTGGTTAAGCATTCCACATTCGTGTTGTGTAACTAAAGAAAGAATATCTGTACTTAACAGTATACGTCTGAAATTATTCTCATCTCTGTACTTAACAGTACGTACGAAATTAGACTAGGGTAAACTTATGAGCATTCCACATTCGTGTAGTGCAGCTAAAGAAAGAATCTCTGTACTTAACAGTACGTACGTAATTTTACTCAAGGGTAAACTTATGAGTATTTCTAGTAATGCGGGTATTACGCTTAAATTGTTTCAGAGGAGGAATGCAACTGGATATTTCACTAGAGCACTATCAGACATGAGATCTTACGACTACGCACGGTTTTCAAAAGTAGCAATTATCTCTGTGAGACAACCATCTATAATTTTGTGAACTCTCAAAATTAAAAATTATACTCAAGTTTTGAACGAATAAAAGCTTTGTAAATTATAGCCAGATCAGAAGGAGTAACAAACTTCTTGCTATCAAGATTAGAATTTAATGAGCTTATCATACGATGCAGTTTGTAGTCCAAATCCGAAGGACAAGACAGTTGGAAGTTTCAGACAAAAGATCATTTATCGAAATAAGGAAGAGTGTTGGAGACAAAACAGAGCCCTGCGGCACACCAGCGTTTATTTTGTGGAAATCAGATTTGAACCCGTAAAATTAAATTGAATGGTCCAAAAGGTGATTTCGAACTCAAGAAAGAAGAAATTCATCATTACCAAATGCACTCATTTTCTATAAAAGAGCTCGATGCAAAACTCTTTCGAATGCCTTTGAAATATCAAGTGCAATAATCTTACTTTGTTCGGTGGGAGCAAAGAAGTTTTGTATATATTACCCTGACCAATAATTAGTAAATTACTTCAACCCCTCAACGAACTGCCCACATCCTTTTCTCATACCACAATAACAAAGCCCCATATTGGATTATTCCCTCGAGGATTCGTCCTGTCTGACTATACTTTTGTCCTATTTTAGATGAGTATTCTTAGTTCTTAGTGTTTTTATGTTAATATTAAATAACAAACCCTCCGACGTATATTTTTCAATAAATTTCTTTCAATTCTTAAAGGGGATTTCTTTCCTGCCTTTACCAAGTTGATATACCTTAACCAAAGGATGTCACATTTAGATTAAAACAAACTGCTTTGTATATGCGGTCGGATTCTAAATTTGTCTTCTGTCTTTTTGTTTTCCTTAGAAGTGTTTCTTCATTCCTCCGTAACCATTCCCATATCCTTTTTTTTTCTTTTTTTCATTCATTTTGCTAATTAAATAATTAAACATTTATAATGAACTCATAAAGAATTTAAGTTCATTTTAAGTATATTTAGCTTACAATCGTCTTTTACTTATGTTGTTTTTGTCTTTCCTTTTGTTAAATACTTTGCTCTATGGTTTGACGTCATGTCCTTGCTTTCTTATTTCTTCTTTTTTTTTTCTTAGTAAGATATTCTTTTTTTTGTTCTTCCTTGGAACTTTTGTGTTCATAACTGGTTTTATTAATTAAAAGTTATAATCTTTTCTTTAAGAAAAAAGGAAGAAATGATTTGCCATCCATGCTCTTTTCATTTCCAAGAGTTTTTTTATAGTATAATATTTTTTCAAGATAAATATCTATCTGCAATAAATTTATAATATTTATCTAATTCGATTTTTCTTTTTTTCTTTTCAGGTAAGTTTTTCCGTCCAGATGATTTTACGCATAGGTATATATAGACAAAAATCCAATTAGTTGAATAAGATGACATTTTGCATCATTTCTGCAAGGAAACGTATTTTCTAGTATCTTTTGAAAATCCTTAAGGTGGTTTTAAAACATATTCAAGGTTTGATTCCTTAATATGAGTTAATTTGAGTCCTTAATATCATTAAATATAATTATATTTTTTTTGCTTCTTATGAGATTTTCAGATATTTTCAAATATTACTGATCAAGCACTGAAAAATAATTCTATAAAAACATAGAAAATATAGAAAACATAGAATACATTTCACTATAAAAATTAAAATTCTTTGAACAAAAATATAAAGAAAAACTATGAATAGTTTTCGGATACATGTTTTACGTACTAATACTTTGGAGAAAAAAACATCGAATTCATTACAAGACAAAATTAAATATCATATACATAAGTCAACTAAAAACATAGAACACAAGTTACGAATGAATAAACTACGACTTAATAATTGCAAATGAATAAAAGACCAAAACTAGTTAAGATCTAAAATATTCCACTATCCGGAAATATCATAGAAAATAAGACAAATATGCAATGTAGCAACAAAAACATAGAAAACATAGAAAATCAAAATTCAATAATTTAAAACAAGATTTCTTTTTTTTTTAAGACGAGTGGTTTTGATAAAGTAATAAAACGCATATAATTTGTTCTTCTAGCAATGAATTGAGCTTTCGATTATGTGTTAAAAATGATTTCAGGCAAGTTTCCTACTCGGCTAGTTCAAATAAATTCTAGTTGAGAGGCTGAATTTTCGACCACTTTTTGCAGCAATTTTGGCCGAATGTCAGCAATAACGCTCTGAAAATTCTTTTGTGAGAAGTCAACCGTTTCGGGCTTTTCTGCTTAGACCAGAGACTTTTCATAGACCCACAAAAAATGGTAGAGCGGTCTATCCACACAAAATTTTGACACGATCTTGGAATTCTCGCCACAAGCCCCAAACAAATGTTTCCTTGATTGATTGTTTCGTTGGTTGTATGACATATAGCACCGTCTGGTTTGAACTAAAGGTCGCTAACGTCAGAATCTCAACAATTGCTTGTAGATTATGATCACTCCAAATAAGACACTTTTCACACAGATCGGTGGCCATCTCGTTTTGGGCCCATTCACCCAACGCAACGTGCTACGCACTTAATGGCCATTCAGCTTCAATTTTTGCACGAAAAGGATATTTTAAGCCTGCAAACCAATATCCTTCCACTTCCACAAAATCTTCCATAAAGTGGATTGGCATGGCACAGCTCAAATTGTTGCGCTCGGTGGCGGATGGGATCATTCGAGTCTTCTTCGACACTGCTCCACAGCAGCAATAGCGTCTTCGGTGCGCACGTTACGGACTTCGCTTCGGGATCATTGAGGGTACACAATATAATATAGGGTAAATGTGAGGGGAAACCAATCCATTGTTTCGACCGATGTCTCAAGTTTGTGCGATTTACAAACGTTGTTTAGGAGTAAGTTTGCTCGTTATATGAAATCGCAAACCAGACTGAGCATAAATCAAGTGACAGCTGTCAAAAAGACTAACTCCGACATAGAAAACACTCAAATAATTTGCTTTATTGGCCCTTTTTTTTTTTTTTTTTTAATATTTCCAAATCAGCCGTCAAACTTTTTATCGAATGATTTATCTGGGTAAAATTTTATTTAATACAATTAAATTCATCAAGGCTCTATACGATAGTACCTTATAAAAAAGCACTAAAATTAACTAAACAAAAACTATGACCACACCTCTTTAAGCTATATTCGAATAAGTTCTATATTGATTTCCTTCACTAACCATATTGGTCAGTTTGCACATTAGGGTGTGACAGCATATAGATACCTATATCTAAATAAAAAGATAGAAAAGTATCTAAATTATAGAACTAAGTGAGAGTCTCGGATGCCAATCCCCAAGAAATATAAACTAACTAAGACGCACCTAATTTTAGTTTATATACATTATACCTATGTTTCCAACTTGGAAGAATAAATGTATAGACATAGAAAATGAAACTCTAGACTCTTTTATAAAATCGAAAAAGCATTCCTTTTCCTTTTCAATCCCTTTCTCATTTTGAAAGCGTCTGTATTTTTCTACCCATTTTTCTGGGATAGTAGCTTCGTAATGGGATACTTTAATTTAGAGAAAACGAATTGGTCGTGCCACAACCTCAAGTTTCCTTATTTTTAAAAAATAAAGGATATTTGTATATATGTTGTATCTCTACCACTACCAAAGAAGCCACTTAAACACACCACCACCCTATTTATATATTTTTGCAAAACGAAGAATCGGGAAAAAGGGTTAAAATAAGTGACCACAACGTCGTCGTCGTCGTTGGTGGCGGCGGCGGCGGCGGCGGCGGCGGTGAAGGCGGTCACGGCAATGGGCGATAGTGACTCGACTTGTCTACGATTCTAACCATTGGAAGGGTTTTTTTTGTATTTTTCTATTTTTTTATTTAAGTAAGTAAAACCTTAATAAAATAGAAGTTTTTACTGTGAATAAAAATATAAATGGGTGACAGGACGAAATCCACAGTACGAAGGAGTTTTTTTTTTGTTTGTAAATTCAAAAAAGGAAAAGAAGAATTTAAAGGAAAAAATAGGTACATACATAAGTCGGTTGCTTTAAGGATAGATATTTAATTGAAATTTACGTTTGTCAATGTTGTTGTTGTTTTTTGTTTGTCTATATTTTTACATTTAAGTGAATTAAGTAATTTATTTTTATTTGAGTTTTTTTTTTTTGGTGGAAATTGGAATTTATGATTGCGAGAAAGATTACTTAAAAACAAACTTGAGTTCCATGAGCCATGGTTTAAAGGTGCACACACAAAAAGTTGATCACGTTGCCTTTTTAGACCATCAAGTTTTAAGGGAAATTACCTTTTTTATTTTCAAAAAAAAAAATAGACGAATTTATGGCGGATTTGTCAGGTGTAAATCAAAATTCTTAGGCATTTAAAGAATAAAGAATTTCGTTTGATGGTTTTAAGAAAAATGCATCATATTTAAACTTAAATATGGATACCCGCTATCAGAGACCATCATTTATGTCCAGCGAGTTGTGGTATCCTAATCAATAACATTATTAAAAACCAAAACATGAGTTTTAAAATAAGCGAAAACAAGATTTACATATATAGAATGTATCTTAAATTATAAACATTATCTTAATTTTAGCAATTGGAAAACTGATTTTGAAAAACCTTCAAAACTTTTTACTGGGTCAACATAACAATAATATTCTAATTTATTGGAGATTTAAAAAAGTCGAATAGAAAATTTCCAAAACTCTCCTTATTTCAATCTAGAACAATTTTCGTTTCATAGAAATTCCCTAGTTGAATGTCCTAATGCAAACTTAAACATTTTGACAGAGATGATTGATGACTTTGGGTTTGTAGTTTTAAACGGAATATCCAAAACTGCCAATTTTAAATTTATCTAAGGGGGTTGCTCTGTTATTGACTTTTTTTTAGCTTGAATTGGCAGGTTTGAAAATGCTAAGATTTTAGAAGTAATTTCTGCTACTTATTTAATGCATCTTCCAATCTGTGTTTCGTTTGAGCTCAAAACCCAAGAATGCCATAACAGAGAGCAGATGAAAAAAGCTGATATTTATATCAGTCGATGAGTTAACAGAACTGATTCCCAACACCATCAGAGAATCAGCTGTTATGACCTCTAGCAAAGATAAGGACTTTCAAGCTAGGTGGTATGATGAAGAATTTAGGAATAGTACCTTCAGGCAAATAATTCACAAAAAGCTTATGTAGTCGCAAAAAGCAAACTTTTTGTTATGGCTCTAAATCTCATTCATTGTAGCGACGCTATTTGATTTCGGTCAAATGTTAACATTCTAGGTGGAAGCCATATATGTTAACGGCCTCTGCTGCCTCTTACTTTGAAAGACTTCGTAGCTGATCCTGAGCATTGAGAAACTGGATTCCCCATTATCAATGGCGGAACTCGTATATGCGTTAAGAAAAATAAATGTAACTAAATACAATGTTTTCTAGTGAGACCATCCCAATAAATTTCAGTGCCTCAAACATTTCTGGAATTTTGTAAAAGGGTGATCCCAACCTCCCCGAAAAGTACAGTGAAAACTCTATACTCAGTTCTTTGCAAAAGTGTTTTACCCAAGTCTTATATTTAAGACGACTAAATCTTTGTCCTATCTTCTGTTACTAGACGTTTTCAAGATACAAAAACAAACAAAAATTTGTTTGCTTTCTTTGTTACGAGTAACTTTTAAAAAATGTTTCAATCGGCATGAAGCCTTCCAAGCATTTTAAAACAAAAACAGAAATTGTGCTAGGATACATTCTAAGTCCTTTTGTTTTTCCCTCTTCATCAATGATATTGAAGATAGTATCCCAGGTTATTTGTGATTTTAACCCATAACCCAGTGACTTCAAATCAATAAACTTAAACAAAACCGCGATTTATGGGATTTTAATATAAATATGCGTAAGGCGAAAATAATAATAATAAATAATGAAAATAAAACCTCGATGGTTTGGATACAGAAACAGTATCCTAGGTCTGACCGTGAAACATAACTTATATTTTCGTTCTTATTTGAAAAACAAAAAAAGAGGCTGGGATGCGACCCACACTGATAACTTCCCATCCCGTCTATCGATTTGTTTTGCTTAAAAGTTTGTCTAAATGTATCAATTCTTACCAAATTTGCGTTCTATTTTTTGTAGATTTTATTTTTTTATGAAAAAATGGACTGTTGGATTTTTATAAAAAAAATATTGAATATAAAAAACAATATTTTCTGTGAAATAAAATAAGTTTGAAGCCAATATTTTTAATTTTTGAAAAGCTATTTGAGCCGAAAATCAATTTTTACCAACTTTTATTAATTTTTTTGTTTAGGTTTTTATTTTTTGTAAAAAAACTGTCAATTCGATTTTTTTCAAAATTGTTCTTAAAGTTGAAAACAATATTTCGTATGAGGAAGCCATAATCTCAAATTTTTGAAAAGATATTTTAGTCGAAAATCAATTTTTACCAACTTTTATTAATTTTTTTTAGGTTTTTATTTTTTGTAAAAAAACTGTCAAGTCGATTTTTCTCAACATCTTTCCTAATGTTGAAAACAATATTTCTTATAAGTTAAAATTAGTTAGAAGCCATAATCTCAAATTTTTGAAAAGATATTTCAGTCGAAAATCAATTTTTACCAACTTTTGTTAAATTTTTTTTTCGGTTTTTAATTTTTTCTAAAAAACTTTCAATTCTATTGTTCTCAAAATTTTACTGAATGTTGAAAACAATATTTTTTGAAAGATAAAAGTAGTTTAAAGCCAATATCACAAAGTCTTGAAAAGATATTTGAGTCGAAAATCAATTTTTACCAACTTTTATTCATTTTTTTTAAGGTTTTTATTTTTTGTAAAAAAACCTGTCAATTAGATTTTTCTCAAAATTTTATCAGATGTCAAAAACATTGTTCTTCGTTGCACAAAATTGTTTTGGAGATGAAATCATATTTTAGTCGTAAAATTTTCGAAGTGACAAATTTTTTTTTTCAGTTTTTTGATTTATAAAAAAAACCGTTAATTGGATTTTTTTCCAAAAATTTAACTGTCTTGTATCACGTTTCAATATATAACATAAAATTTAATTCAAGTCTCTAGCGTCATCGGTTCATGAGATATTTAGGGTTAACCAAAATGTTCACCTTTTTTTTAAACTGCTATGGTAAAAAAACCATCCACGCAATTTTCTTGAGAGCCTTTTCTGCATCTTTCTGCCTTATTATCTGTATAACAAAATTTATTTGAAGTCGATATCTCTTCTGGTTCTTGAGCTATGGACGACGAAAAAAACGTCGCAAACATACGGACGTACGCACGCACAGACATTTTTCTAAAAATCTTTTATTTCGACTCTAGGGACCTTGAAACGTCGAGAAATGTCAAAATTTTCAATTTGACAAATCGGACCCATTACAATAACTTCGTATGGGAAGTTAATAAAGGCAGGAAAATAAGCTGTAAACTGTTTGTGGTAAAACTTTTTCAAAAACCAATCTATAGATCAATCGCGTCGATTAAATTTAAATTGTTCGATGCCAATACTCCGAATTATGCTATTCACATTGAATCGGAGCTACCCCCAATCTACATAAGAAACCTTAAAGTATTCGACATAACTATCCATTGACTTTATGTGTCGAAAATATACATATGTAGATTCAATCCGAAACGAATTGTACGACTTATAGCTATTATAGAGCATACAATTTTTAAGTCGTTCTTCAAAAACAGTTTACAGGAAACTAAACTTGAGTCTGGCGAATGACAATTATTTTTAACTTCCCATAGGAAGTTATTGTAATCGGTCCGACTTGTTTCAAGGCCCCAGAGTCGAAATAAAAAATTTTAAAAGAGATATCTGTGCGTACGTGTGTAATCCAGGTTCTCTAGGCACTTGAAAAAAGTTGTCAACAAATTTTTGATTTATATTTTCACAAATATCAAACTCGTCACTTTGATGAAACTGACAGTGATGATATTGTAAATTGTGACAGATACATATGTACGTATAAAAGAGCAGTCATAGACATTTGAAGTAAAATTATGTACCTAATAATTATAGTGACCGACTTTATGAAATATTTGCAAATTTGCACCTGTCAGATAGAAAAGAAATAAATCGCTGTCAGTTTTGAAGTTTATGGATTCTTAAATGTGTCTGTTGTTATATCTAGCAACGTTTATTTGAATGATAGGGTACAGTTTTTTGTCGTTACCTTCGCAATTTTTCTGTTTTTAATAAGTCTTTGGATTTGTATTCAAATATCTTGTTCAAAAATGTTTCCAAGACCATAAACTTGTAGTATTAAATACAAAATTAAAGTTTTCCAAAATGTATTACGTTAAAAATGTTGTGTTTTTAGTTTCATTTTCACAAACCCCATTTTAACTCAACTTTTCAGATTTTCGTCATTGGCAAAAAGGAAAAGAACTTAAAACTCAAAGAAATTTTAAGTTTTTAATAACAACTATATTTGGAAGAGAGTTAATTTAATTTAAAAAAATAAAAAGTAGTTAAAACAAACAATATCATTGCTATACCTGAAGCAGTCTAGGTATAAAAAGATAATAAAGCTGTCAAAAACTTTAGATATTATATTTAAAACGGCCGTATTAAAATAAATCCCTTAATATATTATAATATATGTACAAAATGACTTCTAAAGGAACAGGTCACCCAAAACACCCTTCTATAAATCCATTCCTTATGGTGTTACAACTTTATTTTATGTGAGGTAAGGGAACATAACATAAATATACCTATACTCGTACCTAGGATAAAATTGTAGACGATGTAAATTCTGTTTTAAATCTTGAGCCATAGAAAACTCTTTGATAATATTCATAAAGTATTCATCAAGTGTCACGTCTGAACGAAACTCATCAAATACAGAGATCCTTGGCATCATATCATCATCCTTTTTAGCGCCTGGCCCTCATCTCCGCTTCGCCCTGCTACCGACCGACCGACCGCTCGCCGCCGCCGACCGACACGCCATACCGACACAATATTTTGCATGAACATCACACTCATTCTCACTCATCAGCACTCACTTACTTTGCTTATGCTGTTATTCCGAACATCTGTATAAAGGTACATACATATGTGTAGTATCCTAGTATACATGTAAATTCAACCTCTATACTTCACTTTAGCACTACTCGTAGCTATGTATGTCTACCTTCATACATACCTACTCTTATGTGATCCTGGGTTATACCAAAAACCATCCTTATCAACGTGGCATCGACATCAAAAATCATCACAACCACTCACCAAAACCATATCTCATCCCTATACCTAAAGGACGCCGCCGTACCGCATACCTAGGTATGCACAGACAAAATTATATTTACATATGTACGAGTAGGTACGTGTAGAAAGATATATGTCAAATTCAGGACCTCATACAAGCGTTAGTGAAAAATAACCTATAGCATCATGTGTGGTCGGGTGGATTTAAACATCCTGCCACCCATCACCCATGTAGGTTGGGTTGTGGGTACTACATCCGTTTACATACCCCGGAAAGCTTAAGCTACCTGGTACTGGTGGGGGTCGCTTTTCATTCGGATGGATGGCGGTGGCGGCGGCGGCGGCGGTGTTCGTTCGTTCGGTTGATTCCATAAGGGCTCTTCTACTCATGCACATACAAGTATACTTCGATGCATAGCAAAACTGAATTTCATTGCGGTCATCAAACAGGAAGTACTGATGGGGACTCCAAAGTACAATCGATATTATATTATACTCATATGTACATATACCTATCTCTTTTCCATATACATATGTACATACATATAGAAATTGCCTTTGTGTATCTGCTGTATGTAGGTACAGGGATTTGTAAAACCACCGCTCGGGCTTCTCTCAAAGCGAAGATTATGATTTCAATTAATGATTTTACCTTTCTACCACCATCATCATCAACAGAGGCAGTATAGCAGTAGCAGAAGCAAGAGCATCAGTCTATCTATATAGCATCAGTAACAGCAGCAGAAGTTGCTTGAAATTGAGCGACAAAGGGATGAATTTGAATCCGGAAATGTGGTTTAATTCCACATCCTATTTTTGCCGGTCAAAATATTCTGACAGTTCATCCGCCCACCACCTCAACCAAATATATACCACTTTATGAAGTGTACGGACTGTATGACCCTTCTTCTCTTTGCCACTTCCTTCCATGATGTTGATTTTTTTAACCTTCTGTGGTTGTAAACATTTTGATATTTAGCAATTCATCAGTTTGAACCTGGGAAGAGGATAAGAAGAAGGATAATAAAACCACAATCTAATAAACTCTCAAAAATAAGCATCACCAAAAGTATACATATGTACATACCGCTGTTCACCTGTCAACAATGGCGGATAACGTGTCAAAAGCCAGAAATAACGTCATCAATTCATTCGTCCTTAGTCCTTTTATAGATCGAAATAATTGTTTTTTCATTTGACAGTCCAGACACAAAGCACCCATTTTTAAAGAGATAGAAATAAAAATGTCCTCCTGTCAATCATCATTCCAAGGCCTGATTGTTTTTTTCTTTTTTTTTACAAGAGTTTAAAGCTTTTTATGGAAAGTTCTATTGTTTTCAATTTTATTTTGTCATGATTCGTGTTAAAATAGAAAAACTATTTTGATATTAAGTGTGTTTTCTTTTTATTGTATCATATTGTTTGATTTAGTAAAATAAAACAGCATTATTTGGTTATGACATTATTTGTTATTTGAAACTGTCATAGATATTTTTGACAGTTCTGTGCTAAAAAGAGAATTTAACAATAGGAACTTGTCTAAAATTTAAGTCAATCATAGATAAGAGGTTGATTTTATTTTTGCAATTTTTAACGAATTTATGTTTAATATTTGTTTGAGAAGAAATGGCTGAGCTGAGCATCGTTGTTTAAGGTCACACCATTTAGCCTAAAAACTGTAGTAAGATTGTGTAGGATTTGATTCCTTTTTATTAAAGTTTTAATTTTGATGTTTTTATGTATGAATCTGCTTCAATTTATCGTAATTTGAATCGAACTCAAACTCGACTTTCTTTTTGATTTTGAGGAAGTTGTTCAAATTTAATGATTTTGCAATTTGAAGTAAACGGCTTGTTTTTGATATTTTCGATTGACGTACCTACGTATTTTTTCTAACCCTTCTCCTTGACCACCTTAACATAAACTCCACTTTTTGAGGGTTAAGATTTTTTTCCCGTTGGCTTCAAGATCAACAAGTCTTCCAATTTTAGAAAAGCTTTCTTTGCGCAGTCTCCAATAAACTTTGCTCTTATAAGTACGTTATTTCAGTTACTCAGCTAAGTGCCTCAGAATTTATTTCTGAAGTTCAGTGTTCCCTTGACTTATATGTATATAATAATATGCCTGGAAAGAGAGTTTTGCAGACTGTTCTACTTTTTTAAAAGCCGAGTCTTTTATTTTAGGTTCAGAATTCATAGCTTAAATTGGTCGCCAGTATACCAGGATTTATGTCTGCCACTTCATACTCGTTGGCGGTTGGCGTTAATGGGCCATATTTTTTCGTCTTCGATAACGTTCGTTACTGTGAATGACCAGCGTTATCACGCCATGATTGTCGATTATTTTTAGACCGAATTAAGGTTAGGTTTTTTTTGTTGTAGTACCCGTAGCGTGATGGTTAGTGCGTTGGACTGTCATGCAAGAGGTCTTGGGTTCGATCCCTGCCTATGCCACCTAACTTTTTTCACGGGTACTGCCTCTTGCGAGGAATTGACAAATCTTCCAAGAGTAATTCTTGTCATGAAAAGTGCTTTCTCAAATTAGCCGTTCGGATTCGGCATATAAACTGTAGGTCCCTTCCATCTCTGACAACATTACTCGCACACAGGAATGGTTGAGAGTTGTAAGTCACTAGGCCCTGGTTCTTCATGGACTGTTGCGCCACCTAATTTATTTTATTTTTAAGGTTAGGTTTTAACAGGATGGTGCAATGAGCCAAACAGCAACGCTTTTCTTTTTGACTACGTTGAGATTGGTTTATGCCAACAAGTCAACAAGTTAGAAGAGCTCAGAGCCAATATTGAACACGAAATAGCGGCATTTCGGTCGAAATATGTGATCGAACTATTGACAATTGGGTCTAACGATTTATTGTGGCAAACGTGTCCGCGGAGGCCACATGAATGAAGTCGAATTCTATTCAAAAATGCTTTGATTTTACTTTAAGTCGTAAGTAATTGTTTGAAATATCTCAATCCTTATTGGAAAGCCTTATACAATTAAATAGTTCTCGGGTGTCTAAGCGACATGCTTATTTAGGCTTTCGTACTACCTATACAACTACTCAACATGATTAATATCATTTGTAGTCTTGAACAAATAGTTTGATTGTTGGTTTTGTTTGATGCTCAACAGGTCAATCCATTTGTACACACCTTAAATGTTTTAAAAACAAATAGTCAGTCAGGCTTACGTAAACCTTATTTTTTCAACAGAATATTCTTATCGGTAAGATACTATTCTTTCCTTAGTCTTTAAAAGATGCGTTGGCACGGTAGTTTAGACAACCTTCTTGATGAAACGAAGAATCTTATGCTCAAAAGTTCACCGTATGAAGACTCTTCTCATACTAAAAAGGACATGTTCTAAATGCTTAATGAGACTACACAATGTGTCTTCACTTGAAATTATGAATAAGCTTATTATTAAGTAAATTTCGTCAATTGAAAACTAGAAATAATTTGTTGATTATTCCACGCGAGTAAAGCCACGCGTCACAAAAAATCAAAATATCGCGACTTTCCAGGGGGTTAAGTATAGGTACATGAGTTAGTTGGTAAGCTTTCAAAAGTATCACCTGTGACTTTAACCAATATGTTTGAATTTATTTTCCAAATAACTTCGATGGTTTTTTGACGCTGGAATCGCTATTTGACAGAGAAATTGGTCGTCATTTATGTTATTTTGTAATTCAATTTAACAACTTGCAATAAATCCCGAATTACTCTGTACTAAATTAAAAAAAAAATCTTATGTTAGTGTCACTAGCCAACTGCATCGGTTTTAACCATCAATCTTCTATTTTAAATAGTGTTAACAGAAACGCCTAGTGATAGACAACGATGATAGGTTCAAAAGCAAGCAGCACCTATTGATATGCTTCTAATTAGTGTTCTTAAAAGAAAAAAAGAATATATTGAATATCTAATTATTACTATTATCGGCTCGAATGAAATCTGAACGAGCTATTTTACGGCGGTAAAAAGTAGTTTAAGACATTCTCCAGCCCAAAAAAAAAAATCATATCATAGTACTGCTTCGTTGCGACGTGAAGGACGGACAAACAAGCAAACAAACAAACTGCTTTTTCAATTTATAATATGGATATAGATTCATTCAATAATTAATACTTAGGGTTTGTTAGTATATCTTTCCATTCGTAACTACATACTCCTATCAATTCCGTCTTAAAACCTAATCAGTAAGTTTTCAAAATTCAACCTAACTCAATTGCACATTTTACCCTCTTTTACCCTATTTAAAGTTTTGAATTTTCAAAAACTCACCCTTCTATTTGTTTCCTACATGCATACTTTTCTCAGGTACTCTTTCTGCCTTGTTATAGTTTTTGGTTTTTTTTTTCATAAGTCACGATATCTTTTTGTAAATCCTAAATTATTATTATCTTCAATAATATTGATTAAAATCAAAATCAAAATCAGGATCAAAAATTATCCCTAAGATATACGATTCTATTTCAAAATTAAATCCGATTATATTCTGTGTATGGTTTTTTGTCAATTCAAAAACATCAAATGGCCAATAATTATATTTATATATCGAAATGAAATTCCCGTAAAATTTATTTTAAAATTCAATACAAAATAAATTAGGTCCTTTTGCCTTCATCTACATTTATGCTTCCTAAATACACACATACATATGGACATATACTTATATAATTATTCATCACCACTTTTCTATGTATGTATATGAAAATCCACCCACTCACGTGACATCAATATAATTATAACTTCTCACATATACACACAACTCATGTTCATCAAAAATCTATAAGTATATAGGTAAAGGATGGGCTTGTTGCTGATCCTGATGCTGTTGTTGTTGTATTTGGTGTAGTTTTTAAGAATATTTTATGGAAAGTATAGACTGCAATGAATATAGAATGCATAATGCAAGTGAAATCCATCATCAACTTTATGAAAAGTATCTATGGGTCTGGGTAAAGGAAAACAGGATCAACAGCACCCTCAGTAGCAGCAGTAATGTAGAAGGAGAACCATCATCACTCATCCATGTTATAGTAAACATCGTCAGCATCCATCTCCATCCATCTATCCAACCCAAACCCAATCCTAATTCCAGCCAGCTCAGGAACAGAGAAGCATCAACATCATCATCAAATCAAATTCACGTCGTGCTTATAACCCCTCAACATGAGAGGAATAATAATAATAGATCAGGGAGTCCCGGATTATCCTCATTTGCATCATCGAATCTAATCATTTATCCACATCGTCATAAGGTATATATACATATAAGTATACCTACCTACCACTCGTGAAATAAGGACAGGAGTTTGAGTTGGAGTTGAAGTTGGATAAAAATTGGACACGTTGTGTGTGTGTTTTCACTCTCTGACTGAGCTGACTAACTAACTGACTGATGGTAGTAACCTTTTTTGGGGTTGAATCTCTGTTTTTGATGTAAAGTGAGTTGAAAAACGTGACACAGATGCGAAGAGTATAGTTTGTGTCATGCCATTGTCGTGTGTCGTATATTTGTCCTCATCCTCTTTATCCTTTTTGGCGTTGTTGTCGTCTGGGCGGAAAAGGTCGATTTCCTGACCATCGTGTGCAGAATATTGTATATATTGTTACTCTCTATGGAGTTTACCTTCATATCGTATATACGACGAATATAGGGACTGAAACAGAAGTATTACTGATTGGATTAAGTTATAAGGGCCACAATCATGAGTATATTATACATGAACCCATGACACTTTACAAATCTCACGTGTATAATGTATTGTATACCTCTTGATTGGCATATGGGAAAAAATGTGCTCCTTTAAGCTTGCTTTTTTTTTTTTTGTTTAACAACGATAAAGATTCACAACTTTTTTTAAAGCAAACATTTGAAAAATCTGGGGTTTTCATTTTAGAAGCCGCCATCAAAAACCACCAATAGCCAAAAAGGTGTATGGTAGTTTTTGAAGGCAGTTTTACAATAGTGGGCTTGCTTATAGAAGAAGGTTTTAATTCTAGCTGAGAGTAGAGTTCTTAGAAGTTATAGTTTTATTTTGTATTTTGATGTTTATGAAGCTTTTGATAAATATTGAGGCTTTGGAAGCCTACACTATCCTTCTAGTCCTTTAGTTGGGCATTGTTGTCTCGTGCTGTTGTCTTTGAAAGTAACCTTAGAGAAAGCCAAAAACCTAAAAATATTTACTAGGGTAGAGATAATGGCCCACTCCTACTGCAGAAATGGAAGTAATACTCAATGAAGCAATACTCAATCTTTTATCTATGCACCTTTTTTGTAAAGGAACATGCTGCAAACAGCGACTTGAAGATGAGCCAGACCAGCCAATTCAGACACACACAAATATTCTACAGATTGCACTTCAACAGAACCTTTAACACCATAACAACAACAAATGGATAGACATTGTTCCACACATAACTAAGTCGGCTCGAAAACGGATGCTAGAGCAGGAGCAAGTTTCTTCTCTGAGGAACTCAATCTTGCCAACTCCTTCAGACTTCCCGATCTAAGCAGAGTCTTTCAAGCCGAAATATTGGCAGTGAAATACGTTGTAAAACAATTATGGCGCTATCACAAGCTGATTGATAGATTTCTTCCTTAACAATCAAATCGAAGTTTGCAAACTGTCCCCAAGAACTTACGATTTTAAGTTCGAAGCAGGTCACAGTGATGTGCCGGGAAATAAAAAAGCTGATGAACTGGCAGTAGTATATACTCAACCATATACACCCCGTATAGAATCAATTGAATGAAATGAATTAAAATGCATCATTGAAAACACGAAAACGACAAAAATAGTGAAACATTAAAAAGTCTTAAAACCTGTGTCACAGCCAGGAAATTGTGGCCCAACTTCGAGAAAACAAAATTTCGCTCGATTATGCAGCTAAAAACAAATTCTTAGGCAGACACCACTTAAATAATCTTGAAGAACTTGAAGACATTTCAGGAAGCAACTTAGGCTTCATTTATGCCTCTTATTAACTAGCACGGGGTTTCTAGGAAAATTCAGATCAAGTCGTTGAACATTGTTTAACTTGAAGATATTCCAATCAAAACCCTTTAAATGGCTAGAAAAGAGTTTCTAGCAAAATTTCGATAAATGTTTCCTTTCTTAGAAGAATTGGATCTTTTAAAAAGAATTGGATCAAGTTGTTGATTATTGTTTGAAAATTTCGATAAATGTTTCCTTTCTTAGAAGAAGTTGACATAAGATAAAGTCGTTGAACATTGATTGAAGAACTTGAAGATATTCCAAGAAGCAGCCTGTAAGGCTTCTTTAAGCCTCTTAATGGTTAGAAGTCGGTTTCTATCAAAACTTCTATAAATGTCGTTGAACATTGTTTGAAGAACTCGAAGATATTCCAAAAAGCAGCCTAAAACTCTTCATCAAAACCTCTAAATAGCTAGAAAGAGGGTTTCTAGCAAAACTTCAATAAATGTTACCTTTCTTAGAAGAATTTGCACTAAGATCAAGTCGTTGAACATTGTTTGCTCTCTTTAGGTTCGAAATTAACCTTTTGGTGATCGCTTATGCATTTAAGACATCATGCATCCACTTCTTTTTGTTGTTTTTTCTTGGGACGTAAGAGATCAGTTATATTTAAGAATTGTTGATTATCAATGTTAAGGCAAAACAGATGAAATCATTGCTTATTTTCAAAAATGTATAATCGATTAGAACAAATTCCCTTGAGCTTAAATAATAAAAAAATAAATTTAATTATTTTTCTAAAGCAATATTTTGATATTCTCAATCCTCCCTCCTATACAACATAAATTCTATTATTTTATCAATTTTAAACGAAAATTCTTCTAGGACCAAGACGTTCAATAACAAGAAACGAAGGGATACATTTATATAGAATAGAAGAGAATATACGAACCTTCAGTAAATTACATGTCCAAAATAAGATTAATCAATCAAAATGGGACACAAAATTTATTACATAAAGTAAAATTGAAACATTCATTTTGAATTCAATGTGTAGTACTAGTAAATTGTATAGTGTAGCTATATTGGGTTCAAGGATCAAGAAAAAGGATACTAAACATAGACATACCAAAAAAAAGGATAATCGAGTTATAGAAGAAAGATAGAGAGAGAAGTTGAGAAGTAATCCCCGGGAGACATTAACTGATGTATGGTGGGTCAAAATAAGCATTTTGTTTATTTTTGTTTGTCTTTTTGGTTCTACCCTTAGGGAAGGATTCTATATTATGACAATATGCTATATTAATGTGAAGAAGACACTTTTGTATGTAATTTTGCTTGGTATAAGAAATTAGTTTTGATAGAGAAGCACTTGTCATTCAAATGACTAAATCTCTCACCATTCAATAATATTTTGATCAAACGGCAGATTTAGATTAGATTTTGTATCCAGAGACAGAATTAATAAAACTTGTGGACAAAATTACGTTTTTTTTCCTGTTGCTTAGTCCTGAATGCGAAAATCGCCTCTTAACTTTTACATCAGGTTTTTCAATAAGATTTTTAAATTATGTCCCTTTAAAAATGCCAAAGACAGTCAAAAACAGGGTTTTTAGAGTTAAGTTAAATGTCAACATTTTCCTTAACAATAAATTGTATGATGATTTTTTAAAGTAAAAATCTTTGTCTTCTAAATAAATTTCTATTTCTGGAAATTCTCATGAGTATGAGTATCCATACATGAAGTTCTAAGCAAACCAAAAATTTAATAAAAGGTGCTTAAATTTTAAGGGCGGATGTTGATTCTTAATATAAGACAAATTATTTCGGAAGTTATTGTCATTTCTTTTTATTATAATAATATTGGTATGATTTAATTATGGATGGAACAAAATATTGGCCGAATGGCCGCCGCGACCTCGGCGGCACATCTCCATCCGATGCATAGTCCACATTTTCGATGACGCTGAGGCATAATCGAGGTTCTATGCCCTTATGGGGTTTATCGACGTACACCTTTTCTTTCAAATACCGCCAAAGAAAGAAGTCCAAAGGTGTCAAATCACTTGATCTAGGCGGCCAATTGACATCGCAACCACAGGAAATATCACGTCCAGTGAATTTGTTGCGCAACAGAGCCATTGTTTCGTTAGTTGTTTGGCAAGTGGCACCGTCCGGTCCTGTTGAAACCAATAAAACCACATATCGTGCACATCCATATCACTCATTTCGGGCCATACAAAGTTCGTCATCATCTCACGATAACGAACACAGTAACTGCCCGATCGGCCTCATTTTGGAAAAAATACGTCTCGATGATGCCGCCAGCCTATAAACCGCACTTAATAGTCGAACAGTAACTCTTGTTGTGTGTTAATTGGTTTTTCAACAATCACTCTTAGATTATCATTTGCCCAAATTGAGCAATTCTGCTTATTGACGAATCCACTGGGGTGAAAATGTGCCTCATCACTGAAGAGTTCTTGAGTCAATTGCAAGACTTTATGCATAAAGTTCATCAACGACGAGCGTGAGAGGTGCATTGAGTTGGACGGCTCTTCAGCCACACTAGCGCGAACAGCAACAATACTCGTATTTTCTGTTGAAGATCAACAGTTTCTTCTCAATCAACAAGCATTTATATTGAGCTTAAACAGTGGTTGAAGCTGCTTTCTATTTACTTGCTTCTGACTTAACAGTCTGTGGTGTCTTCAGCATCATCCTTAGAAATCATTACCAATAACGAAATCCTAAAATGTAAAATAAATCCATCTAAAAAAAATCCTACCACTGTTGAACGGAAGTTTTAAAAGGAATTTGCAGGCCTATCACGAATTCCATCGTAATAGGAAACTTCTACGAATTCCTAGAAACCGTACCACGAAATCCGTTCGTAAAGCAAACTTTTATGAGATTTTCCATTTCGATTTTTTTTTCTGGATTTGTTAAAATTTTTAGAAACTGTGATGTGATGACTGAATATAACAAAACTTTTTGTTAAAGTCTTAAAAAAAGTATCTCGGGCTTCACTATCGGTTAAAATGTCACTAAAATTTTATAAAAAAGGAAACATTTACCACACTTTTTTGCATTGATTTCTTGAAACCAGTTGGTTCAGTTTTTTTTCATTATAATTTATTAAATAATTAAACTTAAAACAAAACTTATTCAAAGCTTAATTCTCCCAAAGAGGTATTTAATTTTTATAACCACATACGTAAATATAAAACATGTTAAATATCTATAGGTTTATCTATACTAGGTATAAGGAATTTCACATTGAATTATCTCTTATTCAGGTTTTAGCCTTTCAATTCGTCCCCATCTAGCTATCAAAACCAACAATATAATATACCCAAATTTTATGTCTTATATAGAAACACGAAGTAACTTAATATCTTCTTCTTCTTCTTGTTCTTCTTAATTTTGTTTGTTGTTGTTTTTATTACCCAACCAATCTACTCATTTCATTAATGATTCATGATTTCATTGCGCTTACCAACACCGTGTGTTTCGACTTATATAGAACACCTTAAGGCAGAACATTTCAATGCATAATTAATGTTTTGAGAACACTTTGTTGTTATACCTGGTATACATTCCTTTAGGGGTTTGGAAGGGGGAGGGCGGGGGTGATGAAGACATTGAAATTTTGTGCGTATATAACAAGTAAACGCATATCAAAAAAAATATCTATATTGTAAGTTGCCATTAACCTACTTTGAATAATTTAAGACGCACAGTATAGGTACATATACCTACATACATCAATCGATTAAATTTGTACTATAGGTACCTATAAAGAATGTGGGAGTATGTACATAGTGTATTATCAAGTCCCATTATTCTTAAATCCTTGAAGGAACTCACATCGTATACCTTGTTTTTTCTTCTATAAATCCTATTCTCATTCAATTTTTCATTTTATTTCTGGAAAAAAGTCCATATAAAGCTTGTTTTCTGTTGCTGCGATTCAAAGTCCTTTTTATTTAGGTTTCTCATGGTATCTTTCTATAATACTGGGTATTGATAGTATTAAGGATAAATATATAAATATTTCTGAGATGAAATAAAGAATCATTATGAATTAATGGGCAATTGTAGGTTAGTTATGTACCTTAATAAGCCCTGGTATAGTTTAAAGACGATACAGAAATAAGTCGTTATAATGTCCTTGAAGTTTCAAAAATATCCTGGTAATTTTCTTTTTTTTTTTCTTAAGTATAGAGTTTAAATCTCAGGAAATCACTGCTAACAGTGTACTGTACATACATATGTGAAATGATAAAAGCAAACACATCCTTCCTTTTTGGGGAGAATATCCTTCTCTAATTCTTGAATTTATGTACAATCCTCTAAAAACTCATGTCGATATATTTTTCTTTTTTTTTCCATCCTCTTCTTTATCTTCATACAATATACCACTTACGTATCTATGTACTTTTCTTTTATTGTTATTACATTGTAAGACAAAACACAGTTAGGCGGAAATTGAAGCCAGTATCTAATTCCATAGATATTGCTTTAACAAGGAAACAAGAATATAGGATATGGGATATATAGAAAGTTACAAGGTTCATAGATATGGTGAAGGATATAATACAGTTTATGTTAAATTTTACGGAAAATGTTCAAATCTTGAGTATTTTTTTACGACATAAGTGAGAATAGAATTTCCTTATAAGAACAAAAAAAAAATCGCACTATTTTTAGATTTTCAACAACTTTTATTCAAAATGTTTAAAGAAAAATTTCAAAATTTTAAGCCAAAACCTATTTTCCCAAACAGTTTTCCTAAATCCGACGTAAAAATCAACTTAATTTTGTCTCAATTTTCGAATTATAGTAAAAATATATATTTATTTTTAATTTTTCTTTTTGTCAGATGTGAAAAACCTTCAACTTAAACATAAATTACCTTTAAAAAGAAACGCTCTTTTCTCTTTTATAATTTTTTTTTGCGTGGAAAATCTTTAATTTCATATTTGTGTTCCTTTTTCTTACTTCTTAAGTTACTCAGGTGTACCTGTAGGTTGTCACATAGATCCCTTTCTTTTAAGCTCTATGTTTACCTAATGGTTGTCACATATGTAGGTCCTTTTCTTTTCAGCTCAGATTTTTCTAAGTCTCACAAAATTTTGAAAATCTCCAGTTTGAAGAGTTTTAAATTTTACCGGACCTTTTCTTTTTAGATCTATGTGTACCTGAATGTTGTTACTTAGGTCCTTTTCTTTTCAGCTCTATGACGTGTACCTGAAGGTTGTCACTTAGACCCTTTTCTTTTTAGCTTAGCTTTTTCTAAGTCACAACAAAATTTTGAAAATTTCCAGTTTGATGTTTTAAACTTTACCGGAAGATTGTCACTTAGGTCCTTTTCTTTTAAGCTCTATGTTTACCTAATGGTTGTCACATAGGTCCTTTTCTTTTCAGCTCAGATTTTTCTAAGTCTTACAAAATTTTGAAAATTTCCAGTTTGAAGAGTTTTTAACTTTACCGAAAAGTTGTACCTAAAAATTTTCTTTTCAGTTCAGAACTTTCTTAGTGTAACAAAATTTTGAAAATCTGTAGTTTGAAGAGTTTTAAATTTTACCGGAAGGATGTACCTGAAGGTTGTCACTTTGGTCCTTTTCTTTTAAGATCTTTGTGTACCTGAAGATTGTCACATAGGTCCCTACTTTGTCAGCTCTATGTGTACCTGAAGGTTGTTACTTAGGTCCTTTTCTTTTCAGCTCTATGACATGTACCTAAAGGTTGTCACAGAGGTCCTTCTCCATTTCAGCTAAGATTTTTCTAAATCTTAACAAAATTTTTAAATTTTCTATATCAATACAATACACAATAATTCTCACAGAAATACATTTGAAAAACATGCAACTAGTATAATTTGGAAAATTCAAGCTCTTCAATATTTGTTCTTAAATTTAGATACAAAATCTTCAAAATCCAGAAAAAAATGTATGTTCGTAATTCAAAGAAGAAATCTTCCTAACAATGTTGTTATACTGTATGATGTTTGTGGAAGTCCTTATGTAAAAACCATTATCATCACCTTCCCTCACCTATGTCCCATATCTATCTTTATAACCTAATCGTCTATAGAATGTCTTTTTGGTTTTCTTTTCCTTCCCGACAACAAAAAAAAGATTCGGTGCCTCATAAAATGTTACACGACCGTGGTAACCATACAAACCATAAAAATATAGATAAATCTAAATAGCAAAAACACCAAATCTCTCTCTCCCACACACACACACACACATTACCAGGAACTCATCAACCCCAATACCAAAAAAGAAAAATCCTTTAACAGAGTCAAAAAAGTATGTTAACAGATTTGTTTTATATTCACGTTTTTTGCCTCCTTGAAGTATCCTTTTTCTTTTTGTTGCTACACATATCGTTGTCATCATTGAATGTTGTAAAAATGTTCATTCGTCTATATACCTATTCGAATATCATCGTTCAAGACATTGTCGAACAAAACACTCCAGGGCTGGATTATAACAAGATTTTTACAAAATTTTAACTTTTTAAAGACGTTTAATAAGAAATATTTAACAAAAAAGTAGGCGTGGCAGTGGGTTATACATTTTGAATGGCAACACGGAAAGAATTCTTAGATCAGATCAAGAAAAATAAGCTACAAATCACGAAAAATGAACCCAGTTTCGGACCTTGGCTTCGAAATAAGTAAATTGCTACTTTTTGTTTGCAATTTCATAAAATTAGCAAAATGAAGATATTGACACTCAAAAATCATATTTCACTACATTTGAGTAGCAATAATTCGACCGAGGAAATCAAATATTTCAAACAGCGAATTGCAATTTGATATCAATTTGTATCAATTTAATGTTTGTTTTTATCGTGAATTTCAGCAGGAGTTTGTAGATTGAAATTGTTTTCTTGTAGATTATGATTCGTTTTTTGAAATACCTACACACACAAGTGGTAAATTTCAACCCTTGTTTTCTTAGACTGCGACAATATACATAAGTTTGCAAATGACAACTAATGTTTTGCTACTTCTTTTTTTTAAATTGCAACTTTTGAGTCGTAATTTGAAACAGTTTCTGCAGCAATTTGTAGCTTTTAAAGATTAATTTACTTTCCATTTTCAAGCAATCATGTAGAGATTCAAGAACAATTTTTTGCAAAATCAACAATCTTCATTAGTATTTTACAACATAAACTTATTCTAATAAATATGATTTAAAATCATGAAAAATATAAACCAGCATAAGTGTTCACTGTTCATATATGCGTTTCGCCCCGATGCAATGGTTGGGCTCATCAGAAGATAACCATTACACCTTGTCTTGACGCATACTTTCCCGAATAAATCGAGACTCCATATAATCCGAGCTGCATAGAGCAACTGCGAATTATACAGTTGCTACAAATCTTCAAAGAAGACACACTGTAGCCACTTTCATTTCCCTGCTAACTTGAATATTTATATTGTGATTATATTTTATTGATTTGAGAATTGAGAATGCTTAAATCACCGCATACATTTCGCAAAACAAGATTAATGAGTAGTCAAATTAAATTATTCCCCTAAAGTAGTAGATTACGACTCAAAAGTTGCAATTTACTTTCATTTCAACAAGCTCGAATTATAACTTTTGATAATAATTACCAAATTATAAAATTTTGTATTTTACGAAGATTTGAATGCTGAATTACAATTTTCTCATTCATTTTATAATAAAATCGTCTTGATTTACTAAAAAAAGGGTTTTCGTAAATTGCAACCTAAAATTTAGCAATTAGTGATTTTTCAATTCTCTCCGTGAAGGCCTTAAGTATTGTTTGATTTGGAAAAGAACTCAAAATAGGGCGTGGTAGTGGGTGGGCTTTTAGTAATTCATCTTAGCCTTTGTGGTTGTTTTAAAAACACACATTTTGTAATTTTTTATTCAATCGAATTGAACTACATGGGACCAAAAAGATCAAACAGTTTCAATCTAACCGCCGCGGTTCCAAATTCACATCTAGAGCCATAATAATCCGCCACTGAGAACCGGGTTCAGTCTTTTAAGGTATACTGCCTTCTGTTTTTGTTTTTTTTTTCTCTTCGACTTTTGAACGCCAACAACGACAACGACGACAACGTCGACAACCTTTTTTCAAGGGAACATTTTGTGGAAAAGCCATTCTTGTTTCTTCCTTCCTTAATGCTTGTGTAACGGCAATTACAGTACATCTCTCTACTGAAATTCGCTTCCGGGCAATCTTTTCTTTTGGCATTTCAACCGCTATACCTTCTGCCTGTTTTATATCTAAATCTAAATATATTTCTATATACATATAAACTCAACCCCTTGGGCTACAAAATCCACCTTTTCTTTCAAGGAACAAGGAACGAAGGTATAGAAATAGATAAAGAGAAGAGAGTAGCAGCAACCAGTAGGTAGTAGACATAAGAAAATTACAACCAGCATTTGGTACTCGGCATCCTTGTCGCGTCTCGTCGTCCTTGTATAGCCCCAAAGGGATATACCTACCTACTCGAATCTACCTAACCTACCTACCTTATACTTGCTTTGAATAAGACATAGATAGATGTATCTATGGAAGAAGATGGCTTTGCTTTGAGTACGGTTCACCGCCAGACATGGTTGGAAAAAGAAAGAGCTTCTGGTGGAAGGATATGGGTGGGTTGTTCAAGGGCGCGGTAACTAGCTTCTTCAAAATGTTATAAGGGTGGCCTGCCCACCTACTCAACCCATCTACCTACTATAAACATTACATCCTTCTCAGCAAATTGCAAGGTAAACCAAATGAACAATTCCATTAATATATCGCGCGAAAAACTTTTCTAAGAGGGGGCGGGCGGGGAGACAGATGACTTTTTCTTCTGTAGAAAATTTAAATTCCCTTAACCTAATTTGCGACTAAGTGCGGGAATGCGTTTTGGAAAACCCAACAACAAAAAATAAAAGAAACTTTGGTGCTTGTCAGGAAAACGCTGTTGATTGAATGTGTAAATTGCACACAGACCGAAATACCGCTTTTCTTTTTCTTCTTTAGGAAAAAGTGACATTTTTCTTTGTTTTAAAAGAAAATCCCAAATGAATTCATGTCTTCGTTTTCTTCTTCTCGTTTCTTCAATTTGAATTTTGACTCTTTCGTCTTATGTTTTCACAGAAAAAGTCTGACATTTTTTGTGTTATTTGTTTTTGAAAAATATTTACTTTTCGAAAGAGAATGAATATTAATTTAAAATAATAATGTTTTTATTTTTATTTTGTAAGTTTTGTTTGAAGTTTTTGTATTTTGAAGAATTTTTAAAATTGTTTTAGCCTTCTTTATAGACATCAGAGTTTTAGAGTTGGGGTGAGAAATTCAATGTCTGGAGGTTTTTATTTTTATTTTTATTTCTATTTTTGTCTTGGTTTTTATTTGATTAATGGGAAAGTTTTTTCTTTTGTGATATTGTTTTGAACAGTAAGAACTAGAAATTTCGAGTTGTAGTTTTTGTAAACTTGGTTTTGTAGATGTTGTAAAAATTGCTTGATGACAAGTTTGAAAAAAATTTAAAGAAATTTACACCACTGACAACACTTGAATTGCAATTAAGTCTAACAATTTGTACGGTAAAGTGGACCAAGAAGCTTTTCACATAAGTATATTACAGTTATTTTCTAGTTTTTAAGGAGAAGAAGCTTTTCCACAAAATCAGATCGTTTATTTTTGAGCTGTCGGTAAAACCAGTTCAAATATTTGTATTACCAACATTGGTTTAAATCAGCTTTCAGAGCTACCGAAATGTCAAGTTAAAAAAGGAAACAAATGTTTTAATATTTCTTTCCGCCACTTCCACGTCCCTTTTTAACTAAGCTTCAGTTTAAAAAAAAAGTAATAAGATCTGTTTTAAGCAAACTACTGATTTTTATATCAAAACTTATTTTTTTTCAAGCACACCTGCTTTCTCACACCCCCTAAAAGAGTTTTTGAAATTAAAGTTTGTTAATGGTTTAAGAACGAAAAATATCTTTAATATTTAAAGTAAAACGTTTGTTTTACTTTTTTGATTACTATCAAAAATGAAAAAAAAAAACGTTTTTTTTTACCAATATCGTTTATAAATATCATCCGATAAGTAAAATAAATTGATACATAGACAAATCATCGTCTACTTAAGTTGCTTTGACTTTTGCAAAACCTTACGAATTAAACTTATGCTACTTTACAAAAGGTCATAACTTTCTTGTTTAAAAAGGTTTATCAACGAGGGTAAAAAAGAAATAAATTTGTAAAGAGAATATATATAAAAAAATGATTAACAGCTGAAATCCTTTTTTTTGTATATATATTCTCTCTACAAACCTATTTTCTTTTATTCATCGTTGATAAATCTTTTTAAGTTCACTTAAGAACCTTTACCTTTTGAGCACAGATATAAACTATTGAAGACGGAAATATTGGATTAGTTTAAATTTAAATTAGTTTAAATTTATAAATAAATCCACAGACTCCTGACTCCAAATTTTGTAAATAATTTTGGACCATGCTGAAGAACTAGTTGAAAATCAATTATTTCAAATAAGAGAGCTTCAGAAGATGCACAAGAATCAAGGACTACAAGACTACTTGTTTTAAATTCGCAAAAATTTTAAATGTTTTTAAAGTTTTACATAATTTTTTTATATGTTGATTCCTCTTTATAAAAAAATCTTATTTTAGTTAATTATTTAGAAACACCCTGTAAACCAATTTTCGTAAAAATCGCTATTTTTATAGCCTTGGAAATTCCATTTAAAGACAAAAATTATAGCAATATCTTTAATCGTTGAAATGTTGTGATTTTTGAAAAGGGGAAATGTCATTTCGGACCACAGTGCGGCTTGAGCCTCAAATATTCCATCAGCTTATTCCAGTTTTGGAATACTCTATAACATTTCGGCCGGTATTTTACGAATGAACACAATCGAGCGATCTTGTCGCATTAGATATGAGCCTTAACATAGCTCCACAAAAAAATAGTCTAGAAGCGTTACATCGCTTGATCTAGGTGGCCAATTAACCGACAATTGATGAATTCATAGAACTCGCCTCTTACCGTCTTGTTCAAAACCACACATTCGGCAATTTAAGCTTATGTTCGACCAAAACAAGGTTTTTTATCATCGCACGGTAGAGCTCAGCATTCACAGTAACGTAACGTTGCGATTCTCATCATATTAAAAGAAATACGATCCATTCTGACAGCTCATAATCGTAGCCTAACAGTGAAATTTGTTGGCTCCTGGCTGCTCTTAACTCCAAATACCTCAGTTTTGCTTGGGTCTGGGGTTCAATCCCTGCTTGTGCCATCTACTCGTAAAGTTGTTTTCAAGGGTACTGCCTGTGGTGAAGAATTGACAAATCCTCCAAGAGTAATTCTTGTCATGAAAAGTGTTTTCTCAAATTAGCCGTACGGATTTAGCATACAAATTGTAGATCCTTCCATTCCCGACAACATTACTCGCACTCAGGAATAGTTCAGAGTTGTATGTCACAAGGCCCTAGTCCCTAACAGATTTTTGCACCACCTTATTTATTTTAAATTGTGTTTCAGCATAGTTTCGTGTGTTATTGCCACTATACGCCTTATTATAGGCAACGATGATATATCTAAAGCACTCAGCACCTAATAATATGCTACTAATTAGTGTTCTAAAAAACAAAGAATATATTGAATATATAATTATAAGTGCTACCCCAAATCTACTAGAATGAGTTGAGAATGAGATTTTTTACCGTGGTAAAAAGTAGCCTAAAACACTTTCCAGCCTCGCAACTACCTCCACACAAAAAATCATGTCATAATATTGCACCGTCGCGACGTGAAAGACTGACAAACAAGCAAACAAACAAACTGACTTTTGTATTTACATTATTAGTATAGATTTGATCATAACATCTTATTTTGAACAAACTCTATTTTTCAATCTTCACGACTAAATGTTTTTAAATTCAAAACCCTACTCATATTTTTTTCATCTAATACATAGTCCACCCTCTCTGTTTTGCTTTTGCCTTGAAAAACCTACATCAAAATGATTTTAAATTTGTATTTTTTCTGGAAAATATTAAGATACCATCTGCATGTTTTCATATATATGTTATGTATAGTATATACTATACAAATGATACATAAACCCACAAATATAAAAAAGATTTAGTTGCCAAAAAAAACCTTATTCTTGTTCATAATTACTCTGCCAACAAGTGACATTTCAAAAGAAAACTTAATTACATCCCATATATATACCAAGACTAAAGAAAAGGACGAACAAGACGAAAGGATCTTATATCCCATTGCATCATCATCGTATAATAATACCCAACCTATTTCATCACAGCGTTATGTAGTCCTTGTTGTAATAGTCGTCGTCGTCATCATCGTCCTTCTTGTAAGGTTGTTGTGTTGTAGATGGGTAGGTGTATGTATGTATATAGTCCTTTTGAGAATTACATCAACAATATAATTACATGTTCTATCCTATTTAATATAATCCAAATAAAAATAAAAAAAAACTCGACCACATTATCCACGCTTTCATCGCCGCCATCATCATTATCATTATTATCATCGTCATCATAATAATCATTGCCGCCTGTGTGTGTAGTCAAAGACATGATGCCACACTTTATGTCAAAAAATATATATGTATGTATATGTATTCCTTTTACCCTCGAAACGCAAATAAAAATATTATCACAGGATCACAAAGGACACAGGTTTCTTGTTTTTTTGTTTTTTTTTATTTTACATAAAAACAACAACAACCACAACAAAATCAAACCTAAAGACAGTGCTTTCTCCCATTTTCTCGTCCTTTTTTTAGCTGTCAAAATAGAAAAACAAAAAACAACAACCTAAACATGACAAGTTAAATAAAATGACAATGACTGAAATATCTATCTAAATCCATGGGTGGTAGATGATGGTCTATATGTAGATAGTTTTTTTTTTGTAAAGAGGATACAAGGATACAAGGACATAGGACGATGATTACAATGACTATGATGTTATCATTGTATCTATATTCTAGATGATGTGTACCGTTTTTTTAGACTCTGTAAAGTATATGTATGTTGTGTGTTATTATATCATCATGAGGAGTAAAAATATCAATCTGTGGGAAGAATGCTCCTGTCACTATGACAGTTAAGACACTTTAACGTCACAAAGGGTCGTCGTGTCGGTTAGTTTGTTGTTTTTCATTTTGGGTTTGAGTTTGGGTTCAGGTTGGATTTAACGAAAATTGAAAGAAAAAAAAAAAAAAGAAAGGTCAAAAAACGTCACCCGCGCTATTATGTCATCATCATAT
The DNA here is from genome assembly GCA_920104205.1 of Eupeodes latifasciatus. Lineage (NCBI taxonomy): Eukaryota > Metazoa > Arthropoda > Insecta > Diptera > Syrphidae > Eupeodes > Eupeodes latifasciatus. The sequence continues at coordinate 186,642,153 of OV049924.1, forward strand.
ACATACATCCTTAAACTGTCATACCATCAACATTCACATTTAAACCCCTCTGACGTACACCGTGCGCCGCCGCCGGCCGCCCGCTCGTTCCACCAATACAAAAGATATTGCAGACGATAACTTAACCCTTCATCATACTGTTGATAGAAAGAATCTTCTTCATCTGACATTCCATTCATTTATGTACTTTGTATAAATATTCCATAAGGACATGCCGAGAAGAAGATAAGATAGATAAAAGAGAACAGAAAAGAACCGAACCATAAGCCATCAGCCATGAGCCATGAGCAGGAGTCAGATCCTTATAAAGCAGCAGTAGTTATATACGAGTATATGTATCTAGATCTACTATGGATATGGAACAGAAATCTCCATTAAATATTCAATACCTGTGAATGACATATGAATGGGATATTTTGAGTAATTTTTATCTTTCAGGATTTCACATTTTTTCTACTTTCGTCCTTATTTTTCGTTGCTACTCAAGCCATTCAATGTGACAGAGGCAGAGAGTGCAAGAGAGATATATTGGCCTGCTGCAAAGGATTGAAATTAATCTATTTAGAAAGACAAAAATAGAAAATCTTTTCTCTTCTTTTGAACCATAAATGTATCTATAAATTTATCTATATATATAAATGTATATTGCGAAGAAAGAAAAGGATATAATACAAACAGCAATCAAAATTTTATGACTTGAGAGATTTTTCTGAAGATGGGAGATGCGGGGATCTTCATATTCTAAATATTCATGAAGTGTTAATATTAAATATTTTCTTCATCATCATCACCATCATGACACGCGGAATGAAATGAAAGATAAAGAAATTGTTCAAAAGAGAGAGATAGACAGCAAAATTATTATCCTTAAGGCGTGTTTTGAATAAATGAATAAATTATTATTCAAAAAAGAAGAAAATAAAGTAACTATGGTAAATTAATTCTTGGTATTTGAAATCGAGGTGATTCTTTAACTTTGTTTTCAATTAAAAAAAAAACGGTTCTGATTGAAATTTGTATTAAATGGTCACTATAATTTTGATTGATGTTAATATATACGTCCTCCGCCTCCCCGTCTAACTAAAGTCCACTAGCATTTAACTTTTCAGCTTAAGAAATATCTTGAAGAACGAAAGCTTCTTAATGACAGACAGTCCGAACAGTGGAACAAATCTTTACATCATTTTAGAGAAAGCAAGATTATTGACTTTGATATTTCAAAGGCATTTGATAGAGTTTGGCATCAAGCTCTCTTATCGGAAATGCGTGCATTTCGTATTGATAAAATCTCTTTCTGTTGAGTTTGAAATTACATTTGGGATCGTTCAATTCAAGTAGTATTGGATTGGGGATTAAACCTGATGTCCACAAAATTAATACTGGTGGGCCACAGGACTCCATTTTGTCTGTGTATGATAAGCTCATTTGACTCTGATGTTGACAGCTTTGTCCAACGGGTAATCGAAACCCGTGTAAAATGTAATGCTTCTACAACTCAATGTTATCTACTTTCGCAAAAGCGTATCGAGGAAACTAAACGGCTTTCAATTATACAAACCATTTCCTGTGGAGTGATCACACATTTTACATCGCCAAAAATACTTCTTAATGCTTAGGTTTTCTTCGACTTCTTCGACTGTTGAAGAAGTCTTAAACCCCGCCGGATCTGGTTAGAATGTACAAAGCTTTTATTCGTCCTAAACTTGAGTATAATTCTCATATTTGGGCTGATTCCCCAATAACTTATTTGAGTTTTTTGGATAGGATTGAAAAAAAAACTAAAAATGAAATCGTTCTCTTATCGAGACATTTGCTTCTCTTGAAAATAACCGGTTCCCTTCCTTCCCTCAAACAATTCAACCTTAATATCCGTACTTGTAGGAGTTCTCATCAGTTTACCCTGAGCCCAAATTCGGACGTATTGTTAGGTATAGGTATTATTTCTTTAGCCGCACTACACGAATGTGGAATGCTTTACCAGGCTTAATATTTTCCACTTATTACAATGTGCAGACATTGAAAATTATTAAAGAAATGTGGACTTATTACTGTTACTGCCCATAGACCACACCAAATAGTGAATTTTATAGGATTTAACGATGTCTCAACAATGGCTTGTGGATTATGATCATTCCAAAAAATGTTGCTTATTAATGTTCCTATTCTATCAAAAATTAGCTTCATCATACGGATCGGCAACCATCTCATATTGGGCCTATTCACCAAAAGTGCTTCAATTCTCGCACAAACAGTATTTTTTAAGCCTACAAAACAATATATCTTTCTGCAAAACCTTCCATAAAGTGGATGGGCATAGGTCCGATTGTTGAGCACTATAGTAGATGGACTTATTCGGGTCTTCTTCGATACTCTGCTCTACAGCCGGAAAGAAAACACACATTTGCGGTTTGAATGTTGGACATATACTGAAGAAGTGGAGACAATCTTCTTTTGATTTTAAATTACATAGTGTGCAAAATTATTTAAAACTACCAATGTAAAGATTGCCGTTTAATCGAAGAATTTCGTATCTTGCCTTAAATATTAGAGATATACATATAGTCAATGCTTAGCAAATTTTGGAAATATTTTCTGCCACCCAGATTATAATTAAGCAGACAGGCGGTAAACTATCCTGCTGTTTCCAGTTCGTGTCGAATTAAATCCTCATACTTTCGTTTAACGCAGGATAATTTTTCTTTAAAATGGTTTATGTTTTTGTAACTCTACATCTAATGTCTCTCTCCACAAGCATTTGCAATAGACTGCCATCTTGCAAACTACCAGTTCTTGTTTCACAGCTTATATAAGATATAAGAGCATTTTTCTCGAAAGTCTTGCATTTGGATATATGGTGCAGATCCTGATTATGTAGTCACCTTGATACCTTAAGACCTTGATATTTTTGGAAACCTGGTTCCAAAATTTTGTAGCTATATATTTATATTTGTAAATGTCTTCATATTCATCAACCAAACTTGAGGAGCATAACATAAAGTTAATTTTACAATTAAATCAAAAATTTTAAAAGAAGTTGAAAGAATTATACGTTTGTTCGAAAAGGTATTTTTCCATGTTAGATTTACCAAGCCTTGCAAACTTTTGACTTTCTCACCTATATATACGAGTAGGTGTTTTTTGTAATCTAAAGTTTCAGACCTAGATATTGTATCTCGTCTGCTGTTCGAGGATCATTGTAGCTCCATTTTCTTATATTCTGGCCACTTAAATTTCAAATGAAGACCATTATTTTGGATTTATCAATGTTTATAGTAAGTCTCCATTTCATGCAGTAGGTTGATAATCGGTTAATCATCAATTGATATTCTTCTACTACCATCAATATATACCAAAATTGTACTACTGTGCTTTTAAGAACTTAGACAACTTAAGAACCAACTTACGTCTTGAGCTTTTTTCATGTAAGAAGATTGTTAAGTTTTCGTTCATTCCAATTTTGCACACACTTGTTTTAATCAAAAGCACTAATAAATCTACATGCGTATTGCGTATACCTACTTATCTAATATAACTTTATCATGTGCCCCACACACAGTTTTAAGTGATGTTTATATCTTTGCCTACATGGTTCCATGACCCTAATTAAACTTAAATGGTCACAATGGGAACTCAAAGAACTGAAAAAAAAAATAATCCCCTCAAAACCGACAATCTAAATTAAAACATTATAAATGTATAAATTTGCAATTAAATTTTCTACAGACAATGACCTCTTTGAAAGTATTTTTTCTCACTGTATACTAGAACAGTACATAATTGACGGTTTTATAAACATTCTAACTATCGTTGTTTTCGAAGACTGTTTTGTATATAAATTCTATATACTTTGTACTGTATAAAATATGTAATTGGTGGTGACCGCTTTTTTCAAATAATGCATAAACAAAAGAGTCGTTTATTATCTGTGAACATACAAAAAAAAAAAGCAAAACAAAAATATATTGTATCCAAAAGATAAAAGCTTTTCCTAGAATAAACCTTCACATACATTTTTACGTTACACATGGCGTATACGTAATCTTTTTTTTTTTGTGTTTTGTTAGATCTCTTGACCACAATGAATATTTTATTAGATGAGAACAAAAAAAAATCTGTGATAAACAAATTTAAGAGCTAAACAAATATGTGCTTAGGTATGTACAAACACAAGTAACAACGAACGCACCACATTTTTGTCTGTACTGTAAACACACTAATTCGAATTGTAAACATAATTTTTCACACAATAAATTATCGTTGAATTTTTTAAGCTCATGCTTTTGGTTTAAGAGAGATGAAAAACAAATTAGAAAATAATGAAAATGATGTTCCGATTTTTGTATCATAAGGGTAATTTATGCGTTAGTTAGAAAAATATAGGTAACGGATTTCAAAAGATGGTTATCATTCGACACAATTCACCACACAAAAACTTGTGTTTTAATTTAAAATTCAAACTTTCACTAAGATACATTTTTTTTCTTTCAACACGTTAATATTTTTACTCAATCTTAGGTTTTTAATTTTCACACCTGACATAAATGAAAAGTCAAATAAAAATTTAAATTTAAGTTTGTGTCATACACGTAACATAAATTTTGGGATTATCACAGCTATTTTCTGATGTAAGGTTATTGTAATTTGAGATTCATTATGAAAGTACGATACAGGAATATGATATAACCGACTAACTAAGGGTATAAAAGTGGGAATCTAATATCGGGTCTTCCAATAAGAACTTGACAATTTTGAATTTAATTTGTGAACGCAGCCTTTCATTGATTATCCAACTGTCACTGTCAATTTATTCAGTAACCTCCACATTATTATCATGGTTGATTTCTATTCATAAATGTTTTTAATGTACTTCAAGCCGATTGTAACGTTTTTAAAAAATCTTTAATGGTTTGCGTTATAATGATTAAACACGTTGTTTTGAATGTCTATACATTTTAATGAGTGGGAAATATTGAACCTGGTAAAACATTCCACATTCGTGTAGTGCGGCTAAGGAGAGAATCCCTGTACTTAACAGCACGTACGAAATTGAACTCAATGGTTTACGGATGAGCATTCTTAGAAGAAAGGTTAGGGTTGCAATTTGATATTACAATAGAGCACTGTTTAAGACCATGCTCTTATTTATAGCGCTCTTTTCAATTGTGTCCAACGGCTTAAGTACATAATTGGGGTAAGATCCTAAATATGAGAATTATACTCTAGCTTCGGACGAATAAAAGCGTCAGTTTCAGTTAATAGCCAGAGTTTTCGAAGTATAAAATTCTACACGAATTTTGTTTACCCGTTGGAGAAAGCTGTCAACATCAGAACTTAATGAGCTTATCATACACTGCCGTTGGTAGTCCACACCCTAAAAACAAGGATGATTATATAAAAACGAATATGAAAAGTTGAGGGTGTTTTCATCAGCGGAACAATTTAGTGAGTTAGAAGTTTCAGACAGAAGATCATTTATAGAAATAAGTAGACAAAACGGAGGCACACCAGAGTTTTTTTGTGTATATCAGATTTGAACCCGTCCAATACTACTTGAATTGAATGGTCCAAAAGGTAATTTTAACCTAAGAAAAGAATTTCGATAAGAGAGCTTGATTCAAAACTCTATGTCTATCAAATGCCTTAAAAATATCAAGTGCAATAATCCTACTTTCTTCAAAACCATGTAAATATTTAATCCACTGTTCAGTGAGATAAACCATTACCAGTGAACCTTGGAAAGAAGGAATGTAAGTGCAATTGGACGATAGTTTGAGGGTGAGGAGGATTCGCGATTTTTAACCGAAAGGCTGTCCAAATGCTGTTTTCCATCCACTCGGAAAGAGACCTATAAAATAGGAAAGATGGAAAAACTTACGCAGTTGTTTTTTCCTCGTTGTAGAACACCTCTTAATTTTGGTCATGCAACAATAATTTCATTCGTCAAGTATGACCGTTACAGGTCCTTTTAGCTTGTTTGAACTTTTTAAGTTTTCCTCAGTGTATTTTCGAATTGAATGCGGTACCTTACCTGTGTTGGATTCTTAAAGAATTAAATAAAAATTATAGGCTTGTACCTTCAAGGTTACCAAATTTTTATAAAACTTATCGAAATATAATGATTTAAGTAAAAATATGTGAGTTCTTTTGTATACCCTAAGATAAATTCATAAGAGCAGAGCAATATCTTGCAACTTTGTTTTAGGCTTTATTTTTTTATATACACAGAGGTGAGTTATATTTGTATCTTAAAAAGGTATCCTCAGTGGAATAATATCTGTACTCGTATATGATGTATGGATTCTATATAATTATGTTGGTAGAGGTAGGTAGTTACGTAATTTTAAAATTTCTGGCTTATTTACATAAACATCTTAATGCAATGCATTAGCGTTTGTATTAAGTAACACGTTTTGTGAAAAGAAACATTTTTTTTGTTAATGCTTAGATTCTTTTATTATAATATTTTTTTGTCTATCTACACAGAAAATTTGTTAACTTGTTGGGGTTGAAAAATTTAAGACAAAAAAAAAACACGTAAAGCAAATGTTAAGAGGGCGAACACCTTATGTGGGGGTTTTGTATATTTTATTAAAGAAGAACGATTCGAGAACCTACAAATAAAAACAAAAAATCTCATATTTACGAATGGTAAATTCTAAAAAATTCATGATATTTCAGATTTATTAATCTAAAATTGACTTGATGTACAAAAAATTTAAGCCCTTGGAATTGGAATGGTCGATCTATAGGAATTATTGGGATTCGAGGTATAATTACATTTTCACCCTCTCCAACGCAAGTGTTTCAACATAGCTTCGTGCGTTGATGTCGTCATATGAAACGCATTATGATAGGCAACGAAGTTATGTCCAAAAAGCAGCACCTAATAATATGCTACCAAATAGTGTTCTTAAAATGAATTTTATATTATAAGTGTTACCATTGAATCTGCTTGAATGAACTGGGAATGGGATATTTCACTTCGGTAAAAAATAGCCTTAAACACTATTCAACCTCGTAACTACCTCCATACACAAAATTATGTCATAATATTGCTCTGTTGCGAAATGAAAGACGGACAAACAAATAAACAAGAAAACTGACTTTCCCATTTAAAATATAAATATAGATGTGTGCGTTCCAAAAATTGCAATATTCTTGGACGGATACAAAAATACTCTTTGATTATAAGCTATCCCAAAGTTGTCACACTGTCAATTTTACTGACAAGACGAATGACAAAGAAGAAGACTGGCTGAAATCTCATGTTTTTTTCTATGTGTTTAACAAAAACTTATGCTTTTTTGATGTATTAAATATATGCGGCTCACTAAACTGATAACATGTACAGGGGTTGCATTGATGAAAAGGCAAAAAGAAACAGCCCAGTTGTCTACAAAACATTGTACAAAAATTGTTAAAAAAAAGTGCGTATACGCCCAAGTGCACCACCTTGCATTTGCCTACAAAACATGTATAACCATTGGTTTAAAAAAAAGTACGTATACGCCCAACTGCACCACTTTGCAGTTGTCTAGAAAACATTGTACAAAAATTGATAAAAAAGTGCGTATACGCCCAAGTGCACCCCTTTGTATTTGTCTACAAAACATTGTACACAAATTCTTAAAAAAGTGCTTATACGCCCAAGTGCACCACTTTGCAGTGTCTCACAAAACATGAACAAATTTTGGTTTAAATAAAGTACGTATACGCCCAACTGTACCACTTTGCAGTTCTCTACAAACATTGATTTAACAAAAAAAAGTGCGTATACGCCCAAGTGCACCATTTTAACATCGTCGTTTTATAAACAGTTTTTTACTTACTTTGAATTTTAAAAACAAATTTTGTTCAAGTTTAAGTCAATTGTGATAACTGACAACTTATTCTTGATTTTGGGACAACCCTTTATCTAGAAGATTGTTGTAATTACAAACGAACTTAATTTCCTCAACATGTTTCTCAAAACTAGAAAGATAAAGAAAATTTCAATCTCCGGTAAAGAAGTACTCGTAGGTAGGTTGATAGTAGAGTGCAGTGTACAACGGGGCATATAATTATATTTTATTGTTTAGTTAAGAAAGTCCTTTTTCTCTAACTTAAGTACCAACTTAAGAATCGGACTTTTTTTTACATCGTCTTCCTCTTCTCACTATTTTTGTGTTTTATTTTCTGATTGTCCTTAAGAGTTTTGGTCTTACATCTGATTTGTTTAAAAGCAGTATTATAGCAAAAGTATCGTCCATGTTACCCAGAAGTCGAAAACAATAGAGTTTTAAACTACAAAAAAGCAGACAAAAATGTGAAGAGTTTTAATTATTTGCTTTTGTGTGTTTTGTGGTTAAGGCTTTTGTTATTGTCGTATCTCACATGAGATATACAAATTTTACAAAACCAAAAATTATGATCCTTAATGTTTATTTTCCTTCCTCCATTTTTTTAACGTGGGAAGCGTTACACAGAAAATAGAAAAAAGTATCAAATAACAGATTTAATGACCAACTGAACAAATTGCACAGTGTACAGTACACTACATTATGAGTTCTGAAACAAGATACAGTTACTGTGTATAATAAGGATATCCAATCCACTGCCATTTGCTCCCATTTCCCTGATAACTTATACAAACTTACATACTCGTACATGGGGTATAGACTTGCACAAGGGGATTTGTCTAGTATAATTTTAGAAAATATCGCGACCAGTGAAATGAATTTATAGATGTACTGTACATATCTATGACCCTTAGTTTGGATATTTGAAGCGTGATATCATCACAACGCGACCGACGACGACGGCGCGGATGACGCGAAGGAAAGAGAAAAACAAACACAGTGAGCGAGATAGTAATTTATCAATTCCAAAACTTACGATGACCTACATGGGTACATTATTATTTTATTCTGTTCCGTAATTGAATGAGTGTCGTTGGGTTTTTCAATGTTTGTTTTTGTACTGATATTGGGATTTTTTATTTAAAAATTTTTAATTTGAGAACAGACATGACTTGATTGAATTTGTGTGCGTAGGGGTTTATATTTTTTTTTTTGTTAAAGAATGACATCTCTAATTGGAACTGAATTTTGAGGTTAATTAGTTATGAAATATTGGCATCCTGATTGGTTAAAATTTTTTTGTTTGTAGTTGTGGTTTTTGTATATGAATGTTGAGGAATTGATTTATATAATAAAATGGGTTATCCTGGGATATTTTGAATCCAATTATCTCGATTCATCGAAGTGGTTAATTTATTGTTAATGATGTTTGAAGCAGAAATACACCATTTGTGGTTTCTGTATTACGTCCGTCATACATATATGTGCATGTATTTGTATATGGATGACATTTTGAGCTTGTTAGGTATACCTAGAATAGAGTAGGTATTACAAATCTAACCACATATGACAGGAATTAGCTTTATTTTAAAAACCAAATGTGCCATCTTAAACTATAGCAGAGGTCAGTTTATATATTCTATAAATGATGATGATGATATGTAAGAAAATAATAATAATATTGCCTGTACATAAAACACAAATGATTTGCTGAATCTGACTTCCTAAATGATGTATGTACCTATTATTTGTATCAAAGTTAATTAAACAAGATTCAATAGGAATTAATTTGCTTAAAACGAATTTATTGTTATTAAAAGTTCACTATTCTAATGTGAACTAAATGTTCGACTTTAAAGTTAGACCAATTTCATCAAAATTGATTAGATCGTTTTTGAGACATTTTAGAAAATAGTTCAATCACTTCATAGAACGACCAGAGTTGCTGGGAAACTCTACGAAAAGAAGAAGAGAGAGAAAAACGGAAGGAAAATAAGTGTAGCATGAAAAGCTCGCGATCGAGAAGATATAAGGATGCCACAACAGGAATGGGGTTCATTAATTTTACTAAAAGGTAAAAAAAAACATCCCATGAGTACCAGCTACGAACCCAAGCCTGTAAAGACGATCAAAGGAACATCGTAGCAGACGAAACGACTTCCTCTGCAGGGGAGATATACCTATAGCTATTAAACTTATTCGTTGCAGAACAACAATTCCGCCTACCCGACCTCGACCAAATGAAGATAACTATATCGAATCTAAAGTTTAACAAAACTGCTGTAGCTGACGGCATCACTGCCGAATTATTCTAAGCAGCAGGTGATGACTTGGTAAGGATTATGCACCAACTCAACTGTAAAATATGCTCGGAAGAAAGCATGCCCGATGAGCGATATCTCTGCATAGTTTGCCGAATCCTCAAGAAATATGACCCCTTTAACTGGGCCAACTACAGATGTATCAGTCTCCTTAACATTGCCTATAAGATCCTTTCTGCCATATATTGTGAACGTCTTAATCTGTTCGTCAACAACATGATAAGTCCATATCAGTGTGTCTTCAGACTAAATATTCACATTACGGCAGATCTTTAAAAAAAAACCAGGAACTTCAAATCGATATTCAGATATTTATCGATTTCAAGGCCGCGTATGTCAGTATATTTATATATAGAAGAAATTTACGGGACAATGTCTAGTTTTGGCATGCAGACTGCTAAACCAGAGTCAGAAAAGATCTCACCGATTTTGATGTCAAAAAAGGTCTTAGACAAGGCAATACGCAGTCATGCAAATTCTTCAACATCGTTCTGATAAGAACTGTGTAAAACTCAATCGTCAACACTAGAGACGCAATTTTCCAGAGGTCTATCTTATTACTTGGATACGCCTATGATGTTGCCATAGTTAGAAGATCAAAGAGTAATATAAGTGACGCGTTTTTGAGCATTGCGACGGAAATGGAGAAGATGGATTTAGTGGTCATTTTTAAAGCAAGACCAAGTCAAAAATCTTGGACAAAACGTCAGCATGGGGAGTTATAACTTTGAGGTAGTTGAGGACTTTGTCTACTTAGGCACGGTTAAAAATTCTGAAAACTACACCAGCGCTGAAATCAAACGTAAGAAAACTCTTGCAAATTGCTGCCCTTTTGAACCTAAAAAGCTGTTGAGTAGTAAAGACCCATCTAGAGCAACTTAGGTCCTAACTACGACAGAACTGGTTATAGTCGCATGTTGGTTTAGGCCGAGGAACTTATAGCAGATGATTTAGAAAACATTAAAATTAATCAATCCAGTAATCGTAGAAAAAAAGATTCACACAAATCAAACCTCAATTTATGTTAAACTTAATATGTACAAACCTTGAAGTTTCAACACTTTACACGAAATCAACGCTTGGTTTTTTAAGGATGCAAAATGATTCTTCAGGTCAAGCCTTTTAATATTAAACTTTTTCCAAACATCATAAGTTCGTTTCTAAGAGTTCTTGCATACATTTTTCTGTTTTCTTTCAATGGCTCAGGTAGTTTCTGTTGTAGAGTTTTCAAGACCTTTGTACTTTTCTACATTGAAAGAATATTTCCTTGCATTTTCGTGTTTTAATTGTTTTTTAAATGAAAATACCTTGGAATGATTCACATATTAACTGCTTTTATGTCCTCAATAACTCCAAGAATTATATCTTTAATGTCTTGAATGCTTGAATCGATTGTCAAGCTTGATCTTAAACCTCATTCCTGACACTTGACAAAAATACAGTCAGTAAAATTTTCTTGCAAAATTGCGATTTTTTTATCAATATGTTATATTTCTTCACTCTCAAACCTTTGAATATACATTTTTAACAATAACTCCATAAAGAAATCTTATAACTAACGTTTTTCTTTTTTTTTTCTATTTTCAGGTAAGTTCATTAATAGAACGTTAAAAAGTTGATAAAACCTTTTTTCAACAAAAGGGTATGTATGAAGTAACCGCTGTTTCTCTGATTTGACGAACCATTATCAAAAAATAAAATAATTTAAAAAATGTTGTCTTCTGAATACTGAATCATTTTAAATTTCACTATATTGAAAATTTAAAATCTAATTTTTAAAAATAAATGTATACAACCCTCCGGGTCTATAATCCAACATCTAAAGTTATTGCAACAATTTAATTGGCATAGTTAGGTTAGTTAGATGAGTAAAATACAAAACTTAAAGAAATTCCAAAAGTTAGGTCACATTTGTAAAAATGAAAAGTAAAATCCATCAACCCTTAAAATAAATAATATTAGCAATTTGTAACGCTTCTCGTATTCTCTTTGCAAAAGAACTACACCATATGACATCCCAGAGAAACAACAATTTAAGTAACCTTTTCATTTCTCAAATTGATATACATACATATATGAATCGAAGGACTCCCCCGAGTAGATATAGCAGATACATATATGTATATGTGTGTGTGTAAAAAGAACAACAACTATCTCGATTTTTAGGTAAGAGCAACGTGGTACAAGGTCCTTTGTCGACTCTTTATGCAAACAAAATGCATTATTAATTTGAGTCTCAATACTTCATTCGTCATGTAGCCCATAATACAAACATACACATGAATGGGTATGTTTGTACTGTAGGATAGATTTGTATTTTTCATCCTTTATGTGTATATATCGTTATATGGGGTTTACTTTCGTCCTTTTTTGCTTTACGCCAAAGAATTTCAGCTGTACTCTACCTCCAAGTTTAACATAACAAATGGATAGACCAAAAATGTACATTTATACGGTATACTTTTTTCATACATACATATGTACATATATTTAAACTACATACATATATGTAGGTAGGACAGGGTTCAAGAGAAAAAGAGCAAAAGATTGAGGTCTTCTTTCATATACTAGGACACATGTATTTACAAAAGGAACAAATCCCTATAAAGAAAAACAAAAATTCCTACATTGGAGTTTTTCCATGAAATAACAGGGTCTTTGAAATTTTTAAAACCATTTTTACCAATATTTTACATTGGTTCTTTTTCTATAGAGAATTGAACTACTTATTCGATTTTATTTCATAAAAAATAATTTTAATCCAATATCAAAAATTGTGTACAATAATTTAGGTTAAACGAAAACTTGTTACCCTATTCTGCTAAATTTTCAGGTGACAATTCGAAAGATAATTGAAATCATTCACGTTAGAATCAAATAGCAGAATGGGGCTGTTGGCCATATTAGGCCAGTCAAGAAGCTCAATTTTCGACCAATCTCTGCATCAATTGAAGTTGTATGTCTGCAATAACGCGACGAACTTTCTTTTCCAAGGCGTGCTTTGATTTTTTCAGGCTTATCTGCGTAGATGAGAGACTTTACATAACTCCACTAAAATAGTCCAGAATCGCACGATCTTGTGGGCCTCACCAAAGACATTATTTTTGTTTTAACATTATGGCCGTCTTCATTTTTTGAAGAATTATGGATTAATGATCCCCTCTGCACACCATACAGTGACTTTTTTCAAAATTTAAAGGCGTTTTAACAATGGCCTGTGGAAAATGATCACTCCAAATACTACAATTCTGCTTTTTAACGTACCCATTCAACCGAAAATATGATTCATCGCTGATAAAAACTTTCGTGTGGAAATTGGGATCGGTTATCACCGAAAGTGCTTAAAGGTCGAGTTGAACTTTGTAAGCCCGCAAGCCAAGATCTTTCTGCAAAATCTTCCATAAAGTGTATGGACACAGCTAAAAATGGTGCGCGCGATCACGAAAAGACTCATTTCAGTCTTTTTTAATATTCTGGTTCAGAGCATCAATACCGTCTTGGTTGTAACTAAGGAATGATTTCTAGAAGCTTCTTTAAAAGTAAGATTTCAAAAATTAGTGTCAATATGTTTTGATCTGTTGCTGAGTTTTTCTTGACATATGAGCTTGAGACAGCTTTGTTTATCTTCGTCAATAATTGTGATTTTGGTCTGAGAATTATTAAGATCATTCAATCGTTTCAGATAAAGCTATGAACTCCTCTTCAATTGTTTAAAAAGGCGCACAAGTTTGTTTTCTGCAGCACCAACTTATAGCTCCTCCGTTCATAAAGAATAAAGTTTGAATTTGAATTATTTTCGTCCTGAAGTCCGAAGTCAATTACAAGTCTGTCAATGTATTTCTTATTGCCTTAAACTGAAGTTTAATCGACTATCTCTAGAAACTTCAATGCCTAAATAATGACGAATTTTTCCCAAATTATTGATTACAAAAAGACGTGCAAGCAGCTCCTCTACATTCTTGGTCTTGCCACGATAATGTCATCTACATATACTAAAAGTTACACATACATTTGTTTTGCTCTGTATGAAACCTTCTTTAATAAACGCTATGTGTATATTTTAGTTCCAAACGTGTGCGGCTGCTTTAGATTGTATATAGATTTTTCTTTAGTCGAGAGACAAGACCTTCTTCAATTTGAAATCATAGGGATTCTCTCATCTAAATTTCTTCCTTTAGTCCTCCGTTTTAGAAAAGCTGATCTTACATCTATGTATATGTTTTACTTTTATATTATATTTACCTAAATAAATAAATTAGGTGGCGCAACAGTCCATGAAGAACCAGGGCCTAGTGACTTACAACCCTCAACCATTCCTGTGTGCGAGTAATGTTATCAGAGATGGAAAGGACCTACAGTTTATATGCCGAATCCGAACGGCTAATTTGAGAAAGAACTTTTCATGACAAGAATTACTCTTGGAAAATTTGTCAATTCCTCGCAAGAGGCAGTACCCGTGAAAAAAGTTAGGTGGCACAGGCAGGGATTGAACCCAAGACCCCTTGCAGGACAGTCCAACGCACTAACCATCACGCTACGGGTACTATTATATTTACTTGCTAAAGATAAAAAACGTCTAAACATTGTCTATCTTACCAGTGTGTTGCAAAAGTTTGATCATAGTCAAGTTCGTGTTTCTGACTATACCCCTGGGTACAGTTCGAATCTTTGGACACGTCCATTGACATCACGCTTTATTTTATATATCCATCTGCATCCGACTATATTTGCATCCTTCGGTGGAGGTATTCAATTCCCAAGTTTTGTTTTATCAAGACCTTGAATCTATTCTAGCACCGAATTTGTCCACTATTTGCTGCAGTTGCAAGTTACATAGATTCTGTATAAATGGTACTGGGCTTCTCTAAAAGATCGTCTGTACTTGCCCCGTTAATGAAAAATGTTTGTAGTATTCCTTTATTTATTCTTGTTGACTTGTATTGGAATTGGAACAATGGCTTCACGGCCATTGAATTTTTTTCGCGCAAAAGATACATTTTTTCGTTTAGCTGTGTAAACCACATATCGTCTACATCAATTCTTGCAATTCGGGCGATTAAAAAGTTCGTTATCATCTTACGTTAGCGAACACCATTCACAGTAACTGCCTGACCAGCCTCATTTTGAAAAAAATACGGCCCGATGCCGTCATCAGGTCTTTTTTATTTCGATAATCACTCTTGGATTATCATTCGCCCAAATGCGGCAATCCTGCTTATTGACGAACCCACTGAAGTGAAAATTTGCCTCATCACTAAAGATGATTTTCTTCTAAAATTGATCATCCACTTTTGTCATTTCTTGCCACTATTCTGTCCATTGACGAAGCGGACGCTTGAAATGGTCATTAGGCTTTAGTTCTTGAGTCAGTTGCAACTTGAAAGCGTGTATTTTTCCGTGGTTTATATTGAGTTAGTTTGAAATTGAAAGATGTCAAATGAAATGAAGAAAAAAAAATGACGTTTAGGTGTGATTCATATTCAACATCAGCCCTTAAAATGCAACCACCCTTTATTAGAACTTGACTAATTGGAGTTTGACAGTACCGTATAGTGTATTTATTTTGGTTTGAAAAACGTCGTAAGCAACATTTTGACATTCTTCTAGGAAGCTAAATTCCATTTTTTTGTTTTATTCACAAATAAACTCCTAATTGTAAAAAGGAATATGACATACCCATTACCCAGCCCTCATATAGATACTTTGTCCCAACTTGTGTACCAATAAATAAAAAAATGCATATCACGTTTTGCATTTCGTATTATTTAAGGATATTCTCATCATACACAAAAATATGAAAATATATCTATGCTCGTCATATAAGTAGTCCTTCCTTGCCAAGTGTGGTTTCTTTCTGTCACTTTTGCATATTACATATATGTATATGATGGTATACCAAAGGATCTAATAGACGAATTCTCATCCCACTATATAACACACTGCTCTATAGTGGTATGTCTTCATAAAATAAGTTTGTAGAGGGAGCTTATGATGCGTTATGTTTGCCTTGCTTCAAAGATCTCTATTAAAGAAGAAGGTTTTATAGGATGGCAAATTATTTGTGTGTTTCCAAAAACACAACAACACGCGTTTTGTTTTTGATGTGCGTGCTGTTGCCTATACGAGTATTTCAACCCCATCACCTTATTTTTCCAGAGCTCAAAAAATGTACAAAAATAGTGTTGTTTCATGTGTGTCCTTCCTATATCATCTATTTTAAAAAATGTGTGTACTGTGTTCCATTGTGGTGCACCCTAATAGTAATACAGGATTTTTCCATTTGAATTTTAGCAGTGCACATTTTGAATATAAATTGACTCTTCTCTTTGCCTCGCCTCTTGTTCAAGAACATACAAAAATTCTTTCTATTTTATTTTTGGTACGAGTATTGTCAGATATCCTAGACTTGCAGAATTTAATATGCTCCAGGACACTGTATGAACGTATGTACTATGCCTCATAGCTATTATGTGACTTGCATAATATTTCGCTTTCTCATGGTATACGAGTGAGCATGAGTATCCTTTTTTTGCTTTTGAAGAGTTCGGAAGTTCAGGAGGCTATAAGTATATGCAGAAAATAAGTATGCGACTTTGGTGTTATTATAAATATATGGGTATGTTCTTGTGCGTGTATTTTGAAAATTCTTCTTCATTATTATAATTTCATTTGAGACTCGCGCCCAGTTATCGATTTCCATTTTATATACCGATAGGAAAAAAACGCGAAGGATTTTCCTCCCTTGGGTCCTTATAAAAATCGGGACATTGAAATAGGAAATGTGATATAGCAACGAGCAATGGCAGCAGCGTCAGCGTCAGCTTACTTATACAAAAAGCTCACTATATTTGTAGCATTGCCATTGAGCGTATAATTTGTTGAAGCCGTTGCAAAGTGAATGGTGTTGCTGTGAAATTGTGTCGTCCCTGTATATATAGAGGTACATAACAAACCAACTTGTAGATAGAGACATCATCCTTATAAGTATGTACTTATACATCTATACTTTCATTTTTTTTTCCTATCCGGTGGCAAATTATGCGTAAAATATTATGAAATAGAAAACCAGGATACAGAAGACAGAAATAAGGACAAAATAGACAAAAAAGTAAAGTAACTACCTACACTTATTTAGTACACGGAAAAAAAACTCGATTAAGTATTTTTCAGTTTATATTTGCCTTTGATTAAAGTTGGTGTCCTTGGAATTATCCTTCGATGATTTCCAACTTTACTTAAATATTAAGATTAAAAAAGAAACACAAAAATGTAAATGTATAAAAAGTTTCTATTTATTTTTCAATAAAGTCGCCTTTTAACTCCACACCCTTGACCAAGCGATACTCCAATTTCTTAAAGCCGTCTAAAAAAAAGGTTTTCTTAAGGTCGGAAAAGTAGGTCTCCTCATTCGACGAAAATTTCTTCCGGGCGAGTGACTTTTTCAAATCTGGAAATAAAAAGAAGCCCCACGGGGCAAAATACGGTGGATGGGGCACCAGTTCATAGCCCAATTGGACCATATTGGCTGTGGTGAGGGCGAGTTGTGAGCCGGTGTGTTGCCATGGTAAAAGAGCACTTTTTTCTTTGCCAAATGCGGTGTTTTTTCTGCAATTCAGGGAATAATTCGGCCCAATAATTCGGTATAGTATAGCCCTGTGATCGTTTTGCCCTTCTCCAGGTAGTTGATATAGATCACACCTTGTGAATCCCAAAAAAACAGTGGACATAGTATGTCAGTCTTCGCCTTCTTCGGAGCACGTTCGCCGAATGAAGTCCATTGTTTCGCTTGTTCCTTGGCCTCTGGCGTGTACCACCAGTTGATCTATGTTTCGTCGACGTCACAAAATAACGCAGAAATTCCTTCAGATTGCACTTAAACATTGTCAAACACTGCTTTGAAGTGGTCTCAAGGTTAAACTTACTGTCCGGTGAGCAAATTTTGATTTCGCTGCGCGATTTCCTTTCTAAAAACAAGAATCACGGAACGATATTGTTCTTTTTCCATTTCACTTAAATTCGGGGACACGTCAGTTTCAATGTTTGATCAAAAAAAAAAAAAACTTTGAACCATCTATTCGGCTGAAATGTCGACAGTAGCTGTCTACGAGAATGTTCTATACTACAGTAAATTATTCTTGCAATAGTGGCGCCCTCGGAGGCAGCGAGACTATGTTACTATCGGACCACCCTCGTAATCCCAGATTTTTTGACAAAGTTTGTATAGTAGAAAAAAAAGTGGAGTTGATTAACATGTTCTTCTTTATGAAACCTCATTCTAAATCAGTAATTTAGCATCTTATTTTAAAAAGTTGATATTTAAACCAAAGTAAACTTTGAACCACTAACTGTGGTATTTTGGGCTTGGGCTTCAACCACAATCAAAATTGGCAGTTAAACTTTTTCGACTGTTAACTAAATTTATTTATTGCATATTATTTCCAGTAAACAGATTCTTAATTAAAAATTCACTGAATTCTGCTATCCGCCGAATTAGTCCAAAATTGATAAAAACTTTGTTACAAATTATATTTAGCAAAGGGGTTTTTCTTACAATTTTAAAAACAGAGTATTGTTTTCACAAATCTTTTGTTCTGAAGAGGTGTTCTTCAACGCTGGCAAAAACCACTGCGTTAACACTTTTCCATCTGTCCTCTTCTACAGGTCTCTTATCGAGTTTAGGAAAACAGCCTTTGTTCTGCCTGTCTCTAAAAAAGGCGAATCCCGATTGCTCTCTAACTATCATCTAATTGCACATCTTTCCAGAGCAGTGTTGGGACCTCGCAGAAGCAAAAGAGTGGTAGAAATGATGTCAAAAAGGTGGTAGAAAAGTGGTAGAAATTAAAACCCATTTTTATGTAATAAATCTTATATTCAATAACTTTCTAACTTAATTTCCCTTGCAGCCAAAATGTTGTGAACGGTTGTAGTTTTTAATTTATTTTTTTTTTTTATATTTTTTAAATCTGAAAATAGCGCTGCTATGCGGTAAGCAACAAAGCTCCAACATATAAGAAGATATGTTTTCAAAAATTAAATTGTCCATTCCGTCTTTTAAGTTTTTTATCAAAAGCCATTGTGAAACAATGTCATCAGTTTTAAAAATTTGGAGTAATTTATTTTATCCAATTAATTTTCTCCACTCATTATTAATTAACTCTAGTTCTGAGTTATTTATAGTTGGTGAAAAATGTTTCGTAAGACCTAAAACTGATGGCATTGTTCCATCAACAACGTTTTTCGGGTTAAAATATTTGAAAAATTTTAGTTCATCGTTTGAAAGGTTAATTCTTATCCAATTTGAACACATAATTCAATATAATAGCTGAACATAATTTTTCGTAGTTGCATTACATCTTGTTCAACAATATCATTTTCAAGTAAGTACCTTTCAAAGTAAAGGCCAAAATACATTTGAGAATATGTTAAATAGTTTTCACTATTTTTTATTTTTGTGTTTACATTCATATTTTCTGGTTTTACAAAATTTTTCATAAAATTTAATTTTAATGTAGTCATTCTTTCGAATATCAAGTATATTTTTGTGTTCTCAGATTGAAATGTTTTATTTACCTCGTTTATAATTTTAAGATTTATTGACAAAAAATTTAAATATACTATAAATATTAAAAGGTAGAGTTTAATGATAGGTGAACGGTGAGTTGCAAAAAGTGGTAGAATTTGTTTTTTAGGTGGTAGATTTTCATGAACACCAAAAAGTGGTAGAAATACCACTTAAGTGGTAGAAGTCCCAACACTGTTCCAGAGTCATAGAAACGCTGATAAATTTTCAGCTTAAGAAATATCTTTAAGAACGAAAGCTTCTTAATGACCAGCAGTATGACTTTCGTAACAAAAGGCCCTCTGGTGATCTCATGACTTATATCACCAAATACTGGAAAAGTTCGTTTTGGAGAAAGTAAGATCATTGCACCGGATATTTCAGAGACATTTGATAAAGTTTGGCATCAAGCTCTCTTATCGAAAATCCGTGCTCTTCTTGTAAGGTTAAAAATTACTTCTCAGATAGTTCAATTCAATAATAACTATTAGAAGAGTTCAAATCTGATATCCACAAAATAAACGCTGGTGTGCCCCAAGGCTCCGTTTCGTCTCCGACATTCTTCCTTGTTTTTATAAATGATCTTTTGTCTAAAACTTGTATACCACTTAATTGTTTCGTTGATGACAGTTCTCTCAGCTTTACATATATATTTTATTTTTAGATCCTCATCCTTGGTTTTTGAATGTGGATTAACAAGGGCAGCGTGTGATAATTTCATTAAATTCTAATGTTGACATCTTTATCTTATCTTTAAAATTTAATGCTTCGAAAACTCAATGATATCTACTATCGCAAAAACGTAACTCATCCCCAGGGCCAGAGAAAACTGAATAGCTTTCAGTTTTTCGTATGTGCACCGCAGACCGTTTATTGTGGAGTGATCATAAATTTGACATCGCCAAAAATGCTGCTAAGTGTTAAGATTTTTTCCGACATTGCAAGAAGTTTTTTACCTCTTCTGATTGGGCTACAAGTTACAACACTTTTATTCGCCCAAAACTGGAGTATAATTCTTATATTTGGTCTGGTGTCCCAAAAACGTACATAAGTCTTTTGGACAGAATAGAAAAATGAGCTCTCAAAATGATAGGTGATCGTTGATACTCTTAAACACCACCTCAAGGTCTCATGCCTATTATTGTTTTATTACTATTTTCATAAAAACTGCTCTAGCAAAATAGCCAATTAACCCTTGAGTCCAATATCGGACGTGTTGTTAAGTACTGGGATTCTTTTTTAAGCCGAACTGCACGAATGTGGAATACTTTTCCAGGCTCAATATTTCCCATTCATAAGAATATGTAGACATTCAAAACAAATAATGCATCGGTATCTGCTTTTCTGTTATTCGGTCTTAATTGCTCGCACTGCGTTTAATTATTATAAGGGTATTCATAACCTTTTGAGTAAATTGTCCTGATTAGCTCACTGAACCCCACAATATTGGCTTTTCCGTAACGTCTTAAATTTTCTTTTAGTGTATAAAATTATCTCTCTCCACTGCACAACTCTTTATACTTCAGAAGCCAACGCGAGTATTACTAGATACTACACTGCAATTTGCGTTTTTTTTTTTAAAGAACCATATTTCCATTTAAAATACGAACTTTTTTTTAGAAAAGTGTTAAAGGGGGACAATTTTTTGTTTTTGTTCTTTAAATAAAAAGTCAGTATAGTAAATATTTATGAATTTTACTTTGTCAGTACCTCATTATTTTTTGTTTCTATCTTAATGTGAATCATTGTCGGTTCGGTCCATAGATACAGAGCAAGGAACTAGGACAAAGTTCAAACAAATAAAAGAACGGACTTAAGAACTTAATCGTTTTTCGTTGCAGTGAATACTTTTAAACATTTCACATTTGCATTTAATACTTGTCTTTTTTCAATAATAGATTTCACTTTCAAATGCTCACTAAATACTGTTGTTTTGCTTTTAAAACGATAGAAAATATAAAAAATATCTTTTTTCGACCCCCAAATTCAATAATACATCAATCGAAATACCTTTTCTCGACTTAACTGGCTTTCGAACTTTAAGTTCTTATTTCAAAAAAAAACCTATGGCACTGTTTAAAGTTCACTCATTTTATATTATAGAAGGAACTTATTTAAAAATGTTTCCAATGTAGGAATTCACAAATTTTCAAAGTTTGATTAACTTTTAACTTGAGACAGTTTATAAAATATTTAGATACGTTTTATCCAATATTATTTAAGGTCACTTTGATAAATTGGAAACATTCTTTTTATCCATCCTTTTAAACCAAAGTTCAAATAAATTGTTTTCTTCTTTTTGTATTCCCGCAATTTTCAATCAATTACAACTTTTGAAGGTAGGTGTAGACTTTCATCAATGACACCAACCATCCAATCAGACAACTTAATGCACTTGTGTGACACGTAAAAGATTGAAAACTTTACCACACCAAAGTGAATGCAATCACTCCCAATAGGATCCTTGAACAAAAACAAAACCTCTCGAAACCTACTTACATCATCGAGAGAGAGAGTTTCATTAAAAACTTGAAATTTACCTCTGAACTGAACCATTTTAGCCATGTCTTTGTCGTTGTGTGCCGTGTGCCTTTGTATTCCGTTTGTATTGTGTGTGACACAAACAACAAGGGTGAAGATTTAAGAGAGACATACGTCATTTCCCTTAATCAATTTATATTTTGCCATCCCTTAATCACATTTGTGGTATATAAAGCTGATTCATCTTATTCTTCAATTCGGAATTTTCGATACGAACTTTATACTCATTCCTTCGACACCTATCCCCCCACCTCCCCTTCAAACCATCGCAATACAAAATCAACCCAAAACCGGAAGAACTACACCCCTAGCAACTGCAATGGCAGCAGAAACACAAGCGAACAAAATGGTGGGCGGAAATAGTTTTCGGAACTAAACTACTATCGATTTCCTTTCAACATGACCAGCTGCTAATTACATTTTAAGTGAGTTTACAATGTCCTTCCATCCGGGCGGTGGAGGGGGCAGTCCGGCAGTGATATCTAGTGGTGTTTTCTTCGACCTTCCCACTTCTGACATCACCTTCGCCATTTTACAAAAATCTTAGTTGTCTGTGTTGTCCGGTTCGTCCATTTGTACTGTGTAATATATCACCCGGGCACAAGTAGGGACAAAAAGTAAAGCAATGCGAAAAGAATGTTTTCGTCCTGGACAGAGTTTAGATGCCGGTAGTTCCTTTTTGTTGTTGTTGTTGTTGTTGTTGTTGTGTTGTTACTTAAAGGTGGCTTCCGATGTCATTCTCAAAACAAGGATATTCTCGTATATCTTTGTTTCTATTTCTATTTCTTTTCTTTTTTATGCTTTGTACATATTTCCCATCTCTTTCACTTGAAATGCCATTCGTAATTGAGTTTTTAATTGAAATTATTATAGGTCCTTAGGAGTTACATACCTATACCTATGTGTAACATTTCTAAAAAGAGTGTGTTGTTGTTATACAATATGATGTACCTACCTACATTACATACCTAAAGTTAGATAAAATGATATAGAATATTTAAAGTCTCTGTCTGGTTGATGAGGGCTCAATACCTATCAAACCTTATATATTTTTAATTAAATTTCAAGTTAACGAAAAACGAAGGGTGTTAAAATCGAAAAAGGTGAAAATGGAGAGAAAATTACTTTTAATTGAAGTATTGTCAATTGAGTGAGAAGTGAGACGTCTATAGATACACATTTGAAAATAGACGCACAATCCTTAGTTAGGAAAGGTTTAAGTATGTAAGCTACATAGGTACGTGCTGAAGCTGATGATGGATCAAAGCAATGTATAGAAAATATGTCCATCATGATGCATCTGAAGAAAGTCCTTTTAAGGGAAAGTAGTTAAGTAAATTTAGAAAATGAACCCCTATACGAGTGTGTAGGTGGTATATGAAGGATGTCCATTGTATGTAGGTTCTTAAATTAATAAGTCTATTTGTGTTTGGTAAATGACTTGAAAATGGTCTTAAATGAATTAGCAACTGCACTTAAGAGTGCATATAGTGATATACATAGGTTTGGACTTTAGACTGTCTGTCGATTGATATTTCGTTTGTTCATTCAATAGCTTTGTCAAAGTTTGAAACTTTTTCAAAGATAACTCCTGAACTTGAATGCCCTTTTAAAAATGCTACCACAATAGGTGTTTTTAAGGCTAAGTTAAAACATAAACATATTCCTTAATATTAATTGTATTGATTTTGCAAAATACAAATCTTTGTCTTCTATAGATACAGTTTGAATCAATTATGAACCTTATTTAGTTTCAGGAAATTTTCATCAGTTATGAGTCTCTATTTGAATCTAAAGAATGGTTAAATTTGAGGGGCCGATGTTGATTTAGAATAAAACACAAATTATTTAGGAAATTATTGTCATTTCTTTTTATCATGACTCAATAATGTATGAAACAAAATATCGGCCAAATGGCGGCTGCGGCCTTGGCGGCACACCTCCATTCGATGTTTTAAATTTTCAATGACACTGAGGCATAATTGAGATTCTATGCCATTAATGTGCCGAATTATCTTACTTTTTAGCTCTTGAATTGTTGCTGGCTTATCGACGTAGACCTTTTCTTTCAAATAACGCCAAAGAAAGAAGTTCAACGGTGTAAAATCAAATAATATTGGCGGCCAATTAACATTGACAGCCCACCACGGGCGATAACACGGCCATTGAATTTGTCGTGCTGAAGAGCCATTGTTTCGTTAGCTGTGTGGCAAGTGGCACCGTCCGGTCCTGTTGAAACCACATATCGTCCACATCCATATTTTCCAACTAAGGTCATAAAAAGTTCGTAATTATCTCACGATAGCTAACACCATTTACAGTAACTGCTCGACCGGCCTCATTTTGGAAAAAAAATACGGCCCGATGATGCCGCCAGCCTTTTAACCGCACCAAGCAGTCACTCTTTATGTTTGAGGAGTTTTTCGACAATCACTCTTGGATTATCATTCGCCCAAATGCGGCAAATCTAGTTAGTGACGAACCCATTGAGGTGAAAATGTGCCTCATTATACTGAAGATGATTTTCTCCGAAAATTGATCATCTAGAGTATTGCCATTTCTTGCCATGATTTTGAACATTCACGACGCTTGAAATGTTCAAGATGCTTAAGTTCTTGAGTCGATTGAAATTTGTAAGCGTGGAAATGCAAGCTTTTATGCATAACGTTCGACAGCGACGAGCGTGAAAGGTGCGAAGAACTCCCATTTTTATATGAAGCCTGAATAACTTTAACGCGTTGCTCGATGGTTCAAATTGAGTCAGTCTAAAATGAGAAATGTGAAATAAAATGCTGTGGTTAACATTCAACATCGGCCCTTGAAATTTAACCACTCTTTATATATGTGTTTTTTGGAATTTTATAAAAAGTAGTGATTTTAAAGTCGATTGAAAAAGTGCAATTTGATTGCTAGGGACAAATGCTTCTCGACCAGTGTTATTTTTGATACCCTTAAGTTGCAGAGCTTAATAGATCCATGCAGCATTTTGATGCATTGGTTGTAACGTCAGGAGTTTCCAAATGAGACAGTCAAGGTTTACAAAAATTTCACAAACTTATGTAAGAGCCCTAAAATGATATTTAAATCAATAAAAACTGACCAAATTGCTCCAATCAGTAATCTTTTGCGCAAAGTCGTTTCTACCTGGATTTAAGAGTTCTTCAAATTTTTTTTATTTGTATCAGCTTCCAGTAAGTACGTGTCGAGAAAATATAGAAAGAGTCAGTTTAGATTTTTTCAAGGAACACCTTATTGTAGTAATCGATACCAAAACTAATTGTAGTAGATGATAAGTCTTCAAGAATTGTCAAGATTTAAAAGGAATTTGAAATCTATAAGTTGGTATATTGATGTGGACCTGTGCTGAAATAATACTTAAGAAAACACTGACAAACATAGGGAGCAAAGTGTGACACAGCACGCTAATCAAATGCCCTACATTTGTATTTTCGTCTTCATTACTCTTAGCAGACAAATATTTAGGTACTTAAAATTTAACCTATATCTCATAAAAATCTTAATAAATAAATCATTTCCAACAATAAAATTTACAACCAAGTAACCTACCTTCATTAAAAATAAAATTCTAGAACATTCTTGAATTTCTATATAGTCGAGTCTACGAGTTTATACATTTGAAACCTTAAAACCGTCAACTTTTCACTTCGTCACCCTTAATTATGTTGCTTATCTTACTTAACCTAGCAAGCCGTTAATTTTTGTTATAAAAGATTGCTTGATTTGAGTACACTTTTATTTTTGTTTCAAGGTGCTTACGTAATTAACGGAGCGTATTACTTTAGTTTCACTTCCTGATATGACAAACGCACGAACACTTTTTGACATAATGTACTATACATACCTATGTATGCACACAATCGAGCGAGGTCCTTCTTAGGTTCGCCTTCGCGCACAACCCTCTTAGTCTGATATATACGTAGGTGTCATTAGATTTTGAGAATATAAAAAAAGAACTAAGCCTATTCCTAGCCGTCGTCGTCGTCGGTTGGCGTTGAATTGTTGATTAGTAGACACGCTATAGCTGCTGGTTAGAGTACCTTACCTCTATGTATATACCTTGCCTTATTTGATAAGGGTTGAAATGCGAAAATTAAACCGGAATAGGCAAATAAATTATTTTACAAAGTGTTATTTTTGGAGCTGTTAGTTTTGTTGTGCTTTTTGTTCATAGTTTTGTTTATTGGTCCGTGTTCGTGTTTAAGTTATTGTTTTTTTTTTTTTTTTCACTGCCACGTCAAAATGCCCGTGACTGGAAAAGCCAACACGACGAGTGACGACGACGCCTGACGGATAAGTTTTATGAGTCAATACGTTACAATTTGACAATTCATTTATGTGTACGGGTAGGCTATAGGTAAGTCGGTCCCTATTGTATAGTAAGTTGTTACTGCTGTGCTTTTTGTGGTTGATGTTACGTTTGCATAATTTTTCTTTTTTTCCTTGAAGTGATTTATAGTTATTAGCAGAGAAAAAAAGGGTCCTGAAACTTAGTGTGTTGAATTGATTTACACCTGGTGTATTGATTTTCTTTCATTCTAGACTTGTTGTGTTTAACGCATAATGTCTGGCCTGATTGCTGTTAAAGTGTCTCGTAGTATTCTTTCAAAGAAAGTAAGATTGTCCAGTTACCTCTAACTATTCTTCTATACTTTTTGTTTCTGAGCCTTGATAACTTCTTTAATTCATATCT
This sequence comes from Eupeodes latifasciatus, assembly GCA_920104205.1. NCBI lineage: Eukaryota > Metazoa > Arthropoda > Insecta > Diptera > Syrphidae > Eupeodes > Eupeodes latifasciatus. Next base: position 186,669,123 of record OV049924.1, read on the forward strand.
ATTAAAATTATTAAAAATGAATCTATCCAACAAAAGAGGTTGGGAGAGATTTGCAGCGTAACAACTTTTGGTATTGAATAAATTATTGTTTAAAAAAAATCAACTTAGAAAACATGAAGTGATAAAGTTCAATGTATCTCAATTTACTCACGTACTTACTTAGAGCCCCCGCAGACTGCAAACTTTTTATCGGCCGATAGTTTGGTCGGGTTGGGCTGAAAGTGCGCACACCGAGCCAACTAAACAGTTTTGTTGATGAACAGGGCGCAGACTATCCAACAGTCGGCCCACTATTCTCGAATCAACAATTGTGGTTTGGGCGACGCCATATTCAAAATACACGCACACGACGCCAAATCACAGAGCGAACTGAACTATCGGCCGACTAAACAATCGTCATGTATGCGTCAATACTGATTAAACAGTCGGCCGATAGTTGGCCGACAGATTATTTTGAATGTAATCGGGTAGTCTATCAAACTTTTTTATCGGCCGATACTGAATCGCTGTAGTGTGCGCATATGCATTCCTCTCTATACTGATTAAGAAGCCGACCAAACTATCGGGCGATAAAAAGTCTGCGGGGGCTCTTAAGGTAATTAAGTAAGGATCTGGACCTCAATCAACATGCGTCTCCATCCAGCTCCGTCCAAGCCTAGCAAGCTGTCTCCGATTTCCGAGGCTCAGTCGGTTGAGGACCTCTCCTACCTGCGTGAGCCACCTGGGTCGCAATCTTCCTCTACTACGTCGTCCCTCGGAATTGGATTCCATGATCTTCTGGCCTAAAGCGTTGATGTACATTCACTCTTCATGACTCAGCCGTCTAAGTCGTTGGACTACGAATCAGTATCGGTGTACAGCCCACACAGTTCGTCTTTGCATCTTCTCCTCCAATCTTCATCTATGGAAACGGGACCAAAAATCACTCGAAGAATTTTTCTCTCGAAGCCTCCTAAGACGATGGCTGGCTGGTGTCGTTGTCTGAATGTATAGCTGTGCTTAGGTAAACAAAGTCTTGAACTACCTCAAAGTTATAGCTGTCTATGGTGACGTTTTGTCCAAGACGTCGGCGTCGTGGTTCAATGTCCTTTCTTGATGACAGCATTATACTTGGTCTTGCCCTCATTGACCACTAAACCCATCTTCTTCGCTTCCGTCGCAATGCTCAAAAACGCTCCACTGACATCACGCTTTGATCTTCCAATTATGTCAATATCATCTGCGTATCCGAGTAATTGGATGGACCTTTGGAAGATTGTGATGTAAGTGTTGACGATTGAGTTTTGCATAATTCTTTCCAGAACGATGTTAAAGAAGTCGCATGAAATTGCATCGCCTTGTCTAAAACCTTTTCGGACATTAAAAGTATCGGTGAAATCTTTTCCGACCTTGACAGAGAAGCGTGCATTCTCCATTGTCATTCTGCATAAACGCACAAATTTCACTGGGATGCCAAAACTAGACATAAAGTTCTTCTGTGTAGATACTGTCATACGCGGTCTTGAAATTGATAAATATCGGGTGATTTTTTTGAGGTTAGGATTTTCATGCATTAGTATTTGACAGATCACGCGGGATTTCAGACATGGTGTCAAAGAGAAAGATGCTCAGTATGCTTTGACATTTCATCATGAATAGACTTACTAACGAGCAACGCTTGCAACATTGAATTTTATTACCAAAATCAGTGTTCGGTTCGAAATGTGTTTCGCGCTTTACGCAAATCTTATGCGTTTTTTTTTTAAAAAAAAAGTTCTCAAGCTCTTAAAAAATCACCCATTATGTATTTATTGTCCTCCATTGAAAAGAGGACATTGTTTAATATAATGGGTGATTTTTTAAGAGCTTGAGAACTTTTTAAAAATCGGGCATGCTTTCTTCTGACCATATTTTGCAGATGAGCTGGTGCATACTTCTTATCAAGTCAACGCCTGCAATGCCGTCGTCCGTCGGCCCCAGCAGCTATATTGGACTTCAAGTTCGATATAGCGTTTGGTTGTCGGAATTGTTGTTCAGCATCGTCTTAGTTGAATTAAGTTATCTCCCTTGCAGCAGATTTTAATTCTTCACATTGTCTTAATTTTTTAACACAGTTTTCAAATAAATTGAAAAGATTGAACTCAAAAATTAGACAAATTGGAAACTTACCCGTTTTACTTAGTTGATATAAAATGATACAAATACTCGTATATTATTCACCAATAAAGCTTTAAAAATGTACACATTTTTGATATTATGGTGTTCCGCTAAACATAGAAAATATATCAAAAAAAAACAAATTTTCAAAATCAATTTACGGTAAAACATCCACCTAATGACTTTTCCATAGATGAATTTTCGTTTTGCTTACAAAGTTTCTTACAATTTTTCATCATTCAAATGTTATCTGATTTTCCGAAATTTCCCGAATTTAACATTATTTTGGAGGGAAAATTAATTTCTTGGTAAATAAGATTATAGGTTATAGAAATATAGCCGATTCGAAGTCTTGAGAGTACAGAAGGAATCACTAATGTCCATCATGCATGACTTTTTCAATTCCAGCTTACGATTAAAATTGTAAAAAAAAGAAGAAAACTGCACATCTGCTTTTTTCCTTACCTACTTCATTTTTCTCTTTAATTTTCTTTTTCATCAAGAAAAGAAAAACTACCAATTCCAATGCAATTTTCTACTATAATTATAATTTTCCATGACTATGATATCGCTCTAATGGAGATGCAACTTCTTTTTCTGTTAGCTTCATCATCACAACCATAATCTAAGTTGATGTCAATAAAAGTTGAATTTAATTTATGTCCGTTGTCCATATATAACTTATTGGTATTGACCTCAATATACCTTGTGAGGTGGAAAACAAAAATCCAGTTCATCAAGTTGTTGTAGAAATCCAAAGAGAAAATCCAACACTAAGTATCTGTGCTCTATACTATGCCCAATCCGTATGGGAAAATGGGTTTTTCTCTCAAGTTCAAATATTATTATGATGGTCACTATATTAGACATGAGAAGCTGATAGGATTATAAAATTCATATGCTATCTGCAATGTACGTGACAGGATGTCGATGTTTATACGAAAAATAAATACCAAATATGATGATTATTGCGACTGTCGTTTTTTAAAACACATATTTTTTTATAGGGCAATACTCATTAGAAAGGTTTCGGGCAGCAAAGTTCAATGTGATTTTAAGCTAATTGCTCTCTTGACTTTAATTGCTCCTGATGGTTTAATAGAAGTTGGAAAAGCAGTTTAAATTGTGTAATACATTAACATGAGTTTAAGTTATCACTCAACACAGTATAAATCCAAAGGCCTTACTAACTCATGTAAACTTGCCCCTGGAATGTCTCCATGTGATATTTTGATTTTATTTTAACAGCGAATTTTGTAATATTTTGTTTTATAGAATCTTTAGTATATAACTTACTTACTTACTTAAGGTGGCGCTACAGTCCGGGGCGGACCTGGGCCTCAACCAACATGCGTCTCCAGCCAGCTCAGTCCCTAGCTAGCTGTCTCCAGTTTCGCACGCCAAGTTGGTTGAGGTCCTCACCCACCTGAGTGCGCCACCTGAGTCGCGGTCTTCCTCTACTGCGCCGTCCCTCGGGATTGGATTCGAAGACCTTCCGGGCTGGAGCGTTGATGTCCATTCGCTCTACATGACCCAGCCATCTAAGCCGTTGAACTTTTATTCTGCTAACTAGGTCAGTGTCGCTGTACAGCCCGTACAGTTCGTCGTTATATCTTCTCCTCCATTCTCCATCTATACGTACGGGACCAAAAATCACCCGAAGAATTTTTCTCTCGAAGCATCCTAAGACGTTCTCATCTTTCTTTGACAAGGTCCAGGCCTCAGCGCCATAAATGAGAACCGGGATGATGAGTGTCTTATAGATGGTGATTTTAGATGCTCGAGAGAGGACTTTACTTCTCAATTGCCTTCTAAGTCCAAAGAAGCAGCGATTTGCAAGAGTTATTCTTCGTTTGATTTCAGCGCTGATGTCGTTCCCTGTGTTTATAGCGGTGCCTAGGTAGACAAAGTCCTTAACTACCTCGAAGTTATAGCTGTCCATGGTGACGTTTTGTCCAAGACGTCGTTGTTCAATGTCCTTTTTTGATGACAGCATATACTTGGTCTTGCCCTCATTGACCACTAAACCCATCTTCTTCGCTTCCGTCGCAATGCTCAAAAACGCTCCACTGACATCACGCTTTGATCTTCCAATTATGTCAATATCATCTGCGTATCCGAGTAATTGGATGGACCTTTGGAAGATTGTGCCTCTAGTGTTGACGGTTGAGTTTTGCACAATTCTTTCCAGAACGATGTTGAAGAAGTCGCATGACAGTGCATCGCCTTGTCTAAAACCTTTTTTGACATCAAATGCATCGGTGAGATCTTTTCCGACCTTGATGGAGCAGCGTGCATTCTCCATCGTCATTCTGCACAAACGGATAAGTTTGACAGGGATGCCAAAACTAGACATTGCTCTGTAGAGCTCTTCCCTATGGATGCTGTCATACGCGGCTTTAAAATCGATAAAGAGATGGTGGGTATCGATTTGAAGCTCCTGGGTTTTTTCCAAGATCTGCCGTAATGTGAATATTTGGTCGATAGTGGACTTTCCTGGTCTGAAGCCACACTGATAAGGACCTATCAGGTTGTTGACGAACGGCTTCAGACGTTCACATAGTACGGCAGAAAGGATCTTATATGCAATGTTAAGGAGACTGATCCCTCTGTAGTTGGCGCAATTTAAAGGGTCTCCTTTTTTATGTATCGGACAAACTATGCTGAGATTCCACTCATCGGGCATGCTTTCTTCCGACCATATTTTGCAGATGAGTTGGTGCATGCTCCCTACCAAGTCATCGCCTGCTGCTTTAAATAGTTCGGCAGCTATGCCGTCAGCTCCAGCAGCTTTGTTTGACTTCAGTTTAGATATAGCTATCTTCACTTCGTCTAGGTCGGGTAGGCGGAATTGTTGATCTGCGTCGCCTAAGTTGAGTGGTTCTACCTCCCTTACAGCGGGATTCGGTTCGTCATCGCCGTTATATAATTTGGAGAAGTGGTCTTTCCATATTCTCAACATAGACTGCGGTTCTACTACGATGTTCCCCTGATCGTCTTTACAGGCTTCGGTTCGTGGCTGGTACCCTTGAGAGTTCTTTTTTACCTTTTGGTAAAATTTACGAACCTCATTCCTGTTGTAACATCCCTCTATCTCCTCGATCGCGCGCTTCTCGTGCTCTCTTTTTTTCCATCTAAGAAGCCGGTGTTCCTCTCTCCTCCTCTGCTCGTAGAGCTCGCGAGCAGCTCTGGTCCTTCTGTGCAGGGCCGTTTTGTATGCCTCTTGCTTCGCTGCGTGCGCTTGCCGGCACTCGTCGTCAAACCAGGGGTTTCGCTGTTGTGGACGTGTGAAACCTAGCACTTCAGAGGCGGCATCTCTGATGGCTGCAAGGCAATGTTGCCACTGGTTTTCAATGCTTAATGCATGCAGCATAGGACTCCTTAAGAGGTTACTAGAGACTCGATCGGAAAAGGACATGGCAGTCTCTTGCGATTGTAGCCGTCTAACGTCGAAA